>JAVGVS010000012.1:2986449-3586449 GCA_032718565.1 Distichodus sexfasciatus
TAAGAGAAAACATTCAGTTAAAGTCACGTATAATAAGTAACTAAGTATGGTGATAAATGAGAGATTATCCAAAATATTGGAATTGAGGCTTACTAATACATCTCATTTGTACTGTACTCATCGTGGCTGTACCACACCCTGCTGTCTCAAGTGTATCTCCACAGGATATTAGAACATCCTTCTCACTCGCCCAGATCTCTCCACTGGGACAGGTTGCCGTCAGGCGCCTTTCCTCCTTCTGTCTCCTGGTTTGCAGACGCAGAATGGCAGGACCATAAAACACGGAGTCCAGCTGCTCTGAGACACCAACCACAGTCCATTACACTCCGTTAAAACCCCATGGAGCTCTCGCTCCCATTGATTCCCATCTCTTTCTCTTTCTCCCTCTCTCTCCCTTCCTCTTCCCCAGGCTTTGTGTTCAAGTCTGCCAGGGAGGAGAGCCCCAGACTTACAGCCTCTGAAACATCTCACACGCTGTGAGGACCATCGCTTGGGTCAAAGTCTCTGAATGATTTAGAGGAAGGCTGCAGAAGGTTCTTTGTCCTCAGACAGATGCTTCCATCCTTTTGTTTTCCCTTTCCTTTGGTTTAGCATGAAGGTTTTTATGGTGTTTTTAAGGCGGAAGAGTGCAAGTAGCAGAGGAGGAGGAGAATGAGAGAGCGCTCGCCCTCAGCATATGGCCTTTCCCCAAAAACGATTTATGTCTTCTAGGGGATGTAGTGTAGAGAAGAAAAGATTTTAAAATGTAAATAGTTTGTTTGTAGGGAAATAAATAGGCCATTCATTTGACTGGTTTAGAAAGCAGGAAGAGACACAAATTATAGTTTGTGTTATGACTTATGTTTTGAGGCTTAGCCACTTCCAGTCCACAAATAGAAGTATTTGTCTTCTTGAAGTTCATCCTTATACAAAGTTGAGAGAATGATGGGCTGCTTTAAAGTTCCTATGTATAGAAATATCCCATACAGATGCATTTCAGCACTTTCTCGTTATGAGAGAAGAGTGTCAGAGTACAATATACCACAACTGAACATCTGTATGGGGTTGAGACAGTTGAGAACAGTTTCATGGTAAAGTTTAGATATGTTTTAAGTTGAGAAAACTCAGTGGAAAATGCAAAATAATAACAGATGAAACCGAAATATATCCGTTGACTGTTTTGAGTTGGATTTTTTGCACATGGAGCTCAGTGGGTGTGTTTTTAAGGCACATAACCTGTTAAGCCATATTTTTTGGCAGCACGTAATCAAAACGTATTGATGGTGGTCAAAGAGGACTTGTGGCATGTAAGGGTTGTGCCTTTAGACGAGTCAGACTATTTCTACACTTTAAAAAGAATTAAGAAGCGGTGCATTTGATCTGGTCTAGTTATGTGTTGATCTGGTCTAGTCACTGAAACAAGAGACCAAAGATTTGAGGCATTTACACAAATTAATTTTTGAACAGTATCGCTCAGAATGAGCTAGTTACATACTCTTAGCTTTCATAATGGCCATAAAAATCACATTTATCACATAGACTTATCACATTTAACAAATGCTTTTATTCAGAGCAACTGCATTTGTAATTATAGCGCTACTCTCTCTGGATCTAACTGGGGTTAAGGGCCTTGGCCAGTGGTGGTTTTAGTTGTAGGTTTACATCTTAAGTTTGACATGTTTTTGTTTTACTGTGAAATCTCTGCCTGCTGAGCCTTTTTCTTTAAACTAAAAAAAGTTATGTTATTACAGAGTATTGTATTGTTTATTGTGGCTGAATTAGCCTTAATTTATGTTACTTTGTATAGATTAAATTATATTTTTTTATGTTGTTTGGTAATATCCAAACACATTGTACATTATTATTTTATATTTTTGTATATTCCATTATATGATTAAGCCATAAATCTTTGTTACTCAGAAGTTGCTCAGTACTTGTTTTGTCAGTACTTTTTAGTACTTTTTACTCTTTCTTGAGTAATTTTTTAGATGACTACTAAAGTAAAACTTTTGGCTACTCTACCCACCTCTGCTTATGTGTAGGAGGAGTTCTGTAAGATGCATTATAACAATAGTGTGTCCAATTTGTGGGAGATTGTGTCTATATTGGGCATAGCTTTATGGTCGGGTTGTTATAAAAGAGAAGGTGAAATTGAGACGATGAAAATGCAAGGAGGCATCTGAGTTGGAAAGTCTGTCTCAATGTTAGCACTCGACTACTGAATTCTGTTACGGGGGTGTCAATTCTTGCTGAAGTGTCTCTCTCGCTCTCCCTCTCTGCTGCTCTCTCTCTGCTAAGACTCTATCTGCAGTTTTACAGGCCTCATAAAGAAGGGTTAAAACTTATGAAAACAGGCTCCTCTGGGCTCTATTAGAGATGCTCCTGGTTGTTCTACTGTTTGCAGGGTTCCATAAAAGGTAAAGAACAGAAGGTTTACTGATTTATTTCAGTGTAAACATGTACATTTGACCAAGCAAGACATGAATGCATTGTTTATTAACAATTAATAATTGCTACTGTAATTGCTACAGCTACTGCAACATATGTTTTCTGCCACATTCTTGTGGTTCTCGCAGGTCAGCAGATAAAGGAACCTTTTACAAACAAGGGCTTGAGGCCTTAAACTGAAACTGCCAGTGAATGGTAGTGGAATAAAATCTAAGCAATGGAACAGTAGGTAAGTGTGTTTTTGCTTTTTTGAAAGTCATGATGATGGAAAACATGACAATGGAGCTGCATTCATCTGATTCATTCAGCTTTGTGTTAATTGATTTTAATGATTCTTCTTTACCATGAGAAGGACAGTTAAAAGGACATGCTGACCTCATCTCACATGTGTGAGAGAACTCAGCAGATTATTGATCTTATTCATAAATATGAATGACAGACAGATGCCTCCTTTCCCACTAAAAATCTTTGTCCAAGCAAGTCGGTTTTGTCTTGTTGCCAGTTGCTAGTACATGTAAGGGTTTTAGTTATGGCCGGCTTAAGATGCGTTTCATCGCGTGAATGACCTTCATGGACCATGTTACTTATTCACTAATATCCTCTTAAGTTTATTCTTTAATTCATTCTTAAGAAATGTCACTGGATGTTGTATTCATAACATGTTCAACTGTTTGCAAGTTCATTGTTATAATGTTGGTATTCTTATAATCTCAAGTCATAAAACATTGACAAATGTCAGGATCTTTGGGGGGGGGGAAAGAGTGGGTTTTAAGAATAAATTTATTTTTAAGAGTAGTTAGTGAAAGAGGCCCAGTGTCCTTCTGTGCTGTTGTGTCAGCAGGATTGTTGGGTTATAATATTGTCAGCATAAAACAATTCTGAGCACTTTGTATTTAGATAATTGCCAATACAACTTTATAGAACTGTAATGAAAGTATTACACTTTTACTTCAGTACATTTTATAGACAATAATGTTGTTACAAATAGTTTTTGCACCCAAAGTTAGTTGGTAGTAACAGAAAAAATGCTACTAAAAGGGTAATATTTAAATCTGGCATCATAGAGTCCAATTTCTACGAAGATTAAGACTTTGAGTCAAGTATTACTTTTAAATCCTAACCTTTAATAATATTGGCATAATATTTTTATTACTTACTGAATTATTTGCATTAGATAATTCAGTACTTTTCCTGAAGGTAAGACGGTGATCTGTAACTTTTAATCAGTCAGTTTTATTGTAATGAATCTTTGCTTTTACATACGCATACCTTACTTACTTACTCTAGATATTTGTGTAAATGTTTTTGTAGAAGTTGTCCGGTTTCAGTACACTGGTCATAGAAAGGTTTTACGTCTGAACCCATGACTTGCCATAGAGAGAGTGAAAGAGAAAACAGTCAACGGGACATTTCCTCCAAGACCTGGTCAGCAGCAGTAATTATATCTAATGGGCATATAAGATACCTTGCTTTACCATTTTCTGTAATATTTTGATCTCAACTCTTCTAAGTTCTTTCCTTTTGCGTTTTCTAACTTGTGGCTCAGTGGGAGTTGAGGGAGAAAGCATCCTTCCTTGCTGAGCATGTAGTTTCTCTGAGGTTACACTGAGTGATCATGCTCCAGACATAAAGATCCTATTAGGCTGATATGGGGGAGGGTGTTGGAACAACAGGCTTCTTGGTGAGCGCTGTGATATGAAATGTCACACAGTACACCCACAATGATTCTGTGGTGTGGGTCAATGGCAGCCATGAGTCATTATCGCTTGACCGTGAGTCGACTTTGTGGGCCAGATGTTTTCTGCTCTCTGTCAGCTTGTGTAATGTCTATTTATACATGTGTGTGTGTGTGGACTTCAAAACCCAACCAGACTATGACCAATCTGTATTAAGCCATAAGTAAATATAAAAGAGACCACGTGTGCTGTTTTGTCACGTTGCAGTCTTGTGGTTCGTCCATTCTGAAACATGAACTGATGAAACAGTTGAAAATTGGCCAATTATCTGGTGTGTTATGGAAAACATGCAGGGAGCATGGGGCTGAGGTTGGGAACCTTTGATTGGTTTCTTAGATAATCTTACATAATAATAACAACAAATAACCACACTTGAATCTGAAAGTGAGTGATTATTTGTCATTGCCCTGGATTCGAACCTGCAACCTTCTGATCAATGGCCGAACACCCAACGCCACCAACTGCCCCAAATGATGCTTACAATATAAGCCATCTTTTGTAGAGGCCCAGTCTTAACACGGTTGAATTCAGTTAATAAAATCAGTTTGTATTTTAGTCCTTGATTGTTAGATTTTAATGAAGTTGGTAGACAATGGAAATCACGACTAGTGTAGTATATGGTGTTTTTGATCAACGAAATCTCATGGTCGGTGAAGTTTTTGTAAATGCAGCTGGCACTAAAAGACTGTGGGCAGAAAAACTGCATGGCTACAGCTGGGGAATCAAAGGCTGATGGTACCTTGCTCATGAGTACCTCAGTGGTAACTTTGCCGGTCCTGGCTTTGAACCTGCAGCCTTCTGATCATGGGGCGAACACCCTACCATTATGCCACCAACTGCCCCAGTTTCTTCATTCTCTTCAATGTTTTCATTCAAAACAAACAATTAGGAAACTAGCAATTCTTCATAAAGTAAAACTTTGAAATCCCAAATACTATGGAAAACCAAAAGCAAAAAACAATTTTTCATGCAAGGGGATAATATCATTTTCATATTTCATAAAAGTAGTCATCTTGTAATTCTCATCATTGTATATGCAGTACACTGCTACAACAGCTTCCCATATGAAAGCAAATGTCTTAATGTTGCATGTGTGATTTAACTGCCTGATTCCTGCAAGGTTTGTGTTGCTGTTTATCGAGGTCGCCCACATGAAGCATCTGCCCCAGCTCTGTCATATGGCTGCTCACTGTCTTCTCCCCTTCCTTTTTGCTGAATTATTCTCTTTGCATTGCAGTCCAACTCTTAAATTGTGCGCTCTGTAAAGTCCCACACGAGTGAAGCGTTTAGTATTCCTTGGGCACACTCCACTGTGGCACATTCATCACACCAAAGCATGAATCAAGCGTTTATGATGGTCTTTTTTACTGCACGTTTGTCATGCATAATTTATCACTCCCTTGGCATGGAGCATCTATTAAATCACATTTGGTGTGAGAACATTTGCGTTCAGATTTTACACGTGACCAGAGAAATTGTGAATTTCAGGACTACTGTTGGTCATGGAATATTTAAACTGAAAGATTTTCTTAGTGTGAGTGACGCTTTAACATGGTTTAAAGACGAACGCCATGCATTTCAATCTAGCAATTAAAGGATTTCTTGCCGGGTGCTCTATGAAGAATTCCTACATACATTTTCAGTACCCAAATAAATGTTCCATTGGTTGAATAAAGTTTATTTTGGCTTCATATAACACATTGCCCGTTTACATGCACATCTAGTCGTCAATTTAGACCATATTGCAGTTTTTATTGCAGCAATATTAAACATATGGATGCATTAATCAAATTTGCTTCGGTTCTTCTTGGTATATTACAAATAATTTCAGCAGTAACTTTCCCTGTAATAGACATTTTAATTCCCCACTGCATTTTTCCTGTTTTCGTTATGAAAAGTGTTAAAATGTGCCATTATGAGACCATTCATGCTTTTGTTCTCCTGCTAATCTGCTATTGTTGCATGCTTGCAGTGTTATATAGGCCTGTTTGTTATATTAAACATAGACTTGTTATATCATTATTTGATATTTTAAAGTTTGACGTACTGCAGAATGCTAATAAAAACACTGCTATCTGGCATTTCTTCATTATGAGCTACAACATATTCAGATTTCTCCCCCCACCACTGCATTGCAAAATGATTTTTGTTGCTAATAAACTTAGTTGATTTAATTTTGAAAAGTCTTGATGTGATGCCAGTTAACTCCTCCATTACGCTTTTGAAATCTCTCTTTACCATATTTAAGCATAATTTTTGTCTAATATCTGGCTCTTCCTTTATCTGCAGGTTGAGAATGGATGACATTAGTCTCTCTCTTGAGGCCAGTCTGGCTCATCATTTCACTACTTTCCATCCTTGTGTATCCTTCCACATAAAAAAGAAATATGGACCAATAGTCATTATGGAGCAGCCTGGCCGTGTAGAGCTACCATATGTTACATACGCCCCTGTAGGTGAGACTGAATGGTGTCCCATTAGCCGTAGAGCTTTATGTCTCTGCAAACATTCAGTGTCATTAAATCCACTCGACTAGAGCCATTTTTCAGCCTCTCTGTGCCTTGATATCCATTGTAACAACAAAATGGAGGCAAGAAAATTGGAAACTCTTCTTCAAAACAACATTCACCTGCTCTAAACAGATTGGAAATGGGTTGGGTTGGAGTTTTCCCCTTTTTGATGGACTTTACATTTTGTGTTTGAATTATGATTACAATATGTATATAAGATCCACAGATATTACAATATTTTTGTTCTTATTCATAATTTAATCTGAGCCCATTTTGTTAATTGTTTTTGCTGGAATTTTTTTGATGAATAACAATTTAGAAGCCTTTGAGACTCCATTAAGTCTATGTCCAGTAAATGTGATTCATGGTTGAATGGACTTTCAGAATGATGTTTGGTGAGATCATGATGGTGAGATTAGCTATGGTGAATCGCACTGAAACTGGAGAAGGCCGACACATCAGCCAGCCACACATTTCCGTAGCATTTAGGAGTGTTCATTCACACTGGTACACATCCCCTCTCAGCAAATGCGCTAGACGGAGAAAGGTTATCAAGAAAAAGAATGTGTCAAACCATAAACATATAAACATATCTTTAAAATTAATGTCAACATTTTTACATATTTTACTTTAAAACAATGAACATATACTGTTAAATTACTATTGTTTTATTCTTCAATGCTTTTAAAAACTCTATAAAGCACTTAAGTGATCGATTGGCAATGCCACTTCGCTGAAAGATGGAAGGAAATGTCATAAATTTATCACACGTTCTTATGTCATGGACAAGACTCACTAGGCCCATATTACTGGGCCTCAATTGATGCTTGACACCAGATACTGCATTTCAGAAATCTCCCTGCGTCCATAAGGCTTAACATATCTCTTAAAACAATGGCTCATCCTCTTATTGTAGAGTGCAAATTGTTTCATACCACATGGAGCACACTACTAAGGGAGTATGGAGTCATGTGAGACTGGCAACATCTTTAAAGATGGCATTTTACACAGAGCCTTTCCGCTTCTCTCTCTCTCTCTCGGGGGCTTTCACATTCTTCACATAGCACTAATGCAGTGTTAACGGGGAGGGGCGGAGAAAAGGGAGGGGAGGAGA
Organism: Distichodus sexfasciatus; assembly: GCA_032718565.1. Classification (NCBI taxonomy): domain Eukaryota; kingdom Metazoa; phylum Chordata; class Actinopteri; order Characiformes; family Distichodontidae; genus Distichodus; species Distichodus sexfasciatus. Next base: position 2,994,237 of record JAVGVS010000012.1, read on the forward strand.
GGAGTCAACTTCTGTGAACACAGGAAATGGGTTTTTTTTTTAGTCTCATTTAACCACATACTGCCCACTACACCACATGAATCCAAATTTGATGCTTTAGAATAGGCCTGATAATATCCAAAAAGACCAGACTACATTTTCTTAAAAAGTTAGTGGACAAAATTTCAAAACAGCGTGATGGCTTGAAGGTTTTTTTTGTGTTTATATGTGGGTGGAAGGTTTATAAAAGCATAATTTTGTCTGACTCAATTCTATTTCGCTCATTTGCATTCTTCTGAGAATACAGACACAATGCTTTTGCTTAACTTTGATAGCGGTGCTCTAGTGATATGATACTTTTGACCAATATTGGTATATATCAATATATACAAATAAGTTCAAATCCTGCTCTATCCTATCTCCAGCACTACCAACATTTAAAGGCCTTGTTCTATGCCTCAAAAGACATTATGGAAATTTAATCACTTAGTGTGATCACTGATAAATCAAGTATCTTATACATCAACATATGGAAACACACCATGAATGAGTTTAGAAATAGCATATGTGCTATAACCAAGGTAAAATGTAAAAGAAAAATACATAACACGAAAACTCATCAGTAACATTTCTTATTATCATAATAACAATGATAATATTCATAATAACAGTAATAAAAGTCATATTTCGTCTGTCCAACCCTTTTCATCTTTCTCTTGAATCTATTAATCCAGCGTTACATCATTCGCAAACTATAATACAATCATAAATCGTACAATCTAACATACGCAATTATTTAAAATAATACCGTACATGTCATAAACCAGTAATAGCTGAGAATGAACAATAGCACATCTAAAATAAAAGTGAGGCGACGTCTGTGTCTTTGCTCTTTACGATCGACGCCCACTGAAGTTCCGCCTCGCGCAGCCAGCAGAAGGCGCGTGGTGAAGTTGTTCGCTGCAGTTCGCGGCTGCGCCTCCGTCCGCGCCAAACCTCGCCTTGCTGCCCGTGTCCCAACTTCGCTACTGTCACTTCGAGCTGAACTTGGGCTCGGCTCAGTCGCCTGTGCGCCGCGACCCTGCTGAGGAAGAGGAGTGCTTAGTGGAGGTGAACCGGGGGGACGTTCGTGCTGAATGTGCGCAGAATGAGGGAGTGAGCGCAGCGCGATGGCCTCGGCGGTGTTTGAGGGAACGTCTCTGGTCAACATGTTCGTGAAGGACTGCTGGGTGAACGGCACACGCAGGCTCATCATTAAGCCCCGGGGCGAGGAAGAGGAGTTCTTTGAGATAAGGACCGAGTGGTCTGACAGGAATGTGCTTTACTTGCATCGGAGTTACTCGGATTTGGGGCGACTTTTTAAAAAGCTGCTGGAGTGTTTTCCGGAAGACGGGCGAGATTTGTCCAAGTCGCCTATTATAGAAGGTTGGTGAAAACTTTTGTGTGCGCGTAAAAACAAGAGGAATCTTGCTGAGTGCGCCAAATAGCCTTAAATAACATCTCTGCTGGATAGAGAAACGTTAGGAAACCATGAGAAACGTTAGGAAATTAACTGATCGTTTCAGACCCGTGGAATTGACTTAGAATCAGGCTGTAATTACCATGAGGATGTGATTTAAATACGTGTGTATGCGTGTTCTATTACTCATCATAACAGGTCAAATAAATAAATTAATAAAAGCTTTCCCTCAGAATGATAAATTCCAATAGACCAGTCCAGTTATAACCTCAGTAAGTCATGACATTTCAGTTTAAAACCCGTACTGTTCTCTAATGATTTTTCAGCAGAGTCTTTAGTGTTTAATGACAACAGTGCGGTTTTAACCCATGATGCGTCCACAATTAGTCACTGTTCTGACAAACATGTTTTGTTTTGTTGAGGATTCAAGGTTCAGGTTTTGCTTATTATTTCACACACATACCCAGTGACACAGGAAGTAAATCATCTAGCCCAAATATTTGATGGATCCTTAAAGAAAACGAAGGTGTTGTTTTTCTAAGAACTAGTTTTCCATACTACCACTAAGTATGAGGAACTTCTTCAATGCAAAGAAGCTTAATTCTTATTATTCAAAGCCTCTAGAATGTTGTGAATGTTGCTCTTGAAACCATACCCAAGAAAAGAAGCTTTTAGATTTTTTAGAATCTGTATAGTTTCACTGTCCCTTTATACTTGTGAGAATGTGACAGACGTTTGCTGTATTTATAGGCTAAACCAAATTTGTTTTATCAATAGATTGCCATTCTTACTGTCAGAAATGCCAAAAAATGCTTTATTCCTGATGTTAATTGTATTTGAGTGTTAATCCTACTATGGATATGAAGCCTTGACAGAATCTTTGACAACTGAGTCAATACAAGAGACCGTTTTGTGTGACTGAGACTTCATCTCTTTAATTTTTGGACATAAAAACACAATCTGTCTCTCCCTATCGGATGGTATTGTAAGTACAGTGTTGTATGGCCTGTAATCTGAGGAATCACAATTAACAGATCATAATGTATGCATACGTTATTAGCATTTTAGGTACATTTACAAGATTGGTGAGTTGAATTACTGAGGTATTTTTATTAGTATAACCCCTAAAATCACCTCATTCCATGCACACACCACTTTTATTTTGAGTAGACAAATATGTGAAAATGCTTAGTGATTTGAGATAGAAAAGCTTTATTTTTCTAGTCTGTAATGCTTTCAAGCTCCAATATTTATGTCAGCTCTATGTGGTCACCCATGAGGCTACCACATCTGTGCACAATTATTACAATTATTACTCCCCCACGCAATTATTATAATTATTACCCCTGTTCTTCAGGTCTGAATTGTAATCAGGTAATCTCAGTGTGAGGTGGTGCATAGCCCTTTCAAAGCCGTTGTACAACCACAATGCTGCTGCATTAAGACTGTTGTTAAAGATGAATGCAGTTGTGTAGCTACTGCTTATATAAGATTTCATGCACCAGATCTAAGACTAGTGGAATGGTTTCCACATAGCAGTAGTCTTATAGTACCTTTGAATATCAAGACGAGAGGCTTTTTTAAATGTCTAAATTCAGAAAATTTTATATCAGATACACTGATATAAAACCCTGATTTTTACAGCCACATTTTGTTATGGGATGTTCCCAGGGAGCCTTTCTGGAAATTCCAGACTGGTATCACTATGCGACAAGTCACACAGTGCTGTCTGTTGTCAATGCCCGTGACTCTTCAATGGCACGATGCCCAGCTCGTGCCACTTCTATGTTCAGTCCTTGTCTGTCCTGCCACTTCTTTGTATTGTCTGTGTGTTTTGGGGAAATTCTCCTGCAAACAGCTTTCCAATGAATGCTCAATCTGTCTTTCAGGAATGAACATTAACACTCGAAAAGCTAGACCATAATACACTGTGAAACACAAGACGGGATACTGAAATAACTTTCTGTCTCTCTCAATTTGTCTTTCTGTGCGTTCATCCAGCACATGTCCACCGTGTTATGTCTCGGGCCTGAAACATATAAAAATTTGCACATACAATTTGCTTCTCCACCCTTTCCCCCTGCTTTTAATTTCCTGTCCAAGACAATATTTACTCTACATTCCTCTAATTGGCAGTAAGATGAGATTGTGTCAGAGGGCTGGTGCTCTAAATTTACCCGCCTGCCTCTTGCTTTTCTCCTTCTCCTTTTCAGAAGGCCTGGCACTTATTTAGTTTCTGAGGTGCCAAGGCAACAGGAGAGAAAGAAACGGCTTTTCTGGACTATGTCATTGCTACAAGAAGGGTAGAAAAAAACGGTGGTCCTTTTTCCTTAAATTTGGCCTCCATGTAGCTTCTCTAACCACTGTTGACTGCAGTTGTAGGACTAGACAGTAATCAGGCTGAGACGTGGCAGTTTGTGGGATGGACATAAGTTAGTTGAGATGACACATGGCAGTGTCCGAAATCCACATGAATATGTGTCATGCTAGTTCGTGTTTGTCTTTCTTATCCTCCTCAGACCCCTGTGTGAGCAACTTAACACAGTAACTTTTCTTCAGTTGTCCTTCAAACTGTAAAATATGTTTTAAATTAGTATTGAAAAATTCGCCAGCAATTTCTAATCATTAAGAATTTGGAAAAACCTGCAACAAAACCTTCATCAAACAATTTTACAAATCGGCTATAAAGATGACTCTTCTGGATTGTTCGTTTATGGCAGAAAGTTTTAAAATATGGCTCAAAGTCTAAGAAGTAAAAAAAAATGTAGCTTCAGCAAGTCACTGCCAGGACCTCTACAGGACTAAAGTGTTGGGTTTTGTGTTCTACTTTCAGTGCGACTCCTCTTTAATTCATGTTTCAGTCACGCTCTGTGCTTATGCAGCAGGTCATTTCCAATCTGTGAAGGTACTCCAGAGAAGCAAACAAATCGTATATTAGAGCATCCAATGTTTATGGCGCTCACTGATAACTGGTTCTCAGCGACTGTCTCCTGAATGTTTCCTGAAATACAAACATTTTGAAGATGTTCTACATATAGTATTTCTAAAATTACAGAAACACCTACTTTTTGACCGTCACAGTTTAGTTTTCCTGTTTATGAATCTCTTATTACAGGATGGATAGTTTAGGAACCTCTCAGAAGGGGACAGATTGCAAATATTCTACTTGACAAATGACAATGTTTGATATGATTTCTGTTCATTTTCAGTTTGAGGTTTTCATAAGGCTTCTGTACAAGCTAATGCTGTCACATGATCAAGCCACAAACATATTAGGAAAAATGCAGGACATATCACAATCATATTTTAGAGTAAAAAACATCACAATATGTTGTTCATCCTATACAACCCTAGCTGTGAAAAATATGATCCATATCAGAAGTGACTGTTCAAAACCTCAAACTGAACTGTTAACTCAACATAACCACATGTTGAGATATTTTATCTTGTCTTGGCTGAGTTATGAAACTGTCTTATCAGTTCCTTTGAACTGTACACACACACACACACACACACAATCTCCTGATGCAGTTCTTGTCTAGTCATCAGCCTCTTGCTTTAAATACACAAAACTCTCTTACTCTCACACACACATCTAGCACATTGCCTTCATCTGACCCCACAGGAAGTAGACACAGGAAATCGATGCTTCCACAGGACATCCACTCAGGAAAAGCTCAGTTGGAGGAACTCAAAACACAGCTGGACTCCAGTGACAGTTGCCATCCTGATTTCATTTGGTGGAATCCTCCGGTCAGCTTTGAAATATTCCCAGGTTACATTACCTATAGAACAGAACACAAACTTATGTCTTTGAATTCTCTCATGTTATTAGTCAAGTGAGAGACAAACCCAGTTTTTCAAAGCTAAAGCTAGCTCTCAGTCTTGCACCATGTAAGTGACATGACCATTTCACTTGTCACTCTGTGCCTTCTTCAACTTTACATGTGCTGTACATTGAAAGTATTCCACATAATTGTGCATTACAAAAATATGATAATATATGCAGAGGTGGCTAGTAATGCACTACATTTACCTCGTTACATTTGCTTGAGTAACTTTTTGGATAAACTGTACTTGTAAGAGTAGTTTTTATACAACATACTTTTTACTTTTACTTGGGTATATTTGTAAAGAAATAACACTACTTTTACTCCGTTACATTGAGCGACAATACGCTCACTGCTTTTATTTTTATTCACCTGTTATCCAATGCACGATCTGTTTTTGTCGGAAGACTTCCTTCACATGACTGTTTCACCAATCAAATGGAGCTAGGCAGTCACACGACCACACTCAAAACACGTGCGGACACACACACCAACAGACAGAGAGACACACACACTCACACTGAGCGTATGGACAGTTCAAGGACCTCTTTATGCACAGACTGCCTTGTTCTTGTTTTACTGTGAAATCTCTGCCTGCTGAGCCTTTTTCTTTAAACTAAAAAAGTTATTAAGTTATTACAGATTATTGTACTGTTTATTGTGGCTGAATTAGCCTTAATTTATGTTACTTTGTATTATTTTTTATGTTGTTTGGTAATATCTGAACACATTGTACATTATTATTTTATATTTTTGCGTATTCGATTATATGACTAACCAACAAATCTTTGTTACTCAGAAGTTACTCAGTACTTGAGTAGGTTTTTTTTTTAATTTTTATTTTTTTACCAAGTACTTTTTTACTCTTACTTGAGTAATTTTTTGGATGGCTACTTTTTACTTTTACTTGAGTAATATTATTCTAAAGTAACAATACTCTTACTTGAGTAAGAAGTTTGGCTACTCTACCCATCTCTGAATATACTGTATGTTGTAAGGATGGCATGACGCACAAAGTTTGTCTGTATTTTTACAGTACTTTTTAAACATGAGATTCAGAAATTGTATTTTTGTCTGCAGAATAAGTGTGTGGACAAGGAAATGTTTGTTCAAGTACATCATTTAAGACAGAATTAAGGATTGTGAGATCTTAGTTTGAGCTCTTAGTTTTAGTCAGACGGTCCTGAATCTTCATACCAAATTCTGACTTGTGTGTGCTGGTACATGCCTTGGTAGGACTCACAATGACACTTATGTTAACAAAGTTGTACTGACTTTGCAGTGGCCAAAATACACCATAGATGGTATTAAAGAGTTTTAGAGAGTTACTCAACCATGCTTCAGATGAACACAAACACAGTAGAATATGTGGCACCTAATAGTCAGGAGTAGGACTGTTTAAGATCTATTACGGAAATGCTTGTTATTTTAAGCCAAAGTTTAGGAAAGAACCTTACCATCACAGCACTGTTATTTTTAAAGTGTTAGTTGTGAGGTCTCACTAGTTCCTTCGTGTATTTTAAGTTAGGTTGACATAATGGATCAACAGTGTAAACCACACAGTCACCTTTTTTAAACATGACAGCAGGAAACATAGTCACATGCATTTAGATCATCTCCTAAAACATGTTGCAATTTATACCTAAAGTGTTATTTCATTGATCTTCTGTCCCAGTTACAACCTCCATAGGGACTGCCTGTCAAAACTCAAATTAGGCTTACCATGATCATAAATGATTAATAAGCAACACTTTCATCAAGGCTGGGTTAAAAAGCAGTGAACTTTCCCTGTTACATCCTGAGTAAAGTTCAGTGCTTTCCTGGAGGCCCTCTCAGTGATGAAAAAAGAATGTCTGTGTCCCAAGGTGGACGTTATCGGTCATCTGTTATCTGTAGTCCAGACTTCTGTCTTGTGTGTGGAAATAATATTGTGTTGTTAAGAATAATTTTGAGTTTGGGAGCTTTAAAATGTACAACGCTGTAAAGTTCTGGGGGGTGTGTGTGGGGGGGGGGACTCCCGAAGAGCCAACAAGGAATTAAGCAGCTAATCCTCCTTTGCCGGCCGCACAGCTGAAGTCATCAGCTTGGGTCAGCAGTAATGAATAGCTTTTACATCAGAGCCGTAACACACTCTGCTCAGGGTGAGGAGGGCGTTGAAGGCCTCATTGTGTGTAGCAGTTGTGTGATCGAGACGGACTTCGTCATTGTGGTCATTCTCGTCTCGATGAGTATGTTTTGTCAGAGGTGGTGAGGGTGGTAAGTGCACCGCAGCCAGTTTAGGAATTTAAAGACTGATACTTATTTCAATATTTGAGGATTTCAGTAATATATCATGTTTTTAATTTTCTTTGCACATACAGAAACACATACAGAAAACATTAAAATGTATTTAAAAATGGCGTACTATTTTGTTTGTGTGGATATTAACGTTCTTGCCAAGACAGCATGATTAATATGTTAAAAACTTTTGTAATTTGATAGTTTTGAATACATTTGGTGTTGATGCCATCTTGTGTGCAAACTACTCAATGACAACATTCATAACATGGTTGTGTCTCTGTTTCTTTTCTAATCGTCATTAATCCGTTACAAATGCTAATTCAGATTTAACTGCAAATAAAGTGAGTGATTATGGTACCTTGCTCATGAGTACCTTAGTGACACCTTTACCGGTCCAGGATCTGAACCAGCGACTCTCCGATGCCCTAACCATTACACTACCAACGATAAAATTAGCACACTGATATATCAGTCAGCTTTTTACTGTAGGCATAGAGTCCATCTTAGACTTGTTGCTAGCATTCTGCTTTACGCTCCCCCTATTTTGGGAGTCCGAAACCCGGCTTGTCACTGGTGTTAGAGCATTGTTTAGAATATTACATTTCTCGAAGACATCTAACACTAACTCTCACTTCTTTATGGAAAACTAGAGTCCGTTAATTATTTTCATGATGTTATTTGTAACCCTGTGCTTTTGTGGTGTAGTATTTCCATATATGTCTCGTGCAGCTGTTGGAGACCATATGTTAGGCTTAGTGATGTGACAATGCACCCTGACTCAGTGTTTCACAGTTAAATTAAATGACAGTTTTATTGTCAAAATGGCAAATTGACAAGGCATGATTAGTAATTAATAAACCGCAAGAATAAATTCTGTTTTCAGTCTTGCTTTGCTGAATATATAGCAAGCACATCAAACTGTGATGCTGTGATAACCTGAATCATCTACTGAACTCACTATGTATGAAGCAGGATTTACTATGGTCCTAATCCTTTACTGATGTTGCAGTGGCCAAAAACACCAGTAGTTCTTGTAATACACTGAAACTTGTTTGTAAGGGCGTTAGCTGACATATGTTGACACAGCTTTTCTGTTGAGGCCCCTGGGGTGTTCATGCATGCTTATGCTAAATGGTAAATCAACAAGTTGCTTTTGCTGGAACTGGGTGCTTGTGATTTTATCAGACTGGCTGACACTGGAAATGAGTTTCTTTTCTTTTTCTGCACAATTCTTTTGTCAGCATTGTTGGAACAGAAAGGTTGTGTGGTAAGTCGATGGCCAGTCTGTCGCTGTTTGTGTTAGCCTGTGTTCAGACTTCAGAATGTCTGTGGTTTTCTGGGTTGCTTTTGTACGTGTTTCTATAGGCTCAGATAAGAGGAGCTTATGTGTAAAAGGTCATTTATTTCGAAAGGTTTTCCTGGAGATATGGTTAAAATAACATGATATGAAAGGGTAGGTTGGTATTCTATTGCTTCAGCGTTATGAGCAACAGGACCGGAAAAAACGCTATTTTCCTAGACTGTGGTTAAATGGTTGAAAGCACATGCAAAGGTCTGTCTTGATTATTCTAAAATGTTGCATTGTTTATGGCTGACACCTTTAAGATAACATCAATAATTACTTTTTTACAATATATTTTAGTCACAAAATGCTCTGTATTTTTAGAGTTGATTTCTGTCAAGACTTATTTCTAATGCCTTCAGATATTTTTCTGCCTTTCCAACTTCGTTGTCAATTGATGCTAATTAGGGATTTGAACCAAACATTTTGTAAAGATACCGTGTGACTGTTTCACAGTTGAATAAGTCTTCCATCTTCCATCACCAACACTTGTGGCGTGAAGGCCATTTTATGAAATTTCAGTTACTTTTAATTATTTTTGTTATTTTTACCAGAGGTAGTGGATCGGATCAGGGTATTACAGTTCTATCTTCCCCACATTCATATTGGATTCAGAACTAAGGGTCGACGATTATTGAGGGCCGATATTAGGCATTAGGTTATTAGGTGTGTCAGTGTTTAATTTTGACCGTCATTAATATTACGTAATTACCAGGTGCACTACTCTTCTCTAGTCTCTGTTCCGTTTTGTTCTCGACCCGCTGCTTCATTTAATGTCCCGCCCACAACAGTCTCTTGACTGGCTATATGTCAAACGATACTAACCAGTCAATGCTGAAGCCTTGTTGTCACTCACACATACAAATACAGTGTGAAGCTCCGAGAAGGAGAAGAAGAGTTTCAGCTGAGCTTGGTGTTTGTAAAAGACAAAATTTAGACAGAGATTTTTTTTTTTGCATATTGGTTCCAAATATTGGTTATATTCCAAATATCTGCCCTGTTATCTAGCAATAATCGGTATCAATTTCAGCCCTGAAAACCCAGTATGGGTCCATCTCCATTCAGAACCATTATGGAACCATACATGGAACCAAGGGATTCTGGGGCAGTTGGTAGCGTAACGGTTAAGGCGTTCGCCCCACGATCGGAACGTCACTGAGTCAAACCCCAGACCGGTAAAGATACCACAAATAACCACTCAAAATCACTCACTTTCAGAAGGGATCCAGAGATTGAAAATTATTTCCAGACCGCTGTTCCTCTTCCTCCAAACTTTACAGTAGGGCTCTGTCCATTTCAAAAGCTTTTATCCTCCCGGCCAAACCCAGATTGGTCCTTCACACTGCCAGACAGTGAGGAGTGATTCATCACTACAGAGAAGACGTTTTCCACTTCTCCACAGTTCAATGACAGCATGCTTTACATCACTCTTAACTGACACTTGGCATTGCACACAATGACCTTAGGTTTGTGTGCAGCTGCTTGGCAATGGAAACACATTTTCTGGGGCGCCTGATGTACAGTTCTTTTGCTGATGTTGCTTCCAGAGACAGGTTGGAAATCTGTAGTGAGGGATGCTGTAGTGGATAGAGATTTTTTATGTGCTATTGGCCTCAGCACTTGGCGCCCCGCTTTCTGCATTTTCATGACACTGTACTTTGTATCTGTACTCTTGCTGCACCCTAGATGCTTATACTTCTAAAACAATAGCTATTTAAAGTTAATTGGGGCAGATCTGACTGAGCAGAAGTTTCTCAGACTGAAACTTAACGGTGATATAGTGTTTTGTATAGTGTTACGTTTACAGGTATGGAGCTGTTCAGTATGGTCCACTCTAATGGAAACTGCATGGTTGATTTTGTCCAGCCTTTAACAATGAGTGCACTGGTTGCCAGTCACAGTTCGAAAGCACGCAGTTTAGCTTGATTTGATACTCTAAACTGGGCCCTATAAGGTATGAATGTGAGTGTGGTTGTGTGTGTGTGTGTGTTTGCCCTGTAGTGTGTTGTCCCAGATGAATCCCAGTCACCAAACCCGATAGGGATTAAGCGGTTCAGATAATGAATGAAAGTGAATGAATAAATTGAATATTAGAGTGAGAGTATCTACACACTGATATTTGGTTTCACAACTATTGACAATCCGTTCTCACCTCTGCAGGCTTTGTAAAGATTAAAGAAGCAAAGGACATGGAGGCCAAGCTGAACGAAGTGGAGAAACTGCTGAAAAACATCATCAACATGCCGTGGAAGGTGAGCGTTCTCACATTGCTTCCCAGCAAACACTGTCCTGAAGTTAGTGTTTCTGATGATATGGATCTGCAAGCTAAGAATGTCCAGTGGCCTTGTTAATGCTGGTGTGTTTTCCAGTTTTCCAGGTCAGAAGTCATCTTAACGTTCTTCGAGCGTTCTCCACTAGACCAAGTGCTGAGAAATGACAACATCCATAAGATACAGCCGTGCTTCCAGAGTCCTGTTAAGATTTCAGGTAGAACAGTAGTGTTGATATGACTTGTTTATGTAAAAACTCTGCCAGATAATCTTTAAACCCCTCATCTGAATGACTCCTCTAGAACACTGGAATGATAAAAATTTAGTAAATAAGAGCTGTCTCAATGCCTGTACATAGAAAGTCTTATACAAGGAATGATCAAATATCCTGTTAAGCTCATTATTTTTGTTTACATGTGTTTTTTTCACAGAGATTATGCGGTCTAACGGATTCTGTCTGGCAAACACAGAGACCATTGTTTTTGATGAGAATGTTCCACAGGATAAGGAGAGACCCTCCTCTACAGACTCAGCTGAGCACTCGTGAGTCCACTCTTCATGCACTACAATACCCACAGTTCCCTGGCCATCTTTTTTAACCTTCCACGTTGCCTGGCCTCCATTTCTTCCATGGAATTTGAAATTTAATCTTCAACATGTTGTCACATACTATTCATAAAGTACGGATAACTTAGTTGTATATATCCACTTGTGACAAGAGGTTCTGGAACAGTAGATTTGAGCTTTTCGCTTGTGTATGCAGCATTCCTTGAGAGTAACACAAAGGATGTGGCTTACATCAGCACTTCCTTCCCTGGGTGTGAGAAAGAAACTTGGGATTGAAACTTCAGATCCACCCTTACAGACCCCTAATACTAATAACACACACACACACACGGCATGTACACATTTTCCTGGTGGGTTCAGAAAAGAGGAAGAGAAACATTTTTACTATTCACTCTTTCAAAACACTACATATTGAGCAAGCATCATTAACAGTGAAATCAACATTGCAAAGCCTAAATAATGTTTTTACTGTTGTAGTTTTTATTATACAGCATTATAATATACAGTACTGTGCACACGTTTTGAGGCACTCCTTATTTATTTATAAGAAAATTTGGATCAGTGAACTATGAGAGCAAAAACAAACAACAGAAACACCAAAACTATATACTGTAATGTTTCATTAGTTGTAATTGAGGTAAAATCGAGATATTGATTTGAGTTGATATTGCAAAATTTTCACTAGACGATGCACTGCTTCATAATTAGATAGTGTGGATGCACAGTGATATCGAAACGTATTAGAATCGGCTGATAAGAGCTTTTTAAAAGTTTTTGGCATCAGGCCGATGCTTAGATTTGCCCGACATTTCCAGACGTTTTTTGATGATGTATTTATTGTACGCTGGAAAGGTAGCACTTGTGCCAGGCATGTTCAGAGTCCGAGGTCAAATTTTCTGTCTCAAAATGTATAGTGTTATTTTGTTCCAGAATTCTCAGCACGCAGTCAAATGTTTGCAAGCAAAATCTCTTTTCTTTAGGCGCTCAACTCAACTAGGCGCATGTACATGCTTTCGACTCTGCCTTCGCGCTCACTTGATTTGGCACTGTGTTAGAGATGTCAGAATTATGATGCCACAACTCTGAGCACACAGTAGAATTTTAGCAAGCAATATATCTTGTATTTACCATAATTCCCATATTGATGGGTCCCTATTAAATGTATAGTATTTTGATTATATACTAGAGATTGTATTGGATCCTAATTAGATACAGTTGTGTGCAGATGATATGCCCCTCCTTTAATAGAACATTAATTCCTTATAAATGTTCTATTTATAGTTAATAATTTAGAATTTTAAGAAAAGTTAACCCCTCTTTGTACACACCCAGGTACGATGACGACATTAAAGAGTGTCTGTCAGTGGAGCAGGAGCTGAGTGACGATGACACGGAGGCCTATGTCACCAACCTCTCCTACTACCACCTGGTGCCCTTCGAGACGGACATCTTGGAGTGAGAATGTGCTTCTCTAAGGGGCCAAGCGATGCCAAACCTTCCCCACGGCTGCGCAGATGTACAGGGCACACATCTGCACGTGGGCCTCACTGCCGGTTAATAGCCTTGGAAATGGTCAAAAGAGATGGGTGACGGTGCGAACAGGCCCTCATGTAGCCTCCGATAAACCCTGTTGCTGTGCGCGCTCCAAAGCAGCTACGCCGACCCGTGCCTTTGGAATTGACCCGGGCGTGCAGGAGACGGAAACTCCTGGACACTCCGAGCCATAGATATATTAGAACCCGAAAAATTGAAAGCTTACGCGAGTTATTTTGTGCAGACATTGCAATAGAACGATTAAGTTGCTGCTTGTGGTTCGGAACGAGATCACAGAAGTGTACAAGACGTGGACACAACCAAATCACCTGAATTTATAAATAAATAAATAAATAAATAAATAAATAAATATTGCATTCTCACGGATGCCCCGAGTGCTGCAGGATTGTTCTGTTGAGTGGATCGTGAACGTAAATGAAAACAAGTTTTTTGGTCCATCGGCAGCTGAGATCTTATGCAAAACAACACATAAAAATAGCTTGACTGGCACGGCCTGAAAAACAAACTCACTTGCTGTTGAGTGACTATTAAGAAATGGATCAGCGTGAACTTAAAATATTGTCATTAAAAAAAGCGTTCTAATTTGGTTGCGCTTTAGCCGTGAGCTAGTCACTGATTTCTGTCAAATCAGTCAACTTCTGACCTCTTTTATCAATAAAAGTGTCTTTAAATCACCTTTGCAGAGTCTAAAATAGCCAGAATTTGCTGGACCATAGCTTACAGTGGAGCTAAAGAGCACAGAGAAGGATTTATTTGGCTTACACGGAAAATTGGTTCCAGATTTTGATGTGGACTGTTTGTTTCCAGGTTTATGGCCTCAGGACTCCAACTTTTGTGAAGGAGGTGTGTGAGGGAGATCAGGCCAATTAGAAAATAAATTGTAAGCTCATTTCTTTTATTTACTTCGGAATAATGCTATTTTACCTTGTCAGTGTTTGACTGTAGGAGTATCCCATGTTTACTAAGTCAGCAGCCAGTGAGATTTTTTTTTTGCCAAACACCCTTCAGTATTAATTAAGTCATTAATTAATTAAGTCATTGTGTGTACAAATGACTGAAAGTTGTATTTGGAGATGTTTTTCATATGTTTAGGATTTATAAAGCATTTTAGTGGTTTCAATAACTGATTTTGGCACTGCTTTGGTGGAGTGGTGTGGTTTCCAGATATAAAAATACTGGAGTTTTTAGAGACAATTTGTGTTCCAAAAAATGTCAGCAGAGATATTTACAAAGACTGTTAAATATATTCTATAAAACACAGAATGATGTGAGATGCGGCATATGGTTCACAATTGTGAACCCACAAGTAGCACTTCATATCTGAGGAGCTTTACCGGGTTTGTTGTGTTTTTTAGACAGTATTTAATTCACACTTTACAGATTATGGAAAGCAGATCCCCCCACCTTCAAGTCTCCCATATTCACTTGGCACACACACGCTCACCCCGTCCCACTCCGTCTCTACTCAGTAATGCAGTCATGCCTTCTCTGCAAGCCGTGAGAAAGTCCTGCTCTTTCACTGCTGAGGCGAGCGATTATTTCTCTGCCTTTTTCCTCCTCTGGCCTCCATCTTTTTGTCGAGCAGCAAGAAAGAACTTCGCAGGAAGCACTGTTTACGTGAATAACCTGAGTGCTGAATAGTTTGTCACTTTCTTTCTCAAAAAAATACCAGCTGGGGCATTAAAAGGAACCAGGACAGCTAATCGTTTCCTGATTCTTGGACTTTTTTGATCTCAGTAAGTCTCAGGCATCTACTTGTAATGTCTTAGAGCCGTGCTGAGCCGAGCATTCCTGTGTGACCCTTGGGCCCTGTTCCAAAACTCACAAGAAGAGTGTGTTCTTTCTTTTCCGTCGGCGTGGCTGATGCTGTGGTTGGAGCTCAAAGATGTGAAAAGCCTTCACTTAATGGCATTTGTTTAGGCTTTGAGGAGAGAAATCCACAAAAACACACGCATTGTGTGCGCATTTTGGCCCAGATTTTGCCTGAAGTTAGACGACAGCAGTATTCAAATCCCTTTTTGTATACTTGATGCATTGAAATACCCTATGGAGCCTTTTCGAAATATTGGAATGAAACCTTGCCTTATTGCTTCCATCTGTCTAGACCTTATTGACTGCAGAGATGTTAAGGAAAGATGTGTGTCCTTAATAACCAAGTGTCTAGACACAACCAAAGCTTCGGGGGTAAAGTACATGTGCATGAGGGGTTGCTTAAGTTTTGTTTTATTCCGTTTTATTTAACATGACATAGGATATTTATTTTTCTAAGCATACCTATGGGCAGGTTTAGCCTTTGTCATAAGATATCTGTGCAGTTCAGAGCTGTAGTGTAGAAAACCAGAAATTCCTTTTGTATGGAGAACAGCTGCTCTGTACTACTAATTGTATTAATACTTAATGAGCTTTGTGTCTTTTGATTGCCATTAAAAGCTTTTTTTTTTGTAAATGTTTGCTGTATCCCTGTACTGTTTTCTTGATGGTTGTGGATAACCTCCAAATTTAATTAAGTTAATTAAATAATGTAATCAGGAAGATGTTTTATCACTGGAGTAGTTTATTTTTAACAGAAGTGCTGGAAAGGTCAAAACGCTTACCTCTAATTCAGTTGGTGAGCAATTTAGTTAATCAGATAAAAACATGTTGGAAAAAATCTCTCAGCCCAGCTGTGGACCAGCAGAACCCATTTTTGCCGCTGAAGATATAACTTTTCAAACAAAGCACAATGTTGCCACTCTATGGACGGTGCTGTAACTGCAACTCAAAGTTTTTGAAAGCTCTCATTTGTCCAGTGAGTGAACATTTTCTATTGACAGGGACAGTCTACCTGTGGGTTTGAGTCGGGGTGTTCTACCTCCAGGATTGCCACCATTAAGCACGTTAGCATCAGCTTGCTCCAGGGAGGCTGTTCCTGTCATTAGGAAATTTCCCAAATGTATAGTTGCCAACTACGTTACCATCTAACATAGTGTACATTTGAATGAAACATAAAATCAACACAGAAAATGAATGATGTAGCATTTGTGTGTAACACAATATTTTGTTAACATAGCCAGGTCACAATTATTCAACCCATACAATATTGTTGTTTTATAAAGCTTTCTGCAGGTTTTTCTGGCTCAAGGTGGAGTTGAAACATAATTAAGCCTTTGGGAACTCTAGAATGATCCTTCATTTGCTTCAGCTGTGATGCATATATAGACCCCACCCATGAAGGTATTCAAGGTGAGTTGCAATCATGGGAAAGACAACGGAGCTTCCACAAAAGCTGAGAGAGGTGATTATTTCATCACACCTGAAGGGCCTTGGGTATAAGAAGATGTCCAAAACACTTAACATTCGAAAAGATACCATTTGGAGTATAATAAGGAAGTTTAAAGCTCGTGGAACAGCTGCAAACCTGTCTGGCCATGGAAGAAAGCCCAAAATTTCATCAAGGTCCCTTAGCAACTTAGTCAGGACAACTAAGATATATATATGTTCTAAAAGTGAGCAGAATTTTTTTCTATTTTGGGACCAACTATCCATTATTTAGTAAGGCTTTCTTGAGCTGGATTGTTTGATAACGTCATGTATTCCATGTTAGAACTTCAGCTATATGTCTAAGAAAGTTTATTCCCTGTTCTGCAGCTTCCCCCACTCCTGCAGGCCCATAAGTACTAGCTCGGTAAACATGAGCAGACATGGTCACCATTATCCCCACCCCACCTTTCCTCAGTGCTTAACACATTATTTCACCAGGGTAAAGGTGATAATAAATGTTTAGCTTTTATACTTTGTCTACAACACTACATCTGACTTTTCATATTCTTCTCTGCTGCCAATCTTTTGTATTCCTTTGTGAATTTTGATTGGCTTCGCCCATGCCTTTCTCATGCCTTGCCTTTCTAATATCAGAAAAGGAAAACAATTCACTCAGACTTAAAATTTTTGCCGTTCTTAAATAGTGCTATTGATTTAATTTACTTGTACGACGGACAATATTTCCCTGTAAGACACAACCAGCGCATCTCAGTCTGAATATTGTGCAGAAGGTAGTCTGTTTTTGTTATTTAATGCAAAATTTATACCTTTATACATGCTACATTTATTACATCTACATTTGCACGGTATATTACATTCATATAAGCGGGAAAGAACTGGAAAACATATTGATAGTAAGACTTTCTGAATTTCTGAGACAACCCCTAACTATTCTACGGGTTATTCCATATTTTCACATGAAAATATAACATCTTGCTCTGAAGGCTGCGTTTTATGAAATGCCGAAACAACGTTAAGGCAGTTTAATATCGGGACTTTTATATTGAAATCAGGCCGAGTTGCACCGTGACGTCAGCACGCATGGCGTGTACTGTAGTGTGTTCCTGCAGGTTGCAGTGATGGAGGAGCAGACCACTCCTGTGCGTCAACAACACCAGTTTAATGCGCAGAAGCTGCAGCGCTATTTGGCAGCCAAGTTGCAAAATGTTTCCGAAAAAGCCACGCTGTCGGTGCGGCAGTACAGGTAACTTAATATTCAAAGAGGTGTCGCCTTCACTGTGTTATGCTTCAAAACAGCAGATAAAGTTGCAAAAAGTTTGTCTTTTCTGCAGCTCTGGTCAGTCCAACCCGACTTTCTTGATCCAGACTGAGCACAAGAGCTTCGTGCTGAGGAAGAAGCCGCCGGGGCCGCTGCTACCCGGAGCCCACAAGGTGAACAGGAGTTCAGTGTTAAAATTACAGACCACACCAGTAACATTTTAGCAAGGCTGGTTGATTCAGAAACACTCTGTGATGCCGTGTGTACACTCTTCAGTGCGAACTTCTTACTCAGTTGGAATTAATCTCAATTAAACTGAACGGTGGACTTTGATACGCGAATTGCACAGTTGTCAAATTAAGTATGTCAAAGTGCGCTTGAAACTCGCCGCTAGAGAGAGACATTGCCAAAGATATTCTTTATACTGGCATGGCTGTTAGAGCTGTAAAGTTCGATTCCGCTAAGATGATGTGTTGTTTCAGTGGACAGTGATTCGATATCAGTAAATAATTCCAGAATCTGCTGTGATCCGATTTCGATTCTGCTCTGTTCAGAAGCCAGAGATCAGTATGAGACAATATCATATGCTGATTTAACACATTCGCTTCCATTCATATCGAATCACAAAAAGCAACCTGGCATTTTTTATTCCTGAGCTCAAACAAACATTAAAATGGGAAGCAATATTATATCTCTGTTCATGAATAATAGATTTTCTGTTATGTATAAATAGTGTGACCAGACATCATCTTTTCCACTGACATGTCCTCTTTTTAAGACATTCTTGTGTTGGATTTGCATTGCGTTTCCCTGGGGCGTTCCCAAAGTGGTTACTTTGCTCTCCCCTACTCACTTCCACTTGCTTTTCTTATAGCCGTACTGTATAAATCGTGTGCACGTAAGTAGGAGGGGCACGAAGTAACATGGCCATGCTGCCACATGCTTCGCCTCTCCCCGCCCCCAACCAAGTGTCCTCTTTTTCCCAAACATAAATCTGGTCACCCTAGTATAAAGCCACATTATAATATGATGTCTTAAAGTTTTTTTGCTGGTATAGTAATAAGAACAAAGGCGTTGATATTTCGTCATTCATTTTAGTGAAATGTGAGACTGTGCAATAAATATTAAAGTTTAGCGAAAAGTGTGAATTGATAGTTCTATGCTGGAGTGGACATAAGGGTGCAGTTTATGTTGTGTTACTTATAAAGTTAAAAGTTGTGTAAAATGTTCTGGCTTAGACGTTTTATGGCTGAAGGAAATATGCTCCAGAGTCTTTCTGTTTTGACCTCAAAGTTAAATATTTTAATGTGCTTGTTTATGAAATATGAGCAATTTTCAAATTTCCTAATTCCAAAAATGATCAGGACCAGACTGTCACCATCACGATGGCAGGGAGTATCAAAGAAAAATGGTTTGGCTTGTTGTGTGGAAGTTAAAAGATTTCTCACCATTAGTTGCATAAAAGCCTGGAGGTGGTGCTGTTATTCCTTCAGTTAAATTTCATTTGATTTCTTTAGCATTTTCTCAAAGCAGCTTTATATAGTGCCGTGTCCGAGTTGAAATGATTATGGTTGAAGAGATCTGTGAAGCATGAGGAATCATAGTACAGCAAGATGTCTAGATCCTTAACTGCCTCTTGGCATACATCTAGTGAAGCAGGTCTCATATGAGAAACCAAAGAACTAAATAGATATTTAAGTACCTCATGTCAAATGATATGTAATTTGGTGCATGTGTTGGCAACTTGGGTTAGTTGGTGGTGTAACGCTAGGGTGTTTGCGCCGTGATCAGAAACTTGCAGGTTTGAATCCAGGACCGGTAAAGTTACCACTGATGTACTCATGAGCAAGTTATCGTCCCCACTTGTTAGCTGCCCACTGTTCCTTCACGGATGGGTCAAATGCAGAGGTCACATTTTGTTGTGGTGCACTGTATGCTGTGCTGTGGTGTGTTCACAATGACAAATAATCACTCACTGTCACTATTGTCTCTGTTCTGTTTTGTGTGTGTGTGTAACAGGTAGATAGAGAGTATGCGGTACAAAAAGCGCTGCACTCTGCTGGTTTTCCTGTTCCTCAGCCGTTGCTGTACTGCTCCGCGCCGGATGTCATCGGCACAGCTTTTTACATAATGGAGCATGTGCAGGTCAGCTTGAGTCTTGGATGTAACAGACTTCATCACTTGCTATTCGTCCTCTGTCCATCTGTCCACTCTAGAACCCGACTGAAAGAGGATTTTTAAAGATCTGATAGCAACTCCAGTGTCTTGGGTTCTTTCAGAGGAACAAAATATAAACTAAAAATGTCTCTAAGACATTGTCTCTATTCTATTTGTGTAGTTATGTAAGAGTCCGTAGCAAGATGCTTGGGGAAGTTGGTGGCGTAACAGTTAGGGTGTTCGCCCTGTGATTCGAAGGTTGCCAGTTTGAGTCCCGGACTAGTTAAGGTACCACTGAGGTACTCATGAGCAAGGTACTGTCTCCAAGCACTGCTCCCCGATCGCTGCCCATGTCAGCTGCCCACTGCTCATTCATGGATGGGTCAAATAAAAAATATTCACTCACTCACTCACTTGTTAGTCTTTTTTTTTTTTTAAATCTTATCACAGCTAAACTTTTTGAGGCTCGGAAATGTTGAAAGGTCTGATATAACCCCGGGTGTACAAGAGCTGGGAAAACTTCTCTTTGCCTTATTACATCTGTGTCTCACAGGGCCGAATTTTCCGGGACCCGAGGCTGCCAGGCGTGAGTCCGGCGGAACGTGGAGCTCTGTATGTAGCTGCCACGGAGGTGCTAGCCAGACTTCACTCCCTCAGCGTCACCACACTCGGCCTCCTGGGATATGGGAAGGGGGCGGGTTACTGCAGGAGACAAGTGAGCTCTCAGTTTGGAGACGTTCTGTAAATGAAACACAACAGCTACAGTTAACACTTGCCAGAATGGTTAATTTAAGCCATATTTGCAGTGCTTTTCTCTGTTATTTAAGGAGAAGCTTTCATGTAATATTTGCTTCTAATAAACTGATTGGTCTGATCTAAATCTAGATCTTTGTTCTGCCAGATCTGTGCAGAATGAACTATGGCTAATTAATACCTAAACAAATCGGACTTAATGATTCTACATTTTGACCAAAACTCTTATTAACAAATGAATTTAGTGTTTACCAGTTCAGTCCCTACCACCTTTATCTGAACACTTAGGAATCCATTTCGTCTTTAAAGGAGCAATCAGCAGTTTTCCTACTTTTGAGTTGGCCCCTTAACTTTTAAACTACCCCATCGGCACTTCTCTGGTTTATATATAATGTATTATAATTGTTATTTTTTAGGAATTCACGTCAGTTTCTTTTTAATTTTTTACATGTTAACTAAATATATATTTGAAGCTGTTTTTTCACATCTCAAAAGAACCCTTTTGCATAGTGTACACTGCAAGTGTTTTAGACAGAAATCTGTTCTTTCTTCTAGGTGTCGACCTGGACAAAGCAGTATAGAGCCTCGGCCCACAGAAGCATTCCGGCCATGGACCTGCTCTCTGAGTGGCTGAGCAACAACTTGCCCTCCAGTGATGACGAAGTGGCTCTCGTTCACGGTGACTTTAGAATTGACAACCTGATATACCATCCCACAGAGGTACAAAACTCAAAGGCCATTTCACAACACAAATCTGTTTCTATGGGCATTTGTCTAAAGAGAATAATCATTGTGGGGTCACATTTCAGGTCACCTACATTACACAGAAGAGCAGCTGAAAAGGCCCTAAATCTTACACTAGAAGTCTTTTTCAGACTCTTCCTTTCATTTGATTGTTATCTCCGTTTTGGGACCTTTGGGATACCGGGCCATTTATTTGGACTTGGAAGAGCTGCTGACTTTAAATTATATGAGAAAGATTTCCTCATAAAGTGGTTCTATCTCATCATGTGTAATTGTGGGTCTATAACACTGAATTCTTTCAGTCAGCATGAATATCTTTTATGGTGGTTAGATGGTAGTATCTTTCTAAACAATAAAAAGCAAAATAGTGAAGGATTTTCTCCTTATATTAACATTTTAAATAGTCTTATAAAACACTGGGCCTCATTGACCAACCGTTTTGTGTTTTGAGTGTTCTCAAAACCCACAAAGATTTTTACATTCTCCAATGTTATTTAAGATTTGTTCCTAGAGAAGAAAACAGTCCACAACTGCTGAAGATAACTGTTAAAAAAAATCGTTGAATCCATGTTTGTGTAAAACATTCGTTTTTTTTTTTTTAAGTTTACCATTTTGTAATACTCCTGTAATACTATACTTTATAAATGTCTTAACTTTTTAAAGAACAAATTGATGAAAAAACCATAAGAAAACATTGTTGAATGAGGCCAATTGAGCCCTTTTATTTTGTGCTTCTGCCCCTTTAATCAGGATTCTACATTATGCAGTTAAAGATGCTGTAAAATGTAGAATCCTGATTACATCTGGATTAAGGGGGCTGTCATTAGGATTCTACATTTTACAGCATCTTTAATTACATCTCCCTTTTATCCAGATTTAATACAGGTGGCACAGTGGTAGAGTGAGGGTTAGGATTGTAGTCTTGTGGTCTTGTGGTCTTGTGTCACAGGTTCAAATCTCGGACTTGTAAAAACGCCACTGAAGTAGCCGTGACCAAAGTATCAACTAGGGTTGCACCGATACCATTAAAATACTCGTACTCGTAAACAAATTGCCAATACCACGCACCGATACCACTCAGTGGTATTTCACTACTACCAGAAACTGGTCGTAGTCGGCGGATGTAATTTGTTGTCCTACCTGACTTCAGTGTCTAGGGGGAGACAGCCATCCAGAAACTTGGGTTCAGAGGTCCTGTCCACAAGCTCGTGTGAAATCCAGGGCTCCAGATGGCGACTACATTGTTTGTCAGTGTGACTAGATTTTTTATTTTCCAAGTAGTTTGTTCTTTCCAGTCGCCAATGGCAACCGTCTCTCTCAAGCCAAGGAATTTATTTATTAATTTTTTTAAGAAGCAAGAAATGGCTTTTAATTATGCGTAGATACTCTCAGCCCCAGCGTTCCGTTCAACTTCTAGAACAGCGCTTTGCTCGTCAGTATCACTTCTCTCTTGCTAGCCAATCAAAATCGAGGAAGCGTTAATCATAATGTAAATATAGGCCAGGCTCCTAACTTCTTTCATTTGTCCGGAGCCCTGAATGTGTCAACAGAGTAAGTTTTGCTGACTTTTAAGTTGCCTGTGTTAACTATGCAGTACATTTCATTTCATTTATCTGCTTATATTTACATTTTGTCTAATGTGATGACACTTTTTTGTTGCAACCAGAAAGATCTGTTTATTTTTGGCGTGGAATAGCCTTGTGTTAATGATTTGATATTTAGCCTTATTATAGCCTTATTATAATCTGCAAAGGAGAAAATAAAATCTGCCTCCAAATTAATTACATCTAAGAATCTAAGAAGTATCGGTACTTGGTACTCGGTACTCGGTACTCGGTATCGGCAAGTACACAAATAAAAATACTCGTACTCGTATCGGTCTGTAAGGAAGTGGTATCGGTGCATCCCTAGTATCAACCCTAAACACAGCTCTCTGAGCTGCCCACAATTTGTCTGTAATGTCAAATAATCTCTTGCAAGCATATTTTCTGTTGCTAAGTTTAATGATGTAGTTAAGTTATTTTCTGAACAAATGACCTGCGGTATTCATATTTTTCCCCTCTCTGTACAGGCCCGTGTGATAGCCGTGCTGGACTGGGAGTTGTCAACCACTGGACAGCCGCTTGCAGACCTGGCGTACTTCCTCATGCCCCACTACTGCCCCTCCGGCCTGGGGGCCATCAGCAATTTGGGAGGAGTTACTGGGATCGAGGGTGGGGCATCTCAGTATATACCCGGGTCTAGAGTGAATGTAAACCTCACTGTTAATCAAAATATGTCACTATGTTGTGTTGTCACTATCCTTTAGCTTATGCCCTTATCTTCAGAAACATTATTAGACTTCCCATAAGCATGCTAGAAGTTAGCACGAGTTCTGCATCAGTGAATAAGCATGAGAAAACATTATCACTTCATTCAGCATGGTTCCTACGAGCTGCAGTGTCTAGCATCAAGCACTAGATATTAGCCCTAACTGCTTGTGAGTTCTGTGTATTAGCAGTTCTCATCATTATTTCTTCTTTTTATTACCACTTTTTTCTTTTTTCTTTTTTTACATTTAACTACTTCCACAATTTTTGTTGTAGAGACACTATTCATTGCTTGTATTCTCTTTCTCATATTTTAACAGCATCCCTTTTTTCATCCCTTTTTACTCAGGTGATGTTGCAAAGTGTGGTTAGATTTTTTAAAGACTTAAATGGCTAAATGTTCACACTGCAGATGTGATATGACCTTTGAATTTAATGGAGCAGCTTTATTTCTCCCTTTTCACTTTTCTTTAATCTGAAAATGTTAAGCTGCTGCAGTATTGCCATTTTGGTGGGCAAGATTAATCTAGGGCTGAAATGATTATTTGAATAATTCGATTACAAAAAATGATCTTTTTTTCTAGAATCGAAGCTTCGTTTGATTTATTTCACTCACTAGAGCATGCTCCGCTTGTGTTTCACACGAACACTTATTAGTAACGCACAACATTTTCAGTGACGTGGTCAAGGCATGACCCGATCCCTCTGTATGGGAATGTATTTGTGAGTAATTCTAAGCACAAAAACACAAGTAAATGCATAAACACGCATAAATGGTATTTTATGTAAAGATATCTGCTGTGTTTATGAGCGCACGCTCCTCCATTACAACGCCAGCACTCGCTAAAACGCTATAGTTCAGTCAAATATTCCACTTTATAAAAGACAAAACTCATATTTTAGCTGATAAATAACAACCAGGGCTCTACTCACAATACAGCCATTTATTCATATTTTCAGTCTTTATTCCGGAATGTGCGTCCGTGGTATTACTGTGACGCAGCTCCGAGTGGCTCGCGGAGGATTGTGGGAAATGTAACTCTCTCCGAGAAATGCCAAAAGCAGTTTATTTTATAGGCCAAAACGAGTCCAAAGTCGCTCAAAATGACCCACAACTTAAGTATTTCTTTTCTTTTTTCAGGTTCATAATGTTAGATGAACAATCAATGATTGAAAAAAGCGCTAGAATATTCAATTACCAATAGAATCGATAGCTGCAGCACCAGATTAATGTGCGCACTTTCTCTCTCATTTCCCTTTTTAACACAGTTTTTGGCACCTTTCTCCTTTCGCAGTTTTTCAGCGTAATACTCTTTAAAAAAAAAAAAAAAACTTTTTTAGACTTTCTTTCTCCTTTTACCCTTTTTACCTCTTTATTCCATTCTACTTTTTTCAGCACAAAGAAGTCCTGCAGTGTCTCCCCCTCGAGTTGGGATTAGCATTAGTCAGTGGTAATAATTTATGAAGAACTCTGTAAACAAACCATCTGGTCTCTTTTTTTCCCTACAGGCGTTCCTCCTCCAGAAGACCTGATCTCCATCTACTGCCGCTGTCGCGGAATCCATTCTGCCCTTCCACATCAGAACTTTTTTATCGCACTGGCTATGTTCAAAATGGCCTGTATCGCACAGGTACACGGAGTCCTGCCGGTTCATGTTCAGTTCACACACGCCATCTTTAGCCGCCTTCTCCTATTTCACTTAGATAGGATTAAAGATTAACTATCTTTGTGGGGACATTACATAGACTTCCATAATGACTGTAGTTATACAGTATAATTCTACAGCTAATTCTAACCCTAAACCACATTTTTATTTAAAATCATTTTTGAGCGAGATCATGCATAACCTCTTTAACTTGAAAACCACACAAACTCTCAGACAAGCACCCACACTGTAAAAATGCACATATGGGCAGAAAAGCATTTCCAGTTTTTTTATCGAGAGAGAAAACTGCAAACTCCTAGACTGTGCTTTTTTCTTTTAACTGCTAGTGTAATATGATACATATATCTTTGCATGAGTTTTTGCAGAACAAATACAGACTCAGGAAACCGCAAGTTATGTTAAAAATCAAACATAATAAAAAAGATCAAAAATAATGGGCCTCATTCACATTTTTATTTAGATTTGTCCTTTAAAACGTTGGCATTGTGAATAATTAATTTAATGCAAATATCTATAAACTAATACAAAAAATGCTCCAAGTACCCAGTGCTGCACAATGGGAGTGGTGCACCGTCACACCACACTCAGACTGCTTACTCTTGAGTGCTGGTCCCTGGGACAACCCCTGGATTATATCATAATGACATTGTGGATTTTTCAGCTATGTTTCTAGTTAAAATTTCTAGTTGAAAAGAACATCCCGGTAGCAACTGTAGCTGCACAATCTGCGGCCCATGCCCAATCTGCATGCAATGTGAAGTAATGTAGCACAATTGATGGGCTGCTCCTGACGCATCGAGATATCTTATCGAAACGAATCCTTGACCTAATAATCGCAATCGAATCGTGAGACCACTGAAGGCCATTGAAGAACAAGAAATTTCTTCCTAATATCAGTTGTTGAATGAGGCCCACTGATTTTAGTTATTGAGATTACGGTTAAATGTATGGTAAAGTTTAGAAGAATTGGCTTGTTTAGAACATTACACGAGTCTTGAGCCAATCCTCATTTCTTGACTTTAAAGGTCCAGACACACAGTGCACCACAATGAAATGTGACCTCTGCATGTAACCGTCTGTAAAGGAACAGCAGACAGCTGATGGACAGCACCCAGGGAGCAGTGCTTGGGCATGCCTATGAGTACCTCAGTGTAGTACCCTAACTGTAACGCTACCAACTGCCCGTGTTGCAGAAAATTCACTGTACCTATTGTCTCATTTTTCTAGCAAAACATGAGGAAATCAAGGGTGGCCAAAGACTTTTACACAGTACATGTATATTATGTGATGATGCAGGATCTTGCATTATTACACGA
This sequence comes from Distichodus sexfasciatus, assembly GCA_032718565.1. Taxonomy (NCBI): domain Eukaryota; kingdom Metazoa; phylum Chordata; class Actinopteri; order Characiformes; family Distichodontidae; genus Distichodus; species Distichodus sexfasciatus. Next base: position 3,020,983 of record JAVGVS010000012.1, read on the forward strand.
TAACTTTAGTGTTATTAGATTAGAGAATAGATCAACATTAGTGTTATTAGATTAGAGAATAGATCAACATTAGTGTTTTCTTGTACCTCACAAAAAGATATCAAGTCGTGTATTTTTGTGTTTTGCAGGGAGTGTATGCGAGGTATTTGCTGGGGAATGCCAGCGCTCCTAACGCTGCTGACTTTGGGGACACTGTGGAGCCTTTAGCCCAGCTGGCTCTCAACATCGCACACAGGTCAGAACATTCACACACTCCCATCTGTGCCTTTAAGCAACACAACAATATGGACACAGTCTGTGAGATTCCAAATCTTGTTGCAGAATCACTTATAACCTTGTACGTCATGGCTTGAAATTTGATGTGAAAAATCAGAAGCCTGATGCTTGATGCATCCTATTTATACTTGATTTGTGTGTGTGTGTGTTCTTTGATTGTGAGATCATCATGTTATTGTTGGGTCTGTTTTGTTTACAGCTCTTCATCACGGGTTCCGGTTGCTCAGCTGTCCTTCCTCCAGTCTCCTAAAGGTCACGCTGTCCTGCAGCAGGTCAAGCAGTTCATGAGACAGCACGTCCTGCCAGCTCAGCAGGTCAGCTCAAGGCTCATCTCAGTAGCAACCTGAAATGCTGAGCATGTTTCACAACTTGGATATTCAGATAGATATTCCGATTTTATTAATATCAGTTGGTTGCATCATTTAGCATAAATGTAATAGTAATTAATATTAATTTAAGCACAATTTTATACTGTGCCACTAGTTTGTCTCTAATCTGAGGTCACAGGTCAGATTTTTGCCTCATCTTTCTTATTCCTAATTCAGAAATAGTTGTGACAGTGCTTGCTAGAAGTAGTACATCAAAAAAGAACCAAAAATAGGGCTCAAAATATTTAGAATGATGGTGTAAGGTAAGGCACCCTGCCATAAAAAATGTTTTGTTAGATCAAGTTGTGTTGAAAAACAGACTTGTGGCATATTTAATCTAGACAGTTCAAAGATGAAATACTTTCTTTGGCCCTGTTCCCTGAGTTGGATCAGCTTTACAGGTTGCATGCTGAGTATCCCTCCCTTAGATATTTGGATTTGCCTGTACTGTACTTTGGGATAAATGGCTGCATCCAAAATTCTGCTCCTCATCGCACTTGAACAGTGTGTACTGTGTGTGTTTCAGCAAATGAACGAGTACTACACCAAGCATGCTGATGGCCCAGAGAGATGGGAAACGCCTCCTGTGCTAAATATGTTAAAGGTGAATAAAAGCTTCGCCCACATACTGCATGTGCTTATCTGTGTGTGTTCTTTGATGACATCAGGATGATTCCTGTAGGATTTGTCCTGAATGGTTGAATGATTTAGACTTTGTTACTAAATTGTGACTTGAGATTGTGATATGCTATTTTGTGTGTGCTGGCATTTTTTGTGTGTGGTTTAAAAGTTAAGTTTAGGATGAGACTGTCTCTGTAGTTAAGGGTAGGATATTATGGTAAAGTTGAGGTAGGATTTGATTTCGAGTAGTTTTAAAGTTGTAATACAGATATAACTAGGTTTAGGTTTAAGGTTGGTCAAGTTTAGGATTAGAATTAGATTATGACTAGCTTTATGGTTAAGATTATATTTAAGTTTAGAGTTATGTGATTTTGATTAGGATAGATTTAACGTTAGGTTTTTGGTTAGGATCAGATTATGGTTAAATTTAGTGTAAGACTTAGATTATAATTCAGTTTGTATAAGGAATAGAATGACTGGGTTTAGGTTTAGGGCTATAATATAACTAAATTTATGATGAGAATTAGATTATGATTAAGTTTAAGGTTAAGATTAGATTACAATGTTGATTAGAATTAGCATATGACTAAATGAAGCGTAGGATTTATGATAAATGTGAAGGTAAGGCTTAGTTAATGTTTAGGACTAGGATTCGATTATAAGTCAATTTAATTTTAGGCTAATATTAGATTGCTGTTAGGTTTAAGATTGTTACTGGATTAGAGGAGAAGTAGATTATGGTTAAGGAGTAGTTTTAACTGGGTGTGGTGTGAGTATCTCAGGGTTTTTAATTAGGATTAGAAATAGGACTACGTTTCAGGTTAGGATTAAGCTACGTTCACACTGCCAGCCACATCGTTCAATTCCGATTCCGATCTTGACGGTTCACATTCACAACTACAAGTGACCTGTATCTGACTGTAATGTGAACGCATCGGTCCTCCGAAACGTCACGCATGCGCACATTGACACGTTTTTACACGGGTCAGCTACGTCACCAACAACAAAACACGTCATATCTGTGGGACGACTCATGGCATTAAAAATTGAGGCGTTAGTAGCTCACGCATGTATCGCGCTTTGCTCTAGAGGACGACAAACCGTGAATCAGCTGTACATGAGCAGGTCGAAAAGTGAAAAAAGTCAGGCGGCTAGCATTTTCTGTTATCGCAGCTCTCCTCCATTTTTACCTTCCCGTGCTGCCGGTGCAGGCTGATGATGTCAGCGCATGCATATAAGCAAAAAGCCACGAGTTCCGATCTGAGCGTTCACATTCAGGTCGCATGGCCGCGAATCGGATATGTATCGGATTTAGTACCACATATGAAAGTGACACAAATCTGATTTGAAAATATCAGATTTGCGTGTCCACACAGCCCTGAAAAGATCAGATGCGTGTCACATTAAGGCAAAAAATCCGATTTGGGTCACTTCAGCATGGCAGTGTGAACGTAGCCTTAGATTATGACTGGGAGAGAGTACGATGTAAAACAGTGGAATGACTGTGTAGTGTGCGTCATACTAAGACTCTGTGTATGTGGGTGTATTTAGATGAAAGCCCGCTCTGCAGGCTTGTGGAATCTCTTCCTGCCCGCTGTGAGTGGACTGTCTCAGGTGGACTATTCGTACATCGCTGAGGAAACCGGACGCTGCGTCTACGGGCCGGAGGTCTTTAACTGTCAGGCACCAGGTCTGTTAACCAGTCCAGTGCTGTTTACTGAGAGTTACCTCAGTACTGTTTCACAAATCTTCCAGTTTTTAGCGATAATATAATTGCGTTTTGCATAAAGGAAGTCATTCCTAACCCATTTGATCTAAATTCACTATGTAATTACACTGCCAGCATCACTTGTGGGCAGCCTGGTTAGTGACACAGACTCTATTTATTGTTCAGTCTAATTGTTGTTTTGAGAGACTTAGAGCTGAAATGTGGGTCTGAGATCACAGCAGAAGAACTGTTTCCCGTAAACAGATTGTATGAAAAAGACTTTGTAATGTACTGTAGTAATTTACAGTGATTTTGGAAAAAGTTCTTCTGAAATCCTGATTTTTTTTCCTAAACTTGCCCTATTAAAATCAGTATGACTTAAGACTTTGACTCTTTTGCTGTTTTATGAAATTATTTACAGTATAACTCACTAACCTACATCAATAGTTGTTTCATTTTTAATAATAGTAGTCAGTTTAACCTGTTCCTCTGTTAAACTGTATAGTTTTTAAATGATTACAGTCTTAAAACATATTTCAGTATTTTTTTCTCAAGCTATTCAGTTGGAATGCATTTTTGACAAATGATGGAAAATTATGGGTAGCTCTGGACTTTTTGAAGTCGTATCGTCAGTCTGTTTTGGCTGTTGTTTTTATATCTGTTGATAAAATTATATCCAAGTTCTTGTGGGGTGATGAGGATTTGCAGGATAGTGTGTTGTACGCTCAGTGGGAGTTTGACTGACCGCTGTGTTCCAATGCTGATATGTTTCAGACACAGGGAATATGGAAGTGCTGCATATGTTTGGCACAGAGGAGCAGAAGAAGCTCTGGCTCGAGCCTTTACTGAGAGCAGAGATTCGATCCTGCTTCTGCATGACAGGTAACACACACCCTCTCGCTCATACACACACATACATAGGGGTGTAAAGTTGCCAGCTGCCAGTTTTTCCCTTCTACCTAAGACTACTTCAGCATAGAAGGACAGTTATGCCACTCAGTGGAAAGACAATGGAATCTTTTATTTTCTCATTTCTTTACTCACAAGCTCTTTGACAAATGAATCCTACTTTTAATAGCATTTTTATGCATAAGTACACTTAGCTAAGGAGCTGAAGAGGGAGTAGAGAATTCACTAGTTAGAGAGAGGGAATGATTCTGAACCAAGATCTGAAATTTAGTGATTGTCATTGTGAACACACCACAGCATAGCACACAGTGCACCACAACAAAATGTGACCTTTGCATTTGACCCATCTGTGAAAGAGTAGTGGGCAGCTGACATGGGCAGTGCCCAGGGAGCAGTGCTTGGGAACGGTGCCTACCGAACATAGGGCGAATGCCCTAACTTTTACACTACCAGCTGACCTCATTGTAACCAGTGTTAACTTTGTAAATGAAAACTGATGGAAAAAAAAAACTATGACAAAAGTATATTCCAGCTTGTGGTGACAAAGAATGGGAGATGACACTGTCATCATTTTTGGCATGTTAGACCACAAACACTCCTTAATGTTAATTAAGAAAATAATAACCTTGTGTGCCTCCTTAGAATCTGGCTTTAAGACAAGCAGGAGGACAGGTGACAGATTCCGGCTCCAAACTGGACAGTGTTTATCATTGGAATGTCCACATATTTTCCTTTACACAACGGCTATTTGAGCATCTGCCTCCCGAACGGGACATTCGTTCACTGTAGTATACACACACAATGTGGCTTTTCCAGTGCGTCCCACGAGTGAGGAGTGAGTTTAAGTACTTTGGAGAATTTTCAAAATGGCAAGAATCATTTGGAGAAAATATCTCTGGAGCAGAGCAGCTGAAAGGAGACACAAGGGAACGAAAAATGAGTCATTTCCGCTTTCTGCTCAAATCTGTCAGAGGATTGTGTGTGTGTGTGTTTGTGTGTGTGTTTGTGTGTGTGTGCGTGTGCAATAATTTCCTGTCTTTTTCACTATTCAGATACTGTCTAATTGCGTTAAATCTTTGCATATGGTTCTACATAGAATGTGTGTGTCTCCATCTCCGTTTTTGATAGTCCCCTGGCTTATTGAAAACGCCAGGTATGTGCAGAAAAGCCTCAACAGTGTATAAAGATGTAGCTCACTTTCAGTATGAGCATATGAGCTGCAGTGTTAAGAGCTGAAATGTTTTTTGTACCTGAATTATCCTGTCATTATCCTATCTGCTCTCTTTCTCTCTCATTGTTTTCTCTCTCATCTCTCCCCCTCTTCTTCCCTCCAGAGCCAGATGTTGCCTCCAGTGATGCCACCAATATGGAGTGCACCCTTATCAAAGACAAAGACCACTACGTCATCAATGGCAAAAAGGCGTGGAGCAGTGGTAAGTCTGTGTTTTACTTCTGTTAATCCAAGTCACTTGCCTGTTGATCTGTCCCACGAGTAGCCTGTTACTGTTCATTTTTAAAGGTCCCACATTAAGAAAAATTAACTTTTTTTTTTAACCTTCTTTGGACATCTATTTGGATCTGTACTGCCCCTAACACACTGTAAGGGTGATAAAAATGATCAATTGTGTTACTATTAATTTCCTAATGTCGGAAATCGTGTTCCTAAACGAGCCGCTTAGGTTTCTCCCCTACTTCTGCGTCACTGTAGGGGACATTTGAATAACTCCACCCTCCTATCTGAGCATCTCCGTCCACCAGGTAGAACTGCTAGCGCTTTCTGATCCGCCATGTTTTCTCGCAAGTGCTAGTGTAGGAATCACAATGAAGAAGTCTCCCAGTGGAGTGTTGTGTTGAACATGTACGGCTGTATGGATGGTCTGTTAGCAGCAGCCATGTCGATGATTTTCACATGAGGTAAACTTTTTACCATGCTCTCTACACCCCAGTTCCGGAGTGGGCGGTGGGCAGCAGTGACTCTTTTGCATTTAGGAATACTAATAGGAATACTAATGAGAAACAGTCTGTTCTGAAAGGGACTGAGATAGAGGGGTAAAAAGCAGGTGAAGATGCCTAATCTGAGAGGTACTTTCAGCAAACTACTTCAGAAACATGTTTAGTGGATCTCATAGACCTATTTTAGCTTGTTGATCAAAGGGTTGTGTCGCTCCTGCTGCGCTTGGCCCACTGTGGCCGGTGGTCAGGGTCCTCTCCGGGCACTTTTCGGCAGGGGGGGTGTCTGGTCTTGGCTGGGTGGGGGGGCTGCTGCTCTCTGGTTGCCTGGGGTCTGCTCCTAGGTGGGGTGGGGGTGGCCTTCGTCAGTTCGTATAGTTCAGATTTGCTCAGTGAAATTTGTAATTAAAAATAAAGTTGTCCTCCGAAGAGGGGTGGTGGTGGCGGGATTAAAAAAAAAAAAAAGAGATGCCATGGCCCCAGTTTTTACAGAGTACAAAGATCTAAAAAGGCAGATATAATATGCATATATACTGTAAATAGACTATGAAATATAAGCTCTAAACTAGTCGCAGTTGGTGGCACAACAGCAAGGTGTTCGCCCTGTGATCAGAAGGTCACAGGTTCAAATCCAGGCCCAGTAAAGGTACCACTGAGCAAGGTACCGTCCCCAAGCACTGCTCCCCAGGCGCTGCCCTTGTTAGCTGCCCACTGCTCCTTCATGGATGGGTCAAATGCAGAGGTCACATTTCGTTGTGTGTGCTGTGCTGTAGTGCGTTCACAATGACAATCACTCACTTATAGAAAAAGAAAATATGCAATTTAGTTTAATTAGAAAATGTTAGTCACATTGTGCATTGAGATGAGTTTTATATGAACATACAGTTCTTATATGTGTGTGAAGGTGAAAAAGTTTTTAAAAAGTGAAATGCATAGTTAGGTTTTAGTCTGAAGATTGAGCTGCTTGCATGTGCAGGCACCAAAAAAAGGCCCTAAAAATCTTGTCTGGTTTGGACCAGTTTGTTCCTCTTTAAAGCAGAAAGACGTATATCATCACTACAGTTCACCCCAATAAACGCTTATGTTTGACAGTATTTGTGTGATGTCTCACATAACATTTACACACGCTTAAAATGTTTACACAAACCAACTCGGTGCAATCTGTCCATAATGAAAGGCGTCACTGATTTAGGAAAGATACAAAGAGCATCACAACGGGTGGCAAAGCCGAAGCAGGCCGGCTATCTGAAGTCCTTCTGGAGCGAGGATGCCGCAGAAAAGAGGAGTCAAGCTGAGAGGCAAAGTGGAGACAGGTGGGGGGTGGGGACGTTGTGAAGGGGATGCTGGGAAACTTGCAGCGTTTATTCTTGAGCTGCAACATGAGTGACATTTCATTTTATCATTTCTTCTTATGGCTTTTTTGGATGTTGATGGATTTGTTTTCCCATGTTTGATTTATTTTTATAAATAAAATGCTTGACTTCCTTGTTCCATTTTTTCATTTTCATTTTCACTTCGCATTTGTATGAAGTTTGGGAAACTGGATTTTTTAATTCAACCACAGACTTCTAAACGACTGCCTCGTCTGAATTATGGTGGTGTGTGGGTCATGTTTTGTAACCAAAATCTGTTTTCATGTTATGAAATGTTGCCTCGCAGTACATTAGAGCGAGATAATGTCGTTTGAAGGTATTTTAGTTGGTCTCTGTCAGTGCAGCCTCAGGCTATTTTTTTGGGTTGGATGGAGAGCATTTGGAATTTCTCTCCTCATCTTCAGCCCAATTCACAGTCTTCCGGATCTTTCTGGCTGGGGGCCCACTGTGGGTTTTAGGCTTTCACTATGTTTTTCCCCCTCAGCATAGTGAGAACCAAAGGGCCCTTGTTATTGAAGAATGGAACAGAACCGTTTAACTCTTGGAGAATGCAATGTAGGACAACTTTGGTTCTGCATTTAAATCATTTGCTGCTCTTTGTTTTGTAGAATCCAGCAAAACTAAGCTGCAGAAATACATGTTTCAAACAATAAATGGAAACGTTATTTGGCTATACAGTCTTGAGTAGGAGTAGGTGTTGGCAAGGACCTCACGATAAGATACGTATCACAATACGTTGGTCTATACATGTGATATATTGTGATATTCTACAGTTCACTGAAAATGTAAAAACAGCTGAAATGCAAGTTGCTGTGTACGATCTGGGTGGTCTTAATGAATCACATTGCATTAATAATTCAGCCAAAATAACATAACTCAGAACTGAATTTGAACTTAATCGTCTTTGCATTTTAACACACTGAACTCATGGACACCAGAAACGTTAAGATAAAGTGCATAAGATTGAAAATAAGAAATTAAAGTGCCAAGTCAGTTATCTGTGGCTGCTTGTGGTCCATGATTCTCCCCTTCAGAAATATCGATTTTTGGAGCTAGAAATTGATATAGTATATGGTGAAAGGAAATATCGGGATATATTGATGTATCGATTTTTTTGCACAGCCCTAGTCATGAGGGTTTTTGGCTGGAAATTCATGGTGTGGAAACTGAAAGTTCTGCCAGTTTTTCCCTTCTACCTAAGACCACTTCAGCATAGAAGGACAGTTATTCCACTCAGTGGAAAGACAAATTAATCTTTTAGTCTCTAATTTCTTTACTCACGAGCTCCTTGACAAATGAATCCTACTTTTTCATAGCACTTGTACTTGTAATAACTACACTCCCCATACATTAGCTAAGGTGCTGAAGAGGCAAGAGAGAATTTACCAGTTAGAGAGAGGGAATGATTCAGAACCGAGATCTAAAAATTAGCGATTATTTGTCATTGTGAGCACACCACAACACAGCAGGCAATGCTCATGAGTACTTCAGTGGTACTTTTACCGGTCCTGGATTTGAACCTGCGACCTTCTGATCATGGGGCAAACTCCCTAATCATTACACCACCAAGTGCCCCAAGTGATTGAAAGGGTCATTGTCGATGATTTTAGCAGGACATCAGGGTTGCCTCCTGACTCTTTTAGAGCAATGTCCGGAGTTATTTCTAAAGCATCACTGATTCCAGGACCTTGGTTTTACCTAACACAGGTGAAGGAGAACATTTTTCACCCAATGTCTCTGTCGCTGCACCATTGGAATCCACTGAGATCACAGAACTCTTCCCCTTGATCCTACCAACATTTTTAACAGCAGCAACTCAGCCTTTCAAGCTGGCTCCCTGTCCAAGTACTTGCCAGACTCAAACCTGCTTAGCTTCAGATGAAGATCTAGAGTGAATTGCAGGTGATATGGAGGTTGACTAGTATTGTTATGATAGTGATGCATGGATTCAGAGCTGATAACAGTTGGTGGCGTAACGGTAGGGTGTTTGCCCCGTGATCAGAAGGTTGCAGGTTCGAATCCAGAGCCGGTAGAGTTACCACTGAGGTACTCGTGAGCAAGGTACCACTGCTCCCCGGGGGCTTGTTAGCTGCCCACTGCCCACTCCTGCACGGCTGGGTTAAATGCAGAGGTCACATTTCGTTGTGGTGTGCTGTGGTGTGTTCACAATGACAAATAATCACTCACTTTCAGAATGAAATGAAAACATTGATGAGACATCATACATATCGTAATGTCCCTCGCAAAGCAAGTGTGGAGACGTCAGCCCACTTCATCACAACTTTTAATAACTTCTGACACTAACAAGTAGTTCGGGAATAAAAATGTCTAATGATATTTCAGTTGCTTTTTGTGATTTGATATGAATGGTAATGATCCACATATGATACTGTCTAATATTGACCAGCATTGAATCGAAATCACATCAGTGTTGAATCGTTTTCTATTGAATCGATGTATCGGATCATGATGAAACTTGTGATTTATACCCTTATTGATGACCCTTATTTATCTTTATTAGATAGAACCTTAGTTAATGCACCTTGTGCATCTAGTCATCTTTTGGGTAACACGTTGTGTTGTGCTATGTGTTGGTAAAGGTGTTTGGCAGAGTGGTCTGAGAACTGAAACCCTGTGTTGGTGACCATATCATAGGTGGTTTAAATCCCAGGAAAAGCTAACAAGCCCATTGAGGTCCTGAGTAAGGCCTCAACCCTAAACTGCTCTAACGAGTTTGTCCCTGTAATTAGGAAATGTAAGATGCGTTGGATGAGAACATCTTATAAATGCTGTAAAATGTTGTTAAATGTGTAGCACTCCCCATCACTCCTTCTCAACATTTCAACACATAACACTCTCAGTAGAATTTACTGTTCCAAACTTTAGGTTTCAATTTTGTCACATCATAAAACCCTGTACGTCTCCCGGCGGGGTTTGTTGTGTTGAATCCAGCGTACCAAGCCACTATTGACCCTGTTGTGGGTGGGTGGTCGCCCGATGCCTTTGTCAAGATAATGTCTGATATCAATTGTGATTCTCTGAGGTCGAGCTCACTTTCTGGAACTACTTGGCTTCCTTTAGTCCCTGGATCTGTTTGCCATCATGGCTCCTCAGAACTTCTGGAGATTGTCCGCACCAATGCCGATACACTGCTTCTAATAGTGGTGGGGTTGGAATGAGATTCGCCGCTATTGTCTGTTTCTAATTACTGTCAGAGATGTCCTCTCTGCATTTTCACTCGAAGATGTGCATGTTCGTTTGATTCGGCAAAGGACTGTAAGAGTTTGACAGCGCCAAAATTCTTTTAGCATGACTGCTGTTAGAGGGTGAAGTGAAGAAGGATTACCAATATAGAGGTATGGTTTGGAATATGATCGATGACGGTCTTTGTTTACATGTATATTTTTATTTATTTATGGATCAGTGAGCCAATTTGAGCCACTTGTTTACTATTCTGTTGCTCTTCTGGATGAAGCCAGAACAACTTTGTCCATGTCTCACTTGTGTTGGCCTCTCTTTGCTGGCTTTCCATGAAGTTTAGAATTTATTTTAAAGTTTTGCAGTTTGTTTTTAAAGCCTGGCATGGCATCGTTCCATAAAAAAATGTGTGATCTTCCATCCTGCTCTGTGCCAAGCTCACTCAGGTGTGTAAACAAAGGTATTTCTCTGATGTTGCTCCAAGGCTTTGGAATGACCTCCCTTTGCATATCAGGTATTCTCCCTCTACTCATTCTTTGGGCAACTGCTGTTGCTTAAATGCATTGTATTTGATAAATATATTTGACTCGACTCAACCTACTGACAACATTCCAAGGAGGGAGAACCTGAAACTAGCCACTGAGGGTTCATCAGCCAGCTGACCGATTCAAGAGGTGAAATAAGGCCATCAGGGCTGGCATGAACAAATGAAGGGGTTATTATCGCAAAAACTGCCAATCATTTTAATCTTATTCATGGGAATATCATGTCACGACACACAGTGCATTGAACCTGTAGACCCAGGCCAAATAGACGACTGTCCCTTGACCCTGGTGGAAATTGACCATGGCTCAATGATAGAATTTTACCTGGTGTGGTAAATACTGTTTCCTGTTGCAACAAGTGAACATTTGAGTATTTGTACATCATGTAACTGTAGATCTGCACGGCCCCATTCACAACAGGGTTTAATGCATGTCTTCTGACATAGATCTGAAGCAGTTTGCTGGTTTGTGTCAGTAGGGAAGACCTGCACTGACCATTTACACATTGGGTTTCCGTTCTTTGGACCATCATCTGTATAATGTGCTGGAACAACCAGATGTGTGTCTTACAGCAGTTCAAGGTTTACAAATAGCGTTGTGACACCTATTCCCACAGTGCACCTTCAGAGTTCTTGAGTCCAGGCCTGTGACCCTCAGAGAAATAACAGCAAATCAAGCAGGCAGTTGTCATTTTTATATTTTTATTTTTTATATATTTTATATTTTTTAAATAAATTTCTGTGTAATTTTTGTATATATAAAGCAATGGCTGTACTTAAATTTTTGGATCAATATAAATTAGCATAAATTACACATATAACGCTGCAGAAGTCTTGAGTCATTCTTCCACTGTTGAGTACTGTATCACATCTCTGCATAATTATTATAGTGAATATTGCCAAGGTTTATATAGACAGCTTCTAGAGTATTTATAACGTGGGTATGTATATATGCTTTCAATATGTATGTATATATATATTTTAATATTAATGGTGTTCAAACATATTTTATCTAGATGTTTCTGACATGAACTAGCTGTTGTTTCCATCTTGTTACTTGTTACGGTCAGCAGCATGATGGAATTCTAGCACCAGATTTCCCTGATAAAAACACATGGATTTAAACAGTGTCCATTAGAAATGGGTGATTTGACATAATAACAGGCTACTGAACTCCACACTTCACACTTGCACAAGGAAATTGAGGGTAATTTAATTTATTGGCCTCTTACCATTGCCTCTATGTACCATAGAGTTCCTGTGAAGGAAAATATGTTGTTTGTTTAAAGAGGGTTGGTATGCATTTTTTGTTAGTGAGCTGGCAGTCTCCAGCAGTGTGTTGTTATAAAGGAGGCTTTGAACAGTTCTGTGAATGTGGAAGCTTTTGGAAACAGCGGGCTTCAAGGAAGAAGCCCGTAGAGTAAAGTGATGATTGGTCCCTGAGTGCTGTGTATATGTGAGTGTTTTATTCCAACCAGCATGCTTAGAGAATCTGTACAGAATCTGTCTGTCTTGCATGAGTGTAAATGAGTCAGATGTAGCCTGAGGTGAAAAATATGTATGTAGGTTTACTGGAATGTATATGAAGATTTACTAGAATATGATGTGTTGATACAGATGTTTTACAACATACACGGATTTAGGAGTAGAATATGAAAAAGAATGAAAAGCGTTCAATTCTCATGAGTTGCACAATGCATATTACTTTTAACATTGCATGGTTCAGTGTGGTTTCCATTAATATTTTAGCCTGAATATCTACATCACAGCAAGAACTTTAGTTTTTTGTGCAAGCATTGAAACACAATGTATTTATCAGCTTATCCCAACATTCACTTTTGAAGCGTTTAGCAGTTATTCTTTTCCAGGGCGACTGCTGTTTCCTTATCACAAAGACTTCCTAAATATCTTGAAGTTAAGGGTCACTGCTCAGGGGTCCAGTGGTAGTGGTGTTGAAGGTATGTTAAAGTGAAACTCAAACCCACAACCTTGTTGCGTCAAATAGAGTATCGTACCACTAGTTATATTGTCTGCTTTATTGATGCCCTCAGGACCTACTATTTAGTCATCACGTCCCATCAATCTTCATATGTATGAATTAACCTGGGCAACTTTTTTGGTTTTAATTTGAAGTGAGTGATTATTTGTCATTGTGAACACACCACAGCACAGAACACAGTGCACCACAACAAAATGTGACCTCTGCATTTGACCCATCCGTGAAGGAGCAGTGAGCAGCTAACAAGGGCAGCGCCTGGGGAACAGTGCTTGGAGATGGTGCCTTGCTCATGAGTACTTCAGTGGTAACTTTACTGGTCCTGGATTCGAACCGCTGATGTTCTAATCACGGAGCAAACGCCCACCTTTTACACCACCAACTGCCCATCTGTTTTTGTCAGATGCTTTTATCATAATTACAAGGACATTCTCTCTGGAATAACTTGGGGTTAGTGTCTAGCTCAGAAGTCCAAGGCTAGCAGTGCTGGAAGTAGGATACAACTACTGCCAGTGAACCTGCCAGTCCTTAGTCTGTAGATGAGTATCCTAAAACGCTACCAAACCAACCTTTATCTTTAAAATGGGAAAATGGTTTCTCTTTATCTTTTCATCTTTTCTTACTAAGCCGACCGAGGCTCAGTATTTGATCCGCAGTGAGCTTTCTGAAAGCATCCATTCTGATGAGCACAAGCTGCAGCAGGCTTCCTCTTGCCACTGGTTATTTTCTTTGTCTTTGAACTCTCCACATGTCCTCCTCGATGGCCTCATCCTGTACATTTCAGGAAAACCACTGAAATGCACACACAGGACCAGCTGTCCTCATACTCCCCTATGGCAGTGTTTTTATTGTTCTTGTCTTTCTTTTTCCTCCTTCCTGGTTTTTCCCCGTTTCCTACGTTTTAAAGTCTTTGGAGATGAGCACTTTCCTCTTTTGACTCCCATGCAGCTGTGTGTTGGGAATCTGGAGTGCAACAGCTTTGGCCTCCTCACAGTTGCTTGTTTCCTGCACTCGCATGAGATGGCTTCCAAACGTCTGTCTACTGTCTTGCCGCTATGTAATATGCAGGTCGAGTTTAAAAGCAGATGTATTATGATTGTATTGACTCATATTACAGCATTACGATTCAGTCTGCTAATATGTAGCATAAGAACAATGATATCAAAACTGTGATTTGTTCAAAGTGCAGAAGGCTGTTTTTTAACAAGCAGTGTTGTGTTTCTTAATCCTTTCTCGCCTTGTGTTCTCTTGAGCAGGCTGAAAACAATTCGTTTGTGAATCAAAATTCATTCAGTCATGTGAAAACATTAATTTACCAAAATGACCACAGAACATTGCATATAAGAGTCTTTTATGACATTCTTTAATAAACAATTTCATGTGCAGGTCTGTTTTATAGTATAAAAGCATCTATGACACACTGACACAAATATTAGTTAAGATTGGGAGGATTTCAAATGCATATATTTTAGTATTTCAAAACATTTCAGTGAAAAAATTAATGGTCAAGTCGCCTGCAGTAAAAGAAGATAACAGATGATAGTATGTTGATGAATAGAAACACAATGAGGGGGCAGTTGGTAGCAGAACGGTGATCGGAAGGTCACCGGTTCAAAATCTGGACTGGTACAGGTACCACTCAGGTGCTCATGAGCAAGGTATCACCCAAGCACTGCTCCTCGGGCGCTACCCTTGTCAGCTGCTCACTGCTCCTTCATGGATCCTTCAGATGCAGAGGTCACATTTCGCTGTGGTGCAGTGTGTGCTGTGCTGTGGTGTGTTCACGATGACAAATAATCACTCACTCACAATAAACGTGTAATTCCTGCACTTTAAATAGGGTTTGTGGGCAGGTTTTTATATGGCCGGAGGGACCTGAGTGTTCCCTAAAATTTAGGGATTTTTGTGCATGGGAGGACTGGTCCTAATAATGCTTTTATAGAAAAGTTGCAGGTTTTATTTGAAAAACTAAAACAGTTAAAATGTTACTCAGGCTAAGATAAAGTTCACATGTAGCTGCGGTATTGTTTACATCTAGTCATTTTGGGTTTTCAGACAAGAACCTTGCAGATATAGCAAGATATGTGTGTGTAAGTGTGAGAAGTGTGGGTAGTCAGGGAGCTCTTGATTACTGTTTTAATCCATGTTGAGAAATATGACCTACTCTTTTACTAAAGACTGTATAAGGTTCCTTGTCAAAGCCACATTAGACGCCTCAACAATAACTTTGTCATTACCTCATCTGCTTATTTTATTACATCCTTCTAGCCTGAATGTTAGATCTAATGTCAGATGTGAATACACACAACTAGGTGCTAGCCAGTGTATTGATGGAATTCCAACATACCAGCTAAGGTCCTTATTTTACAGCTTTGTTTCCTACAAAATACGAAAAGTATGATGTAAGCAGTAAATATTCCCATTCCCAGTACATAAGGTCATGATTTAGTCATTCGTAAATCTCACAGGATGACCCAGCCCTGGATATCCCGGGATGACCCATAGGAACAGCTGACCTGGGTCATCCTGGGGTATCCAGCGATGATATTAGACCCCTTTGTTCATTTGCTGGGAAGGTTCAGGTGTTTTTTTGAGATGATATCTAAATATGAAAGCAATATGATTCCTGTCTGGAACAAATGCTAATTCTCTGTATGATCCATGCCTGAGCCATAACTCGTTGAGAAATATGAAGGTTGTTGTGTATTGATGCTGGTATATTTTGAATGAAGAGTTATGTCATATTTCCTGTTAAGCCAAGTTTCACTCTAGTTCATTGTGACGTCGGATGTTCTCGTCTTTCAATAAAGGTTCAAACTCACTTAGACACCCCCCCACACACGTACACACATCCACACAAGTCTGAGTCATCCCATGAATGTTTGGAGCTCCTGTTACTGGATAAAACCAGACCAGAAAAACAGTTGTTGGAGGAAGACAGACAGACAAGTTCATTTTTCCAATTGTCTGTTGTGTGCAGTTGAGGTTAGGAGTACGGGAAGTTCCCAAAAAATATTCCAATTAACATGCTGTTTGGTATTTCCCTGTTTCAACGATGCACTTTGATCCCACTGGGACATTTCCTAAAAGACATACTGAATCCTCGGCTATACATGACAGCCCTGTCCACCCACAGCAGACCTGTACGTACTTTAATCTTCTCAGATTTTGTCTCTTTTCTCCATGTCTCAGTTGTTCTTCCACTGTACAAAGGAGAATTGACATCATGACACATGCCCATCTAATTGGATCTTTGCGAGGAATTGATGGCCAAAGTCGGATTAACCCAGCTGGACCAGCTTTTCATTTTTGGGACGATCTGAGACGATCTAGGGGAGGTGAATCTCGGGCTGATTCCAGTCGTACTTTGACAGTCTTTGTTTGTAATGTGTTCTATTATCGTTATCTAGTGTTTTTCTTGAACAAGTCGAAGTGGTAAATGCAATACGGTAATAATTCTCCACGATTCCGATCGAAGCAATCACACTACAGGTCTAAAAAATATGCATAAAGTCTTTTAAATAGAGGGCACTGGGCAGGTAAATATTAAGATTAAGGCCATAGTTTGATAAAGGCATTAAGGCTCTAGCAGTGCTCTCAGAGATGCTATCCCATTGTTTTGTGAAACAGCTGCTCCTGAGTCAGTTAGATGTGGCAAATATGGGTAGGTTAAAAAAAAAAACAGCAATTTGATTTACAGAAGAAAACAAGACCAGACTGAACAAATGACTTTAATTAGACTAAGAAAACTTGTTCAATTGGATACACGGCATCTGCAGCATTACAGGATTAATACCCTAATCGTTTTATGTTTTATGCACGTACATAAACACACCAACACTCTTATCAGTTGTTTTTCCAGTCCTTGACCTTTAAGGCGCGGTCACCCTGGAGCTCCAGTAGGTTTTACACCTTCTCATGTTGCTTTGATTGTATGTGAAGGCATGGCTGCTATTCTGGTCCGATTTCTTTTAAAATGGTCTGTTCCATAGAAGTCACACCCTCACTGGAGGTAATTCTGTAGTCAGTTTGGAGAGTCTCAGTAAACATCTTCCTAGTTCTGTAGAAAATAGAGTGAGTAATGGCTAATTAAAGCAGGAAAAAAGACAAAGTGACGTCTAAAGGCAACCACAGTTTCCAACACACACACAAATTCAGGACTTACTGTGTCTTTCTGAGGTTAGGCTGAATCAGGCCCATGCGCCTACACTTGTGAATAAGCCACTTTCCGCCAGGAAAAAATGAACTGGGCTTCTCATTGGGGATCCTCCTGCATTTCGCTTTATTTCCATTGATCGCTAGAAGTTACTCCTACACGATGGATTGCAGCTGCCAGAGAGCTAGATTTTATGGATTATTTTTTTTACATTACTTTATTAAGTAGACAGTTCCAAAATCACTCGCGTTTGTATATAAAAATGTAAAACCTTTCAATCCGTCACTACTGATATTGAGCATATGTTTTTTCAGAACTGTTGAAAGGATAGAATTGATACTTGTTAAACTACACAGTTTAAATTCAAGAATAGTCTTGAACATTTATCTGCGTTTGTGGCATGCAGAACTGAGGTTTTTGCATTTTGGAATCAGACGACCAGCTTCTAGTTTCCATTTTGTGTTGCATGAATCTTTGAATATTTGGATATGATATTTCATAACTAATAGTAGTAGAAATTAGAGCTCTAATGCTAATTTGAATACTTCTGGAACTTTCCATTAGAACATTCTATACAATGTTACGTATAGAGTTGTATTAATACTTATACACGTTATACACGTATGTACTAGCAGTGTTGGGGAGTAACGGAATACATGTACCAGCATTACGTATTTAGAATACAAAATATGAGTAACTGTATTCCGTTACAGTTACCGTTTACATAGGTGATAATTAGAATACAGTTACTTTGTTGAAATAAATGGATTACACGACGGTCTTTTCCTGTTTCAGGAAAATAAGTTCAACATCATGGCACATCACTGTGTTGCCATATTCCATGTTATTCTTGCCTTGTTTTTGTATTAAGCTTGCAGGCTTCCTCACTTGCACAAGCTCAGCATTGTCTGTCTGTAGTATGGCGTGGAGCTTAGCCCCCATATGTTGTGGGATGATGCAAACGAATGATGTAAATGGGGTCTGGAGGGGATTGAATGTAAGCTTTTTAGTATGGAAGCAAGCTTATGTGACACTCTGGGCTTTGATTTATTAAAGGGGACATGTTCATGAGCATAATGATGCAATCCAGCTCATTATGGTTAACGTTCCAGTGGAATCAGTATGAATTTGTTTTAGTAGAGCAGAGAGATATATTGCCAGTCTTTCAAGTAAGCACAAAATATGGTTCATTATTTTTATAGTTCATTGAGGAAGTTGTGTTCCCCTTTAGATTCGACCCATCTGTACTGATTTTCCACTCAAAAACCATATAATACATTGGAATCAGATGCAGACAAACTTGTGTGTGTGTGTGTATTCATTTCAGTCTCAGCCTTTGTACCCACCTTATGCATTTAATCCATAACTATTTTAAATCAGCCTACACAAGATCCACCTTTACCAATGAAGATTTTAATAAAGGAATATTTCTGTACAATATGCAGTCACATAAAAACACAACTTTTAGATACAACACATTTTATCACAAATATGTGTTAGTCCTTTTTATGTTTAAATATATATTAAAATGTTTAGATAGTGAATGTTTGGTGAACCAAGCTTGACTTACGTTTCTTGATATGAAAAATATAATAGATATAATGTCTCTGTAATATGACAGAACATGCAGACGTTAGTCCCCAGTCATCGGTTAGCAAATTGTCTGATTAGATGGTGAAGGTAGAGGTATCCTCGTCCTCTGACTCTGATGCCGTGTTACTGCGGGCTCGAGGTTTGAGAGAGATCTCCACGGGCGGCTGCTCACTGCCCGGCCGGTACCGTCTGCCAGTCTGTCCGCATCTCTTGACAACCTTGAGCATGTGTGTTTTCAAGGAAGAGCCGATGAAGATGTATAACACTGGGTTTAGGCAGCAGTGTGTGAGGGCCAGGCTCTCTGTAACCTGTGTGGCCCGGTCCAAGCTTTTGCTCACTTCACAGTCTGTCACCATGGCGTAGATGATGTCCAAGGCCCTCACCAGCTTCACAATATTGTATGGCAACTGCGTCAGAAGAAACACCCCCACCACAGCAATCAGCACACGGAAGGCCTTCCACCTCCTCCCTCCCCTCACCCCTGTGGTTGCCGCCCTGCTCAACGCTCTCCCGACGTGGCAGTAACAGAACATCATCACCAGAAAGGGCAACAGGAAGCTCAGTGACACCTCCAGGAACTCTAGGCTGGCTTTTCCTGCCCGTGCCATGCTTGGAGGGTACACAGCCCGGCAGGTTTTGCGGCCGCTGATGTTAGACTTGACTGTGGCAAGCACCATATCTGGAAGTCCGAAAATACAGGCTGTTACCCAGACCAGGAGGCAAAGTAGCAGCCGCTGCCTTCGACTGTTGCCTGCAGATTGGCTGTGGGCAGCAGTGGAGCCATGGGCAAGTGCCCGGTAACGGTCCACACTGATGCAGGCTAGCAGTAGCATGCTACAACTGAAGTTGGTGGTGTAGAGTGCGGACGTAATCTTGCAAGCGGCCACGCCAATCTCCCAGCCGTTTACCGCATCGGCTGCCCAAAAGGGCAGGGTGAAGAGGAGGAGGAGATCTGCAAAGGCAAGGTTAAGGATATAGACGTCTGTCAGTGTTCGCAAGCGCTTCTGGGACATGTAGACAAAGACAACCAAGGAGTTTCCCGCCAGGCCCACCACTAGTGCCAGGCTGTAGACCACAGGAAGGAAAAGACCAGCGAAGGAACGAACTTCCTGCTTGTCGCAAACTGTAAAGATGTCGTCGTAATCGTCGTCATCGTAGCTATGGTTGTAACTGCCATTGTGATGGTCATGGTGGTGGTAATGGTCGTAAATATCGAAATCTTGGTGGGAGCTCATGGTGGCCTGAAAGAAATGAGAATTCTATTTAGGTTTTTGTGACTGTATGGGTATACATCCTACTTGGAGACTTCACTGTTTCCTGGCATCAAGACTGCCTACATTGTCCAGAAACTGAGAAATTGATTACCGCAAAGTATTCATGCTTGTAATGGACAGTTCCATTTTCTTTTCATCGTACTAGCACAAGCATTCTCCTCTTCTTGTCTGAATCTAAATGGCATTATTCACCTACAGCAAAACCACCCTTGGTCCCAAAAACACAGAACCGCTCCAGGCTCTGCTCAGGATCTGTTCTCGAGCCTGGACAGTTGCGGCTGATGGAGACCATCTCTGTCTTTTCCTATCACCTCATCATCATACCCTTGGGAATGGTCTTTATTCTCTCATTGCTGTAGAGGTTCTATGTGATGTTTCTTCTGCACTCATTCCTCTGCTGTGTTCACTTTGAGTTAACACATCTTATCCACCCTTTTACAGCTGCCGGGTTTGTTCAAAACCTACAGCCATGCTCCGGGGCTGTTTGCATAATTACAGTGGAATGCATGCTATTCCCAGAAGGTTCATTTCGGCTAATGAAAAACCCCCAGCAAAAAACGTTTGCCCAAATGTCAGGTTCATAAAGGAGTATAATTCATAAATGAATTAATAAGTTGGTGCATGGTTTTATATTACATTCATCTAGGAATCCAAGGGCATTTAGCATTGCACATTATAAGTGCCATGAGCCTCACATTTATGTTGCGGAGAAGGAGTTACTAGAAAGGTGTCTAGACAAGTTTAGATATAGTGTATATGGAAACTTTTTCCAAAATACACGCCAGTGTCTTTCAGGGGACCACAGAGAATCAGGTCCTCATTGTTTTTATGTTTCATCCAAAGGACAGTTCTTTTTTTACAGTGCAACAGTCACTTCCCCAGAGGCATCAGCATCCACACCCCAACTACAGTAAGGTGCCCTCTGTTGCACCCACCAACAACTGTTTTAGCTGTAACCTAAGCCTTCTTTATTGGTTTCCAAGAACTTGCCAGACCTGCTTTGCTTTCGATGGATTACCTAATCTGAAATTAAAATGGCATGATTTTCATCACTGACTAACTCTCAACATTCACATTT
This sequence comes from Distichodus sexfasciatus, assembly GCA_032718565.1. Taxonomy (NCBI): domain Eukaryota; kingdom Metazoa; phylum Chordata; class Actinopteri; order Characiformes; family Distichodontidae; genus Distichodus; species Distichodus sexfasciatus. The sequence goes on from JAVGVS010000012.1 coordinate 3,042,027, forward strand.
CTATGATTTAAACAATCTCTTTGCCTTTCTATCGTCAAGAAAGTGTGTTCTAATTACAGAAAATGATTGTGATACTATCTTGAATTCTAGGATCTGCCCGTTATCTCAGCAGTTGTCAGCACTCTGGAAAAACTCCATTAAAGGAGGACATCTGTGTGCAATAAAGTCATCGTGATACAATTATGTACCGTACACATAACGACCCTGGCTTGGGGTTAGGGCTGTCTTTCTGTCGTAATATTTTATCTATAATTTTGCATGCTGTTTTTTTAAGCACGGCGGGATACCGGCTCTCTAGCTTGATCGGCACCGTAGGGTGCACCGTTTATTTGTATATTTATTTTTGTTTTCCCTTAGCAGGACTTTTATTGGTGCAGTATGTTATCTCAGAGCCACAGGGTGTTGTGGAAATCTTAACTTTTTCTATTGGGCCAGGTTCTCTGTCAGTGTGGGGAAGGAATGTATGACAGCAGTTTTTTGACAGAAGAGACGTTTGTTCCAAAAGGAAAAATGTCTAATCCAGAAGGAACGTGTGAGTGATGCTAGTCTCGGAGCACGTCAGAACCATCTGTATCAAAACTTTTAAAAGGAGTTTTAAAAGGTGCAAAGGTGTAATTCAGTCCAGCTGAGAGTGTAAACAGCCTTTGTTATAGTTGTTAACTTAGTCTTTTCATATAATGTTACTGTGATGCTGGAGTACCATCACATAACGTATTTCAGTGCCCCCAATGGATTTAATATATTGGAGGGTTGTTGCAATTCACTCTGTAACTGACTTCACTGTAAAATTTGGAGTTTGACTCCTGGAAAAGCCGAACATCTAGAGCTAGATTCTTAACCTGGAATTAGGAAATGAAAATCGCTGTCTATAAAAGCATCTGATAAATGCTGCAAATTAGTGTGTGACACAAGCACATACTTGGCATATATATTTTACGTTAACAATGTCCGCCAACTTTCATGAATCTCCTTTAAAGGAAAGAGACTTATAAATGGTTGAATACCAGAGATAAGCACAGCTACATAAAACGTCTTCACTGCAGCTGGTGACAGAAGTACACTAACCAGAAGAGAAAACATGTAAAACAGGCACTTAATGTAAGAAGCTACACATTTAATCCACCTGACTGTGCGTAACATTGATTACACAACCACCTGAGTTCACGGAGGTAAAAAAAAAAAAAAAGAAGAAGTTTTTTGAACTTCATGACGAGCGTCGTGGCCATATTTTGTCTTACGGTTCTATAGAAGTAAGGCCGGTTGCAGAAGGAAGGATTTAGTGGCTTTTGTTGTTTATACACCACAGATGCCACAGAGACACATTGCTGAAATGCACAGTCTTTGTGAAGTGTAAAAAGGTTGAACAATATGGTGAATGATTACAGGGTTTTTTGGACGGTGTTGGTGGCGAGAATGTGAGAGGTGTTAGTGTCTGGGTGTGAACTCTCACAATTCACAATATTGGAGCTCTGCGCAGTAGTGAGGGCTCTAAGGCACTATGATAGAAGAATGAAGTATGTACTTTGTGTCATAGACATTGTATAAAATAATAATGTGTTTGTAACAGGGTGAGTAAATGTGTCTGCCATCTGCATGTGGTCCTCATGTTTTTGTGTGTGCTGACTTTATGGGTGCGTTGCGTCTGGACAGAACACACACACTTTTTGTGGTAAAATATAAAACTTTTTGATTTTTCTTGTCCATCAAGAACAAAACAAGCTACAAAACCAGTGACAAACATTGTCCTACTCCAATAAAATATTTTATTATCTCTTTGTTATGTAATTGTGTAATAATATGTTTGTTCTAGGGTTATTTATTTTATTTTTTATTTGATCTAGTCTGTTAATAAATTTCTTTAAACTATTCTTTTTAGTTAGTCAGAATAAATAAACTGGTCGGGTGTTGATTTTTAGTTTTGTGTGGTGAGGAAAATGTGATGTCTGACACATTGAACTACACTCCAGTAAATATGCAGGAATGCTAGTGAAGGTCCAGCTGCACTTCTCATCTCTTTCTTGCGCTCTCCCTGTCAGCCCTTCTGTCTTTCTTCATTCTGGCTCACGTATACAAACACATATAGAACCTGAAAAGACACAGAGCAGGCTCCTACCTCATCAGATCCAGTCCGTTTGTCCTCACCCCAGCTTTTGCCTTTTGGCATAAGCTAGTGCTGGGCGATAAAACGATCTCGATATTTTATCGAGAAAAATGTCATGACGATAACGATGATACTTGTTTGTCCACTATGCGACAGCGCGTTGAGATAGACAGTATCTTTGGCCGATCACGTAGCTTGGCATAACGCCAGCACAACAGCCAATCGCGCCCAATGATGCAAATTTGCCCATAACACACACGTGGTAAACATTAGTGGTCGCGTGCCGAGATATACTTAACGTTCAGAGCGCTTATGCACGCGCATCATGGCTGGCACGTGTTCTCGGCGTTCTCTTGACGCATCCGCTGAGCATGTCGTCATATATTTATGAGAGTTGCAGTACCTCTTGAAAAATTGGGGCGGCTGTATGTTAAAGTTTTGCCACATGACGTCAGCATCGTTGTTTATTATCAACACGGCTGAACGGTTTTGCCGGCTTTTTTGCACCTTTGTAACATCCGAATGCAAATAATTTTTTCTCTTCGTCATTTCACAACGAAATGTTTTCTCTCACTGCTGCTTTCTACTTGTTCTGTCACTTAATGGCAGATTGGATGCTTTTATGGTGTACACTGCCACCTGTTGGAGTCCAAGATTAAGCGCAAGCACAGCCGTCATGTAGCGTTGAGTATGTCGTGGCCCTTAGAAAAGATGCCACGGTGAGTGAAAAAAGGCGATGAAAATGCAGCGCTTTATAGTTACGGCGGACGTTTTGACAAATGCCGCCTGGGAAAAAACTAATAAAATACGAACGTGAAAGTACCAGATGACGCTTTTCGCAACAACAAGCACCAAGAAAGTGCTCTGGAAGTGAGGTGTTGACAGCTCTCTTTAGCTGTTCTTTGGCAGTGGCAATTTTTTTTCCCCAGTTTTCAGGGCTCTTCAAGTAGAAATTTGTTGAAAATTATTTGTTTAATATTGTTTGATTATTTTAACTTGTTCATTCAGTCTGTACAAGAATCCAAAAAACCAAAACATTTAAAAAAAACACAGTATGACAATATATCGTGATAATTATTGAAATCGATCAATATGACAAAAAATATCGTGATAATGTTTTTGTTTATATCGCTCAGCTCTAGCTGTAGCTTCTCTACCCGTTTATGTAATAACAGGCATGCAGGACTGTTTGTTTCATCATCCGTTCTTCTGTTCAGCTCATTTAACAAAGTGTGTTTTGATGAAGTTTGTAAAGGAAGACTGATGGATCAACATCAGCAAAATAGCTGATCTCAAATGCAGCACATCTCATTGTAAGGGGCAGATCTTTTCTCCACATTTTTGTTCACCCACTTTTGTACATCAGAGGCATGCAGGACAGATTGTTTAATCATAATTTTCATTCTGTTCATCTCATCATAAAGAAAATGTGTTTTGATTTTGATTAAGTCTCACCAGCTTCAAAGTCAACTATGGCTTGGTGGCAAGGCAGGGCAAGTTTATTTATACAACACATTATCATACCAGCGGGTCACTCAATGTGCTTTACAAAAGTGCAAAATAAAAGTGTAAAAATCTAAAATATAAACTAGTTGAAAAATGGAATATTATTAGAAAAATGCATAAATAATAATATTTATTGTATGTAAGAAATGGAGACATAAAAACAGAGAAATTATAAAATATGATAAAAGGTTTACAATATAAAATCTGGTTAAAAAAGCAGAAGAGAACACAGGTTTTCAGAGCTTGCTTTAAAGATGTTACACTTGGGTCAGATCTAACACTGAAGGAAAAGTTTGATCCAACCATTTCACCCTGTCTGGTTTTGTAATTCTGTAATTCCAAATTTAGTACCGATATTGAAAAAATAATAGTGAATTATTTCAAGCTTCTAAATTAGATTGTGTTTGTTTTTCATATTACTAGTTGATTGTACACCTGCAGGTAAACCACAAAAATCTACATTGCCCAACATCAGCAAAAACAACCATAACATATATAATTATTATTAAACATACAAACACGTGCATGAGAAAAGTCTTGAGCCATCCCTAATTCTTTCATATATTGCTTTTAAATAGTCAGATTTGCTTTTGTGTTTAGACGTATTATTTACGTTGTTGAAACATTCTGCATTTAAGCCCTGTATGTGTTGTCTAATTTCGATAGCAGAATATAAAGAACTTTGGATTGTGTCAAGACCTTTGCACAGTACTGTACATACACACAAAGTAAATAAATAAAATACACAAATATTAAAATATAGGAATTGTTTCAGTTGTGTCACACAGTAACCCTCTTTATACAGCCAGATCCTGCTGCGGGCCAGCATTAATCCCGACTTGTTTAAATTCCACCGATTAATGTTGTCACTTTGCCTTCTCACTGTGTAAATACAACACACCTCACTCTGTCCTCATGTACACTCTTATACTTCATTTTTAAATCCATGTAAAATACACATCATGAAAAGTTCTACAAATGTTTGAAAAGCCGTACCTGCCTCCTGCTGTAGATAGATTTTCTCTCACGCCTGTTTTGTTGTGAACTTTAGCTCTGGGCGTCACAAGTGCCGTGAGTCACAGCGTTTGGCACATTAACTGGATTTTAATAAGGATAATACACTATGGAATGTCACCGTCAGGGTCAGCTTTAGTACATAAAGCCTTTAGTGCGTAAGCCTTTAGCCGTTTTCTTAATTATATTTCAAATTGAACTAATTGAATTATTTACAAAACAGAGAGAAAAACAAACAAAGACAGCAGAAGAAACTTTGACCCGCAGCGGCTCCTGTTCTGTAATTCGAGTGGAATAGATAAAGGTGCGGGTGAGTGGGACTTACCTCGAGTGCGGTGTTTCCTCTATGGAGGGCTGAAGTCGCAGAGGCACATTCACTCCAGGAGATGTCTGCGTGTGTGTGTGTGAGAGAGAGAGGGCTACAGAGGACGTGGACGTGGGTAGATAATAACAGTGAGATGCCTGTGTGTGTGTGTGTGTGTGTGTGTGCGCGCGCGCACGTCCTTGTGTGCGTGCGTGTGTGTGTGCACGTGAGTGAGAGAGAGGCTGGGACAGAAATTCCTCCCAAGGTCTGATTATGGCATCTTTCCGTTTCTCAAGGTTTCTTTCTTTTTCACTTTTGGTTTTCACCCTTTATTATGTCTCTTTCCTCCACCTCTCTCTCTCTCTTTGTGCTAAAGCCACTTTTTTTCTTTCTTTCAGAATGTCTTTTTGTCTCTCTGACAGTCCCTTTCTCTCTCCCCCTTATCACTTTTCGTTCTCTCTCATTCTTTCTTTCTTTCTTTCTTTCTTTCTCATGATTCTCTCCCTCCCCTTCTCTCTCTCACTCTCTCTCCATCTCTCTTCCCTGTGTGTCTCTCTCTCTCTTCCCTGTCTCTCTCTCTCCATCTCTCTTCCCTGTGTCTCTCTCTCTCTCTTCCCTGTCTCTCTCTCTCCTCTCTCTCACTCTCTCCCTCCCCCTTCCCTCTCTCTCCTTCTCTCTCTCACTCTTTCTCTCTTCCCCGTCTCTCTCTCTGTTCCCCGTCTCTCTCTCTCCTTCTCTCTCTCACTCTCTCTCTCTTCCCCGTCTCTCTCTCTGTTCCCCGTCTCTCTCTCTCCTTCTCTCTCTCACTCTCTCTCTCTTTTTCTTTCCCGTCTCTCTCTCCTTCTCTCTCTCACTCTCTCTCCTCTCTTCCCTGTCCCCTCTCTCTCCTTCTCTCTCCGCCTCTCTCTCTTCCCGTCTCTCTCTCCTTCTCTCTCCTCTCTCTCTCTTCCCTGTCTCTCTCTCCTCACTCTCTCTCTCTACTTGATCCCTTTCTTTCTGTCTCTCTCCCCTTGTCCAGTTTTCATTCTCTCCTCTTTCTCTGTGTCTTTTCTCTCTCTCTCTCTCTCTCTCTCTCTCTCTCTCTCTCTCTCTCAGTCCCTTGGTCTCCTTCTCTCCGTTCTCTCTCTCCTGTCCACCTCTCCTCTCTCTGAGATTAAGTGATTATGAGGCTGTTATTTCACCTTTACTGCTGTGCTACATTCCACACCCAGCTAATGATTTTTACAGACTTTGGGCCATTGACCTGCAGCTAAACATGACAAAGAAGCACACAAGTCACAAACTGTAATGTTACACATAAACTGAATATTCCACAAACCTGCAGTGGTGCAAAGAAAAGCTCTAGAATCCTGAAGTCAGCAGACATAAGGTAAAGTTCATTACTGCTGTGCCAACCTCCGTTCCAGCTAAAGCCAGTAAAAGCCTAAAGCCAAAGTCCAGACCAAACTGGTCGCTCTGCTGCTGCTCCTGCTCTGTCCATGTAAGGCTGTGGTCAAATACTGTAAGTGAGTTTGTTTAACTGTAGCATTTAGGCAAAAGTCCATGAGCGTTATTTTTTTGGGTTATTTTTTGAAAACAGTTAGAGCTGGTATGTCTGATTCCTGTTTTCCTCTTCATGGTCAGCGCTCAACCACAACTATCGCCGTAGAATTCCACTTTTGGTCATTATCGATCCAGGTGGTGTGTTGCGTGAAGGTTTTGAGTTAGAGTAATGAGTTTGTGTTTTATATAGATAGTTTGGTGTGAACTCATCAGAATTTGACGTTGTTTAGTCCCTCAGTGAGCAGACAGCACATTGCAGTTAATTAAATGATGCAGTTAATTTAATACAATGATCCAGTTAATTAGCTGAACATTTCATTTCCACCGGTTCATCTCCCCCTTCTCTCTTCTCTTCCATCACTCTCTCTTTATGTCTGTCCCGCTCCTCTTTTCTGTCTGTCTAAAATCTACATTGCCCAACATCAGCAAAAACAACCATAACATATATAATTATTATTAAACATACAAACACGTGCATGAGAAAAGTCTTGAGCCATCCCTAATTCTTTCATATATTGCTTTTAAATAGTCAGATTTGCTTTTGTGTTTAGACGTATTATTTACGTTGTTGAAACATTCTGCATTTAAGCCCTGTATGTGTTGTCTAATTTCGATAGCAGAATATAAAGAACTTTGGATTGTGTCAAGACCTTTGCACAGTACTGTACATACACACAAAGTAAATAAATAAAATACACAAATATTAAAATATAGGAATTGTTTCAGTTGTGTGACACAGTAACCCTCTTTATACAGCCAGATCCTGCTGCGGGCCAGTCTGTCTCCCTGTTTCTCTCTTCTTACCTCTCCCTCTTCATCTTTATAAGTTAACTTTTGACGTGATTGAACAAAAACGTTCACATCTTTAACTCTGTGATGGTGCTTTGATGAAGTTTCCAACTTTAATACTTTTAAGTACAGTCCCACCTTCAGCCAGGTCAACACCTGTTTTAAAGCAGCCAACAAACACAGTAGCTCATTCATTCATTCATTATCTGAACCGCTTAACCCCAACTAGGGTCACGGGGGGACCAGAGCCTACCCCGGGAATTTACGGGCGCAAGGCGGGGAACAACCCGGGACAGGCACACTCACTCAGGGTCAATTGCAGGCCTTTGGACTGTGGGAGGGAGTTCCCGGAGAAAACCCACGCAAACACGGGGAGAGCACGCAAGCTCCACACAGAAAGGCCCCACAGCCATCCCCGGGATTCGAACCCAGGATCTTCTCACTGTGAGGCGGCGCTAACCACCGCGCCACCGTGCCACCCCACGCAGTAGCTCATATATAAAAATTTGGGGTGGTTGGTAGCGTAATGGTTAGGGCGTTCGCCCTGTGATCAGAAAGTCACTGGTTCAAATCCCGAACCGGTAAAGGTACCACCGAGGTACTCGTGAGCAGGTAGTCGGCTCACTATCACAAATAAAGCCACTGATTTTTTAAAATAATGAAGTAGAGGTGTGGTGGCTCAGTGATTTAAGTAAGCAGTGAGATTAAGATTGGGGGTTCAAATCCTCTCAGAAACATCCAGTGCAGTTTGAGCGCCACCTGCAGGTAATTACACATGGAAATGAAGCAGAATATGGGGTTTTCAACCCCAGCTCGAACCACAGCTAATGCTGTTTCGTCTGTACATTTTGGCCTTGAAGTGTTGTGTGGAGATTAAATGTGTTCTGGCTAATTCCAGCAAGTACATTGTGTTCCTGCTAAGTATGGAAAAGTGAGTGATTATTTTTCGTTTTCATTGGTTCACTGTCACTCTACCCACGTGCTGTGTTTTCTGTTTTTTTTTAAAAAAGGAAAAAAGTTTTCTTCCTTGTTTTGTGACCATCGAGTCCATTTATTTTTTTATGTGTTTCCATAAAGAATGCTTTGCGCACGTAGATTTAAATGGATGTAATGATTGCTGTTAAACGGCACATGCATGTTTAGGAAAACACATGGAAGTCATAGCTAGCAAACAATTTAACAACAAAAATAAGTAAAGTGAGTGATTGTCATTGTGAACACCCCACACCACCGCGCAGAACACAGTGCACCACAATAAAATGTGACCTCTGCGTTTGACCTCTTGTGAAGGAGCAGTGAACAGCTGACATAGGGAGCACCTGGGGAGCAGTGCTTGGGGAACAGTACCTTGCTTATGAGTGTTGGTGGCCTAGTGGTAGGACACTTGCCTTGGGACCCAGAGGTTGTGGGATCAAATCTGACCTCTGGCGTTACCAACATTGGGTCCCTGAGCAAGACCCTTAACCCTAAGTTGCTCTCAGGAGAACTGTCCCTGAAATTAGGAAAATGTAAGTCGCTCTGGATAAGAGTGTCTGCTAAATGCTGTAAATGTAAATGTACCACAGTGGTACCTTTAGCGGTCCGGGATTTGAACTGGCAACCTTCAAATTAGGGGGCGAATGCTCTAACCGTTACACTACCAACTGCCCTCAACAAAAGGTATTTGTTGATTTTAGTGATTACGAGGTCTGGATAACTGTGGAAAAAGGAAAATAGGGTATAGTCACTTTTGTGACCTTGACATGTCAGACATTGGTCACTGCACTTTTGTCAAAAATGTAGCCTGAAATTCCACTAAAATGTTTGGAGTATATGTGATTTGCAGGGTGATTTGGTTGTGTGTTGAATCACTAGAGACTGCCTGGTGTGTGGTTGTAGCTCCTCAATTCACCACAAAGTAGATTCTGTAGAATTCAGGAAAGTTACGTTCCATAAATCTAACTCTAACCTTGGGCGACACCACTAACGTTACGCAGACCAACGTATAGTTGCCATGTGCTGGAACGCTTCTGTGATTTGTCATGTGTGAATGAGTTCAGCACCTTCCTGTGACAGAATAAACTGCTGTGTACTGAACTTGTCTGGGTTTGGTTTGAATTAATATGTAAGTGGTAGAGTAGCCCATTACCCGAGGCTGCTGATACACATTTTGGGCTCTACTAAATATTATGAAATGCCATAAGCTTGTACAGAAAGTTGTACTGTCTACAAATGTTGAAAATCTGTTGACTGTGTCACTGTGGCCCGGGCACCGTGCAGGTCAGATCACGAAACTAATTGTGGAGGTGTTACTGGGCATGATGGAACACGTGTAACATTTTAACAGCGTCACACCCTCATCATTACATGATATGAGTTTGTTTGTTTTCTCTGGGATGTTATGTAAAGGCTGTTACTGAAACACTCACTCACACTCACACGGCTGGGAATCCACAGGTCTTTCCAGAAACAAGGAAAGCCGTTTGTGTGAGTGGGTGTGTGTGTGTGTGGGTGTGTGTAGGCCGGGTGTGGTGCTGCGTAGCTATACTTTCTGTTGTCATTTATCTGTGCAAATCTGTGTGTATGTTTATGGGACGATGCTTAAGGTCAGATATACAATAAAAATATATATATTTACTGTGTGTATAATTGTGTTTGTATGTATGATTGTCACGGGGGTGTTGCCAAGTGAATACAGTATATCGCCATGTAAGGTATTAATTGTGTGTGTGTTTGTGTTTTGTGGTGTTTTATGGTGTTGTGGAGGGTTACCAAGTGAAAATGTTGCCATATTGAATAAAACTATAATTATGTGATTGTGTATTATTATTATTATTATTATTGTTGTTGTTGTTGTTTTGATTTTTTTAATTCCACCCACTTTTTGGTGCCGCTACTCCTACAGTGTTTGCGCTAGAAACGCAGTTCCAACTCTAAAACGTGCAGGCCAAAGCGGTGTATGTTGCTTTCATTCACGTTGTCAATGCGTGTACTCGTTTGCAAGTTCTGTCCATTTTTCCGCCAGTAATTGCGAATGTCAGAAATCGATTTCTCCCCTATCTCTACGTCACGGTAGGGGACAATTTGAATAACTGCACCCTCCTATCTGAGGTAGAACTGCTAGCGCTTTCTGATCCGCCATGTTTTCTCGCAAGTGCTAGTGTAGGTATGGCAGTGAAGAAGTCTACCGGCGGAGTGTTGTGTTGAACATGTACAACTGTATGGATGGTCTGTTAGCAGCAGCCATGTTGATGATTTTCACGTGAAGTAAACACTCGCCGTGCTCTCTACACCCCAGTTCCGGAGTGGGTCGAGGGCAGCAGCAGCTCTTTTGCATTTAGGAATACTAATGAGAAACAGTCTGTTCTGAAATTTACTGAAATAGAAGCGTAAAAAGCAGGTGAAAATGCCTAATCTGAGAGGTACTTTCAGCAAACTACTTCATACTACTTCACTACACTGGCGCTCATAGACCTATTTGAAAGAAATGTATAATCTGGGATCTTTAAATCTACTTTATTTATACAATTCAGGAGACGATAGCGCCAGCGCAAAATAAATATCGATGGCTACAAAACAAGGACTGAAAACTTCAAAATACAGAAAACACAGCACCCCAATGTGGGTAGAGTAACAGTGAACCAACAGACACTAATGGGAGAGACGTCTCAGAGAGATGTCTGAGTAGGGGATTAGCTAACCTAAAACACATGCCCACCATAAGCTAACTGCTTAAACCAAACAATCTACTAAATTACTCAACCAGTAGATTAACAGAGCAGAGTAAGCTGGAGGCAGGGACTAAAACAGGGCCAATAAACAAACTAGTAAAAAAGCCTGATGTAACACAGGAACAATCATTAGCTTTAAAAAGAAGCCAGGACAGAGGGAAATGACTGACACATCACACAACACATGTAAGATGCAACAGCTGGGGAAAAGTCTGGAGCGGAGCTGTGACAAAAATTTGATATTGAGTCCAACACCATTTTCACAGCTAAAAAAAGCTGTAACATTGTTCCTCTATTTCAGTCTTCAAGTGAAATTAACACTCAGTTAAAATAAAGGATTCACTAGAGACCGTGGAAGGGAATTGACATGAGAAAGAGGAGCAGTCATTTCACTCCAGACATCGAGAAAACGAACTTTTCAAGAGTGAGTTTGTGTGTGTTGTAGTATATTGTTATTTACCTTTAAAATAACTTAAAATTTACTAATATCCCTAGTTTTACTAAATGCATCAGTCATTAGATAACGTCTTTTCATAACTATAACAGAATAGAGTTGTTCCTTTTTATTTTATTACCTTTACATTTTACAGCATTTAGCAGACATTCTTATCCAGGGCGACTTCCAATTCCAAATTTCAGGGACTGTCTTCCTGAGAGCAACTTGGGGTTAAGGGTCTTGTTCAGAGACCCAGTGATGGTAGTGTTGGTAGTGGTCCAGAGACGAGTGTCCTAACCACTTTCAGCCACCACTACCCCCTTTTTCCCTAATTATGTAACACCATTTCATGTATTCTGTGTATTCACGTCTGTGCGAGCGTTGTGGTACCATGCAAAAATGTTGTCATGCAACTTAATGATTGTTTGCTATTTGTGTGTTAATGCTCGTGTCTGGGTCTGTGTGTGTGTTGTGCAGGGGGCTTTTTTAATCAGAAATATCAATCTAAATTATTGTTTGGTGTTTCTATATTTGCATGCTTGTGTGTGTGTGTGTGTTTGCACACCTCTGTTGCCTTTAACAGCGTGTTGTGTCTGCTTTGTGTCCTCTGATATCACTGTACCAGTTAAAACGTGTGTTTGTCTCCTCATCTGCATTTCTTTAAGAACTTCAGGACTGCTTTTCTTCACTTATGCCTTTAAGGATCCTCATCATTGAGAACAAGTGTGTGTGTGATTATGCACATATGAGGGCCTCCTTACTCACGTGTTTGTCTGAGCAGCTCTGAGAGGAATACCTCTTCGTTTGGCCAACTTCCTGTACAGTAGAAACAGTCTAAAGATATTTTTATTGGATAAGTGAAAACCGGAGGGTAAGTGTGTGTGTGTGCGTGTGTGTGCGTGTGTGCATGCATATGCGTGTGAGTGTATAATTGTGCATTCCACACGTGTTTTACAGCAGATGTGTAGGCCTGTGGTGAGTTGGCTCCTGGAAAAACGTTCCGTCTCTCATGTGGTTCCCACTCTGGCCACTTTTCTCTCCACATACGCACAAATCCGGTCTTTCAAGGAGGAAGTGTGGATGTTAATGAGTCCTCGTTGGCTTTAAAACTGTAATTACTCTTTAATTACCTTTCACATGGTTTAATATTTGGTAATTAACTAGTAATTGCTGTGTTAGGAACACCTCTGTCACAGCCTTCTTTAAGCCGGTGATCTGTAGGGAATATCTTTGGAGAAACCCATGATTATTTCGGCATGAACATACACACACACGCGCGCGTGCACGCACACACAGTGAAACTGCCCTGGTTGTGGGTTTCTATCTTCTTGATCTGGGGTGTTGATGCCGCTGGTCACTGAACTGAAGCATGAAAACAGGAAGAGAAAGAGAGAGATTCGTTCATTTACTCCTTCCTGTCCTCAAGGCTTCATTTCCAGGACACAACGGCTCCATTCCCAGACCTATGTCTGTGCCTGTGTCCAAATAAATGTATATTAGATTGTTGATGTTTGTTTGTGTGTGTGTGTGTGTGTGTGTGTTTGTAGTGTGTTTTAAAGAAGTTTGTTGGCTCTTTTGTAGGCATTAGCGTGTATGAACGACTCACTGCTTGTTTGAATGTCTCCTTGCGTGTGTGTATGGAGCGTGTGTTTGTATGGGTGTATTAAACTAGTTTGCTGATTCTTTCGTATTTCTCAGTATACACTAATCACTCACAGCTGTGTTTCTGTGTGTGTTTGTTTGTTGATTTATTCAAGTGTGTTAGCGTAGAGGAATTAGTCACTGCTTGTGCATGGTTTTGTGTGTGTGTGTATTACATTAGTTTGTTGATTCTTTTGTATGAGGATATATGAATCACTCACTGCTTGTTTGAATGTCTGGATGCATGTGTACGTGCATGTCAGTGACTGAGTGTGCGTGTGTGTGTGTGAGAGAGATAATAAAGCTAATGTGCACATGTCCATGGGCAAGGTCATTGGCCAGCTTTGTAGCAGATGTTTCATATTCATCGTTAAGTGACTGTGTCTCCCCCTAGTGGACATGTGCACCAATAACATCTGGAATCAACAACTACTTCAACTAGATACATTAGAGGAAAACAGTCAGAACATATACCGCATGTACAGTGGTATTTGTTATACGCCATCAACAGATTTGATCTAAATATCAGTATAAAAGGAAAAAGTCCTAAAGTGAAACTTAATTTTCTTTCCCAGCTGTTGTCTAATAAGTTTAATTTACATTAAAGCCATTTATCCAGAGCCACTTCCATTTTCCTCAGGGGCAGCCTCCCTGAGAGCAACTTGGGGTTAAGGGTCTTGCTAAAGGACACAATGATGCTAGTGATGGAGGTTGGATTTAAACCCACAACCTCTTGGTTCAGAGACGAGTGCAAGTTGTAACTTACATAGTTACAACAAGGAATTATACTAATTAAATTAAATTAATGAATGGCTATAAACATAAAATAACTATTAATAAGTTAAATTTTTTACTTATTATTCCAGTTATTTAATTATTTATAGTTATTTAAATGGATATTGTTCTTCTGTGTATTTTTTTGTTTTAATAAAATTCATTTAAAACAAAGACTTTTGAAAGACAAAAATTAATTAGGAAAAACAGCTAGATTTTTTATGGTAAGATGGAATGTCTTTTTTTTAAATTGTGATTTATTTCTTTTTTAAGAATTTAGCACATACACAGCAATATGTATCTGTATAAATGAATTTTAAGAGCTTCTTTATCCTAAAGGCCATTAATATTTTCAAACTACTCTACGGAGACCTCTAAGACTTTGGCTCATTATGCACAATAAGGATGCATTAACTAATTATTAATTACTTGTTCATTTATTACCATTCCAGTGTATTAGTGAGTTTCTCTTGTTGTTTCTCCTGTCTAGGTGCCGGGAACCCTCAGTGCAAGATCGCAATAGTGATGTGCAGGAGCAAGTCACATGACTCTGACAACAACAGGTACCCCTGATCCTAGAACAGGCAGAACTGCTGTTAGAAAGTGAGGGGACAGTACCTGTGTTTTCATGGATCTGGTGCTGTTTTACTTCATAATGAAGTGGTGTTTGAAGGGCTGAAGAAGTAAATGGAGAATTTTGGAATGTTTTAGTAGAGAAGATGAGAAGAAGTGTGATGACAGATTTGAGAAATTGTGTGTGGGGAGGGGATCTGGTTATTAGTCATTATGTATTATTGTGAAAACAGCACAGCACATAGTGCACCACAACAAACTGTGACCTCTGCATTTGACCCATCCGTGAAGTAGCAGTGGGCAACTTTTGAGAGTGCCATTGCTCATGAGTACCTCAGTGGTACCTTTACCTGTCCAGGACTATAACTGGCAACCCTCTGACCATGAGGTCTGCACATTAACTGCTACACTACCATTTACATTTACACAATTTAGCAGACTTCCATTACCTAATCACAGGAACTGTTGGGTTAAGGGGCTTGCTCAAAGATCTAATGATGGTAGTGCTGGAGGTAGGATGTGTGTGTTCACATCCTACCTCATCTCTCTCTGTTTCTGTCTTGCTCTGTCTCTCCCTCTCTCTTCCCTCACTCCCCTCTCTCTCTCTCTTGTCGCTCCGTCATGGGATCAGGTGTGTTACGCAGGCTGGTGTGTCTGTGGAGGATGTACTGTTGCAGGTAGGTGACAGTGTTGGGTGTGAGAATGTATTGTCTGCTTCTAGGATGAATAAAGCGGTGGTGGTCTTTCTTAAGGACGAACGTATGGTTAACCGCTTGGTGGAGAGTGGCGTATCTGTAAACGGAGCGTATGTTGCGGTTACACCTTTAGCGACGCCGACAACTAAAGTAACGATTTCTAATGTGCCGCCGTTTATTCCGAACGCGGAGATCGAAAGGAAGCTGACTCGATTTGGGAAGTTGGCCGGTGTAATGAGAGTGGTTCCCTTAGGTTGTAAACACCAAGCCTTAAAACATGTCCTATCCTTTTGAAGGCAGGTGAGTATGTTTTTGAAGGATTCCACGTTAAACGTATCTTTCAGGGTGACATACGAAGGCAGATCGTATATGTTGTATGTGAACGCTGGAGAGGTGAGGTGTTTTGGGTGTGGAGGGTTTGGTCATATAAAAGTTGCGTGCCCGCTCAGCGCTGAAGCTGATGTTGGGTGGTCTAGTGGTAGAACACTCGCCTTTGAACTAAGAGGTTGTGGGTTCGAATCCGACCTCTGGTGTTACCAACATTGGGTCCTTGAGCAAGATCCTTAACCCTAAATTGCTCTCAGGGGAACTGTCCCTGAAATTAGGAAATGTAAGTCGCTCTGGATAAGAGCGTCTGCTAAATGCTGTAAATGTAAATGATGGCGGTGAAGGGTTGAGTACTGTAGCCACGGTGGTGGATGGGGATGTGGTTTTGGATAGGGAGCGGGTTCTGATTGATGAAAACAATGTCGATGAGGGTGAGCGTAGTAATAGAACTAGCAGTGTGGAGCCTGGGCCAGGTGAGATTGTCTCTAGTGGTGACCCGGAGGATGGCTCCTTGGGTGAAGGGCGCCCGAGTGCACGGGTGAAGGGGACGGACTGCGGTTTGAGGTTTGTTAGTGCTGAGGAGAGGAGTGTTAAGGGACCGGAAGTGAAGGGGGAGATGGGGGGCTCTTTAATTGATGTGAATGAAGAGGATAAGGCTGAGAGTGAGTGTGATGATGCATATTCAGATATTTCTGATATTTCGGATTTGTCTCAAGTAGGCCAGGATGTGTATCCGTTAGAATGGCTTCTTGGATAAGACGTATGGCAAAAAGGTTGATGTTTGTGATTTTTTTGAAGATGAGACTAAGTTTATGGCTTCAGTGGTACATTGGCAAAGGAGCGTGGGACTGGATAAATTAAGTCAGAAAAAAAGGTACAGGTTGAAAAATTTCATGATAAAATTGAGAAGAGGGAAAGGCCCTCTGAAAGGTAAAAGGTGCTAATACCAATAGGCTATATGTACGGTAAGTTAGCAAGCACGGGGTGGTGGAGCCTTTTTGTTCTTGTTCTCTTTCCATCTTTCCTCTTTCTTGCTTTTCTGATGGAGGTATTACAGGTTGGGTCCCTAAATATTAATGGGGGGCGAGATTGGGGAAAGAGAGCTATGGTTTTAGATTTTATTAAGCTTAAAAACGTGGGTGTTACCTTTTTGCAAGAAACACATACTGATAAGGATAATGTTGTGGAGTGGAAAACTTGGTGGGAGGGTGAAAGTGTGTTTAGTCATGGAACAAACACGAGTGCTGGGGTAGCAGTCTTATTTTCTAAATTTTTAGATATACATGTTGTATCTAGTGTAGACGTTGTGGAAGGGAGGCTTCTTTTAGTAAAAGCAGAAATGAAAGACGCCCAGTTTTTATTTGTTAATGTGTATGCCCCCAACAGAAGCAGGGATCAGTTGGAGGTCTTTGGAAAACTCAGGGACGCACTGAATAGAGCCGCTGATGCCAATGTTTGTGTCATAATGGGGGGAGATTGGAATTGCACGACTGATTTTGTATGGGATAGGAATGGAGAGGAACCTCATTTTCATGTCAGTAGTAGGTTGGATAGTATAATTAAAGATTTTGACTTAGTAGATTTAATTAGTGGGGCAAGGTTAGATAGAATTTATATAAGCAGCTCTGATAATAATAGAGTTTTAAATGCCTGGATATACCCCAGTGGGTTTTCTGATCATCATATGGTGACTGTTGAATATGACATGAAAACTCCAGCAAGACCTCAATATTATTGGTGTTTTAACGTGAAATTGTTACAGGATGTGATCTTTTGTGACAATGTTGTGTTTTTTGGGATATGTGGAGGGACAGAAAACAGGAGTTTGGGAAGGTACAGGTCAGGGTTTTTTGTCAGAATTTTACTGCTAATACGTCAAGAGCTGTTAAACTGAAAATAGAGCAAATGGAAAGGCAGATCCAGCAAATGGAAAGGGAGTGTGGAGGGGATAGTGTGGGGGTAGAGGAGATGTAAGGATTAAGAAAATGGAGCTGAGGTCCTTTTTACAGGAACGAGTTAAAGGGGCACTTATTAGAGCCAGGGTTGCCACAATTGCGGATATGGATGCCCCTACTAGTTATTTTTTAAATCTTGAGCGCAGTATTGCGCAGCGGAAGTACATGTTTTATTTGACAAGGTGTGATGGATCACGGACGTCTAATCCGGAGGAGATGAGAAGGATGGCGATGGAGTTCTATGCGGAACTGTATGGACATACCGACTGTGAGGCCGAAAGTATTAACCTGCTTTTAAAAGACATTCCAAGACTGAGTCATGAGGACCGAGATGCTTTGGATGAAGAGCTCAGCTTCCAGGAGATCTCGGATGCAGTTTCACAGCTTTCAATGGGACAAGTACCAGGACTAGACGGCCTGCCAGCTGAATTCTATAAACATTTCTGGGGTATCATAGGACGGGATTACTGCGATGTCATTAAAGATTGTTATGACAGGGGGGTTTTACCAAGTAGCTGTCAGAGAGCTGTTTTATCACTTTTACCTAAAAAGGGAGACCTGGGTCTTTTAAAGAATTGGCGCCCGGTCTCCCTGTTGTGTTCGGATTATAAAATTTTATCCAAGTGCTTGGCCAATAGGCTCAAACGGGTTTTAGGGACATTGGTACATAAGGATCAGACATATTGCATCCCTGGCCGAACAATAATGGATAATTTATTTTTCATTAGGGACCTGATGGACATTTCTATAATGGAAGACCTAGATGTAGGTTTTTTGTCGCTTGATCAGGAAAAGGCTTTTGATAGGGTGGGGCATTGCTATTTGTTTAAGGTTTTGGAAGGGTTCGGGTTTGGGAGGAGGTTTATAGCATGGGTTGCACTGCTTTACCAGGGGGCGTCAGTTATGCTTAAGCAGGGGGTTGGGTTGAGTTGTCCGGTTCCTGTTCATAGAGGAATCAGACAGGGATGTCCTCTTTCTGGTCAGCTATATAGCTTAGCGATAGAACCCTTTTTGTCTCTTCTAAGGAATAGGCTTGGGGGCTTTTCTGTACCTGGGGATCCATTAGGACATAGGTATTACTTATCAGCATATGCAGATGATGTCACTACTTTTATTGCAGGGAAGGAGGATGTTACAGCTGTACATACATGCGTGGAGCTTTATGGGAGGGCCTCTTCTGCAAGGATTAACTGGGAGAAAAGTGAGGGTTTTATTGTGGGTCGGTGGGAGAGGGGAGGACCACCACAACTTCAAGGAAGCGCCAGCTGGGGAACTGAGGGAATGAAGGTCCTGGGTGTGTTTTTAGGAAGGGAACAGTATTTGCAGCGGAATTGGGAGGGTGTGCTGGATAAGGTGTCTGTCAAGTTGTCTAAGTGGAATTGGCTGTTACCCCAACTATCCTATAGGGGTAGAGTCCTGGTCACGAATAACCTGGTCGCCTCCACGTTGTGGCATAGACTGATGGTACTGGAGCCTCCCGCTGCGCTGGTGAAGAGCGTGCAGAGCAGGTTGGTGAACTTCTTCTGGACTGGGCAACACTGGCTGGCCCCGTCGGTGTTGTACCTCCCAGTACATGAAGGGGGTCAGGGCCTGGTGGACATTAGGAGCCGTCTGGACGCCTTTTGTTTACAGGTGGCACAGAGGCTGATATACGGGAAGGATATAAGTTGGACGGATGTTGCCTGTACAATTTTAAGACTGACCTCCGGACTTTGTCTTGGCAGGCAGTTGTTTTTATTGGATGTTAAAAGAATGGATTTGAGGAAAGTACCACGTTTTTACCAATCTGTTTTGAGAGTGTGGCAAACAACTGTGGAGGTTCACAGGGATCTGGCACAGTCATGTTGCTGGATCTTGGACGAGCCTTTGTTTTTTAACCCGTTCATGAGCTTGAGGGTCCTGGAATGTGAGAGACTGAGGGATTGCTTGGTTGCGGCGGGGATCGTGGCAGTTGGGCACCTGAGAGACGGAGATGGTTGGAGATCGGCAATCTCGCTCAGACGGGCCACAGGGATCAGCTCTCTGCGTGTGCTGGAGAGGCTACTGGCGGAAGTGAGGAGTGCCCTGCCTGGGGTCTGTCGCCATGCGCTGGAGACCTTGCCTGTGAGGGAGTGGGAGGCTGACCAGTGTTTTCCCCCCGTCACTGTCTCTGCTGTGATTCGAGAAGGTCATAGACCTTGGAGTATGGGATTGTGCCTTTTAAAGTACCTCTACGGGAGACGTTTGAGGACATTGGCAAGAAGGTTCTTTACGCTCTGTGCGTAAAGATGAGGCACCAGTCGTCCCTAGGTCATGTTAGGGCGTGGAGGTGGCCGGAAGTGTTTGGGGCGGACTTTAACCTTCATGGCTGTTGGCGGTCACTGTACAAGTCTCCTATTGAGAAACGCACAACAGACCTGCAGTGGAGGGTGATTCATGGGGCTATAGCTACGAACAGACACGTGGCTCACCTGAACCCAGCAGTGGGGAGGGGGTGTCCGTTTTGTGGGCTGGAGGAATCGATTGATCATTTATTTATTACTTGTGCTAGGCTGAGGAACCTTTTCTTGGTTTTAAAGGAATTGATAGCAGGGCTTGACACTGGTTTTAACACGCAACTTTTTATCACAGGTCCCAAGTATAGTTTTAACAGTAGACACAAAAGTGTTTTAATAAATTATATTATGGGTACAGCCAAGCTAGCTATTTGGATGACAAGGAAAAACAGGATAGCGGGTGCTGGTTCCACAGATGCAGAGTGTGTTTTAAAATGTTTGGTATCGGCCAGGATTAACACTGAATATGCGTATTACAAATTGATCAATGACTTGATGAGTTTTTTCAATTAAGTGGGCTGTCAATGGTGCTTTTGTGTGAAATTTTAGAAGCCAGTGGCTGTTGTTGCATTTCTGAAAAAAGGTATTTGTTGGCATTGTAAAGCTTGTTTGTAGTTTACTGTTCTGGGAGTTTCTTGTGAAATTCTGTGATTTAAGAATGTAATTGTTCACAATAAAGTGCTTTTAAACCTCTCTCTCTCTCTCTCTCTCCCTCTCTCACGCTCTCTCTCTCTCTCTCTCTCTCCTCCCCTCTCTCTCTCTCTCTCTCTCTCCTCTCTCTCTCTCGTTACCCCTGTCCCTTCATCTCTCTCTGTTTCTGTCTTGCTCTGTCTCTCCCTCTCTCTTCCCTCACTCCCCTCCCTCTCCTTCTATCTCGCTCTCTCTCTCTCTCTCTCTCTCTCTCTCTCTCTCCCCTCTCTCACGCTTCCTCTCTCCTCTCTCTCTCTCTCTCTCTCTCTCTCTCTCTCCCCTCTCTCACACTCTCTCTCTCTCTCACTCTCTCCCACGCTCTCTCTCTCTCTCTCTCTCTCTCTCTCTCTCTCTCTCTCCTCCTCTCTCTCTCTCTCTCTCTCTCTCTCTCTCTCTCCGCTCTCTCTCTCTCTCCCCTCCCCTCCCTCCTCTCTCTCTCTCTCTCTCTCTCTCTCTCTCTCTCTCTGCCTCTCTCTCTCTCTCTCTCTCTCTCTCTCTCTCTCTCTCCCCTCTCTCTCTCTCGTTACCCCACGTCCCTTCATCTCTCTCTGTTTCTGTCTTGCTCTGTCTCTCCCTCTCTCTTCCCTCACTCCCCTCCCCTCTCCCTTCTCGCTCCTCTCTCTCTCTCTCTCTCTCTCTCTCTCTCTCTCACACTCGCTCTCTCTCTCTCTCTCTCTCTCTCCCTCTCTCTCTCTCTCTCTCTCTCTCCCTCTCTCTCTCTCTCTTGTTCCCCCCATCCCTTCATCTCTCTGTTTCCTGTCTTGCTCTGTCTCTCCCTCTCTCTCCCTCTCTCTCTCTCTCTCTCTCTCTCTCTCTCTCTCTCTCTCTCCTTCTATCTCTCTCTCCCTCTTGTTCCCTCTCCCCCTTCATCTCTCTCTGTTTCTGTCTTGCTCTGTCTCTCCCTCTCTCTTCCCTCACTCCCCTCCCTCTCCTTCTATCTCTCTCTCTCTCTTGTTCCCTCTCCCCCTTCATCTCTCTTCATGTTTCTTTCTTGCTCTGTATCTCTCTCTCTCTTCCCTCCTCCACCTCCTTCACTTCCTTTCCTCTCTCTCTGCTTCTCTCCAGAAAGTAAGCTTCACAACAGCCTACACGTTTTATTTAACTCCACTAATAATCCTCTATTTATTCATTGTGAAACACACTCACATAGACACAGAGCGGAACTGGCTGAGGGTGGAGCTGTGGTCAGTGCAGATGCCTGGCCGTCTGTATGTCTACATTCCATGTCAGTGAACCGTCTCTAAACAAAATCCCAGCCTTTAGCCCTGACCAGGCCAAAATTACAGAAGGACTGCTGTTGGGAAAGAGAGATGAAGAGGATGCAGGAGGGAATAGAGTGTTACTGCCCTGCGCACACACTCCCTTGATGAGTGGCACAACAAAAATCCGCATGGTTAGATGTGGAGAATATTGTGATCATCAGGAGAAATGTAGCACTGCTAACTCTCTCAATCTCAGCCCAACTCTCACCTTTGCATTCCTGTCTGTCTGTCTGTTCCTCAGGGCAATGGGAGTGCGTGGAAGCAGGGCTTTGGTGTGTTGATTTATGTGTATGTCTAACGTAGGTGTGACTGTAGCGTAGGTGTGCGTGTGTGTTAGGGTGTGACTGTAGGAGAGAATAACATCTCCACCCAGCAACTATGCACTGCACTGTGGCCATCACAGCTACATTTCCCATGAGAAGATGAGTGAAATGAGAGGATTCCAGCCAGAGTGTGTGCACGTTCTTACATGCAGGCCTGCATGTGTGTGTGAGGCAAAGAGTTTGCCCTAGCAGAAAATAAGACTTTGGTATCATTTAGCAAATCATAAACAGAACATAGAGATTAAATCGTACAACACTATGTGTACAGTGAACACTACTTGTAGTCGTTTGTCTTTGGCGGACACACGTGTAGTCTTTAGCATCCAGGTGTAGTTTTAAGCAAGCTTAAAACAAGTTTTGAGTAAATTTTAGAGTACATATGAAGTAGAGCTGGGCGATATGGAAAAAAACAACATCACCACGATATTTTCTTGTCATATTGATCAATTAATTGTCATATTGTGGGTTTTTTGTATTCTTATACAGACTGAATGAACAGGTAAATAATCAAACAATATTAAACAAATAAGATTTATTTTCAACAAATTTTCACTTGAAGCGCTCTAAGCACTGCGGCAAAAAAACGTCTCCACCGACATCTTTTTTTTTTCCTGCTGAAGGCGCTTAGCACTCATAGGATTGGTTTAAAAATAGCCGCTGCCAAAGAACGACAAAAGAGAGCTGTCAACACCTCACTTCCAGAGCGCTTTCTCGGTGCTTGTTGTTGCTAAGTTATGAAATGTGTCATCGGGTACTTTAACGTTCGTTTTTTATAATTTTTTATTGGCATTCGGATGTTACCGTAGGTGCAAAAAAGACGGTGAAACCGTTCAGCCGTGTTGATAGCAGACAACGATGCTGAAGTCACGTGGCAAAACCTGAACGCACTGGGCAAACAAGTGTGATCGAATTTTTTAGCTTACGGTTATCATCGTTATCGCCATCACATTTTTCTCGATAAAATCGTTTTAAAATCGTCGAGATCGTTGTATCGCCCAGTACTAATATGAAGTCATTATATGCACATCTAGTGTTAAATTGTCTGAAATGACAGATGGTCTTAAGTTTAGTAATAGGTGCTGATGTAGTCTTAAAGTGCCTGTGTCTCAGAATCAGATTCAGTTTTATTACCAAGTACAGTGTCACATACAAGGAACTTGCTGTCGTGGTTGGTGCGAAGACATTCAGAGCAAACAGATTAAAATAAATATTTAAAATATGTCTTGACAAAAAGGCACACTGCACTTTACCATTTATAGTTATTGAATAATATTCCATCATTTTGATTCTTGTAATGTAATGTTTGTTAAATTCTCTTTAAATGTGCAAAGTCTTAGCAACAAATTAGGCTGCATTTCTCTGCATGTTGTACTTGCATAACTATCTATGTGACAAAGAAAGAAACTGGAAATCTTGAATCTAGTTTCAAGGTGCAAGGTGTAGTTAGAAGATTCAGGTGTAGTCCTTGGATAGTAACATGAAACATGTCAGAAAAGTGTGTCTGAAAAGATGAGGAAAACCCCTGGATCCAGTTTTACGACGTTGTGGCGTTATGCAGTTTAACAACTTTGCACGGGTTTTCATGATAGATCTAAGTGGAGTTGGACTAAAACACAGCCGGCTTACGTGTAGAGGTTACGTTGAGCATCAGTGTTGGGAGTAATGCATTACAAAAGTAACAAGTTACAGTAACAGATTACTTTTTGCTGTAACATAGTAATGTAAGGCACTAATCAATTTTCACTAATATTTTACTCGGTACATGTTCAGTAACGCGTGCGTTACAAAGCCCTTTTAACCAAAAATTTTAACCAAAAGTTAGTTGAGCCCCTTGCACAGTGCATCACATAAGGCTTGCTTCTCCGGTGAGATGGCAGAAGACAGTACTTTTGCGAAGTGGACGTTTGTGCATTACTTTGAGTTCGTCAGGGATAAAGACAAAAAAGAATGTTTTAGTCAAGAACAATCTTTGCCCAAATCCTGAAGAACTATCGACACCGAGAAATAGCACTAGCAATTTTGAAAAAACCACCTCGAGCATTATGCATGACTTATGTTGTGAATCTCTTGAATTCAAAGAGAATAAAGGAATGGCAATCGTAAGAAAAATGCATCTTTTCTTGTCATTACAGTAAGCATTAATATGGGATATAGTTTTGTTTTGTTTAATGATGAACAAGTCTAGACTTAATATTTATTCCACCTCTATTATGATGTTATTCAAATTCTAGTCATCAAAAACAAACAAACGAACAAACAAACAAACAAACAAACAAACAAAACCAAACAAATTCTAGTCATTTTTTCATTTTGGCTGTTACTGTTTCTTGAATTGTCTCTTAAGCCCTTACTTTGCCAGTTATATTTATCATATTGTTTGTAGCCTGGTTAACACATAATCATTATGCTACAAAACATCACCTTTTACTGGGCATGTAATGATCTGCAATATTTTTTCTCGTATTAGAATGTCAAGTTATATCTTCACAGTTATTTTGGTGAAAGTAACTGAAAAGTTACAGAAGTCATGTAACGATTACAATTCTGAGACAGTAATATTTTAAGGTAGCGGATTACATTTGAATGTCAGTAACAAGTAATGTATAGTGTATTACACTTTGCAAGTAACTTGCACAACACTGTTGAGCATTGCCCTGCCCAGATCTCCTTCTCAGTTTCTGCCCACCTGCATAGCGTCAGTAGCCTACCTGCTAGTCTGAGCAAGTTCGCTAAGAGAGTCTGTCATATGCTAAGTCCGAAGCGGTTCCTAATATCTCCACTCCCCCACCCCACCAAGTGTAAGTTTACCTATATTGTGGTGTTATAAACTGTTAAATACGACATGTGCATGTTTAATCTGTTGTAAAGAACTGATTAGCGAATGCATGAGAACACGCAGCTAATCTGTGTGAGCTAGCTCAGATGTGAGTTATAGCGGTGGCGTAATGCATGCTAAAATATACCTTAAACTCAAACTGTCTGCTCTAGTTTATCATCTCTCGTTGTATTCCGCATTCCTCTCTCATTTTAGCCTTTCCCCTGCTGTCCTCCTGCTTAAATCAGGGTATCCGCAGATCCTTAAAAAGTCTTAAATTAGATTTTCCAAGGCCTTAAATATCTTTAAAAATGACTAGTAATCCTTAAATCCAGAGTTCAAAGGTCTTAAAATACCACAGACCCAATAAACAAGATTGCTATGTTTTTTTCTGGTAATCTCTAAAGAATTTGGTGAATTTCTAATTGGTGTTTTGCATTTTTGTGTATGAGATCGGACTGAGCGGAACCGCCAACATTTCTGGTTGTGTGTGTGGGAGGGGGGCTTTTTCAGGTACGCACATTAGCAGTTTGTTGCTAGTGGCTGTGTCAGTCATGTGGAAGTGCAAATTTAACGTTAACTGGATGGAAAATCCCACATTTGCAACATGGTTAAAACCAGTTCCAGGCAATAGCTGTGAGGCCCGCTGTACGCTCTGCAAGAAGCTTTTAAAACTTGGTTCAATGGGAGTTAAAGCTGTCGAGTTGCATATGCACAGTGAGAAGCACAAAGCTGCTGCCAAAACCCGCGAACAGACGCCTGCCATTTCTCAGTTCTGTTCCGTCTCAACAGTTTCACAGACTTCAGCTCCATCTCCGAACCAAGACGCAACCGCAACATCAGTTACATTAACAGACCTCAGGACTACCTCTGGGTCCACCGCGACCCTTCAAGCAGAGGTACTGTGGTGCCTGCACAGCGTAACAAGACAACAATCCTACAGCACTAATGAGGGAGTCGGGGATATTATTCCGAGTTATGTTTCCCGACTCGGAAATCGCAAAAAACTTTACATGTGGTAAAGACAAAACATTCATGTAATTGGAAGTTACTTAACTTATTTTATTCCCTGTATCCAGTTCACAGAACTTGTTAGTACTGTAATGTTTTTGTTGTGAAATACATGCACTTTCAAGCTCGGTAGAGCAGTTATTTTTCAGCACTTTCAGTTCCAATAAGTGTTTGGACAGAACTATTTGTAAGGCGGTCACATGCTGTTTGCCGTTTTGTGAATGTAAGGTCTTGAATTTGATCAAAGTGGCCTTTAAAAAGTCTTAAAAAGCCTTAAATTTGGCTTCCTTAAACCTGCAGATACTTGTTAAATATTTCCCCACCATTATCCCGCATTGTATTCCGTTTTAGCCTGTGCTCACTATCCTCATCCCACTGTCTTCATCCTTTCCAGTAAAACGTATATTGCCAAGGCGCAAGGGAAAATTTTTACATCGTTTTACTTGCACTATCTGATCCGAGCTTAGAAAGTAACGCACTTATTTTCATCACTTTGAGACTTTTACCTATGTAGCAATGTTCATATCCGCACAAAATTGAGGAGGTGATTAGTGACAACGAGGAACTTAGATTTTGTTTTGACCTTACTGGGTTTTTAAGATGCAGATTAAGTTTCTAGATGCAAATTTAATCTTAAGGTCCAAGTTTAGACTTTGGGGGCAGATTTATTCTTTAAGGTGAACAAGTAGTCTTAAGGTGCAGAAGTATGCAGCAGATTTAGCATTTAGGTTGCACTTAGCAGTAGTAACTGTGTGTGTGTGTGTGTGTGTGTGTGCATGTGTGTGTGAACATGCAAACAGTTGAGCGAAAAGAAAAACACTGTCCTTCAGCCTAACGCTCGGCCTGATTTACTGCAGACTCGCAGCCATAAATCTGTTCCCCACAACAGTGTAGTGCTTCTCACACAAGTCACCAGGCAAATATTTAGTCCTGCAAACAGAATAAGATAAATATCTGTAATAAGATCAACAATCAAGCTTTACTGCACCATGAAACTCATGTGAGAAGTCGGACGGCTCGGGGACAAAATTCATAGTTGAACAAACAAGTTGTCCAGTTTCTCGCTATAAATGTTGGTTTTATTAGTCGCCCCTGTTTCCTTTCATCTCCAGCGCAACGCATCTGGGTGTCAGAAACGAGCATCTTTTCATGTCTGCACATCCCAGAAAGTTCTAAAGTAAACAAACCAGAATGAGACTAAACCCCGCTGGCTATTATGATCCTAAAGAATCTCCATGAGAAGCATTTTACTTAAATTCAGCAAGAATAATGGACGTTTCAGGCAGATGTTGAACTTTCTATGACGCTCTCAGGCTATTCAACGTCGTCCATGTCGTCTACAGCTTCACCATGCAGCTGCTCTTCTCTTACATCGGGGGTGTCCAGACTTTTTCTAAGTAGGACCAAATTTGAGAAAAAGAATAAACCGAAGTGTTGACTCCCCTCATTTTCATGTAAGTGGATGAGACAGACAGACAGATTTATGGATTTGTCTTGAAAATGAGAACTGGGTTGTGGGGTGTGTTTGTGCACCACTGGGGTGTGGGATTCTCGCTTACAGAGGTTATAGGTTCAAATCCACCTCTACTCTCCAGCCAGCACTACCACAGTAGGGCCACTGAGCAATAGGGGGGTTGAAATGAATCACGTAATGGATGCATCGTGATCCAAATATGGACGATTCTGCATGGATGCAGTGGCAGCGGTTATATCAGGGGCTTTCAACCGGCAGTCCGTTGCCCCCTGGTGTTGGGCAGCGGCACTGCAGGTAGTCTGTAACCAGTTTCACTACTCAATATCAAAGTAAACATTGTCATCTCTACTGTATACAAGTTTACGGAGAGACGAGAGAACGTGGTTCCAGCTTCCACAGTACAAAAAGATCAAATGAGGCACATAGAGTGAGCAAGAAAATATATACATAAGCTCTAAAAACTTTAGAGGTAGAGAAGAGTCTGTGCAATATAGTTACATGCAGAATTTAAAACTTTTTGCATTGAATGTGCATATGATTAGCGGCAGCTGAATATGAAGTTCTAAAAAAAATATTGTATTGTATTGTAAGTCCTTTCAATAATATATTCAAGTATTTTAGCAGCAATCAAGAGAAGTACAATTTCAGTTTGCAATTTCAATTCTGGGATACAATTCTACCTTTTTCCAGTAAATGTACTCAGATTAGTAGCGATGTACTCTGCAGAGTCCGTCTGTAAACATTAACAGTATTCCTGGAAAAGTTTCAGCGTGTCCAATGCGGTATGGGTGAGATTGTCCACGTAGCAGCATGTTCGTTACAAGATAGTGATGTGTAAAGCGCAGAGGTGCCATAGACAGTTCACAGTCCGGTTCGGGTGTGTGGTGGGGAGTGAGGGGGCGGGCAGCGTGGTCAAGAGTCTGATGGCTCGTGGGGAAAAAGCTATTGCTCAGTCTGGTGGATCGGGCCCCGATGCTGCAATAGCGTCTGCCGGATGGGAGGAGTGTGAAGAGTGAATGTAAGGGGTGTGAGGGGTGAAGCATGATGCATTTACAGATAATTTGAGCATCTTTATGAATATTGAATTTAAGGCAAATATCTAGAAAAAATACTAGACAAAAAAAATGACCGAATGCATTGTGATGCATGGTGATATCGAATTGTGAGACCAGAGGAGGTTCACAACTGAGCAAGGCCCTTTACCCCAAGTTGCCCCAGGGAAACTGTCCCCGTAGTTATTCAGTGGAAGTCTCTATGGGTAAATCTGATGTTTTCACTTGCCCGGAAGGTTTTTTTGTAATGTGTTTTGTGTTTCAGGCACGGCCTGCATAGCATGATCTTAGTCCCTATGGACACGCCCGGCGTGAAGAAGATCCGTCCTCTCACCGTGTTTGGGCAGGATGGTGAGCGTTGATCCGCATGCATTCAGTTCTCTCTTTCTATTTCTCTCTTTATCTCTCTCTTTTTTGTTTGTTTTTTAACCGACATATCCACCCTGGTGAAATCGCTGATCATTTAGCAGTGGAATCGCCGGAAGATCTGATGCAGGACTTTCTTAGGGAGACAAAAGCTAAATGTGAGTCAGTTCTCTGGAAGCAGGAAGGAGAGATGCTTATCTTCCTCTCTTTTCATCTGCACAGACGCTATCCACGGCGGCCATTTTGAGGTTCACTTTGACAGTGTGCGAGTTCCTGCCTCCAACATTCTTCTGGGTGAGATATCAGTATTGAGGGTGTGGGTTGCTGGATGTGTTTGTGTGTTTTTAGACCTGTTTTTCCAAACCGCAGTTCTAACTTAGCCAAATATCTGATGCCAGAGAACAGAAAAATGTTGCCCCAGGAATGTTTCCAACCCCTCTCTGTGTTGGACGGTCTTGATGTTATTGTTAATTGTGCAAATAACCTCAGGTTTGTGGATTTGTGGCCCGAGCCGCGGTTGTACTGCTAATTTACTGATAAATAGCTCATGAAAAGGTAGTATTCCTGAATTTATCCACGTGTAATGGGATCTAATAAGGTTGTTCAGATGTTATTTTTCAGTTTGTTGGCCGTGTTTGCAGGCGAGGGCCGTGGGTTTGAGATCGCTCAGGGTCGGCTCGGCCCGGGCAGACTGCATCACTGCATGAGGGCTGTGGGCCTGGCGGAGTGGGCACTCGAGCTGCTGTGCCAGAGGTCAAACGCCAGGCGCACTTTTGGGAAGAAACTCTACCACCATGTAAGTGTAGCGCAGTAAAGCTTGCAACACATTTATTGCCTAAAGTATTTGTTTCATTGAACATCCACCGTGTAGTTGCATTTTTAAACACTTTTATGCAATTTTTAGCAACGTCTCACTGGTTGTTTTCTGACCTATCCTGGTATTATTTATGGTGCCTGTTTGACAGGTACACATGTATAAGACACAGTAACACATTACAGTAATAGGGCCGCACGGTAATATTGGAATCATATCGAAAACGGACGATAATTGCTTTTTTTAAAAGTCATCGTTATCGGACCGATACTTAGATTTGCCCGATATGTTCAGCCAATATTTTATGACGTATTTATTGTGCGTCGGAAAGGTGATGCTTGTTCCAGGCAAATTCCGAGGTGGGATTTTGTACGCCCCACGTCTTAAAATGTATGGTGTGATTTTCTGCCGCAAGCAGTCAAACGTTTGTGACCAAAATCTCTTGTCTTTATGCGCTCAACTCTGCCTGCACGCACCAGAATTTTAACTAACTAAATTGCGTGTTTGCCTCATCTCAGCGAGTGCGAGCTTGCATGTGGGCTGTGTCCTGATAAGTATCCTATTATCATGCTCTTCTGTATGGTAGTATGCATTTCAGGAAATACCCGGGGTTATACCTTAGCGGCCGTCTACTCACTGGGTAGTGCATATGGAGTGTTATGTGCCCTATTTGACTTGGTACAACACATGGGATGAGACGTGACTTTTACTTAAAATATTGTGCATTACACATGAAATGCTCCGCCTTCACATTCACGTTCTCTTGACTTGGCGCTGTGTTAGAAATGTCAGAGTTATATCGTTATTTTTGTGCCAAAATTCTGAGTGCACAGTGGAATTTTGGTGAGCAAAATATCTCGTCTTTATGCACTGCCTGCGTTCGACTCCACTTTCTTCATTTATCAGTATCTGTATCGGTATCGGCAGATATAAGGATGAAAAATATCATATATCAGCATCTGCCAATAATTCCCATAGGGTACATCCCTGTAAAACAGTAAGATCTTCTATATTTTTCATGCTTTGTTCTTCTGTTGATGTGTAATCTAGGGTTAGGCAGTAATGAGGAAAAGGAACATGAGAACACAGTACTCATACCTGATAGTCTTGGCTGCCATGCATATTCTGTATTTGTTTGCTTTTTATTGCACTATGCAGGTGTTAGAAAAAGGGAGATGGACTGTGGTGGGGGAGTATTCAGGTTTTTGAAAGTGAAAGTCATTGTGAACACATCACAGCACACAGTGCACCACAACTAAATGTGACCTTTGCATTTGACCCATCCATGAAGGAGCACTGGGTAGCTGACATGGACAGCACCCAGGGAGCAGTGCTTGGGGACGGTGCCTTGCTGATGAGTACCTCAACGGTGCCATTTACCAGTCTGGGATTCGTCTGTGACCTTCTGATTACGGGGTGAACGTCCTAAAAGTTATGCTACCAAGGCATTTACTGCAAATATCTACACCATCTCTCAAGCTTCTGAAGAAGTAGTTGGTGTATAATCCCTATATTTACAAATTGACATTTACAGCAGCAAACAAAACATTTCAGAAGTTCAGTTTCGTGGGAGATATGAAGATTTAAATCTTCCAAGTCAGCCTAAAGTATGCAAACAAGCATGATAAGCTCTAGTCTGCTTGCTGCATCAAGTGTGGATCTGCCTTCAGTCTCTAACTGTATTCCTGTCAGCTGCTTTTAAGAGGTAGGTGTTTCTAAAAAAAAAAAAGGTCCAGGAATTCGTCCAACAACCACATCAGCCGGGTACAGAGAAGAACGTCAGTTGCTTGACCCCACATCACTTACCCACTGACCCTGTACACCCACATTCTCTCCCCTCTCACAGGTTGAGGCTCTGTAGGTCACTACGCCTCACTCTCACGCCAGAGCCAAGTGATTAGTTTTGACATGAGTACAGAAATGTCTGGAGGAGAGGAGAGGAGAGGGAGAAAATAAAATAAGGACTTCTGAGCTAGTTCTCTGTGTCATTTGATTTCAGAACAAGGTTCACTGAAACAATTAGTACTGAACCTAAAATACATTTACATTTACAGCATTTAGCAGACGCTCTTATCCAGAGCGACTTACATTTCCTAACTTCTGGGACAATTCCCCTGAGAGCAACTTAGGGTTAAGGGTCTTGCTCAGGGACCCAATGTTGGTAACGCCAGAGGTCGGATTCGAACCCAGAACCTCTGGGTCCAAAGGCGAGTGTCCTGCCACTAGGCCACCAACACCCAAAATAAATCTGCTTTCGGCATATAGCTTTAAAATATTTATAAAAAATTAAAGCACACAGTGCATCACGGCAAAATTTGACCCATACGTGAATGAGCAGTGGGCAGCTGACATGGGCAGTGCTTGGGGACAGTATCTTACTCATGAGTACCTCGGTGGTACCTTTACTGGTGCAGGACTTGAACCACTGACCCTCTGATCACAGAGTCAACTCCCTAACCGTTATGCTGCCTTGCCCCTAATGGGTAGGTAGAAATAAGACTAGTCAAAGTCAGAGTAAACTTTGTCATCTCTGCTGATTACTGTACAAGTAAACAGAGAGACGAGACGACGTGGCTCCAGCTTTAACAGTGCAAACAACAAGGAACAAATAAGCCAGATAGAATAAACTATATATATAAATAGAATATAAAATATACACTTTAAACTAGAAGCTACAGCTTTAAATAAACTGAAAATAACAGTATAACACTATTTTTTGCTTTCTCAGTACTGACATATTTTTGCAAAGCCACAAAATGGTGCACATCTCAGGTTTCCCAATCTTTATAGGGAATCAGTCGTGTCCGCACAAATACCTAAAAGACCAAAAGAAAATCTTTCATTTCAAATAAAAGCTGGACCTTTTCCATAAAAATGTTTTTCTTTTAAAGGACAGCATCTCACACACACAAATATGTCCACACAAAGCCGCAAAAATCTGACAAATGTCCAGTTTCCTTGACTTTTAGGGTTCACCCTGGTCCTCGGAACCACAAAAAACCACACACACATTAAATAGCGTATGATGGGTGGACTGACCCAATATTTATGTTAGAGTATTGTCCTCCTCAGTCTGAATTTATAGTGTGGTTGCTTGAGTTGTTGCACTTCTTAAGAAAACCTAAATTCAACTTTAAACGATTGCTGACCCCTAGAGGTAGACAATGTTTTTGTGTATGCATGAGCGTGAGTGAGTCTTGTTGCATTGTGGATGAGGCGTTAATCGTTTGGTTGTGCAGTATTTTGCCAGGTGTAAGTGTTGTTGTGTGTTGTTGAACTGTAGGAGGTGGTGGCTCACTGGATAGCGGAGTGTCGCATCGCCATCGAACAGACACGTCTCCTGGCTCTCCACGCAGCACACACACTGGACACGCAGGGCAACAAGGCAGCCAGGAAACAGGTTAACGCATAAACACACACACACACTTTGGGCTGTGAGTCATTTGAGTGGAATTGACCTGATGCCCAAAATGTGGTCAGATTTTCTCAAATCTCTTCAGACAGCCTGATGTTAACTCCACCCAAACACACACCCAAACACACACACACACCTACCTCACATTCCTTCCTGTCTTCCATTACTGTTCTAGCGGGGGACGTTTGCCCACAATGGCATTTCCCTACCTTAGTGATTGTTTGGCCATGTCATCCTACTGGGCGTAGCCATGGAAACACGACATCTGGCTTGCACAGTATAGTGTCTTTGCCTGTGTGTGTCTTTGTGTGTGTGTGTGTCTTTGTGTGTGTGTGTGTGCATGTGAGAAAGAGAAAGCAGGACGTTGATTCCATTACTGACAGCCTGCCGCAGTTTCTCCACTACTGAACACACACACACACACCTCTTACCGTCACTTGCTGAAAGCACTGTGATGCCACAGAGAAAGGCCAGACCCTTACACAATTCCAGCAGGGAATACACATGTGCACACACACACACATGCACACACACCCAGGAACAAGCAACACTGCTTATCACACTGCATTAACAGACGCATACACTCACACTTTCCTTCCTGCTTTTTCACACACACTCTTTTATGCATAAAACTAACACGCTACAAAAATATAGCAAGTCAATAGATCTTGAGTGTTTAGGAGAATAAATTCTGTATTTCTCATGTTTGGATTGTGATAAAATGATTCTCTGGCATGTTGCACTTGAAGTTATTTTGGCATTTGTCCCCTCGCGCCTGGTCCAGATCGCCATGATAAAGGTGGTAGCGGGCAGGATGGCAGCCAAGGTGGTGGACCGTGCCATCCAGGTGCATGGGGGAAGCGGAGTGTCTGATGACTTCCCACTCGCTCAGATGTGAGTAGGACGACACACACACACGTTACACATAACACACCTCCACACGTAGGGGCAGCTGGTGGCATAACGGTAGGGTCTTCGCCCCGTGATCAGAAGGTCACAGGTTCGAATCCAGGGCCGGTAAAGCAAGGTACCGTCCCCGAGCACTGCTCCCCGGGTGCTTGTTAGCTGCCCACTGCTCCCTTATGGATGGGTTAAATGCAGAGCTCACATTTGGTTGTGGTGCACTGTGTGCTGTGCTGTGGTGTGTTCACAACGACAAATAATCACTCACTAGAAATCACGCACATGGAGTATTTGTAATAACTAGATGAATAATAACATCATTAGATGAATGCCACTGATCCTTCTTTTAATGACTTAAGTAAAACTTGACACAACATTAAATAACTAAAATATATAGCAATATTAAATAAACTGTATTTTCACATACTCGTTATGATAGATTTGAACCTAAAATACAAGATTCCTGTTTAAAAGGTCATTCAAATGAGGTTAATGATTTCTAACCTCTGTTAAATACCAGGGTTATGAACATTAAGTGCTGGTTTCTTGCTCATGGATTAAACCTAGTCATGGATTAAGTTGTAGTACCAATGGAGCTTTACCATTCAAACTCAAAACTAGTCTAGGACTAGGCTTAATCCTCGACCGGGAAATTGGCCCTTAAAGTTTTGTGATGGACTTAGTGTTGATAAGTCTTTGAATCAGCAGATTTGAGTTTTTTATGACATCAAAATCACAATAAAAACAACATTGATGCAAAACCTCGTTATATTCATAATTCCTTTAACCTCTAGTTAATAGGTTATTAAGGCTTGTGCTTTGTTACTGTCCATCTCAGACATCTGTCTAATTCTAATGGGAATCATTCAAGTGGGAGAATCTGTACAGTTTATTATTGGCACCAAGAAGTGTCTTTATTTGAAAAATTACAGTAATTAGATATATTTTACAGTTGAAATTTGTATTCAGTCATAATTAGGGTATCTCTACCAAGTGCTGTGTGTTCAGATGTGTTTGCCACTTTGTACAGCGGTGTGTGTGTGTGTGTGTGTGTGTGCGTGTGCGTGTGTAGGTATGCATACGCACGGACGCTGCGTATAGCTGACGGCCCTGACGAGGTCCACCTCTCCTCCATCGCCCAAATGGAACTTAGGGATCAGTTTAGACGAGCAACAGCCAAACTCTAAACTAGAGTCTGTCCATCACCACTAGTGCCAACATCAACCAAATAACGATCTCTTCCAGTGATGTGTAAATTCAAATTA
The DNA here is from genome assembly GCA_032718565.1 of Distichodus sexfasciatus. Classification (NCBI taxonomy): domain Eukaryota; kingdom Metazoa; phylum Chordata; class Actinopteri; order Characiformes; family Distichodontidae; genus Distichodus; species Distichodus sexfasciatus. The sequence continues at coordinate 3,077,099 of JAVGVS010000012.1, forward strand.
AAAATCTCTATCAATTCAGCGTATAAGCTGACCTTCATCAAAGATGAATTAAGGCATATTTTCATGTTTTAGGAGACTTCTGATAAACGTTTGATCTTCTTGTTGATTCACGAGCTGCAGGTTTTTATTGCTCGCTCTCACTTGGTTGTGACACAACTCTCATAAAAATCACACTAAACTCAGTACAGTGGTTTACATAACCAGAAATATTCTGATAATAAAACTCCAGATTAGCCTCTAAGGCAAAGCTTCATGGGTAATTACAGTGTTGAGTCTTGGTGGTATTTTGCTACTGCAAAACAGCAACACTGATAAAGTGCTGAATAATGTTACATGATATAAAAGTCATTTTTGTATTAATGTATGTCAAGTTTCATTATAACATGCTGATCACGTGAAACATATAAATAAATATTTAGGTACTTTTGATTGTAACAGTTGCTTTTAGAGTATAATTATCTCATTAAAATGGTTGCCCTCAGTCTGTGTGTGTGTTGTGTGTGTTGTGTGTGTTGTGTGTGTGTGTGTGTGTGTTCATGTGTGTGTAATTAAAGGACACAAGCACATTCCAGTAACCTCCTCCTGTCATTCTGTACTCACATTTCCTTTTCAAGTCCCTCTATTTCTCTCAATCTTTCTCTTCCTCTCCCCTTGCCTTTCTCTCCCTTCACCCTCTCTGTCTCTCTCTAACACACACACACACACACAGTCTTGTATTACTATCTTTGTGAGGTCTTTCCATAGACTCCCATAATGACTAGATGTATATAACCTTAACCTCAGTAACCAAAAGCACATCTTTTACCTCTTTTAGTTTCTCAAATAAAACAAGCACATTTTCTATAAAGTCATTTCTCCTCATGGGGACCTCTCAAATGTCCCCACAAAGCCCAAAAAACAGATAAAAGTGATTTTAGGGGACAAAAAGGTCCCCACAATGCAATAAATACCTGGCACACACACACAGTTGTTCCCAACTTAAATTAGGATAGATCACTCATAGCTGCAGATTAAAGGACTTTATTACAAAACTTTCATTAACATTTGTCTCCAGAGCTTGATATAACGAATTATACAGCAGCAGTATGTGGCTTTAAAATATTTATAATAATATAGGAATTTACACAATATATCCATCTAAGCACTGCATATAGAATTCATGGCGAGCATTAGAAAAATAATAGTATAAAAACTTAAGTTAAATATGTGTCTTGGTACAATCTGTTATATATGAATTTTGGGGAGAATATGAAGATATAAGCAGATCTTTAGTTCTATAATTAGGGATGGAAAAGACCAACTTCAAGGTTTCAGATGTTTTCCAACTACAAGCAAAGATGCTAATGTGGCCCACAAATATTATGATAACTTTTAGCATAACATTACTTATTATAATTGATCTAAATTATAGTAAATAAAGTCCCAGTTTAGACTCTTACTTGGAGCAAGTCTCTCAGTCTTACTGCTTCCTGAAGGTGTTCTTTACATCCCTGACCCCGACCAAGTAAAGCCTAGACCATCTTTACTAGAGAAATACAGCGTTATTAGAATTGCAGCTCTATATAAGAATAGGCTTTTTTCATCCCTTCCAGTGTCCTGTTAATTATTGCAGATCGAAAGCTTCCAGCTGACTCACAATGATGATGTAATTACATTTAAACACATGAAAGCCTATAGGAACGCACCATCATTTAGTTAATTAGTCAGAGATGGAGTTGGGTTTATGTCTCCCAGAGTAAATATCAGCATTTAGTTTGGAGTAATTCCACATCTCCCCGGTCTCATGAGCACAGTATTGCTTTTGGGGTCTTCTTCTTGCGGGCAGCACTTCTCCTCAACCTGTTCTTTGCCATCTGTAATAAAGATGTAGACTTAGTAGTTGAAATTAGTTGATTAAAACTTACTTACTTGCAGTTTTGGCTTCTTTAGTGACTATCATCTGATTGGACTGAAGTTCATAAGCAGGGATTTAAATTCAAATGCTTTTGCTGTGGTTCGTTTTGGCATAGACAAGTTTTTATGTTTCCAATGTTCCAAGGCCTCTCATTTGAATAAAGCTAGAGAATTAGATTCCCTTTATAAACATTTTGACCAATGTATGTGTCATGTCCTGTAATGTTTAAAAACAAAAAAATCCATCTAAAGTAACAATAAATAATGTTATGTACCAGTTATGTGAAATAAATAGCATTCTCAACCCAGGAATACATAGATCATAAAATCTCATTTGTTTCCAGTTTTGTTCACATTCTCTGAAACATTTCTAATTCCTGGTCATTTGATTAGTCACATTTAGTCTGATATAGTTACAGTTCTTCTTCTGCTCAGTTTTTATTCCTGATCAGATTAGTTGTATGTATTTGTGGGAGTGTGTACCTTTACTGGAGAAACATGTGGAACAACAGCAGCTCCTGAGTTCCTTCGAGCCCTTCTTACCTGTAAAAGGAAAAAAAAAAACTGTAATGTCTTCAGCTGCCCTGTGGCACGTAGCATTCGCTGGCCACTTTATTAGACACCCCAACCTCCACCTTGGTGGTGTGGTGAGGTTCGTGTTAGAGCTCCATTAACCCTAAACTGGTGGTCAGTTTATGACCACGGAAACTTTCTTGGATATATGTGACTCTGCACGGCAAAACCACTCGCTTGTCGCAAATTTTCAAAATTGAGTTACTATGTTGTAACGAAGTGGCATAAATCAACCTTCAAAACGATACCTATATCAAATGAATCAGGCGACATATGACTGAGATATCAACATTCAAAGGAGTCGGGTTTCTCCTGTCACGCCAAGTGAGAAACGGCGAAATCTGCCTTTGAAGTTGACTATCGACGTAGCACTCACAGACGCTTGGTGCGGTCGCGGCTACGTTTGCATTTACGGTAGCCTACGCTGCATTCACAGCCACACGGATAGCCTACCTGCGTTAGGTTAACTGAACTCGGGAGATGGAGATGGATTCCGGAGAAATGTCTTCACGCTAGTCATCCAGTGGATTTACCGTAAATATTGAAGTAGAGCGGTCAAAACAGAAACTTTTAACATTACGTTGGAATTTAATTCCTCACCTCAAGAAAGTCATGTTTTTAGGATGGAAAGGGTAAGTTTTTCAGCACAATTTATTCACAACACTACAGTATAGACCTTCCACTGTTTCAAAACACTAAAAACAAAAAATCCAAAATTTTACCCCACGCAACATAAACGCTCGTTTTTCTCAGAAACCTCCGTTGTGACAAGCGACTGGTTTTGCCGTGGAGGGTCACATATATGGTCTTGACCTCACGGTGAAACTGACCCACGATGTCAGTGTCACCGTTGTGACATTGGGATTCAAACCTAATGCCTTATGGTGACCAGCAGTTAGACTGAAGTTGTGAATAGAGTAGTTGGTGACTGACAGATGGCACAGTACAGGAGATGAGTTACAATGTGTGTTATGTAGAAAGTGTAGCTTTATATAAATGTTTTGTTTGGGTACAAGGTAGGTTCTGGCTGAACACTAGCCGTTTCACTTTCAGTATGATATTATACCGATTCGATGGACAAGGGTTGCTGTAATTCGATTTTAATTTTCAGCGATCACAGTCACCTTCATGTATATCAAATCACGAATGCAACTAAAATATTGACATTTATATTCCTTACGTCCCGCAGTAGCCTGTTTTATCGCCCATAAAAAACATTGTTACTGTATGTATAACTGAGGTCGGCATGGTGGCGCAGTGGTTAGTGCTGTTGCCTCACAACGAGATGGTCCTGCGGTTCATCTGGGTTTATGCTGGGTGCTCCGGTTTCCTCCCACACTCCAAAAGCATGCAATACTGGTTACTTTAAATTGGCCCTGTAAGGTGTGACTGAGAGTGTGAGTGTGTTTGCCCTGCAGTATGTTGGCGCCTGCTCAGGATAGGCTCCGGTCCCCTCCCCTAGGACCCCGGTTGGGATTAAGCAGTTAAATCAGTGTACTGATGTAGACCAGTCTTAAATACTAAAAAAATATTTTCTTTGTCTTATATGCTGTGAATATGGATTAAAAGCTATGAAATAATCATTCTTAGGTTTGGTTCACAGATACACACACACATGAATGTGATCATGGATTTGTGAACCAAATGATTATTTGGTAGTTTTGAAGTTGTTGCAGTAGATGCACACCTGCAGCGGCTTTGAGAAGTCGTGTGTAAGCAGCGTGTGACTGCTGACTCGAGATCTGCGGAGCGGTTGCTTCTTCTTGTAGGTGTTCAGATGACGCCTCGATCTGTCGGTCTGAAACACAGTGTGACAGAGATTCAGATAGACATCCACCTTCCTTTGTCTTCTTTATTCCTCTCTAACCTAGACACACTTTCACATCTTGCTGTTTTTGTGAGCTTCGTCCACTGACTCCCGTAATGACAATGTAAATAATGCTACAGTTAATCCAGTTAAACTCTAACAAACTCAGTGACCAACATTAACTGAGCTTTACCTTTTTAGCTTTTAGCCTTTCTATAAAGGTTTTCCTCATGTGGCCTGACACTATATACAGAAATATTCTCACAAAGCCATACATTGCTGACAAACCTTAGGTTTTCTTATCATTTGGAAATAATAGTGAACTAATCATGTCACTAATCATAATCACACTGTCACAGTCTTTGCACTATTTTTATTTCCATTGACTTTTCCATTGTTCTATAACTCCATCATAGCAATAACCTAGTCTTTGTGAAACCTGCATCAAACATACACACACAGACACATACACACACCTGCATTAGAACATTGGGGGATCCCTTGGCTGTAAAGGCTCCTGGCAGTTTGGCACGATTTAAATGAGCAGCTCCTCTCTCTCTGTCTGCTTCTGAGTCTCTCCGAGGTCTCAGCTGAGATGAGTACAAACATGAGTGAGTTCTCACACACACACACACCACTTAATCAGATCTCAGTTACTATGTGACGTCACGTCAAATCCGCGTGGAGTAAACTAGTCAGAAATGCTCCTCTTCTCTCTGTTCCTAAAAGATGCAAAGATGTGTATCTTTTTGTTGACTAAATCAGACTTCAGTCATGTCTATGATGCATCATGTCTCTTTTGTAATTAGACCAGAACACTTTTTTCTTCAGCCAGCTTATGACTGATGTCTTCCATCCTCATTAAAAACAGATGAAGCAAATGTGCATGATGAAACACAAAGTTAGTCCAAATTAGAGACTACAGATTTTGACTTTGTACAAGTCTTTGTGGTTTTATTCTGTCTAGTATGAATCTGTTAATTAGTGAAATATTCTGAGCCACCAAATTTGCCGCCACCAACATCTAGCGTTAGTCAGACACACCAGGTAAGCCTTAAAACATGTCTGTTCTCCTAAACTCTATTCATATTGTTTATCACATAACAGTTAAACAATTAAACAAGGAAAAAACTAGATATGGTGAATTTGATTCAAATTCGATTCAAAACCTAACCCTTGACGCACCTCTAATTTCAATTTCAAGTCTGTGTCAGATTTGTGTGGCGTTATTAGTACATTTGTGTGTCGGTGTAGTTGCATGTTCATTTTGGAAAAAGAGAGAAGTGGGCACAATCGCAGAGTGGAAAGTTAAATAGGGTTTTGGCTTTTGGAAGCACCATGGAAAGTTGGAGGATTTTCTTTCCCCCTCCGGGTATTTTTGGTAAGCGGGCTGGGAGGGGGCTCAGACGCCACAACACAGGAGAAAAGAGCAAATTCACATCTGTCCATGCGGTTAAGCCGGCCTGAGACACATCTGCACCATGTCTCTGCTCCCACCATAAAATTGGAGTGAACTCCTCTAACACATTGCATCTTCTTCAGCTCACCCCTCCGCTGTACCACGGTGACGCACTTACAGCAGGAATGCGACGCTGGTGAATTCCACTGCACTTACTCCTGATTGCCATGTACCACAAACCCCCTATTTCTCAAATCTTACTCCTCCAAACCATGTCCACATCTCATAGTTTGTGTGTAACTGTAATCTTAAGATCAGCATTCTCTCATTTTTGTGGAACATTTTTAATAATTCCGGTATTTGTGGCTCTTATGCTTTTGTGATATATTTAACTCCTGAGACCGCTATGCCTTTTGGAGTTTTAGCATTTCAGGTCAGATTGTTCTAACAAATTGTTAGCAATATTGAGGACGTTTGAGGACCACTAATCCGTTATATAAATCCATCATTTCTTCAGGCAGTTTAACCTCAACACCATTTTTACTGTAGTCCCAGTAACAGTTAAGGACATAGAATTACTTTGGATCAGAGATCCAGAACTCCCTAAAATCCCAGATTACGGAATATAATTTTCAGTTTTGTTTTATTTTCAAGAACTTAGATGCTTCACTGTTTTTTACTTTGTCTTAAGTCAGTTTGTAGGTCTTTGAGGTTTAATCCCGTCTAGTATAAACTGCTGAAGTATTCTGACCCACCAAATCTCCTCAAACATCTAGGAATAGTCAACACACCATGCAACCACTGCAACGATTTTGATTAACATTTTGATTCAAAAACTGTTTACTTAATAACTTTTTTGACTGATTTGACCAGTTTTCATTTTAATAGGTTTTCGCTGAAGTGGGTATTGCACAAACGGTTAATATTAGATAATCAAGTTAATAGAGGATGACTCAGAAACCATTTCTCAGACCAGAATAACACATGCTCTAAAGACATTAAACGGATTGTGTGAACTTACTGTAGCTTAAAGTGCTAACAGGTTTTACAACAGGTGCCGAGACCCTTACCTTGACCTCACTGACCTCCACAGCATCGCAGCCCCTGTCCCCGTCTGCGCAGTCGAGGGCGTGTGTGAGCAGGTAACCCTGCAGACACAGCAGACAGACCCATAGTGTCGCATTCATCACTGTGAGGGAGACAGAGAGAGAGGAGAGAGAGAGAGTGTGTGTAAGGGGAAAGTGTGGAGAAACTGACAGATCTGCAGTTTTCTCTCTGCGTTTTTATACAGCCGGCCCTAATGGAGACCAGATGGCAGACGAGGAGGAGAGGCCATGCAAAACACACACACATACACAGACATCTTTGTGAGGAACCTCCATTGGTACTTACTAAATTACTATAGCTACACCTAACATCCCAACCTAAGTAACTAAATAAAACCTTGAACATTTCCTATAAAAACGCTTTTGAGAATAAATCCTTACATATAAAAATGTCCTCACAAAGATTTAGAAATCTGACGAATAGTAGGTTATCCTAACTTTTAGGGTACAATCGTGTCCTCACAACCACCTAAAAAAACCTGCCTCCACACACACGCACACACACACACTCACACACACACACACACTCACACACACACACACTGTACTGCTATCTTTATTGGAATTTTTTATTGACTTCTGTCTTGACAATTCTATAAAATCTTAAGCTATAGAAGCATAATATATGTGCATAATTCTTTGTGTAAAACATATAAATGTTACAGCAATGTCACAAATGTTTCTGAGGACAATCAGTGTTTAGAACTGCTTTGGTATTCAAATGGTCTGACTTTCCTAATGGCCTTTCCTAAGTGACACTTCAAGAAATGGAATCCTAATGCTTTCAGACTTGATATGTCCCATCTCTAAAACCAGTAAAATGATTACATAAACAGACAACAATACCAGACAGACACACACAAACAAATCCCAAAAAATGCCAGACCCTAGTCTCAAATAATATTTCACTCCATCACAAATAGCAGGTTTAATAGTTACGTAAACAGACCTAAACTGCCAGACACACACACACACACATATTTTGATGTAGACATGCACTGTAAAAGAACTGGCACGATTTGTTGTGGCACAGAACAAAAGAGTGATTATAGCTGCCCTGGTTCCGTATGTCCTCCCCACAGAATGTCTGTAGAGCACTGGCAGCAGCAACATTGGTCTGGGCTGGAGGAGAGCGGAGCTCCAGCTGCACGCTCTAACCACATAATACCACATTCCAGCCTCGCAGCGACAAGGCAGAGCTGCTTTTGATGTCAACTTTGCAATTATTTGAGGGTGTTGCAGGAAGACGAGTTCAAAACAATCACCCAGGCTTCCTCAACAGTCTCACAGAAAGATTGAGACAGCTATGATCTGAAATCAAGGAATAACAACACACAAATTCAGCTCTTGCTATCTTTGTGAGGTACGTTCACCTAACCTCAACCTCAATTTAACCCCAGTAACCTAAAGTGGATCTTCTTTCTTTTTTAAATAAAACCTGGAATTTCTTGGTTCTAGCGAACCAAAACGTCCTCTTAAAGCCAGAAAAGAGCATTTTAAAATTCTTCTAGGGTACAAGCAGGTATTTCAAACTGTAATCTTGCCCTTAACCATAAGGAACCAAAGGTAGTCCTTTTGACTTTTGGAATTTTTTTGTTAAATAATTTTTACTTATGAAGACAAGGTCTTCACATATCAAATTATCCTCTTAAATCTAAAAAATGACATCTCAGATATATGTCTCTTAGGGGACAAGCAGGAAGTGCTTCCAGCTGCCTTAAAACGTACCCTCACACCAACTCATGTCTTAGGGACCAGTCCTCACATAAAAAAAAGAAAAAAATCATCAAAATCTCAAGTTTTTCTTTGTTTAGTGAGCTACCTATAAACCCACCCATCTACCCACCCACGCACCCACCCACACGCACACATCTTGCTGTCTTTGTGAGGTCCTTGTGTTGACTGTCATGACAATTACAGTAGAGGTAAATAATGCTACAGCTGCTCTTACCCTAACAGTAATCAGTAGTTTGTCTGTAAAAGTATTTTTTCCTTATGATAACGGGTCCTCACATGCAAAACTCTTAAGTTCTTCTACAGTTAGTTTCCCATAACCACCTAAAAACCTCCCCTACTCACACGCAGTAAAACTCGAGAAGAAGAAAAGGCTAACTTCCATGCCAGCTAGGCGAGCTGAACGAGCACTTCAACCTCTCCCACTTCCTCACACTCACAAACACACACTTCTTTTTAAGGCCTGACCTGGAGTCTAATACAAAGGCCCAGTGTCCATTGCCAGTCTGAGGAAGGAATCATTGGAAACGGCGCGAGCTGCAGCAGTGCCGCGGCCAAGAAGACTGTCCATAGCTTATAAGAGGGTGTCTGTGTTGACTTGAGACCGTTAATCTAAAGTGGTCCACTCAGCAGGTCCCTGCCCTGCTATCAGCCTTCACTCTGAAGAGCTGACAGTGCACAGTGTCTCTATCCCACCTTCACAGCCCCTCACTTAAACACACTTTCTTCACACAGTGCTGAACAAACAGACTGCTGATGTTGTTAAGTGAGGTCAACAACTTAGTTGGTGGACTCTGTGTATGAGGCATGGCTCTGGCTAATTAGAATCTAATTCTAGTTTGCCTGTCTCAGTTCTCTTGAAGGTTATACATAACGGCACATGTCAAAAGTTGGCTTCTGTAAATCATTATCCAGTCATGTTTCCATTCTGCCTGTTCAATTAATTATCTGTTAAATAAGTGCTAATTGATCAATGGCTCACCCCAGTCAAATAAATGACATATAGACGTGTTTAATAATCTATCAGCGAGCGGCACAGTGGTGCAGTGGTTAGCGTTGCCGCCTCACAGCGAGACGGTCCTGGGTTCGACCCGGGTTGGCCGTAGGGCCTTTCTGTGTGTTGGCATGTACTCCCCGTGTTCGTGTGGGTTTCCTCTGGGTGCTCTGGTTTCCTCCCACAGTATAAAAGCATGCACTATAGGTTAATTGGTGACTCTAAATTGGCCCCGTAAGGTGTGAATGTGAATGTGAGTGTGTGTGCTCTGCAGTGTTCTGAGTGCCTGCCCAGGGTTGGTCCCTGTCTTGCGCTTGTAGTTCCCGGGATACGTGTGTGTGTGTGTGCGTGTAATCTATTGCATATTGGGATTAATAATTAGTTAATGGAACAGGTAGAGTGAAAACCTGATTGAATTATGACTTGATGAGGTGAAATTTATGAAGCCATAATTTTATCTGTAGTAAAAGCTTTTAAATTAGCAGATTTATCTGTAGTTTTCTCACAGTATTTGTTGTTCTGAATATGATTATTGTTTAAATTTCTCTTTTACAAGTAATTAAAAAAGGTTTCAGTTTTAGTATACCTCATGAGGGAAACGTCTAATAATATCAGATTATGAAATTATTTCCACAGCTAGCTGTAATATTGATTTCTTTTTGTTGATTAAAATGTAAAAAGTGACAAATAATAATTATAGCAACATTAGTCACCACAGTAACATATATATATATATACCATAAAATTTCATACATTGAGTCACAGCAGCTTTTCTTGTCCGCTAGGCTTTTTTTTAGTCATATTCATTTATGACATTGTCGTTTAAATGTGCTTTTCACTGTAGAACTGAGAAGTGATCCTGCAGGCAGTACCTCCTCATGTGTTTTCCTTTGGTTTGACTCACCGACAGAAATACAGAGATATTCTTGTTGTGTATGACATTTTTCCTGTAGTTGTCTGTCTGTCTAGAGGAGTAGGACCTCAATGGTGGCTAAATTAAGCTGGGTTAAAGGTTGTGTTGTGTTCTTACTGAAACTGAGTGAATCATACCACCCAAATCTAAATTTGGTGCAGTTGATTGTGCGTTTGTGTCCATGTTTAGGTGAATTATGATGTTTTTTCAGTACTTGCTTTGGTTGCCATGTGTCGGACTGCTTCACATGGTCAGTGGATGATGAGACAAAGCAACAGAATCATACCAAAAGTGACATTTCAACTCAAAAAGGGATTTCAACGTTTGGTTAAGTAATATAATTTTTGGATAATGCCCTGAAAAAACTGCTATGTTGTTTGATAGATAAAAAGTATACAATATTTTAAATGCTATACAATAATAGTCTGTGTAATAGTCTGCAAACGAAAGAAATTAATTAGTTATTTATCTACATCTTTTAAAGACTTTATTGGGTACATTTTCCCATGACAGTTCAAGTTTCTTTGGTGATTTTATGTCTATTCATGTAAAAATAGTGCATTTATTGCTTTTGAGTGACTAGCCAATGAGAAAAGCAACTGTAAAAGCATGTCAGGGAAGAATGACAGTCATTACAGTGGCCTGCGTTTTGCTCGGAATGTGAACCATAAATTGCCCATAGTGGTACAGCAAGAGGGCACAAACACTGCATCACATAATGAGCCAAAACGCTCCATTTTCTGTTCTTTAATGGACTTGTTTTGGTTTAATTGAGCTGGCAAATTTACCAGCTCGCTACTTGACAAAGATTTCAGTGTAATTTAGCATCTTCATCTTTTTCCTGGTCACCTTTTGCTCAAATGGGATACGATTATTAGAGGAACATAAATACAGAGAATATTTATTTATATCTCCAGACCTCAGCGTCAAGCTGTTTATTTGCATTAAGGCAGTGGGAATTTATGCTGTGTCAAAGTGTCTAAGTGTCTAACAAGCTGCTAAGCACAGGCACAGTGAAAATGAACGATGGCAATACTATTTGAAGTCAACAGGCAGTGACCATTCAGGGCATTAAATACTTAACGTGTACTGGAGTATATCTTGGAATCACCTCCCAGCCATGTGTTTGATGTGCAGCTGAGTAAGAGAAGGCGTGAAATGGAGTTTGTAAGACTGTAGCATACAGTTGTGTTTATTCTCTGTGCAGAATGGGTTAGAGGCTTCAGTCTCTCAACACGCTGGCAGTACATTTAATGTATGAGCATTTGGGAGATAAATAGCTGAGGTCTGTGGCAGGGAGAGTTGGGCAGGATGTGGTTTACAGTGTAATTTTCAAAGTGAAACGAAAGCAAGAAAATATAAATCAGTTACTTTGCAAAGGATAAGTGTGTGTTTTGTGTGTGTGGGTGTCAGGCATTCCCTCCATTCTGGAAATCAAAATGTTACAAAAACATGAAAATTAATTAATTAGTAATGAAATTGGCTACAAAATACTTCAGATATATCTGTGATGTATGATTTTTTAACTAAAAGAGCAACAGGACAAGGTTTATTCTTTTTGTAGGCAGGTACACGTACCTTTTTTGCTAATATGATATACTTATGACCTATGAACTGTAAGGATGCAAAAACAAATGTGGTCTTATGTGAGAGCGAGGGAGATGGTATGTACGTGTTTGTGTTTTAATTTGAGTACAGAACTCTGGAAACTACACAGAAGACACTTCAGAATCTCAGCTCACTTCAATGGGCACTTTAGACAAAATACACATTTGTGATTAGATTGTATTTACAGTGTTGGAGAAGGTATTTATGATTAAAAGTTACAGCCAAACTCCTGTTTAAATATAGTAGTTAGCTACACTATGAGCTACAGAAAAAAGTAGTTAACCAACTCCAGTCAGAAACAACTATTGGTTAAAAATACCTTTGTAAATAGAAAAAAATGTATTTTTGTGACAATTTTGCAACACTACATTGCTATTTGTAATAATTATTTGCTTTTAGAAAAGCTACAACGTTTTACTTAGCTTTGCTACTGATAAGCTACTGTAGTTAAGTTAGTAGTGATGCTTATTTTAGCTACCTGCCCCCAATTGGATATTTGCCACACTACAGTCTTTGTGTAGAGTGTCCTTTTTAAAATGTATTCTGTCCTCTGTCAGGTTCTTTCCAATAGCATCCAATTTGCATAAATTCCTGGATAGCTAGTTAGGTAGAAGAGCCGCTTATAAATCCTTCTGTTCTTTATTACTTTTTCCAAAGCTGGCAAGGAAAAACGTGTGCCCTGTTTCTCCTTCCGTTTAGTCGGTCTGCAAGGTTTGGTTAAAAAACATTGTGCCTTGAGAAATGTCTGTCCTTGAGTTGTGGCCTAATGCTTTATGGGGACATTAACGTCAGTGGGGGAAATGAGTTTGTCGTGATCTTGCTGTGCTGCACTTCATGTAGCATCATTATGCTGTCTGACTACTGGTCCTGCAGGGCTGCAATTACCACACCTACTGAACCTGCTAATTAGCAGTTGAGTTCAATCAGCTGTATTTGAACCTTTACAGACTTTCAAGAGACTTTTCAATAATGTTCAAATATGGTTTAAACTACTATGGTTTAATCTTCAGCATGAAGATTTCTGAACAAAAATATGACAAAACAATTATAATGTTCTTTTTAAGAATATGTTAGCAAAGTGTAGAAGAACACATCGCTTTGAAATCTTACATCTAAAACAAACCAAATAAGTTGGAGTAAAATAAACAAAGTATAACTGTGTAGAAAAGTGGTTAAATGTAATGCTTTTGTACAGAGTGAATATTTGCAGGACGATTTGCTGCCAAACTGTTGACTTTGGCTTTTGTTTGACAGAAAATGAGAAATGAGCCAGTGGTCTGCGCTTGTGTTTCTTACGGCACACACACACAAAACACAAACACACAGTGACAGATGAATGTCCACAGGCATATGGAAACAAAGTATGAGAAAGTTTGGAGGATGATGGGAGTGTGAAAGACGGGAGAAGCTGTGAGGGTAACTGTTTAACATGTGAGGAGGATACAGAGACAGATGGCTCCTGTGGGGGATGAGAGGGAGAAACAGAGACAGAGAGTTGAGAAAAGGTCAGACAGTGAATCAGCAGGTAGGCCTTTCTAGCTGCAGGGTATATCTCACTCTTTCTGTCCTCTCTGTCCCTCTCTCTCTCTCTTATTCCCTCTCCATCTCCACAATCCATGTGAAGCTTCTGCAATTGTCTGTGATTCAGCCTTAGCACAGCGGTCAGTAATGTGACACGAGTGATTCATTTAGGTGCGTGTGTGTGTGTGTAAGGCAGACATCCTTGGTGGAAATATAATTCCCTATTCATCCTCCCTGAAGAAGCCTCCCGTTGCCATGACAGCCTAGGGTTCAGTTCGAGCAGCGCTCAAGATGGAGCATCACAATATAGGATGTGATGGAGATGGATGTTAGTGCCAACAAAGCGCCTTAACAATAGACTATAGGCATGATGGAAAGACCCTGATTCATGATGGAAAGACCCTGATGCATCATAATCATGACCCAAAAAATCTAAAACATGACAACTTATCAAGCTGAGATGACATCATTAATTAGGGTGATGGTGATCTGGTGGACGTCTTCTCTCCTAACACCAAATCCAGCACTATGTTACTGCCTGAACTGCTACCGTCAACACTCTTAAACCCTAGTTGCTACAGAGAGACTCTACGTAATTAAGAAAGTTAAAAATTAAAAGGAACAAATATAAGCAACTCTGAATAACTCTGAAGACTATTAAATAAAGAGCGATAAAGCACTGGTTTTAACACAAAGAGGAGAAAAACAAACCTTTAAAATAAATAAATTAAAAAAACAACCAGTACAAAAATTACAATTCAGGATCATCAGATAATGAAATATAATTAGTCCAAATTAGTCCCTTATGATGAGCTTTTCAGTCATTCCAACCAGCATAGACTGAAATGAAGCAGTTCTTAACATATAATTGAGCAAATATTTCAGTTCTTCTCTAGATACGTTGTTTATTTGTGGTCTACCTCCTAATAGGCACACTCTTGGACATACGGAAAATGTCTTGGCCATGACACTTTTACTCTTATTGAATAAAATTTTTAAGAATAAGCGAAATCTTAGGGTGGCATGGTGGCGCAGTGGTTAGCGCTGCCACCTTACAGTGAGAAGGTTTGAACCCCAGGGACAGCCATAGGGCCTTTCTGTGTGGAGTTTGCATGCTCCTCCTGTGTTCACGTGGGATTTCTCCGGGTGCTCTGGTTTCCTCCCACAGTCCAAAGGCATGCACTATAGGTTAATTGCCGACTCTTACTTGGCCCCGTAATGTGTGAGTGTGTGTGCCCTGCAGTGTGTTGGCATCTGCCCAAGTTCCCGGGATAGGCTCCGGTCCCTCGACGACCCCAGCTGGGATTAAGCGGTTTGGATAATGACTGAATGAATGAAAGAAAGAGGAATATTAACATCTTTCTCAGCAAGCTGTTAAATAATATAATTAAAATTTAGCATAAAATACTTATATCAGCTTTAATTTTCTTCAGTCTCCTTGACTCCATTCGTCCATTTTTTTCTCAAGAAAAACAAGTGTCCAGCCCTCTATGTATATGAGCAGTAAAGTGAAGCAGCCATATGTTGAATGTTTGTTGAGTGGTTTTGGCCCTGAGAATGAGAGTCCATCTTCCATGGGCACTCGTCATTTGTGTCAGGATCTCAGTAATTCACTCCTCATTCAAAAATGCGACTCCAGACAGTATTTATTTGATGTGAAGTCTTGCGTATTTTTGCTCTTCCTGAATTTTTATGACTCATTTAAACATGAAATTGTTAAAAAAAAAGGTATATTTTAATATTTATTTTATACCAGACGGAGTGATTATTCTGTCATCGGTAGGTGAAAATAATTTGTTATTGAAAGAGCACAGCATTCAGAAAAAATTATCTGGCAAGTCATATGAACCAGCGAAAAACGTCAAAAACATGACATTCTGACCTTCTCATAGAGCTTTAAACCCATGCACTGTGTCCACAATTATTATGCTAGTGAGTTTTTTGACCATATTACTATTTCTGTGCATATTTAACAACTCCAAACTATATGAAGTTGAATGCTTACTGGATTTAAGCATTCTCAGGTGATATGTATTTGTGTAATTAAGGAGGGTGTTGTCTAAACTGAGTAGCAGCCTGTATCAAGGTATGCACAATTATTATGCAGCTTCTTTATCATAGGCATAATGGGCCAAAAAGGGATTTAACTGACATTGAAATGTCAAAAATTATAAAATGCCTTTCAGTAGCTTAGCTGTTTCAAGAGCGTTGCCTCCCTCTGAAGGCATTTTACGATTTTTGACTTTTTTGGCCCATTTTGGTAAAGGGTTGACATAGGGTGTTACTTTAAACAACACCCACCTTAATTACACAAATACATATCACCTGACAATACTTAAATCCAATCCAATCCATTAAACCCAATGCACAGAAATTGTGATACGGTCAATAACCTTCCTTGAATAGTAATTGTGGACACAGTGTACAAGTACATTGTGATATAAGTCACAATTCTGTCCTTGAGATTCTTCACTGAGAGTCATACTTGAGGCTTGTTCTTTATTTCAGTCTTGTTAGTTTCACTCATTTAATGACTCACATTAGAGGTCAACAGCTTCAAGTTTTGCTGAACTTTCAATCTTTCTAAGAAATCCTGCTTTGTGAAATGTACTGTGACTCATCAAGTCTGGAACCTATGACTTTAGATAATGATGACCCTAATCACTGAAAATATTTTTCTAACAACAATGTTATTGCAATGGACTCCAGAAAAAATGGATTTACCATCCGTTTAAATTCAGTAGGGCCACTGAATAAAGCAAACAGCATAACCAAGAAGTTACCGAACCCTTATCCCAATGGAACATAAAGGACCCGTAGCTGTTAGATGAGAGAGAGATAAACCATCTTGATTAAGCAGTAGCCTTGAGATTGTTGACTATTCAGGATAGTACAGTCAGTAAGAGAGGCGCAGCTCTCATTTTTTTTTCTCTAGCCCCTAAGTCCCCTTTCTTTGTTGTCTGCCACTTACTGCTCCAGTTTCCAGCACTGTTACTGCGCCAGATACTTGGTGCTTCTTCCCTTGAGTCCTAGTTACAAATAAAGTCGCCCTTGTTGCTTTTGAACCTTCTTCAGTGACTGTTTGACATGCCTCCCTCATGGCCTGAACAGCAGAAACAGCAGATCCCTTAACCTCACACATACTTAAAGCACCATCTATATTGTCTCTATGAAGATACTTTTATATACTTCATGGTGTTTCGCTCCCAAAGTATAGTGTCCACTTCATATTTGCATTTCTGACATATAGCAGATGCTGTTATCCAGAGGGCTACTACATTTCCTAATGACAGGGGCAGTCTTTGAGGAGTAACATAGGGTTAAGAGTCTTGCTCTTATGGTGCTGATACTTTTACATTTCCAGCTCCAGATTTTCTTCTAAGATTTGTGCCGCCAATTGTTAGTGTACCAACACATGGTCGCAGCTCCTAAAATTGCTACGCCACGACAGTCTTGTTGGTTTTCCTGGATTACGCAAATTGCCGACCAATTCCAGAAGAACCTTCTGTTCCACATGATGATCTAAGTCCTACATGCTGGTAAGCCACAAGTCATGATTGATGGGAAAGTTGCCCACTCATATAGTTTGACGTCAAAACCTAAAAGATCCGATTTGGCACACATATTCTATTTGTATAACTGACTTTAAACATCAGCTATTTATGTGGTAATTCTTTGGGTTGTTCTTTTGATGCTGTTGTTCAAAACACATTCAATTTTTTTTTTTTAATCTGGAAAATATTCTTCACTGCTTCTATGCATCATCCATATGCCTTTTGACTTCAGACTACATTTTATATGGTTGCATATGTATTAGCAGTGGCTGTTTTTTAACCACGCTTCTGTAAAACCCAGATTTGTGCATAGTCTGGACTACATATATCCCATCAAAGGTTTCTCCCGTTCCACGTAATCTCTCCAGCTATGTCATAGTTACCATTGTCGCCATTGGTGGCTTCTCTGTCTAATAAACTCCTTTAGATGTATCTACATTCGGCTTCTGTGTGTAGCATTCTCCAAGCAAGTAATATTGTGTCATATAATTTCCTTTATCAACATTGGATTTAACTATGTAGCCGAGATACTCTGACATACCTCTCTAGAAATACTTTGAATTTGTTCTCAGGTAAACTCTGGAGACTATGACCTTCCACATGTCATTTATTTTGAGATTATGACACTTTAACTGTGGTGGTAGTGGTTCGGTGATCTGAGTAACTGAAACCCTGAAACCCTATGTTGGTGAGCATAAGATTGGGGGTTTGAATCCTGGGAGAGCATAAAAAACACTGTTGGCCCCCTTAGCAAGACACTTAACCTCAACTTGCTCCAAGGAGACTGTCCCTGTAATTAGGAAATGTAAGTCACTCTAGATAAACGCTTCTGCCAAGTCCTGTAAATGTAACTTGCACAGATCACATTGATAATATAATTTCAAAATTGACTCACAGTCAAGTCAACTCTGCTTGTTACTCACATAATGTAAATGTCCATTCATCGGTGACTAGGTGAATATTACCACTGTATTGTGCAAAAGAGTATTTACTCAGTCACTCTAGCTATGCAAACATCAATGAGCAATGACAATTTAGCTACAGGCATAATAAACTTCACTAATTCAATTAGGGCAAATGGAACATAACATATGTTCAACAATGCCACCACCAGGCAGCAATAAATATGTAAACAAATATCACCCCACATTATAACAGTTTGTGTGAGTCAATTTAACAAGTTTTAATCCTAGTGAACAGTTCAAAATGAAATGTTTAATGGTTTTGAATTATTTTGTAAGACACTATACATTTATCTATGTGAAAATTGTCTGGTTGAATATCACATTTCACCCAGATATTGAAACCAGTGAAGGAATGAAGTGAACACAATAACAGGTAACAAGACAATTACATGAACTAAAGGACAACACAAATGGAAATTTCCTTCTTAAACTGTTAACATAACTTTGAGGAAACATTCTATTCCATCATAGTAGTCTCTGTTGTATGTCTAAATGCGTCTGTAAGTTTAATACAAGGGCTTTTTAGACATTTAGGCTAAGTGTAATGACACAGTTTACCAGGCATTTTGGACATTTTTAACAACTATGTACAGTATTTTGTTATCTGTCCTGTCAATTTTAGTTAGATTTATCAGGCATTTATCAGACTTATTCAGACTGAGTCGTAATTACAGCGACAGTCTGCTGGGAGTGACTTACTCAGGGACTCGATGGTGGGCTTGACTTCGTGCCTTATTGGCTCATTAATGAGTATTTTAACAACAGACTTTTTAAATCTTCTAGTTTAATTTCTCCTCTAAACTATTTGTACCAAATGTTCTGCTTTAATTTAAGAGAACTTAGTTGGTGGGGTGGTGGTGGGGTGGTGGTGGTCTAGTGGTTAGGATACTCACCTGTGGACCAAGAGGTTGAATCCTACCTCCAGCACTACCACCACTGGGGTCCCTGATCAAGACCCTTAATCCAAAGTTGCTCCAGGGACACTGTTCCTGAAATTCGGAAATGGAAGCCATTCTGGATAGGTCTGCTAAGTGCCATGAGTCTGAATTTTACTAACACTTTGGTTACCTTTGAAATCTCTTTTAACACACTTTAAGTGTTATTTTCCAGGTTTACCATATGTGTTTATACAAGGTATTCGCCAAACTGTGAAATTCACTTCAATTCTGGTCTAACAGGACCTAAACTGGACACCACTCTCTTAAAACATCCTTCCTAGTGAGCAAAGCAAGAGGAGTGAAGGTGATGTAACATCAAATCAGAACCAAAAGACAAGTGTCAGAACACTACAAGTGATGGACTTATTCATACTGAAAATGCTTTAATGAGCACTTTGCAAGCAAATCTGGAGTCTGGCATTCACAGTGTTAAACTAAGAGGTGGCACATGTTAATTCCCTTAACGTGATCTTAAATCCTGCTGTTAATTGGGTGCAGTTTGTAACCTGAAGCAACACCTCCATGCGTGAAGCACTAAGCATCATTTCAGCGTTGCCATGGAGTGAACACTTTCCTGTTAGATTTAATGGGGCAGCATTTACCAGCTTGTAAACTTAAGGTGGAGGGTGCAATGAGAGGTCTATATCTGGCTCCAGTGGGAGTGGGGAGTGGACTTGTATTGAAACACACACACATTCCAGACTCTCATGTACAGATTTAGGAGGAAAATGAGTCACGTTTTGTTGAGTTTTTTAATAGCGTTTTTTTTAAACAGTTGATGCCACTTTACAAGAGATTAGTCATGCTTGCTGCTTTTTCCATTTTTTTGTTTGTGTGTGTGTGAGAGAGAGAGAGAGAGAGAGAGAGAGAGAGATTAGAAATCAGCTCCGAAGAGAAAAGCTGACCATAAGACATTTTTCTGGTCTCATGATATTTTCTAATATTAATTCCTTTAAGACTGATGAATGATATGGGTCCAAGGCCTGGAATTTTACAAAACAGAATTTCCCAGTTATTTGTAAAACTTAAAATAAATGCTAAGACAGCTCAATTGCCTCTGTGTGCAAGATGGCGCCACTAACGTTCAAAATCTACATGGTGGGCAGGGATACTTCCGATGTAATCAGTAAGTGTACATAAGAATAAAGAACAAGTGCATTATATATCAGTATCATATTGGCAACTCTAGGGGCCTGTTTACACATACATAGTTTTTTTATAAATGCATTTTTTTAAAAATACATTTGGGCCTTTAGTTTACACATAAACAGAGTTTTAGCCATATCAAACCGATTTTTTAAAATGCCCTCCAAAGTGAAGATTTTTCATAACGCTGAATTCTGTGGATCCATGTAAATGGGAAAAGCAGTTTCCCTAAAACGATGCCGTGCTCGTGACTTAAATAACTTAAATTCCTTACATACAACAAGTGACAACATTTACTATGACAACAGTAATAACAATGCGGGTCATCCTAGTGTGTTCTAGGATGTTCAGCTTTGTTTGCTAGTTTAACCTATGTTTGCCACATCAAAGCCCCAGGACAGAACTGGAACAAACAAACAACTGAACTGTCTTCCATCCTACTCTGATGTTCTGAGGTTTCTTATGTTTCCTCAGCTATCTATGGCAGGTAGCATGGATGCTGACTCTCCCTGTCTGTAGATCTTTCCTTGATACTGGGGATAACCACATATCAATACATGTATAAACATGTCAGCGGTTATCCTTGTCATTGATGATGCAGAAATTCGACCAGAAGTGCCACTGCCCACCAATGAAAACTGACACTCGTAGACGGTCCGTAAATGCAGCTAGTGAATTACCGCCTCTCAACTAGTGAAATCGCCTCTCATGTTTACCTACAGAAAATAAGTTTCCTTAAATCCTTTCTGGACAGTTGCTTGGGTCCTCCTACCATCTCTGCAATGCACTGAGGGATGTGTGAAAAACAAACAGCACCAGTCAACATTGTCCCGCTCGACATTTAGGGTTCATTAACATCTTTTGAATAGTGCCATTCATGAAGATTTATTGATTTTAATGAACTACTGCAATTTGATATGAACCCATTCACCACGATGACAATAATGCTCGAGATCCATAAAGCCAAGGTTAGATGAAGTGAGCTGTAAAGTTAGTGTTAATGGACCATAGATGAAATTCTACATTCACACTCAATTCGTATGCTTTAATTGCATCTGCACTTTTATGTCTATATTATGACTCGACTTAATTACCCATGAAAGTGGGGCCTAGTAACTGGTTTTATGGGTAAAAATAAATGTTCTTGGTGTGTTTTTTGTGTAAAAGCTTGTGGCGACACATCTGTATGTATCAGCCTTTATGTCAATAGGTTAGTATGTATTTCTGTGTAGAATACATGCTGATGTGTCAGCATTTGTGTGTGTGTCTGTGTGTGACACCCCAGTGTAATGGGGTATAAGCCGATGTTTATCAGACTAATTGAGCATTTAATTGCCGCTCTGTTCTCTGGGTCATTTGCTGTGCTGGATCCTCTCACCCTCCTGTTCTTTCCTCCACTATCTTTTTGCAATTTCTGTAATTTTCTCCTTGTTCTTTAAATGATGTCTTCCCTCACATTTTTGCTGACATCATCCATTTTCCTTTCTCTCCAGTTTTACAGCTCTCTTAAATATTCATCCACCCTTTCCATTCATTCCCCTTTAGATTTGTTTGGAAGAACATGGCAGCCCATTTTCTGGTTATGCAGCATGGTTTTAATAATAGAAAAACAAAGAATACTGATGTGCCTTTAAAACAGCAACTTCGACACTTTTGCCTGTATCGACTGAAAGCTGTTGACAGATGATGTGGGATCAGTGTAAATCCGACTGGTCGAGGGATGTTTTCATCCTCAGTAAAAGATTAGTAAAGGCTGAAGTGTCTGAGCTGGCCGATTTGCAAACACATTAGCAACATCCAGCGGCAAATCTTCACGTTGATGGATTAAACTCTAAAAACACTGCAGTGGGGATGCTAGGAGTTGGTGTTAGCATTGTTGCATAATGCAGCCTGACATATGCACAGCTCAGCAGTTTGTGTTGGCTTTGTTGGTACTTACTACAACACCAGCTGTCTAGCTGTGCAGCCGTGTAATTCAGTCGGTGCACATCGGTGACGTACATGTGGGAATGTGACAAAATCTTTTTGTATACACTGTACTGATATGTTTTTTGTGATAATTATGGGATTTATGATAATGTCGGATCAGCACTAATTAATTATTTGATTTTGATGTAAATGTGACTGCCTGTTAAGATTAAACAAACCATGTCAGTCTGTGTTTCTGTCACTTTGTTCTTAAAAGACTTTTGCAGTCTCACATTTAGCTTGAAATTATATTGTGTAGTTTGGTGAATTTAATTTTATGTTATCTTATTTCACATTTTCTTGTGTATTTAAGTATCTCATGTCAATTATACAAAGTGTGTGTACTCACTACCAACTTGCCTCTATAAAAAAATTGATAGAAATCTAAAACTTAAACTTTAATATTGCAAATTAATCGTTCTTAAATCTTTAATGTTAAATTTCATGTTCTACATATATCATCCATACAGATCAAGGTTTTGAATTTGCCACATGCACAAGTACACAGCATACAATAAAAAAACTTGAATTTAGAAGTTTTTTCAGGATACAATATGTAACAATAGTGAATACTGTCCTTAATACAAACACTTAAGGCACTGATTAAAGGAAGCAGTCAGTGTCTAGTTATAGGGTCATTAACCTATTTAATCTATTTAATTAATATTCCGTTAAGTTCCACATTGGCACATGTAACCCATAGTTACAAATTACATCTAATTGATTGATACACCAAACCATAGATAAATTCATTTATTGAATTGAATTATTACGCATTTAATTATAAAATTAATTTTAATAGAACAAGGGTGATAGATGGGTTTAAAATGCACAAGTCCATATTAAAATTTTCTTCCAAACAGAATAAAATTAAATATTGAGGAAGTGAATATTTTGAATCAGGCGAGTTGATTGAGCAGATCGGGCTCCAAGAAGACGCTATTGCACATTTGCCACGAGTGTGTTGGAGGTAGTTGTAAAAAATAAAATGGAGAAATATCTGTGTTTTGATATATAGATATATAGATATATAGAACTCAACTACGGAGGGAAATTGGGAGTTGAGAGAGACCGGAGAATAAATTGATCTTGCATATAGACAGATTTGGTCAGGTTTTTCCCCCGGGGATTTTCTTCCCAGCACAGTTCTGAAAGTTTCACCGAGATGGCGAGCCACCCAAGAGTTCTCGCGCCGTTCATCTTCCAGACGGCGTGAAGGTCCACGTGCATCAGTGCAGTAGGAGCGACGCGGCACAGTGCTAACACCGAGATAGCTTGGATTGAGTTACTGTATACTGAAAGAGAACCACATTGGTGGATGATCATTATCATCTGGACGTTTGAAAGGACTGTTAGATCCCACACGATTTTTCTGTTACCAGATTGTTATTGTGAAGCTTATTCTCATTATTTCGGTTGTCATTGTATACGAGGCTTGTGGGTATAATTGAAGCAATTTACTGTAGTGGTTAAGACTAAAACTAAACTAATCAGACATGAATGAAACAGCACTGACGCAGCACACTGTGAAAAACTGTAAGACATCTTGACCAAACAGCTGAGTTTTCTAAAGACAAACAAGGGAAAAGGCGTCTCCTTCTAAACTCTACACTGGCTACAGACAATGCATACAATATTGTGAACCACTGTTATTTATTTCACCTGGATTTGTTAAACAGGAATGGTAGTTATAAGACATGCAATAAATTATGTTTTCCTCATTTTTTGCCTTTATATACATTTATTTATATCTGTTGACACGTGATTGACACGTTACACTAGTAGCAATGCTGTACGGGCTCAATGACTTTAACATGCCGCTTATTACAGCTGGCACTGGGTGTGACCTCCAACCGCCATGCCTGCTACCAGTCCGACAGATGAAAAAGAGAGCAGTGCCCGCCACAGCCTGGCCAGACAGAGCTGGTGAACGTCATTCTTACACACTGAGTCAGCACGGCTCTTCCTTTGGCCTGCTCCGATGTGCTGGCAAGATCGACAAGTGCATTAATCACTTTCTCTCGACTCATAATGAGCTGAGCTCATTCTGACTGGAACGAACTAGAAGTTGGCATTTTGAAAAGGTCTTGCAAGTTGTTCTTCTGGGAAAATTTGGTGAAGAAGACACAAGCCGTGGCCAATTTTCACGGATGGCTAAGTGTTGAGATTCGGGAAATGTGCTTGAATGGGCCATGAAAGGTCAGCGTGTGTGTGGAAAGTAAAAACGTCTTCCCCATTGTTGGTTGTGATGCAAAAACGCCATATGAAACTGAGAGGAAAAAAGCTGAAAGCCGTTCTTCAAAGGATGCCGGCTGGTGTGCAAGTGGCTAAGGAAGACAGATGGGAGGATAAGCGATCAAATGAGAGACTGCAGATAGAGTGAGGGAGAGAGGATAAAAGGGAAACATGAATGATGAAAGAGAGAGGGAACGCTGAGGACGGTGAAATTGCCATGGGGCAGCTCTCCAAAAACCCCGCAACCTTGCAGTTGCTTCCCCTCCCGCCCAAATAGGCCACTCTGAGGTTAGTTTGGGGAGAAGCGTGGTCTGGGTGCGACTGTTTTATCCTTTGCCATAGTAACAGTGGTATGGGGCCGTAGGCCTCCGGAGGGATCAAAGTGGACCTCGAACCAGAAACTTACTCCACCTCTCTTTTTCTGTCTCCTCAACTAGTATTTTGACATATTTATTCTTCTCTCCTTCATAGGTTACATCAAATTATTGAAAACTAGCCAGGTTGGCACAATATTTTTGCAACAAGAAAAAATCTTAGGGTTAGTCTTGGATTGTCTAAGACTTAAGATTCAAGGTGAAAGGGATTATTTGGTCATGACATGGTTAACAAGGCGCAGTGGTGACATTCTTCAATATCGTTACAGTGGATGATGATTTAATGTCTGCCGATATCACAAAGTCTGCTGATCTAAGATTTCGAGTCAGTTCAAGAGGCAGCAATCAATATGAGACAATATTGTATACTAATTTAACACAGTTCATTCATATTGTCACAAAAGAAACTTGAATATCATTTTTGATATTTTGTATTCTTGAGCTCAAACACACATTGAAATGAAAGACAATCTTCTCTTTTAATAAAAGATCCACATTTTCCTTTTTTTTTTTTTTTTACGTTTTTTTTTTTAAACCGTGAAATTGAAATCGTTAGATTCTTATTTTGGAAGCCTCGCCTCTGTCAGACTGGTCATGTCATTTAGCCCATTCTCAAAGTTAGTCTCACTAGATCAAGCGCATCCCGCTCTTTAAGCTTATTTTCTGAGAGCATAACAACTTAAAAAACATACCTTAACAGCAGAGATGGAAAGTAACGAAGTACACCTCCTGTTCCATACAAAGTGACATCTGACATTATACATATCAAGATGTATTGTCAAGCATGTCAATGTTGTCATATTTAATCAGTGCTATGGGCTTATTGATCATTGAAATGATGATTACAGATAATTGTTACACCTTTATATGTTCCCTCTAATTTTTCTCACCACTGAGAAAATACAAACCTGTCTGATTGCAACCTTTGCAGACAGAATATCTGGTGTATTTACAGTTTATTCACTCGTTTGGTCTAGTGAACACATTCTTTGTGAAACTGATAGCATAACAAATCAAAAAACATACCTTAACACCAGAGATGGGAAGTTACGAATTACAAAAACTTTGTTACTGTACTTAAGTAGAATTTTATGGTATTTGTACTTTACTATCTATTTTTTACAGACTTTTGAGGTTTATCCTTTACTATGTAATTTTTAGCATGAATATCTGTACTTTCTACTCCTTACATTTTCAAATCAGGCTCGTTTCTCTTGTTTTATTTGAATGACATTTATGAGGCCATTTTGCCTGCATTTGACTTACTCCGTATCAATAATGCGCACCATCCAGACAACTTTACTGATTGGTTGAGGCTTAAGAACGTAGTAAACACACACAGAAAGACAATCCCATTGGTGTGTTCGTCTTTGCACATTACACACAACACGACAGACACAATAAAGAGAGAGAAAAAGAAAGTAAAACCAGGCGGCAACTCGGTGGGAAATGATATCGTGATTGCGGTGGCAGAAAGAAGCTTAGCTTGAGGAAGTTCAGTTCAGTTTATATGTACAACGATCTTTACAGCACTATAATATTTTTGTATGATGTGTTTAGAATAGAAGCAGTCATCGTGTATTGTATATGTATATATGTATATATGTATTGTATATGTATATGTGTATATGATTCATGTGACTTCATTTGTATCTGCTTGCGTTCTACATAACGCTTGGACATGGAGTCCAGTCAGCTTTGCCCTAAAATGGTAATTTTGTCCTTCACAAGGGTACTTTATACTTTTATACTTTATGTTTTAGAGCCTGTACTTTTCACTTTAATGTGAGTAAAGAAGTCGAGTCAACACTTCCAACTTTTACTGGAGTCTTTTTTAAACACACGTATCTATACTTCTACTTGAGAGCAGAATGCGTGTACCTTTGACACCTCTTCTTAACGCCCTTGACTGATGTTCCTACCAAGGGAACCAGTTCTTCATACTATTAAACTCAGACTTTAATTAGCAGCTTTTTAAACTGTTCTACACCCACAGTACAATATTTAACTCATAACCCACAAGGACAGAAAAAGTCTTCATTTACAACAAAGTGTCAATCTCATTGAAGTCCCATTGTCTAATTTCAAACTACACTTTTCAGAAGAAGAGTCAATAAGGAACAGAAACACCATTAAAAAGATCATTAACATGTTTCATGCCACTTCAAGATGTATGATCTCAGAAAGTTTGGAACAAAAGGCAATAAACTCACCTGCTCACCTGACATTTCTGTTTTATTTTATGGTCTATATATTTATTTTGTTAATTTCTTTTACTTTTTGTTTTTTTTTTTCTTTCAAATGTGAATTGTTTGTTTAACTTTAATTAAATTTGCTTTCAAGTCTTAGGAACAAACTTAGAGCACATTTTGTTGTAAATGTATGTTGTACTTGTATGTGACAATTTTGAACTGTACTGGTGAAAAATTAATGAAGGAAGGAAATGTCTGGAAGCATTTAGTTGTGATAAAGAGAAAGAGGTTCCACATGTTGTCCTCGATGACGTTGATTTTTGATGTTACTAATACAAAGGCTTTCCAAATCTGATTTGGTCTCAAGGTACCAGAGATTTCCCCTTGATCTACACTAGCGCTGACTTTGTGCTTTTATCCAGTCTCACACCCAGATCCTGTGCCAGTAGAGTCTGGCTGCAGTTCCACCAGTGTTCAGAGGAGGGCAGTGCTGGTCATACTGTGCCCCAGTCATAAGAATAAGTCTTACCACACATAAATTACAGTATTAAAAATTGCTCAGTTTGTGTGAGTACACTGTTAAGTTGGTAGCTTCTATCCAGTTTGGAGAGTGTTTGGAGTGTTGGAGAATGCCACTTGTATGATTACTCAAATGCTTTCTCCCTCCACGCTCCCCCCAGCCAAAAGTAATTTCCGCCCCAAACACAGCCTTTCTAACAGTGGCACCTAAGCATTTGTCTAATGTAACAAAATCTCTTAAAAGCCTTGGTATATAGACCTGGGCAGGATTTATGATCCAATTACTCCATTCTGACATCTCACATATCATTGGGAAAGTTTTCAACAGCCTCAGTAAGACTAATGGAAAAGAAAAGCAGGCACTAAAACATTTTGCCCGGCCAGACCAACAACACACACACACACACACATCACTCAAAAACAAAAACACAAAATAATGAGATAAATAGGCATGGATGACTAGACTGTGGCCTTGTACGAAGTGAAAATACACTCTCAAAAGATTGTAATCTCCATAGATTTAAACACTTTCTGGTATCAGCTGGAATGCTGGAAAGAGGGATTATGAGGGATTATTCTAATACCATGTTGAATAAAGATGAAACAATGCAATATTTCACAATATGATATGTATTGTAGACTCGAATATTATTACTGTGATACGATGATGCATTTTTAGAAGTCTGACAAACAAAATAACTTAAACTTTGACCTTAATAAGAGGTAATTAAATAAATGATAGCTCCCCCACTAGTCCAGATGATAAAATAAACCACAGTGTTTGGTGCCTCTTTTAGAAATATGGTGTTTTTGTCATGCAGTTATTGATTTATATTTACACCTAGCTTTAATTATTTACTCTCCCTGGAGTCTGCCTAAAACCACGGTATTTGGTTTTACCATGTATTACATTTACATTTTCTGATGAACTCTGTGTATTGTATTTGCATGAATAATACAATAAAAAACAGTACAATAACGTCCTCAGTGTTGATACTTCTGCGTCTAGTGGGACTACTTCTTAAACCAGATATTACAAACTTTTGTTGTTGCTTGTCAAAACCCTATGATTAGCCAAGGAGGTAATTGTGAGGCCCATCATGCGCTGAATCAGCTGTTCTGGAACAGAGAACATGCAAAAATATTCAGTGCATCTGGTACCCTGAACTGAGACTGAGAATCACCATTTTATAATCCAAAATACCTTCTGTTTCATGTAGCTGTTTCATGTTTGTATGTAGCTGCATTTGCCTCTTTTCATATTTGTGAAACTAGACAAAAGACGATCTGTGTAGATGCTTCTACTACCAAAAAAAGGTGTTAATCTATTGCATTGGTCACCAATAGGCAGACCGTGTTGCGGATTTAGATCCTAATGCCGCTCTGTTTAGACCTAGACCAGCCTGTTTCTTTACAATAAGTGCACTATTTCTCATATGTATATTTATATTCATATGCATATCTTATTTCAATCTGATCAGCTGTTCTCTTTGTTTGTACAGAGGAAATCACACAGTCCAATCCTGTGCATTGTAACTTTTTATTTCCTTTTTTTGTAAAATTAAGCAATTTCATTTTTTTTTTTCAAAAGTTCTTTATTTTATTTTTAAATGCATATCTTATTTTACCTGAAAGGGACACATTGTTGTTATTTTATTATTAGGGTATCCTTCACTTTAATGCAAAAATTAATAATACAGAACAATACACTTTTTACTTGCACTCTCTATAAAACACTTTTCTGTATTCTGCTTTCTGAATTATACTTTCTTTATTTTATTTGATGGTCAGTTGCTAACTACGTACAGATGATGCAACCACTAGACTACTTCAGACTACTAGACTGCTCTAGCTGAGAGAAGTTTGGACATCACCAAAGTTTTCAAAATTTCTCTCATCTAGCTAACCAACTCAGTACAATAATACCTTAAACTTGTCAAATGTCTACATTTACATGAAAGGTAAATGTCTGATTGACTTCCATTCTATCCTAATTTCAAGGGCAACCTTTCGCCCCTGGAGCCATCATGGGTTCAATGTTGTGTTTGGGGTAGGATATGTGGTCTTGACCCCACAACCTTTTGGTCCCTGGCTGAATATACTCCCACTGGGCCACTGCCACCCCTACTATCAGTCATCTTATGCTGAGGTCCCATCATGTCTTCTAAAATTATCAAGTATTGATGCATACTTTAACAGCAAGTTGGAATATCTGCCCATTATACATAAACAATGTGACGTACATTGAAAATAATTTCTCTGGTAGCACTGCAACTATTTTTCACCATTACAGTACAAAAGCAGTCAAGTCCTATTATCAAAACTGACAAAAGTGAGGTAGGATTAGGGGCTTTCATTTATGGAAGCAATGACTCAGCAGATGGAATAAATGTTATCAGTTCTATTCCTGTATGTACTGTGTGATAAATACACATGGACCTACTTTTACAACTATGCAAAATGTCTGTGTGCATGGTCTCTTAAATTTGGATTTAACCATTCAGTGAATAAGTGTGACCCTTTAAAGGCCATCTCAGTGGAGTGCTCTAGGAAATTGGCTCTTTGTCATTTTAGTGGTGTCTTAATACCCCACTGGCTCAGTTCAAAACTGCGTCTCTGCCGTTTTGCGCAGTAAAAGAAAGATGAAAAAATAGGTCAGCTACAGCTGCTGTTACAACCTCATGGATCTAAACACCAGCTTCTTTCAGCATATAATATTGTCTGATTATTCTTGAATTTTTTAATCACAGCAGAAAAGGTGGGACCCCATTTAGGTGCTATTAAATTGCAATCTTTTAAGATAAAAGTATAAAAGTCTTTTTTGAAGGTTGCTAAACTTATTTACCAACTAAACTTCAAGTAATTACAGGTTTTAAAAGGCACCCCAACGCCAAATGCGAATGTACTTTTAAATGATTATATCCATCAATAGGATTGCATTTTAGTAGAGAACATTGACAACTGAGGGCATTTTAATACTTTTCCCCTTTTTTATTGATAATGGTAAGCATAAAGCCATCCTTCAGACTTTCACCTCTTTTCAGTTGTGCTGATGCATGTTAACAGGAGTATGAGGTTTTTTAACAACTTATTTAAACTAAACAATACAATACAGTCAAAATGTATCTTTACTTTTACAGACATTGCAATGCATTGTATTGAAGTTTAAACTTTTGAAATGTGTGGCCAGTTTCCCACACTTTGATTAAGTCCAAGCCTAGATTAGTTTTGAGTTTTAATGGTGAATCTCCATTGGTACTGTAATTTACTCCAAGACTAAGATTAATCTTTGTTTACGAAACCAGTCCATAATGTCTACTTTAATAGGCAGTTATTAAATTTAAGTGTTTTATACAGGGAAAAAACCTGGGATTTTTTGAGTAATTAAAATACATCTGATGCATGAAAGGGTAAAACTGGCCCACAGCTAAAGGTATTGCAGTACATTAATAGCTTTAATAGAAAAGAATAAGTATTGCTAATGAATAACTAATATATCTATGCTAAAAATCACGCTCATTAGTCATTTTGCACGCAAAGTCAAGAGGGCTTCCTTTCAGAATGTGCATCAAGGTGATTTTCCACTATGCAGTCCCTGTGGTATGAGTCTTCGCTGTATGGTTATGAGTGAAACGGTTCTCGTACAGTTTTAATTTTCATCTAAAAAAAGCAGACAGGTTTGACTTAGCAGTGAAAGTTGGGGTCAGATTGACTCATCTCATGTTCCCAGTTCCACAGGACAAAGAAATAGTGGCACAATATTAACAGAAAACACTTAAACACTGTAAAATTGCCTGTTTTTAGTACTCCATGTTAGTACTGAAAAAGGTACATGTACATATGGTGTGCAATGGAAAATGGTTCCATGATTACAGTTAGGGGTTACACATCAATCAACACCGATACATCATTGCAGTGATCAACAAGCCTATAGTATCTTTTCAAAATGAAAACACTGATCAGACATCATCGAGCATTGTAATGACCCTCGCCAAGAGATATTGGCTGGTTTCGTCACAACTTTTACTAAGTGAGATAATACAGGCCACTGTGAGGTATAGCTCAGGAGTAAAAATGTCAAATGATATTTTTGTTGCTTACTGTGATTTGATACGAATGGAAGTGATTGTGCTTAATTAGCAGATAATATTGCCTCATATTAGTGATTGGCTCCAGAGTTGAATCGAATCGAAATTGTATCATTGCAGACTGTATGATATATGCAGACATCAAATAGTTATCCATTGAAGAAATATAATATTGTTTTACAATGGAACTTGTGATTTACACCCTTAATCACAGTACTACACTGTGAAATTACCTTGAATGCAACTGCAAGCATTCACTTTATATGAAGACTGGAGTCAGGGTTTGCTGATAGAAATAAAATAAAAAATTCTCCTTGCTTTCTCTCCAGAGCTGTCTGCAGGAGCCCTCATGTGCCTGACTGTCCCAGAAACCAGACCTGGTTCTAGAGATCTACATCCAAATTTCTCAATGCTGTTAAATCAGTAGCATAGTTCCTGCATGCTAGAGGTGCAATTAGAATTGATAGATACTTATTATGTAATATAATTATTAATGAGACATATTGTATGCCTGTCAGTGTCACAATTAGGTGGGATAAATGAACTCTAGTGCTTCTGGAGAACAGGCTTAAACACCTTAAAATGACCCAGCCATGCTGATGGGCTTAACAGTATTTTAAATGGGGTCCAGTGACTTTCAGCAGCAGTTTAGTCACTCTATGTGTGTGTATTTGTGTGTGTGTGTGTTTCTTGTAATAAGCGAATGAATGAATGGTGTTTTCCTAATTGTCCTCTATTCCTCTGTTCAAACCTTTAGATGCTTGCTGCTCTCAGCATATTGCACCACTGCTGTGTTGTGTTGAAGAAGTGAAATCTGCCACACTCTCTCTCTCTCTCTCTCTCTCTCTCTCCCTCTACTTCGCCTCCCTCCCTGCCTGAGTCCCACTTATCCCCCACCTGGCATCTTGCCCATTGTGGCCCATGCTGTACTGCACTGTTCTACACTGATGATGAAAGATAAATACAAAAAAATGATGTTACATTATGAATGTGTGGGCAAATGCAATATTCAACTGTCTCTCTTCCCCAGTCTCTCTTTCTCTCTCTCGCTCTCTTTCTCAGGAATCTTGGCACAGAAAGTGAATTTGTCTCCTGGGTTGTTCTGACATGGCTGGCTGCTCTCTCAATTAACACTTTTTGAAAGTGTCTGGTCAAAAGCAGCTATGAATAAATTGATGTAATTGAACATACTTGATTTGATTACACATATTTTTGTTACGAAATGCCTGTACACCAGTTAATGCTCATGGTCTGTTAGTCTGGTAAATTTGGATGTGACATTTGGTCCATGGATGGATAAAGAAATATGCGAAAAACGGATACACTATGAATATGAGACAAAAAGAAAATTCTCTCTTACTTTTTCTCTGAGTAGTTGGCACAGAAAGTGATTCTGTCTCCTGGTTGCTCGTAGATGAACATTCTACATTTGATTAAAAACAAAATTGGACAGAGTGTTTGTATACTGGCTTCACAGTCCCCTTTTAAAAGCCTTTTAATTAGGAAGTAAAATTTGGGCACTCCGTTTATGCTTAATTTTTTGCCCAGCAAGTCCCACTGTTGTACATATTCCTTTGAATTTTGCACTCATTGTTGAATTTACTGAGGTGTCAAAGTACAGCTGTGACTGTGATAAGAGCATCTGTAAAATGTGATAAATGTAAAGGTTTTTAAATAAATCAATAAAATGAAGAACTGTTGTATGGGAATAAACAACAGCCTAAAATTTTAGAGATCAGATCAGCCCTGTTCAAGACTAGGCAAACAAAACATTTTTGTTAATTCCCCCAAAATGCAGCTTTTAGGTAATTAATCCACAACTCACACATCTAAACAGAATCTATTATTTCTGTCTCCTTAGACAACACAGATGACCAGTTTAGGAAACTTTAATGTCTTAACAAGGGGAAATGTCTTAAATTTAAGGAATTTGACAAAAGTTGTTCCAGTGCATTGACACATAACTTTTGGCAATTTAAGATTTTTATTGGAATCATATAAAATAACTGCAAGTCGACTAAGGTATCACTTAACATTACATTAAGTTAAACATATTCTCAACTAAATTAATAATTTTAAAATTAATCTAGGAGTATCATGAAATAGAATAATTAGAGAAACAATTAGATAAGAAATGTTTCTTTACTTAAATTTTATTTTGATAATGCAGTCTTATTGAGAAGCATTTACCAATTTCCCACAAATGAAAAGTCGCTAAACTCTCTGGATGTATTCTATTTTTCAATTTGTTATGTTTAAATAAAGGGACTAGGCAAAGGGTCATTACCAAAAGGTCTAAGCTGCCAAATGAGAAATTTTCCTGCAAGCTTTCAGGAAATACTTTTAGTCTTCTAAACCCCATTACAATAAAACCAGGGCTCCTATCAACCTGGCAAGGAATCTCAGAAAGCCTGCAAATGACCACAGTCTGCAAAAGAACCTATTACATCACATTTTCCCTTTTTCCTGTGAAAAGGTGTCTAGAGGCAATGTCCTGGATGATATCAACACTTGTATGAGAATTATTTACTAATTTAATTTTAATTGGGGTCTTTGAACCCCTGCCTGGAGTGGGTGGCACATGCTGGCAGATTATAATTGCTTTGCCCCTGCATTTTACTGTCCTTGGCACTTACAGAAAGCCTCAAAAGGAGCTTTG
The DNA here is from genome assembly GCA_032718565.1 of Distichodus sexfasciatus. Taxonomy (NCBI): domain Eukaryota; kingdom Metazoa; phylum Chordata; class Actinopteri; order Characiformes; family Distichodontidae; genus Distichodus; species Distichodus sexfasciatus. The sequence continues at coordinate 3,111,285 of JAVGVS010000012.1, forward strand.
AGCACTGAACTGTGTTCATATGCGAACCAATAGCAATGTAGTACTGCTGTGTGATTAGGAATTATCTATGACTGGAATTATCTATGAGAGGAATTTTGTTTGGTTAGTTAGCAAATGTTTCATAGCAATAAGGTATAGTTTGCAGATTTAAAGAATATCAGAGAGTCAAGAAATGAGTAGAGTGACCGGAAGGTTTTGTGAAAGTGATGTCATTTGGAAGAAAGGAAATGGGCATTACTGCCTGTGAAAGCTTAGCCCTCTGTTCATCAATGAAAACCAACTCACTGCCTTACACAAAGACTTTTAAAAAGCTGAATGTACACTTCTGACTAATTTTGGCCAGCGATTTCTTTTTAATAACGCATAAAGAAAATAGCTGATGTGTATAAAAACACACTTTGACAAATTATCCCAGGTTCTAACTACGACTAACTCTGAGTGAAGTGAATGTAACCGTTACTGAAGGTAAACCTTTTTGTCATCTCTGTTCACTTTTCCCCTTTAAGGGGCGTGAAACACCTAGTTTGAAGTTGAGGCACCAGTCTGCACCTCAGGCCTCACAACAACTCTGAAAGATGCCATCAATTTGTTTTCAGTACTGGATTTAGAAAATACTTGAAAAGATGTATATAGTTACAATTTTACCATTATCCCGAAACACACTATTATTGATTTCAGTCACAGGTGTTACATAACATCCCCAAAAATGCCTTAAATGTAAACTTTTTTGCTGACTATTTATTCACAATTAAAATTTATTTAAGAAACATTCAAAATAATATTGTATTCAGTCATGTGGTTCCATGACTCTTTAAAGTAAACAGGCTTAATAAAAAAATAGTTGAGTTACATCTTGCTCTGCTCAGGTTCTGGAACTTATGTCTCTTTCGAGTTAAGAATAATGGACCTCATTCACAAAGTGGTCTTAAAACACAATTTTTAAAAAGATTCAGACTTTCACCAGTGTTTTCTTATTTAATACTTGTTTCTAGATGAAAACGGAATCTTTTTGGTCTAATCGCGTCTCTTCAATTTTACAGTATTGTACTATTAAATATCTTCACTTTCTTAAGAACAGTTTTAAGCAAAAAACAAAAAAAACGTAAAAGAAAACTGTTGAATGAGACACAATGAGTACTAGCTTGCTAGCCGTTTAGCTCATTTGGCTCGTGCCGTCCTTCACGAGGTTAAAGTTCACCTGGCCGCATTCAAGTGAATGGAGCAGGGGGAAAAAAACACGTTGAGTCTCAGCGCCTCTGAAATCGCCGTTTAACTCAGGGCTCTGATTGGACGTTGCCGGCGCGCGCGGTAATTGCGCTTTAGCCCAGCAATTTGATTGGGCGTTGGCGCTGAAGGGCGGTCATGTGATTGGTTGCTGCCCAGGTGGCGGTGGTGAAGCGAGGACGGAGTCAGAAGCTGGATGTCAACGCGTAAAAGGGAGGGATTTAAATGGGAGACTCGGTTAGTTATTCTTCTTTTAAATCTCAAAAGGTGTGAACCTGGTTAACGGAACACCAGGGGAAAAGGGAGAAAAGGGGTGAACCTGAGGCAAATCCGGTAAAGAAGCTTGCGCCAGTCTGCGCCTCGTAAGTCCAAACGCGTGACTGCGCGGCTGATGCTGATCACGGAGGCGCGTGGGAAACACACACGCACACACACACAAACACAAACACACAGCGACTACAACGAACCCGGCTGTGACAGCAACCAATTCGGCGGAAGTTTGTCCGGCCAGATAAAGCCGCGTCCTCTCAACGCCCGTAACCGAGACAAGGTAAGCCATCTGCGGCGCCGCGTTTGTCCAGCTCCCGGTGATTCTTATCTTTTAGCGTAAGTTATTAAAGATTATTTCCTAGATTTTGTGTAAGGTGCGCGCTCAAAAACGGGCAGATTAGGAAGTTTGGTGTAGGTGGAAATGAGCCTCGGAACGATGCGGTTGATCTGATCGCGGCCGCCGGTGCAGGTGAGACGGAATCGGACGTGGCACTGGGACATAAACGATCAAGACCGACGTGGCATCTCTCGCTGTTGGCACGAAGATCCTGGAATCGGTGGATGTTGGCACAATGTTGACGCCTGGCATCGCAACAGCAGAGGGCAAATCCGGCAGATTATTTTTTTTCCCGAACTTGGGGTGTTTAGCAGGTGGATTTGGCTGCATTAAGGGAAAGAAACAATATGTTATATGTAATAAAAATGCCCATTTCGCATTTTGAATAGTCAGTTTATACGTCGCAGGAGCTGTTCACCTCCCTAGTGCTGAAAATATAGGTTTGTAGGTTTGGTGATCAGATTGAAAGGTAAGACTTAGTAATGTCATCCTGAAGTGGGAGTACGTTTATGTAGGTAGATATGATGCATTTGCATACAGTTTCATTTCTAGTTTGCAACATTGTCACAAAGCAGCTTCAGTTATTAAAGAGACCAAGCCCCCTTAGGGTCTAAGCCATTTACTGTAGTAAACAGTAAGAAAAATGGAAAGAAAGTAATTGCAAGAATTCGCTGATCAGATTTTTTAAAATATTACAAAAATGTACAGCATTAAATATACTGCAGTATAAAAGAGGTATATTTTTTCTCAAGTGATTTGAATAACTCTGAAAAGATCTGACTAGTCTGTAAGGATTAGAATGCTTTTGTAATCTGCATAGAAAAAGGAAAAAATATGTAATGTAGGAAGCATTTGTTCTAGAAATTATTCTCAAATAATTCAGTCACAGCAAATGATGATATCAAACAGACTTCTCTTGTAGGTTTTGTATCAAACAGCAAAAAAAGTTGTAGCATGATGTGTTTGATTTCATTTATTTCAGTTGACCTTGCACATTATGCCATGTGACTTGCATATATGCACATCAGCATATTATGAAGATGTTAAAATTATACATTGACACAAACCTGCTGCAAAGAGGATCCCAACATCCTCTGAGCAATACTAAGTTGAGCTTGTCTATTTTTTGTTTCTCTATAAGTGTGTGAGGCTGCATGTATAAAAATAGTAGTCATTAGGTCAAATTAAATATGTCCACATAATATGTGACAACAGCAGGCTGTGCAATGACATGGTAACGGCCTTACAGCACTCATCAAGTTGACAGTGCTGTTAGTGAAACCTATACACTGTCATTCATCAGACCTCCGGCCAGATATGCTGGACAATGTCTGAGCCAATATGCAAAGTTTTATCCATTCACCAGTAGAGGTTTTAAAAGACGGGACAAAAACTGGAGCGTAATCTCATAATCCTAGACCCAGTTTAGCCGCCGTCATAATATCCATTTTAACGCTGCTAAGATGATCTTAGCTGGTCACCATTTATTTAATACATGGTCACCAGCTAAGATTTCAGTTTTTCTAAATGGTCCACTTAAAAGAAAATTACTTGACCTGTTTAAAGATATGTCTAGCCGATATACTGTATATGATATCATGTTAACAGATTTTTCAGAAGGATCCAACAATACCTTAAAGTCTTGACAATTTTACTTAACACATTTAATATCGAAAGTCAGTTTTAGAAATAGTTTTATTGGACTGTTATATAATGTATGGAACTATTTGCTGTAGTACTTCACACAAGACATCTTAAGATAAATACCTTTACCCATGTTGAAGTATCCTTAAATTAGATTTAAAAAAAAAAAACACTAGTATTTTTGCTGTTTTATAATATTTGGCAGTGTAGGTACATCGGAAGTGCACCGCCAGAGAGAATGGAGAACAGTTTGGCAGGTTGTAGTGTTAGGTCCAGCAAACAGTATTGAGTATTCCATTGTTTTTCCTTCACTCTTTGTTTAGGTAAGATAAATGAGTGGGACTGCAGATACTGCAGTGCTGGAACACAGTTATTCTCTTCTGTATCTCATGTATCCCTCTAATTTTTGAATGGTCAACAGTTGGTCGAGATCGTCCTTCCCAGATCATATTTTTTATTCTACTGTTGAGTGATTTGTAAGGTTTAATTATCTATCAAGTAAACGTCACCTACTAAAGTCAGTCAGATTGGCTTTTTATGTCTTGAGGTTTATTTTTAACTAAAATGATTGCAATTAAACTTGCCATTTCTGGGGTGTAATTATGTTAATTATATCTCATCTAACTGATCCTCATATGATTCTACTCCTCGCTGATTCTGCATCTGCTAATTACGTCTCATGTAGTTGATCATCCGTTTTCTCATTCAAATCTTGATCTGCATCACCTTCCTGCTAGGTTTGCTCAGGAGTAGGACAACTTTGTGAAATGGACAAGGGTAGGCTGTGCACACTTTCTGCTCCTCCATCATCCATCAGTCAGGGTTGTCAGAACACTCAACAGGATCACACCTCTTGCTAGCACCATATGCAGACTTCACTGATGTTGAGCTTCTTTGCAGAGGCAGTCTGCAATATGACTCAGACATTGCGTTTTGAATGATTTATGCTTTATGTTTAATTATGGTTAAAACCATTCTGAAAAATATAATTAATTGTATTACAAATGATTACTATTTTATTGTTGCAAAACACACACACACAGACACACAGTTCCTGTTTTATTTCCATTAATAAAAAGAGCTCAAGTGTTTTCTGCTGAAACAGAGGCGTCAGCTTAGCAGAGCTTAATATTCTGTGCAATCCAACACACATTATTCAACTTATCAGCTCATTAATAAGGTGTTTGCATGTTAAATTAGGCATGTTGGAGAGAAAACACACAGTCTGCAGGTTGTGACTCCTTAGGATCTAAATTTAACATTCATGTGTTAAATTCACTCTTGTGTGCTTTAAGCCAGTTCTGCCTGTCTGACATTGGCATAAAAAACAAGTTTTGCCAATCTGTATATTTTATCATCCATATGTAAACATTGACATTGCTTGCATCTTCATTCATGGTTTTCGCAGTTGGTGATCATCTTTGAGTCTTAAAAATAACCGCATTACATACTGCGTATTAGATAGATATCCTGGACAAGCCCAGCTTTAAGGGCAGCTGGTGGCATAACGGTAAGGTCTTTGCCCCATGATCAGAAGGTCACAGGTTTGAATCCAGGGCTGGTAAAGTTACCCCATATTAGGGGTGTCAAGTTTCATCATGATGCGGAAACATCTGTTAATTGAAAATACTTGTATTACCAGAAAAACAGCACGTTGAAAATTACTTTTCTACTGAACAAAACTAGTTATCATAGCATCAGCACAGCTAATGTTAGTCTGTAGCACTGTATACAAGCATGTACCTGTCTTTTACACCCCTGGCATCTGGTCAAATCACTGGCCTTCTTGCTGTATGGGCTTTTGTTTGACTTTTATAAACTTTACCCAATTTTGAGTTGCCTTACTGAAGTGAAATTGATTGTGATTTTGAAAAATACTACATCTGATCTTTACCACCTAACAATTTCAATGGCAATGGCTCTGCTGTAACCCAGGATTTACCCAGATCACACACACTTACACTTTAAAAAATGTTTATTCTTATAACCAAAACAAATAGAATTAAATGGTACGTGGGGTTGCACACATTATCCTCTCATAGTCACGGGATGTGCAATGTTTAATAAATGAATTTGAAGTGAGTGAATATTTTGTCATTGTGAACACAGCACAGCACACAGTGCACCACAACAAAATCTGTTGTGGTGAACCATCCGTTTCACTAAACCTTATGCTACCAACTGCCCCAAGTTAAGATAAGTCAAATGGAAAACTCCTGCTCTCATTTTTCATGACTAGTTCATTAGAGAATTTTGTCTGATATAAAATAATTTACTGTGATTTAAAGTTGAAGTAATGATGTAAGGTCTCAACGTCTTAAACATCATTTTGTTCCCTATACAGACGCACTTCCCTACACGATCGCTACAGTCGTTGTAGAATGGTTTATTCTTTCCAAATTCAAGAAAAATTTTTGACCCAAAAATCCTCACTATTGTGTGTGTGTATATACACATGCGTATGTCATATATGTATGTCAATATTTTCCAGTATCGTGAAACCCTGATGCTTCACCCTGATTTTCTTACACTTTTTTATCAGACAACAAATGGTTTCCTGTCCATAATTCACATGCTCAAAACTTGCAAATCATGCTTGGCTTTAGCAAGGATGTGGATCTGTGTGACAGCTTTGGCCTGTTCACGGCCAGGAGTACAGACAAACCAGTGGGATTAAAAGCTCTCTTTGGTCTCCCGTGCCGGAGTTGGTTCTGCTGAGACGCTGTGTGTGAAATGCGATGGCTGTACAGTCTCGTTGGTGAAAAGAGACGCCTATTCACAGCTTTGTCCCTGAAAACGTCAACCTTGAGCTGCTGCAGAAACTCGCAGAGATGGAGGGAGGCGCTTTGTTTGCTTTCCCAGGTACTTATGCAGCTCTTCGGCATGTGTGGACTTAGCTGGCTCTTACTGACCTTTGTTATGACTGAGAGGGAGAGAGATGGTGTGTATGTGTGTTTGAGTGTGTGATTAGGAGTGCTGGTGGGAGTGTTGTTATGTGTTCAGTGCAGGCTTGTAATGGAACACAATTTTATTTGTATGTTTGTTCCGAGGTGTTTTGTGTGTGTGTATGTGCGTGACGTGAAGAGTCTGTTCTGAGTGTGTGTTTGAATGTGTGTGCGTGTCAGACGAGGGCAGAGACGCTGTAAACAGGTGGAGTGTAACGCAATTGGTGGAGCTAAAGGACATAGCAGACTGAGTCATAACCCAAAGCCCAGCGTCATCTCCCTCTCTTTCCATTTCCTCTTTTTCTTTGTTTGGCTGTATCACTCTCTTTCACTCTCTCATGCTATCCTTCTCCCCCATTTGCTCTCTCTCTCTCTCGTGAGGTTCTCCATTTCTCACTGTCATTCTATCATAGTATCCTTCGTTTATCTCTGTTTCTCTTCCTGTCTCTCCCTCCCACTTCATGGTTTATTTCTCAAAATTCTCATAATAAAAGTACCATATCCTCTGTCTCCCTCTCTCTTTCACACACTTACTGGACACACACACACGCGCGCATACACATCATCACGTCTTCATCAATCACCGCCCCCATCTTCTACCCAATTCCGTTCCATAAACGGAATGGACCCCACCACCTCCCTCCTCCCTTGCCACACACACACACACGCACGCACACACACACACCTCTTGCACCTATAAAAAGCGTCCCTGACTAATAGCTTCACTCTGGCTGCTTAGTTATAATGGTGCATATTTTTCTCATATATTAGCTCCTATCAAACTGCATCTAGCAGCCGCACTGTGACGTCATACAATACTGATCCATCATCAGAAGGAAGGGAGGGAAGAAGACGGAGAGACAGAGAGATCCCTTTCCCTCAGGCATATTTAAGGCACTTTTCCACTCGGGGTGCTATTTGCTTTTTACAGCTGAATATGAATATGAATATGAAATGTTTTTGCAAAGCAGAGTGTACCGTACTCCAGCTAAGGAAACTGTATCTGTACTTTTTTTCCCACTGGGGTGACTGACCAGGAACTAAAGAGGTCAGATCTGAACCCGAGGACTATTGATTGGTCAGAAACCGAAGCATAAATGGTGCTAACATAAATAATCAGATTATCTTATCTACTTTCTTTTTAGCAACATCCTTCTCAGTGTTCTGCTAAAGAATTTCCAGGTTTCTTCATCTTTTCCCACATACTTTGCCTGACTTTTGTGCAAAATTGTGTCATTTTTTTTCTTAAAAAACTTTGGGGTCAAACTGGTGAGTGTCTTAAGCATTTCCCTGTGCGTCTTTGGTTTTGGGTTAACATTTGTTCTGGCAGATTACAGTTTGTTTGTAAATTTGAGTCACGGGAGACTACAACCTCGTACTGAGACTGCCTCTACCAAGTTAAATCTGCCTACTTTCACAGGTCCTTTTTCTGTAGAAAGTAACTATCACTTGGGACGGTTGCTAGCGTAAAGATTAGGGCATTCGCCCTGTGATTGGAAGGTCACCGGTTTGAATCCCAGTATGCTAAAGGTACCACTGAGGCACTCATGAGCAAGGCACCGTACCCAAACACTGCTCCCGGGCACTCATAGGAGCGGGGGGCTCCTTCATGGCTGGGTCAAATGCAGAGGCCACCTTTCATTGTGGTGCACTGTGTGCTGTGCTGTGGTGTGTTCACAATGACAGATAGTTCCTCATTTTCACTTGGATTGAACAGCAAAGTGCTTTTACATAACATTTACTGTCTTTAAAAACACTATTATCTGGAGTAACACACATTAGTACCATGCAGTGCAGTACCTCGCACAAATGTTTTCCCATTACACATAAAGCACCCGGTATCCATACTGTCATGGGCCTAAAGTGAGACTCAGCTGTGCTGATTGCCTTACTGCTTTTTGATTGGTCGAAATCTTGACGTGAGAATAGAATGAACTTTTTGTGCTATTTGTTAAAAAAAAATACTACAGCAACAACAACACACACTGGGGATGTAAAGCAGTAACAACTGGGGAATGGGGGGGAAAAACAGTAGAAAGAATATTAGAATAACAAATTGCGGATTTGCAAACAAGTGTCTCTCTCGTTTTACATCACCATCGCACTGCAAGCATGTTAACCTACTCTGTTACTGGACTACACCTTATACAATGCAAAATCAAAGTGTAGGTTTAGCAAAGTTCCTAAATACTGTACCTGTGGAAAAGTGCCACAAGTTACTGCAAGCTGAGTCACACACCTTTACAAACAATGCCAGAGTCTAAAGTTAATATTTACATAGTTAATAAGATACATGCACATGCATAAAGTGCCCCATTTTTTTGGTGAAAGTAAACAGTGAAATTTACGAGGAGTAGTTAGTCCAGTAGGTGCTTCCTCAAGAGGTGGATCTTCAGACGATGTTTGAAGACAGTGAGGGACTCCAAAGTTCTGCAAACTGGTTGAAGAGGACATTTATTACACCATTAAGGAGGAAGGACTGAAAAGAGTGTTGGTGCAGGTCTTCATCTTCTTTATGTACGGTACCAAACTGCACCGCATAATGGAAATGCTCCCTCACTCTTACTGGAATCTACAACATTTGGATCTTCTCAATGACTGAGGATCTGTATAGATAGTGTGATCAGAGTTGGATCATGTAAGAAACTCTGCCCGTGCTGCTAATACAGGTGTGTATGTGTTTCATTTCACTTTGTAGTTGACGATTACAATCTTTAAGTAAGAAACTGCTTATCAGCTGATTGCAGATCAGTTTGGACCAAAGGGAGCTTTTAGGGTCTGATTGCTATTTACCACAGCATGTCTTGTGTCTGTGTCTGTTTGGGTGTGTGTGTGTGTGCGTGTTTGCATGTGCAAGTGTGTGTGATCACATTGTTTGCATAAGTCCTGTCTGGATTAGGTGGAGTTGCTTTTTATTGGTTTTCTGACACGCACAGAGTGACCGAGTGAGTGAAAGAGAAGAGCAAAGAGAGTGATTGAGTAAGAGAGGGGGAAGAGAGAGAAATCTAGGAGGGTACAGAGTGTGTGTCAGTTGAGACAACAAGCAGATAGAGAGAAATAGCAGCTTGAACAAGAGAGAACAGAAAGAGAGAGATGGACAGATAGATAACAAGACCTTGATGGACTTCAGATGTAAACATGCATCGCTGTGGCAATGTCACTCCTTCCACTTTCTTTTATGACGGACTGGAAACTAATATGAGCTGAAACCCAGTGTTTTAGCTCTGTCAAGTTTCAGTTCCTGGTGATTCCTTTGTTGGGGTCTTCAGGGAGAACACTCTTGGAGAAGAGACAGAAATTAAATCTGGCACAAGTTTGGAAGTGGGCTCTCTTATCCTGATCACAGACATCACAAAAAAAACAGGAGAAACCCACTTGTGCTGTCCAGCAGTTTCAGCTACAAACGATTAGTCTTAAATAAGGCTGAATTTGGGGTAGGAATTGGGTGACTAAAAGACAAGCAGCACTTTAATATTTATCTTAAACACAACTATCTGGCATTACAATAAAATTGACAAGATGGCTTAAAATTTTGGGAAATGTGGAGTGACAGACAGGGAATAAACCCACATCTATTTGATAGATTCCCCGCTCCAGTGGGGAGATCTCAGGTCAACGTGTCGACGCCCCACCTCACCCGCCCCATCTCCCTACACCTCTGTGAGATCATAGCTAGCAGATCCTGCTCACAAACTACCGGGGCGCCCGTGGCACAGTATTCTGAGTTCTCAGCTTCACCAGTCGTATGCCCTGAGCAAGACCTTGCCTTAGGAATAATCATAACATTGTCCCATCTGGTAAATGTTGTAAAAGCTTGGGATGTGGAAGTGGTGTGTGTTTTGATCAGAAACAGGTGTTTCCTGCATGTTGTAATGTACCGATCATCCTGACCATTGCCAGGGCCAGTGATCCAGCTGACAGTTGCTTCATCATGTCTGGGTTATTGTGATGCTTTTTTGGACACTCGCCCTACATTACACAGTTTCCAGTTTGTCAGAAATGTGTTAACACCCAAAACAAAAATGCAAATAATGCACTGTTTATTGTTGTTTCAGCTAGGTAGCCCCCCTCTGACATCTGAGGTGTTGCCCCAACCACTGACCCCACTGGCTCATCATCTGACCCCGTCCTCTGACCCGGCAGCCGTGGCGATGGGGCGGAAACTGGACCTCTCCGGACTGACAGACGACGAGGCGGAACATGTGCTCAGAGTGGTGCAGAGAGACATGAAGCTGCGCAAGAAAGAGGAGGAGCGAATCAAGTAAGGGACTGTGTGCGTGTGCGTGTGTGTGCATGTGCTTTAATAAATCAGATGCTAGTATGTGTGTGTGTCTGTTTCCATAGATCAAACACAGCCTATTTTGACTCCCTAAACTTTGTAAGGGCTGTGATTGTGTGTGTGTTGCCTATGGACTGTGCATTTGATAGTTTATTCCTCTGGTTATAGGTGTGTGTGTGTCTGCGTGTGCATTCTTTGCCATCTACATGATGGATGATGGTGCTGTGCGTGTTGTGTGTATGTCATTTTTTACCTGCTTGCTGTCTTGTAAGTGCATTGTGTGTGTGTGTGTGTGTGTGTGCATGTACATTGAATACTCAAGGGTTATTTGCATTCTTTATCCTCTGTATGATAGAGGCTTGAGTGTGTACCCTATGAATGTTAGTGCTCTGTGTGTTTGTGGTAGAGGTGTGAACCTTCACTGGTCTCACAATTCGATTATGATTATCAGATCAGTGATTCGATTCAATACAATATCACAATGTATCCCATCAATTTTTCTACATTACTTCACATTGCATGGCATGGATCGCAGAACGGATAGCCATAGAATTTTTATTGAGTAGCCAGAAAATCACCAAGCAGTGTCATTATGATATAATTCAGGGCTTTTCAACTGCTATTTTTAAACAGTGATGTCAGTAGTGACCCTGGATTGCATGTCACAGACCACCTGCAATGCCACGGTGGACCACCAGTGGGCAGCGGAGTGCCAATTGAAGCCCCCGATATACTTGATTATGGTTTGGCACTGCATCGGTCTGGAGTCGTCCACGTCTTCATCGTGATGCACCGATTATGTGATTAATTTCAACATCCCCCGTTTGGAATCCATTTTTAACCTGCTTGGCGCCTGTTGATTAGAAGTGTGTGTGTGTGTGGTTGTCTCCTTTGACTCTTTGTCCACTTTCTATAAGAGTATAGTGTGTTCTCAGCATCTCTGCTCTGAGTTCTGGGAGTTCAGTTCTGCTTTGTTGGGAGCAAACACGAGGCTCCTTTCTAGCGTGACTCTCCGGTTTCCTCTTCTGACACTTGCTCCGTGTTATCTGACCATTTCGCTTTTTCATTACTTCTTGTCTTTGCCACGCTTTCAGCAACTCTTAACAATCCAAGTCTGTCCCACTGAGAATAACTAATCACACAGCTGTCAGCATGATGTACGAGGATGTGGCTGTGCAGCACTAACCACACACACACATCGTTGAGGCGGGAGATTAGCGGCACACTGGGTCTTCCCTGTGAGACTTGTGGCCTCGTTTTGGGCATGGGAAGCACTTTGGGATGCCCCGATGTCAGCAACTCTCTCATTTAACAGACGGCTTGTGATTTTAGGAGTTTGACAATACAATGAGGCTCATTCACCAACTGTCCTAAAGCAGTTTGTTCTTAAAACCAACTTATGCAGTTTTCACAAAGTCAAAGTAAACTTTGTGATCTCTGCTATATACTGTACAAGTACTTAGAGAGAGACGAGATGAAGTGGTCGCAGTTTTAACTGTTAAATTGCTAAATGCTGTAAATGTATATGCAAACAACAAAGAACAGGGAACAAAGAACAAATAAGGCAGATAGAATAAACAATATGTAAATAGAATATAAAATATACACTTTAAAGTACAAGTGGGAAGAGACAACTAGGATGCGGAACTCAGCCTACAATTATGGTCCTGGGGTTGTCTTTTACACTGAAGGTGCATGAGGTCAGTAACAGTTTCAATATGAAAAATTCTGTACACTACATGAAATGAAATTACAGTTCGTAAGTGCAGATACTGTAGCAGTGGAGAACTAGAGTCTGTGCAATACTTTCAATAATTTGTGAAGATACAGTCAGTGAGAAAAAGTGACCAGTGGTGATGTTCAATAGATGTGCAAATATGTAGCAGCAGTGCAACAATTGTGCAAATATTGTAGCAGCAGTCAAGAGAAGAGGATTACAATTTTGATTGTCTGGTATTAAATGTTTGCCAGATCAGCAGCAGCATGATGCAGAAGTCCCTTCTGATGCAGCATTTGTGAAAGATGACCTTTAGCGGGGAGAGAGACGCTCCGATGATGTTGCCAGCTGCTTTAACAATCCTCTGTAGCCGTCTGTGATCAGCCATTGTGCTGTTACCAAACCAGACAGAGATTCTGACATTTCTTATACGCGATTTGTTCTTGGGTAGGAACAGAATCTCCAAATGATGAAGAACACTCTTACACAATTTTATTGCATATCTGTTTGTGCCATACATTAGCGTATTGGGCTTTCTTCAATTCTACAGTTGTTTAATATTATAATGTATAATATAAATACTTTTAAAATGTCATGACATTCTTAAGAACCAAAGTAAGAAGACAGCAAAGTATTGGGGCTCAATGTAGCAAAATTCTTTGAAGACTTTGGTTTGAAGTAAATTAAATCAGAATAAAGAAAAATCAAAACTCAGTAGAAGTGGACAGAGAGTCGCTCCAAATGAGGAAGGTCACCAGTTTGAATCCTGGTCCCGGTAAAGGTACCATTGAGGTACTCATGAGCAGGTTAGCATCCTCAAGCACTGCTCCCCAGGCACTGCCTGTTTCATTCTCTGCTGTGGCGTGTTCACAATGTCAAATAATTACGTACTTTCACTTAATGTTATTTGTTGTATTTTCCCATAAATTTTCAATCATCAGACAATATATTTGGTGAGTATGGTTTGAACGGCTGCCTAGGGTGGAGGGTTATAAAATATTGTGGATTTTCTCTCTCTCTGTATCTCAGTTTCTCTCGCTCTGTCGCTTCCTGTCCTAGTGTCTTAGCATCATGAGGTGCAGTCTTACCTGTTCGTGAAAAATATTCACTCAGCTCCATTTCATTCACCTCCATTATTGCTACACAGTGCAAAAATCAGATTACTTCAGTAGCAAAGCAATTTTGTAAAACAATTTTGTGTCAACGTCGGATACATTTGAACTTGACACATATATTTTGGTAGCTCAGCCAGTCAGGTGTGATGTGGCCTTTCACCCAGAACATCTGTAGGCAATAATGGACGATGATCTTATTGGAGCAACCAGTTTTTTAAAATGTTGACAGCCAGCATACACCAATCAGCCACAACATTATGACCACTGACAAGTGAAGTGAACACTGGTTACCTAGTTACAGTGGCACCCTGCGCTGAGTGTGATATGTTAGAGAACCTGGTGAACCGGCGAGAGTATTGGGCGGCTTACCGATGCACGTGGGAAGCCAAGTCTTGTCTGATCCAACAGAAGAGCTATATTGCATATGAGGCTGCATAACCTCAGACCTAGTTAACATTAGACTGGTGGGCCTAATATCATGGCTGATAAATGTATTAACAGGAGAGAAGCTGCATTGTTACAGTGAGCATTGCACATTGCACTGGTCAGTTGCCTTCTCAGGCTTCATTCGATGCATTCGAAGTGTGAAAAAGGAAATCATTGTCTGAGAAGAAGCTGGCAAATAATCTGACCATATAAAAAGTCAGCGCAGCTTCTCAAATGAATCGAAATGTTTTCCAGCAAAATGCTAAATACATACACTAATAAGAGAATGAAAATTTAAGTGAGCGATTATGTGTCATTGTGAACAACATGGTGCACCTCAACAAAAAGTGACCTCTGCATTTGACCCATCTGACGATACCTTGCTCATGAGTACCTCAGTGGTACCTTTACAATATTGCAGAATACACCGAGTTGTGTGATGCTCTGCAATATGTTTATACCGTGTCCACACAGGCTTGACTACCAAAAGATATAAACACAGACTCTCTGGTTTCTGAATGATCAGTGGGAGCAAAATCACAGACATTAAGTACTTCCTGCTTTTCACATCTAACATACTTTTGTGTAAGAGCTTTTCACACTAATCTTTCTCCCAAAAAATACAGTACATTAAGAATTCAGTAAACTCTCAGATCAACTAGGGACGCTTGCAAAACTCTGAGACTTGTTCTGATCAACTGCGATTTCCTAAAAATGAATCCAAATTTTGACATTTATATTGAGTCATGATTAAAAAATAGTCAGAACGTCATGTCAGACAAAATGTCTGTCTTTGATCTTTTCTTTTTGTGCTCATCTGTCTTTTATTCTGTCTCCTTCCTGACATTTTTTTGGTCTGTGAGTCTCCTAAGAGGCATCTTCCCCTCTCTGGGTTTTGTCCTGTTGGTCTGAAGTGTTGCGCCATGTCTTGTTGAGTCAGTACTTCTGTCCATCTTCATCACCAAAGCCTCTTTCCTCTCAGCATGGCTCCCCTTTAAAGCAGCAGGCGGGACAGGAAGTGGGTAATGTGTTCTTCAGAGAGGTTTAATTCATGGTTCATTTTTTCTCTAGCACTTCGGTAAGGAAGTTGGATTTGAGAAAGTTGGTAGAGTAGCGGTTAGGGAGTTCGCCCCATAATCGGAGGGTCGCCGGTTTCATTCCTGGAGCCGTGAAGGTACCACTGAGGCACTGCATGTCAGCTGCCGCCTGCTCCGTCACAGATTTCGTTGTCACATTTTGCTGTGGTGCACTGTGTGCTGTGTTGTGGTATGTTCACAATGACAAATAATCACCAACTTAAATTCACTTAAATTTTTTATTTGGTCATTTTTTACAATGTGCATAAAAGAGTCAAGTTGTAGAATAAGCATATACTGTAGCTGTTTCTTCCACAGAAGCCAAAAATAACTTCTCCACTGCATTCAACTTTTTCTAAACCTTTAGAAAAGACCAACTTCTGTATGCGCTGATAGAGGTTTGTACTGAACTGCAATCTTGAGTCAGCTGTGAAGCGGCAATCAGGCATCAGGGGAAACGGGCATTTCTTCTCGCCACACTGATATGCCTCCCTCATCTCTGTCTTTGTGCTGATCAAACAGCTGCTGCTTTTGAAAAACCATACGGAGACACACACACAAACGCACACCTCTTAGTGGACGAGTGCTTCCAAACAGACAGGGAGCCTTGTTAAGGAAATGAAAGTTGTGTAGCTGTCTATCTGAATCGGCCGTTTGTCCCTCTGAAGCTCCACACAAAGCACAGCGATTTTCACAGCTGCCAAAGATTTGCACGGCAATAAACTCAGACGGGAAGCTACCTTCTACTGCCTTTATACGGGACTCACACCCTGCTGATGTTTACTCTTCTCTATTTCTCTCTCTCTTCTTTTGTTTGTTTCTTTCAGCCCCTCTCTTTCTGCCCATGTCTCTTTCTGTTTGTCTGTTCCTCTGCAGCAGAAAGAGAGGGAGATGGGCAGAGATAGAAATGGCCAGAGAAAAAAAAAGAGAGAGGACTGCTCCACGTTGTATTCTCTCGTATTTCTTTTTGCCATTGTTTCTTTCTTTCTACCAAACTCTGTCTCTTTTTGTCCTCCTTTCTCTCTCTGTCTCTCTCACTGTCTATCCCACTCTCTGTCTGCTTGTATCTGTCCTGCCTCCTCTCTCGTTCTGCCCATGTGTGTCTCTCTCTTTCTCTCTCCCCTTCTCTCTTTCTTGTTCTGTCCATCTCATTCTGCCTTTCTTTTTCTACAGTGCTCTCTCTCTCTTTCCTTTTCTTTTCTCTCTGACCTTTTCTCTCTCTGCCCATCTCCCTCTCTTTCTGTCTTTTTCTTATTCGTCCCTTTTTT
The DNA here is from genome assembly GCA_032718565.1 of Distichodus sexfasciatus. Taxonomy (NCBI): domain Eukaryota; kingdom Metazoa; phylum Chordata; class Actinopteri; order Characiformes; family Distichodontidae; genus Distichodus; species Distichodus sexfasciatus. The sequence continues at coordinate 3,127,586 of JAVGVS010000012.1, forward strand.
GATCCGTCTCTGATTTGGTTGATCTAGTTCTCTATTGTCTCTATTTCTGTCCCCCACTCCCTTTCACTCTTTTGTTTGCTCTGTCCCCATTTTTTGCCCTCTTGTTTCTTTCTTTCTTGATCTTTCTGCCTTTTTTCTGGCCCCTTTCTTGCTCGCTCTCTCTCTCTTGCGGTCGCTCTCCCCCTCTCTCTCTCTCTCTCTCTCTCTCACTGTCAGTGATAGTTATAGGAATATCTGCATCCTGTAAATCAGGGACAAGTAGTCACTTCCTTCAATTCCGAACTAACTCAGGAGAGAAATCTGTGGCAGATTTTATCACTTAATTGCATTGTCTGAATTGAAACAAACCCTTTTGTGCGACTTGTATCAGAACATAAGACTTATTTAATGAGACTTATTTGGGAGAGGGAGGCTACAGACAAAGCTGGAGAATCTAACAGATAGGAACCAACTGGCAATTTTTGGAGTCCTAAATGGAGAGAAATTTGAGGTCAGTGAAAGTGCTAGTAGTTATTAGCTTCATACTTGTTTAAACCAAGCTGTGGCTATTCATACGAATGATATGTTAAGGTTTAAAACTTTTTAGCTAACTTTTTAGTTAGTAACAGGAAACTGAAAGAATAAATAAATAATTATGAAAAAATTCTTAGCATTATAACCACCATCATCATCATCATCATCATTATCATCATCATCATCATTGCATTCATTCATTTATTATCTGAACTGCTTAATCCCTGTCAGGATCGCAGGGACTGGAGCCTATCCTGGGACTACGGGCGCGAGGCAGTGATTTAACAATAATTTTTTAACATAGATTTCATGTAAAGGTTGTAGTAAAAGGGATGTAGAGGCAAAGTGGGTTATGTATGCACTAAAAATTCACCTGTCAGTATTTTAAACCAGTGCAAAAGATTTTAAGTTGAATATTTTTGATTTCTAAGAAGCTTCAACTAATTGGACAAAGTATTCTTTCAAAATCTCTATGCAAATGCTGCATGAATGTTGGCTCTTTTGTTTGTGATTGTTGGTGAGCTCCAGTCAATGGTGAAGTTTTTGAAAAAATCATGCTGGCTGTGGAAGAGTATGACTTGGTCGTTAAAGAATAAACCGTTCTAAAGACCCAAGGCTTTGAAAGCATTGGAGTACTTCAGATCAGAAAACAGAAAATATGTTTTCTTCACTGTGCAGAGTTTGATGGCCTCAGCAGTTCTACCTTCAAGCACTTCAAGAGTAAACAGAGAGGTGATATTCTGGAGATTGGACCACCAGCAAGGCAAAAAGACCTTAAATTACTATCATTCCTATTATCAAGTCATTCAATATAATAAGATTACCCTTAGATGACCATTATAGATTTTAAATATTATTTGTGAATAAAACATATTTTCTATTTTCTGATCTAAAGACCCAAGGCTTGGTAAGCATTAGAGTACTTCAGATCAGACAACAGAAAAGATGTTTTATTCACCCTGCATTCCTTTTAGCTACAAAATACACTGATTATTAGAGCATTAAGTCTTGTCCTTACATTTCTATTAAACAACTAAATATTTTAATCCAGTTATTTTAAGTACATTTCTATCTACAGTAAATGGCACAAATACAATAGATAACATTTGAATAAAGAGTTGTGATCATATAGCCATTAGCTACAAAGTTTATAGCAAGATGCTCTTATCCAGAGTGACTTCCATGTCCTAGTTACAGGGACAGTCCTTTGGAGTCACGTAGAGTTAAGGGTCTTGCTCACTGTCCCAGTGGTGCTAAAGCTGTGGGTGGGGGAGAGCTGGATTTGAACTTATGACCACTTGGTCCAAAGGTGAGTATTTTACCACTAAAGCAGCACCAGTGTTTCTGTCTACAACACCTGCTTCCTTTTACATGCATTGTGCTGCTTCTCAGTAATATTACCTCGTTTCGTTTCACCTCATTTAACTCTCGTTCATTGTGTGGGCAGAGATTCGGGTTAGAGAGGATTCTCCAACGACTGGGCAACGCATTACGAGCGCTAGGGTAAACACCGACTTCAGTTTCATGGCTCACTTGTGTTTGCAGACACATGCTGTACATGCAAAAGCCGTTATAAATACCAGTGTTGTGATAAACCACAAAGTTCTCCATCGTAAAGTTGATGGCTCCCAAAAACAACTGGGAAGAGATAAAGAGACAGCGCATCTTTTAGACTCCTATGTAAATAGTCACAGATGGTTTTGTGTGTGTGTGTATGTGAGGCAGACAGAGACTCTGCTCTGATTCTCTCCACTGGGATTCTTCATTATGCCTACGTGGCATTTGTTGTTTGTCTTTACAGAATCAATAAGCGGCCACCACGGAGGTATAAAATATTCCACGAGTCTCTGGCCGTCTCATTTACGCATCTCCAACAGTGCATTAAGCACTCAGCCTCCATGTCGTCTACCCTCATAGCAAGCAGCTGGGGAGATGGTGGGAAAACTCTCTTAATTGATATTACCTTCTGTCCCATAAATAATGTCAGAAACATGTAAATCAGCTCAAATTAGCATCCAATGAGATTTAAGATTCCAGAATTATTAATGAAAGCAGAAACAGACACTGGAAGTTGCAGGACCACATATCATTACTGCATCACCCAAGATTTTTCATTGGTGGTCTAGTGAACACATCACAGCACACAGCACACTTAAACTGCTAACTATTTCAGTAGCTTAAAAAAGCTAATCTATGATGATGATGATGTTGACGACGCAGGGAAAAGGCTCCAGGGTAACAGAAAAACAGTATTGTTTTTCCTCTTGTTATGAAGACCAGATGTTTTTGATTGGTGTTGATTTGAGTGGCATCTGATAGGATTCCATGCCCACACGGAAATGCTTATTGAATTACTAATTGAGAAAGAATCGGAGGATGGAGTCATTAGAATATTATAGAATGTTTGGGTGGCACTTTAACGCGGTGGTTAGGGCTGTCACCTCAAAGCAAGGAGGTCATGGGCTTGATGCCCTGGTCGGCCATGGGGTCTTTCTGTATAGAGTGTGCGTGCTTTACCAGTGTTTGTGTGGGTCTTTTCCGGGTGCTCAGGTTTCCTCCCACAGTCCAAAAGCAAGCAACTTGGATTGATTGGTCACTCTAAACTAGCCCCATACGGTTTGAATGTGACTGTGTGTGCTCTGCTGTGTTGGTGCCCACCCAGGGTCGGTCCCCGCCTTGAATCCAAAATCCTGGGATATGGTCCCCAAGTCCCCAGTAGGGATTAAGCAGTTCAGATAATGATCGAATGAACATATTGCCATAATATGCTTAATGCCAATGTCTACTGAGGTACAATATATGGTGCGTGCCATCTGGATTTGTCTCAGTCCATAAACACGGAAGCTTTCCAGAAATTTCCCTGCCATGGTGTCGTGAAAAGTCAGAGGTTTCATTCAAGTGAGAACAGCTTGTGTTTATTGTGAACTTTACCCCACTTGAATACAGTATTATACATGAACAGGATGCTTCAAGCATGTAAACGAGCTGCTGAAGTTTTTTTCATTCAGTGTGGTGGTCTAGTGGTTAGGACACTCGCTTCTGGACCAAGAGGGTCCGAATCCTACCTCCAGCCTTACCTTCAATCGGTCCCTAGGCAAGACCCTTAACCCCAAGTTGCTCCTGGAAGACTATCCCTAAAATTAGGAAATGGAAGTGGCTCTGGATGAGAGCGTCTGCTAAAATGTAAATGTAATGTGACACTTCCTCACGCTGTAGCTATTGCTAAATGAAAGCTACTGAGGACAATTTATGCATTATTATTTGGGTGGAACACCCCTTTAAATAAGTCAGAATTTCGCTGTCTTATTTAAATGATGCTGTCATGTCACAAAATCCGGTGGGAAGCTCATCTCAGGGAAAAAATACAAAATGTGAAATGTTAAAAACCACATCAGACAGGATGTCAGGACTTTCTCTACCCTCAGCCACAAATGGCAGTACTTGAGGGAAAATCGCAGCAGGATATGCCTGTTTTCCCACAGAGAAGGACAGCAATTATTTTTAAGAGCCTCGTTCGCACACTCCTGTGTAGGTTCTTGTGCTAATAGGACCTGGCAACCCAGAAATCTTTGCAGTCGGACATCACGAACATGAAGATCAGCAGCCCTAGACAAGCAGGAGCTGTAATTATAATGAGGTGGAGGACGGTTAATTGGCCTGCGCTATGTTAAAGTCGTGTTTCCCGCTGGTTTTAGTTAGCCTTGCTCAAGTAGGCCAGTTCTGGTTTATAGAACAGTTGAGGTTTATAGGACGGGCCAGGCTGGGCTGTTAAAACTGAAGTGGTGATAAAAAAAGCGAGGTGCTGAGGCCGATAAGTGATAGCGAGGGTGGCAGATTTAATGCTCCCAAACTATCATTTTAATGGATTGTATAATGTGTGCTGGATTTCAAGCAGGCCAAAGTCCTCTGCTAAAAAATGCTGATGTAATTCTTCACCTGTTTTTTTTGCATAATTCTCTAGAGATTTTTTACACTGCTTTCCTGTTTTGATTCTGGCACAGTAGTTAGTGCTGCCGCCTCACAGAAAGAGGGTACTGGGTTCGATCCCTGAGTCAGCCATAGGGCCTTTGTGTGTGGAGTTTACGTGCTCTCCCCGTGTTTGGGTGAGTTTTCTCCGGGTGCTCCAGTTTTCTCCCACAGTCCAAAAGCCTACCCAGGGTTGGTCACTGCCTTGCGCCCATAGTCCCCAGGATGTGCTCTGGTCCCCACAACCCTGAGAGGGATGCAGCATTTCGGAACCATTTAAAAAGTGGATAAAGACTATTCTTTCACCTGTACTTAGTGCTGATATGACCTAAAAGTGCCATGTTCATATGATTTTGCTAACTAATATAGAATAATAAATTACAATAGGCCCTTAGTGTATGTTCACTTTCATTGCACAAATTTAACCCTACACAAGTGAAAATATTCAACAAAATAATGCATAAAGTATACAGAAAAATCGCAATGTGATGCAACGATCCATGTCCTCTCTTTGTACTTAACAATTTTTCACTCAGCCTCCATCTCGTCCACCCTCAAAGCAAGTAGCTGGGGAGATGGCGGGAATATATATACTGTATACCCAGGGCTGGTCATCACTTTGCGCCCGTAAGTTCCCGGGATAGGCTCAGAACACCCCGCGACCCCAGTTGGGATTCAGTGGATAATGAATGAATGAATTGGATAATGAATGAATGAATGAATATGTGTGTGTGTGTGTTATGCTTGTTGTCAATGAGCAGCCTGTCCACTTGAGGACAGCACTTCAAAGTGTCAAGTACTTAATAGGACAAAAAGGTTATTTATAAACTGCATTATGTGGCACTATCTTCCTGATCTTCAGGCCAGCTCTAATTTATAGAGTTCTGAATGCTGTATGGGAAATATTCTCATCCCTCTCATTTATGGAGATCGGCATTATAAGTAAAGGACACCGTGAAAACAGATGTTTAAATCTTGAAATTGGTATCGGTCTAGAAAGTCCTATATCAGTCGTGCTTTAATCTACATAGAATAGATTAAATGCTCAAATGCTCTTGAATGCTACATAGAAAACTCCCTCAGCCAGCTCATTTATGGAGGATTGGAAGGGCATTGTGGGTAAAGGACACTGGGAGAAATGAGGTCAGGGCTCATATTTCCAGCCTTCGCTGCTTCTGGTCAGTGTATAGGTCTGCGGCATGCGCCTCAACAACATCACAGCCACGATTTGTACAGAGGCTAATCAGTGCTTAAGCTTTTAATCCTATGTGCCTTGTCTGAATAGGCCCCTTTATGTTTGCTAATGTAAAGAGCTGTTATTATATGGAATTACAGTCAAAGGACTTTGAGCACGTGAGATTTTTCTTCTCAAGGGGGGAAAAAAGCACCAGAGTGGCATTAGTGTGGAAGCTAATCACGGGCAACACTTAACCCGGCGGACTAATCGTCCCCTTTCCCATGCACTAAGTGCCTGCTGTCCCAGTTCAAATGCATTTACGTAGTGTATTTATGACTGGACGTGGGCTTTTTCTCGCTGGAATGAATAGCTTAATATATCATTGGAGATGATGAAATGAATTAAACTTTTGGTAAAAACTGCTTAAGACAGATGTGTAACTCTGCTGTAGATGTTTTCTCTGCTGTAGTCTTTCTTATAGCAATGCTTTTGAGTTTTATAGTGCCCTCTAGTGGATAAACTAAGCAATGCCAACACCCATAACATAGTTATGCACAGCATTTATGTGTAGGTCGTATTCAGAGCCCCCATTTTCCTAATTACAGGGACAATCTCCCTGGAGCAACTTAAGGTTGAGAGTCTTGCTTAGAGACCCAATTGTGGTAGTTCTTCCAGCTTTATTCTGCTGTCACAACTACCCTTGGGGTTAATGATCCCGGTTAGGGGCCCTGTGGTGGTAGTTCTATAGGAGGATAGAGCTGGATTTGAACCTACAACCTGCTGGTCCATACATGAGTATCCTACTACAAGTCCACCACCACTACCCAATCTTCTGTCATTACCTAAGTTTGCAGACTGCCTTCTATGTTTGAAGACTTGTCAGCAAACATGGCTCTCTGTCTAGTGAGGCATCACTGATCTAATGAGATCCAAGACACAGAAGGGCAGAGATCGAGTCGAGACCGAGACCGGACCAGTGCACTCTTTACACCACATGACAAATAAGTGAAATATGCAAAGCCTAAGCAGCCATGCAAAAGAGCTGAACAAAGCAAGCAACATACACGAAGCAACATTAAACATGTTTCAATGTTAATAATATTTCAGTATTTCTATACTTGAGGAAACCACTTCACTGGAAGCAGTTATCCAAACCAAGCTGAAGTCATTTTGGCCTATAAAATGAGCTGCTTTTGGCTTTTCTGGAAGAGAACTACGTTTTTGCGCAGGATGGCGTTCCATATGAGAGTCGCGAGCACTAACCTCTTTGTTTACATCACAAATAACTTAATTACCACATTTTTACGTAATTACTTCAGTTTTTGTGCACAGAATTACTGAGATATGAATATAATGTCCGGTAAGTCTGAAATCTTTTGATTCTGACGGTATGTGTTTGGTTTCTGTAAGTTAAAGTGTTTCCGAGTTATTAAAACACAAATTAATAAACAACGCAAAATGCCTGCGTACGTTTCAAATAGTAAAATTCTAGAGTTGTGGTCTGGGCTGGTCTCAAAACAAAAACCTTTGTCCGAGTCGATGACAAGACCGAGTACAAATACGCCTGATTCGGAGACAAGACCGAGACTTTCAAAAACTGGTCTCTAGACTGGTCTCAGGTACTACAACACAAGGTAATATCATGAAGATATCTTAAAGCCTTGCTGTGTGGAGGCTTCTGCTTCAAATGGTAATGGTTAGGAAGTTCACCCTGTGATTGGAGAGTCGCCTGTCAAGGTACCACTGAGGTACTCGTGAGCAAATTACCAGCCCCAAGCACTGCTCCCTGGACGCTGCTCAGTATCTAAAAGCTAGATTATGCATGTGTGTTCAAATGAATTAGCTATGCAAGTCTGCCTTTAATGTGTAATAGCTTTCGTTGACCTCGTCATACCTCTCATTTCTATGTGTAGTCAGTCTTGTCGGGTTCTTCTGGTATGGTATGTTGCCGCTAAATTCGTAATTTCTGGATTTACATCATTTGGAAAACACAGCTAGGACTTGCCGTTTTCTGGTTCTTTCTGAACGCGTAATGCCTTCACTTTTTTTCCCTGAATTTATTACAGAATTATCAGAACTCTGTTATCTCACTGTTATCTTCTATCTGTGAAGCATACCATACTGATCCAACTGATCCTATTTAAACATTGTAGTATCCAGCAAATCAGAAAAGGCTTTTTGTCTGAACAACTACAATGTTCAAATGTGCCTGCGCCATCTATATTATGACAGAATTTTTCCCCCATGAAAACTTTTTCTTGTTAATTCAGAAAAATAATTCCTGAAATTTATTACATAATTATCTCAGAATTCTGACAAAATTGTTCATGAAATAATTCAGGAATGCAATTGCCGTCCCTGGGATGTGTTATGGAGAGTAATCATCCTCTTCCCCTTATGCTAAGTGCCAACTGCCCCAGTTTAAATGCATTCATTTGAGGTATCCATGACTGAAAATGGCTTATACATTCTCCAGAACAAATAGCTAAATAGAGCAGTGGAGGTGAAGAGATGGATTTTACATGTGATTCTGTAAGAAAAAGAGATAACTGCAGACGTTTAGCTCTACTTACAGCAAGGCCTTCAATCACCTCTGTGCTCCTAAAGGATGGGAATTTTCTGTTTTTAGATACAAAGGAGTGCAGAAAAAGGAAAAATCGATCTATTGATTGCTGTGTAGTGCAGGCGGGGTTGGCTGAGATGTGGCGCAGATATCAGTCTGGAGGGAAATCTGGGGCCAGTTCACATGCTGCTGAAATATGTCAATAGTCCCGAGAGGAAGTGACTCACTTCTTTTTTTTTTTTTCCAAAAGTGAAGTGCAGAGATTTGCTCAGTTTTCCTGGTAAAAGCTTTTATTTCATATCAGAGTTTAAGTGAAATTTGTCATGGTGGGGATTTAAAAAGAGCAGATCAAGCAAATCTCTTCTCTCTGTATCTCTCCCTCTCTCTGCATCTCTCTCTCTCTCTCTGTGCTTCTCTCTGCATCTTTTTGTCTGTCTCAGTCTCTGCATTTCTCTGCCTCTCTCTCTCCCTCTCATTTTGTGAATGTCTCCTTTCTTTCACGTCAAGTATTACTGTTTTTTGTTTCTCTCTGTGATATTCTCTTTGTCTCTCTCTGCATCATTCTGTCTGACTGTCTCTATATTTCTGTGGATGTCACACCTGCTATTCTTGTGAATTTCTATTTCTTTCCACCTCACTTGCCTTTCTTTCTTTCTTTGTTTTTTTATTCTGTCTTACTCTCACCTCAAGCACTCCTCTTTTTATTTGTTTGTCTCTCCCCTTCTAATTCTCTTGTGTATTTTCCTCTCCGTTTCTATGCTTCTGTTCATCTTTCTCTTTCCTTCTTTCAGCTTTTCATTCTGTCTTGCTCTCTCTTCCGAGCAACCCTCCTGCTCATTAGCCCTGCATCTCTTCTTTTCTCTGTGGATCTCAGATGAGTCATTCTGCAAACTGTCTTCTCTCTCTCTTCCTCTGAGTTTCTCTCCTTCTCTCTGTCTCTGTTGACTGTGTGTTCACCTACATCCACATGCTGCAGGTGTCCGTCAGGAACCTCACTATATTTAGCCTGGAGTATCATCTTATTAAGTGATGTGAGTTATTAAATACTGTACCTTGTTAGTGGCAACCATCACTACGGTCTCCAATTAAACTCATTTAATCTGATTAGAGGCAAACGAATACAAGGATATTAACATTATGGCTGAAGTATTTTATTAACACATAAAACATTACATAGATGTTTCTCTGTCTCTTTGTGGGATCTCAGCTCTCAGAATTTCAGAATTATTTTACTGATAGCAACATTGATAAAGTCTGTGTAAATGAGCTTTACTTGCACAAGTTAACCTCTAAACAAGTCAAAAACAACAAATAAATTCCTTTAATGGCTGCTCTGGCATTCACCTGCTTAGAAATGAAACAACGTTATGATGGAAGCGTTTCTACAAAACTAGTGAATTCACTTTGATATTTGGATCATTTAGGCAGAATGTTAACCAGTATTGATAGCCTAATATCTGTTTTGGTTCAATTGCACATCATGTAATCTCTAGAAACTTCTGACTTAGATGTCACAATCTGTTCCAGTCATCCTGTTGATCATTGGCTAGCTAGAAAAAAGCAAATATTGTCATCATAAGTGTTGATAGGGCTACAGTCTCACACTGAAAGGGTCCTGGGTTTGATCCCCGGGTCGGCCATAGGGCCATTGTGTGGAGTTTGCATGCTCTCCTTGTGTTTGCGTGGGTTTCCGGCGGGGGCTACTGTTTCCTCGCACAATCCAATAGCATGCAATGTATAGGTTAACTGGTGACTCTAAACTGGCCACGTAAGGTGTGAGTGTGTGTGCCTGCCCCGGGTCTTTTGGGCATGACATGGTAGAGGGCATAGTCATTTATTCGACCCTGTATCAGCTAACCGTTTAACAGTCAGGCTTTTTTTTAACCTTTTATACAGGCATACACTTGATATTAACATTTAGTGCTAATACTAATAGCAGCGAAATATTTGTCATTGTGAACACAGCACAGCACACAGTGCACCACAGCGAAAAGTGACCTCTGCATTTGATCCATCTGTGAAGGAGCAGTGGGCGGCTCTGGCATTGCCCGGGCAGCAGTGCTTGGGGATGGTAGCTTGCTCATGTGTACCTAGGTGGTAGCTTCACCAGTTTGCCCCTATGCTTCAGTGTCTGATCCAGAAACAGCTTGGTAGAGAGTTCAGAACAAAGGAGGCCATTATTCATCTCCTTTCAGCTCCAGTTATCTGTGTACCATGTTAATGGAGAGGAAATAAAACACATGGAGAAGGTGCAGCAGCCCTGTGTTTACACCGCTTCTTCCCATCCAACTCATCCCTCACTCTGTCGTTCTTACTCTCTTCCCTCCTCCTTTCTTCCTCCCTCTGTCTGTGACCACAATGACCAGACTGAAGGATGGTGTAGGTCAAACCTTAATCAATGCACATCAGAGAAATGGGTTACATATGCAAGTTCTGTAAAAGCACACAGGAAGGAGTTATTCAGGATATTTAAAAATGCATAGCTTAAGAAATTCCAACAACACACACGTGGTGATGATTACTTGTGTCAGAGACAATTACTCATGTAACAAATCAAAGTTTACAGTGCCCTTACTCACCACCAGAAGAGATATTTGTGATCCATATGCACCACAACAGCGTGGTTCATATATAGAGTTCTGCCTTCATTAAATACAGCAAATGTAGTTCTGTTGCAGTGGTAATGTAACGGTAAGGGAGTTGGGCTTGGAAGGTTGCGGGTTCAAGTCCTGGACAGGTAAAGCTATCACTGAGGTACTCATGAGCAAGATACCATCCCCAAGCACTGCTACTGGACGCTGCCCATGTCAGCTGCCCACTGCTCCTTTACGGACGGGTTAAATGCAGAAGTCACATTTCGTTGTGGTGCACTGTGTGCTGTGCCGCGGTGTGTTCACAATGACAAATAATCACTCACTTACTTCTAACAGCTTATGTACACAACATAAATAATAACCTTGTTGTAGGTGAAACGTTGACATAACTGCATATAAATTAAACAAATGCAGTGAGGTTTTAATTAAAACGAACATCTTATTTATATTATGACCACTGGCGATGTTGGGGAGCAGCTAATTAAGATTAGTGACACTACTCGGCACAGCTACGTTCAAAGCGCTTTAGCATTTACATTAACTGTTTTTTGTTTTTACAAATAGTGATGTGCCAAAATGCCACGTAATTACAAAAATGTAATTATTTCTCTCTTTCTGTAGACTCTGATTTTCAAATGCGAGGTGTGCCAGGTGAGATGGACCTTGGCAGATAGAAGCAAGGATCTGTGGCTGTGAAATAGCTTTGGTGTAATTAGCAACTTTTCTTTGTAGCTTGTAGTGTAGCTAAATTCTGTGTTAAAACAGTTAGCTTTGCTGTAGCTTCGTTACTTTTAATCATAAGTACTGTATCTTGTAGCTTAAGAATCTACCCGTTAAAAGTAGCTTCCCCAATGTTGACCTCAGGTCATTGTGTTCTTAATCAACTGATTATTCAGTGCTTGTAAACAAACTAAGTGATGAGTTCGAGTGCAGGTAATATGTATCAGTATGTACTTGCTCGTGTGACAGATCAAAAGCAGCTGTCTCCTGTAGGTGCCTGGGTGTTTTAAATAACATTTACATCCATGTTATTTATGCTCTACTCAGATTACATGGACCAACTTGGCGTTAAGGGCCTTCCTTAGGGGCTCAGTGTTGGTAGTTCTGGCACAATTAATGTCCAAGCAAGGCCCGTAACCCCAAGTTATATATATTTGTGTGTGTGTGTGTGTTTGGTGCTTTACTCTGTCTTTACAGCAAGTGTATGTGCAAGTATTCTAAAGAAAATTCATATTGAAAGGGGAGAGAAAGAAAGAGACGGGAAGAGTTGTCTGTGTGTGTGTGTGTGTGTGTTGGTACGCATGCGTCTGAGCCGGATAATTTGCTGCATCATGTCACACACCCGGCAGATTTCACAGGGTGATTATGGCAAATGGCCTGGAAATGAAACATGTGTCCCCCGAGACTGACCTCCTGCAACACAACCTCCTCTCCATCCCTCTCTTTCCTCCTTCTCATTCCTCTCCCACTGTTCTTTAGCCTCAATCCTATTAACTCTGACCAGACATGACTTCCTCTCTCTTGCTAGAGCCAAAGGAATTCGGCAATAAACAAGTTATGTAGGCGGTCTCTAAAACAGCTTTTTCTTACTGTGACCAATTAACCCAGCATGCACACAAGCCTGCTGCAAATTAGACAACAAATACTCAGACATAAGAGATGGGATTACATGTTTCTCTAAGTAGTAGAGAATACTGTGTGTCTGCATTAGCAACAGGACTGGAATTGGACACATTACTCACTGGGATGATGCATGCTAATGTAGTTAACAGTTGGGAAGTTAAGCCATAAGACTGGGTTCATGCTTTAAAACTTTGCTACTCAGCAAGGCAAGTTTATTTGTAGAGCATATTTTCAATGATGCAGTACAGAGGTCCTATGCATGGTTAGCGCTGTTGCCTCACAGCAAGAAGGTCCTGGGTTCAATCGCCGGGTTAGCTGTGGGGCCTTTCTGTATGGAGTTTGCTCTCCCTGTGACTGAAAGGGTTTTCTCCCACATTCAAAAGGTATACAGATTTATCCTAATTGGTGACTAGGTAAATTCGCCCCATCAGGTGTGTCGGCACCTGCCCATCGTTGGTCCCCGCCTTGTACCCAAAGAAACATGACAGTCTCCGGTCCCCACAACCCTGATAGGGGTTAAGCGTTTCAGATAATGAATGAATGAGTGAAGTACAGAGGTTAGCATTAGAGAAATCAAGAGAGAATATATGAAAATAAAAAGAAATAGAGTGAAAATAAAATACAAGGAATTAAAGGTGGAAATATTACATAAAGCCAAGATAATTTAATTAAAAGACCAAATATTGCACTGTGGTGCACTGGTTGGCACTGCTGCCTCACAGCGAGAAGGTCCTGAGTTTGAGTCCTGTGTCGAATTGGCCTGTAAGGTGTGAATGTAAGTGTGATTGTGTGAGTGTGTGTGCCCTGTGGTGTGTTGGCGCCTTCCCAGGGTTGCTCCCCTGGGATAGGCTCCGGTCCCCCCGGGACCACAGTTGGAATTCAGCGGTTTGGATAATGAATGAATGAAATATTACATAAAACAAGAAAAAATGAAGTAAAAGTATATTATATAAAATAAAGAAGCAACTAAATAAAAAATGCCAATGTTACATAAAGCACAGGAAAGATGGACCTATTAAAGTAGGAAAAGAGTAAATGTTACATCAAGCAAAAATAATGAAATTAAAAGTGAAAAAATTGCATAAAGTTAAGAACAGTCTGAACAGTGTTGGAATTTTACATTTCATTTATCCAGAACGATATCCGTTCCCAAATTACAGGGAGTGCTGAAGGTAAGACAGAGCCAGACTTCTTGGTTTGTAGACAAATCTCCAACCACTACCAATGTCAATTTCCACCTGTAAGGAAATACTGCATCCTGACTTTCTGAATTCTACCTCTATTTCTATTTCTAGTTTCAAATTATATTGAAAACTCCTTGTCTAGTTTAAAATGTATATTTTTTAATGTATATTTGTATTTTACTTATTTATTGTTTATTCCATGTGCCTATTTGTGCCACTGCCTATTTGCTCTTTGTTCTGTTGTTCTCTGCACTGAAAATAACCTGGAGCCACGTCGTCATGTCTCTCTATGTATCTATACAGTATATAGCAGAGATGACAAAGTTTACTTTGACTTTGACTACCAGCCACGAATGAATGTGGTATCAATATGTTAGTAATGTGTTATAACAGGTAGTTTTCAGTCTAGAAAGACCATCTTGTTTCTCGAGATGATGGGTGAGAACGTTCATCTGTCAAGTTATTTTTCTGGGAAAAGTGTGAAATATTAGCTGCACCTGCTGCTGTAAAATGGGGATTTGGCTAATGGGTGGAGGCTGAAGTGGTCCTGCTGGGTCGTCTGTAGCCAGAGGTGGATCATCTGGGAGTGTGATGATGACTCAGAGCTTTGATGTGAGCTCAGCTCGGGCTGCTGGATGGATTTGAGGCTTTTTTTCCAGCCCTGCAGAATGGAGATAAAGTCCCGAAAGAATCATGCATAGAAAAACATGCATACACACATGCAGATGAGAACCAGAAAAATCTCCCCATAAAGGCTGAATTTAGCTCCTACAAAGAGTTAAGTCCACAAGCATACACACACACACACACACAAATACTGAGTATTTCCACTGTTTGGTATATCTTAAATAATGCTATGATTAAAGCTAGAACTAATCTTAAACATGTGGTTGACTACACAACTCTCTGGTTGATAAGGAATTTTAAGCACTGATACTGATTTCGAACGTTTTTTTTGAATAAATATTAAAAATGTTTTACCAATAGTACTGTGTTTTCTCTTCTGGACTACACAATTGCAACATTCAAGTTGTTAAAGTATCCTTATTCTGTCTGTTGACTTTTTATTGTTGTTTGCTGGCTGTTATGAACACCAATATATAATAGCAATTAACTCATATTGACCGATAATATCATTGCACCGGTTGGGCTCTGAGTATCAAAGTAATCCTAGGCTCTCTCATCCACAAGCATGTTGTATGGCAGAAGATCGGTGAAGATTTTTCCTTTCAGCATGTAAAGCTGGAATGTGTTTGGAGAAGAGGATTTATGTATTTGAGGCCATGATTATCCTGTAAAATATAGAAACACCCGAGATGTGTCTGTTGTTTATGGATTTATGAGAACATTTTCATGAGGGAAATGTTTTTATAGACATGTTTTTTCCACTTTCTATTAGAAAGGCTGAATGAGGTAAAAGATTTGTGTTTGGTTACTGAGGTTAAGGTTAGAGTGTAGCTGTAAGATTAACATCTAGTCAATTAATTAATAAAGTTAATGGCTGTACCTAACAAAGAGCGTGTGTGTGTCGTGGTCTTTGTATGCACGCTCTATTATTTAACCCTTTGTGAAGCCCCAGATGTATATATTAAGAGAGTTAAGCATAATTATTTTGTTGTAGTGAGGATTTTTTGATGTTCCTCTCAAAGTTTTTGAAGAGTTGGGGTCAAGAGACCAAAGGCCGAGAAAGGCTGAGACTGAGACGAGACTGAGACCAGGGAAGGGTGAGACCGCGTTGAGACTGTGACTGGCCAGTGCACGTTTTACACCACATGAAAAATAAGTGGAACATCCAAAGCCTAAGCAGCCCTCAAAAAGAGCTGAACAAAGCAAACAATATACACTAAGCAACATTAGACATGTTTATTCAATATTTCTCTCTTACATATCAATAATGAGGAAATCATTTTACTGGAAGCAGTTATTTAAACTGACACATCATATGTTAAACTCATCAAACCACAGTGGCAGAACACTCCTCAAGACCAAACTCACTGTTTTATTGGCTTGCGGAGTTTTTCATTTGCAGAGACATTCCGTGGCTTAGTACTGTGAAGAAAAATAAGGTTAGTGTCAGGAGGAAACACTTCTTTATCCATTTGGTATCTATCTGGATTCAGAATAAAATTATTTGATAAATTATATATCATATATATCTATATTAATTTTTCCCTATTGATTACTCTCTAACATTAAAAATGAGAAAAATCTTTTCGATTCAGACCAATTGAAAAAGAAGAAACACTAAAGTTTTGGGTAATTTTGAGCAGATTTGGACTCATTTTGGCCTATAAAATGAGCCTCATTTTTGCGCATGATAGCGTTCCATATGAGAGTCGCAACCACAAACGTGTGTTTCCATCGCGAATAATGTAATCAATGCATTTTTACACAGAGGAATGAATCTAATGTCCATTAAGTACAAAGTATTGTGATTCTAACAGTATGTGTGTGGTTTCTGTAAATTATAGGGATTCTGAGTTATTAAAACACTTACTAATAAACAGTGCAAAATGCCTGCGTTGGTCTCAAATAGTAATATTCTCAGAGTTATGTTTCCGGTTGGTCTCAAAATAAAATCCTGTGGCCGAGACTTTCAAAAACTGTCGCAAGTACTACAAGACTAAGTTTTTGATGTTCCACTTCAGGATTATTATTATTTAAATAATTCATTTAGATTGGCATGATGAGAGTTAGGTTCAGCAACACTGTAAACGTACAGTGTTGGACAAACCATATACTTGAGAACACGTATTGCAGTGTTCTCTTGCACTGATGTTGAGCTATGTGTTTGCACTGAGGGGCTACATCCAACAGGGTAACGCAACGAATGGTTCAGCAGGCCAAAACAGGTTCAAAACAAAGCGTGTGCTGTTCCCTGGTTGGTGTGGATGCTGCATGCTCTTTAGTTTTGACCTGCCGTGTTTTATTCCTTCTGAAGAGAAGGAAAGACAGATCATGTATTGGAGTAAAAACTACGGCCGCAAGGCGAGGACTAACCACGGGGCGGGCGGCAACACACCACAGGGCACACACACACACAATCACGTGCAGTAACACCTTATGACCAATCAACTTATAGTGCATGCTTTTGGACTGTGGGAGGAAACCGAGGACCCACAGAAAACCCACGTGAACAAGGCCCTACAGCCGACGTGGGGATCAAACCTAGCACCTTCTCGCTGTGAGGGGCCGGCTCTAACCACTGCTTTGTCTATGCAGTTGAACCAAAGTTACCCCTCTCCCTGTCTTTCTCCCTCTCTCTCTTTCTTTCTTTCTTTCTTTCTTCCCTTGCTCTCCTGTCTTCTTGCCCCATGGGTGAGATCTGCCATTACACATTCACAAGCTCAGCGTCTGAGTTGACAATCCGAGTGCAGTGCAGAATATCAAAAAGAAGGCACGTGACAGAGAGAGAGAGAGAGTGAAGTGAAGGGAGGAATGAATTAAAAGAAGGAAGACATAAAGCCCTTCAAACTTAAGTCTCGCTGTAGTTTGCGTTGATAAAGAGCTCATAACTCAACTCATTGTCTAAAAAATTCTGATATGTCCTCTGTGTGCACTGAGCAGCTTCTTTCTCTGCCAGACGGTCTGCAGAGGGCTAGTTGGTGTTAAATGGGACTTGAAAATGGGTCTCACAAGAGCTTGTTTAGAAAATGTGTGTGTATTTGTGTGTGTTGGGGAACTGAGTTTAATGATCTGTACATATTTTGAGAATTTTATTGATTTCAATTTTCTTCTCCACTGGATTTTCTCAAGTCTCTGTCTCTTTCCTCTCTCCTCTCTCTCTTTTTACAAGAAGTGAGTAAAGTGTGTTGGCCTTTTTCAGTGTCTGCTAAGGTTAAATTTAGGGTTAGACTATATATTTAGTTTCCAGATGACTCAGACTTTGTTTAGGGCCTGGCACGCTGTGTGTATGTGTGTTCTTTTGCCTGTGCTTGTGTGTGTGTTTCCTCTTAACCTTCACCTTTTGAGCTGTTTGTGTTGTTTTTGTACTATGCATGTTCTTTTCACCCTAATGTGCTACTTTCACAGCAAAACCTTTAACCAGTTATCCTGTTTTGTACCTAGTTCTTAAGTGTGAGTTTGTTTGTCCCTTTGCATCTCACTCTCTCTCTCTCCCTCACCCACAAACACACACGTATACACACTCGACAGTGGTCATATTGCAAATCCTCTCACCGCTCGCCGCTCCTGCACCTTTCAGTGGAATTTAGAATCCCTGCAATCAACTGATTGAAGTCCAGCAAAGTGAGAATGTTGCTTTCACACTCCATCAGCCTGCAGCCTGTAAAATCAGCTCACACATGACCATTTTCATTCAAGTGCTTCCAGCGAAGCACTCAGGGAAATCCATAAAGATGACTTAAGGCCTCATGTTGTCAGAGATTACATCTGTGCAGCCATGCACCCTGGCCAGCCACTTTATTAGGAACTCTAGCCTTTTACCTCCACCATATTGGTGTCCATTTAGAGGCTAAAGCCTGTATGCTGATGGACAGTATGTAGTCCATCAGTTACTATACACAGTTTGTGTTGATCATTTACCAGTTTATGACCACACATATTTTCATGGCTGGATATTAAAGAGCATATTGCCTCTCTTGGCCTAGTAATGATATTGATGTACATGAAAAGCCCTAAACGCTGCTGTCTTATATGTTTGATCCATTACAGCACAAACTTCCATATCAGACTTGATGAATATTGTTGAGTACATTTGCAACATTTATCAGATGCTCACCTTGAAAATCGTCTGCAGTTTTTGCTGTAGAGACACTGTACAATTCAGTGAGGAGACACTGGCTATTGCTTTTTTGTCACTAGCTCATCTGCAAGACTCTTTCCTTGTTTTGGCAAGAAGTAACAATCCTTAGCAAAAAGTAGTTTATTCACGTGTACTACGAGTATACCTATTATATACTAAAACTAAAAGGCAGTATACTTGAAGTTTACTTTTTATATACTATATTTTATATGCTTAAGAATAGTATAGTGAAGTATACTCGACTTATACTGATAAGTATAAAGAAAAGTCTACTAAAGTCTAAAAGTATACTTTTGTAATCTTAAAATGACCTTATAAAGTATACTTAAAGTATACTTTTATAAACTTAAAAATGGTCCAATTTAGTCCGAAGAAGTATTAAATTAGTATACTTTCTAGTACACTACAAGGTACTTGGTACATGGTCCGTAGTATACTTATACTCAAGCATACTTAATAAAATGAACTTCAAGTAAACTACTTTTTGCTAAGGGAATCTCCATTAAGTTTGTCGTTCCCTATTTTGGTCGGAATGGGCATCTCAGTTTTGTGCTCTATCTGTGCTATTACTGTCAGGTGGTTAGCCCGTTCTTGGCTTGAGTTTAACATTGAATTCAACAGCTTCATTAATTCAACATAATTTAACAGCTAGAATGACTATAATAAGCAGAAACATATATAAACTGCCTTTATCATTTCTCCTTTTAAACATTTTTTTACCCCTTCATTCCTTTCCATTCCCTTAGTACACAGCAGTCCATTTCTTGAGGAATTACCCATCTACTTGCAGAGTTAGTCCCTCTGGTAGAGCTTGAGGTTAAGGATTTGCTGTAGTGATGGTAATGCTGACAGTAGAATTGAGTTGGGTCTTAACCTATAACCACTAGTATCTTACTACTAGGCCTCCACCACCACTTAAATCAGGGGTTTGCACACTATGACCTGTGATTTAATATGACCTTAATATGATTTATGACTTTAATATGAACTATGACCTTGGGGTTTAAC
This sequence comes from Distichodus sexfasciatus, assembly GCA_032718565.1. NCBI lineage: Eukaryota > Metazoa > Chordata > Actinopteri > Characiformes > Distichodontidae > Distichodus > Distichodus sexfasciatus. Next base: position 3,146,979 of record JAVGVS010000012.1, read on the forward strand.
TTTTCTCTGGACTAGGATAATGCTGCCAGTATGTCACTGTTGGGTTTTTTTTTTTTTGCTGTGTTGAATGCTTAATGTGTTGACCATAGTCTCACCCTATGAACCCATGGGAACACAAGCACGCTTGAACGCAGTTAGTTCAGCAATGCCATTGTTACCTCTCTGCTCTGTTTGTGCCCACTTAGCTGCTAAAAATCCTCCCAGTGGTACCATGATGGATACAGTTGGTCAGCAGAATTGTGTTACAGGCTCTTGGATTAATGTGTTTGCCAAATCTAGACTTCAATAACAGCATGTCTTACTGGGCTGCTCTGGTGAGGAACCGAACTGTGGTGAAAATAGTAGATGATGGCTAAGAGAAAAGTTATGGTTTTATATCAATGTATATGCTTAAGTCAGGTTTGCTAAATAACAGTATATTTGATTAATAAATTAATATATTGAGTCTATAATATATAAATAATAAAAGAGGAGCTCCTGGTGATTTCTGGATTAAGTCAGCAGCACAGGACAGCCACGGGCGTGTAAACAGTAATTTATTAGAACCTCCAGTCATTGATGCACCATGTTATAGAGCCTTTTGTCATCATTGTCAGTTGTCAGGGGTTCAGATTTCACCCACAAGGATGTCTAATTGTGTTAAGTTTGAACAAGGGCCAGCCGGTGGCTGTAATGTTTTTGACACTTTACAGAAAAAAGAGAAGAAAAATGGGTCTCAAGTACATTCATACATACAGCAAACATTAGAGAACAGGTCATGTGAATGATGATTTGTGAACACAGCACAGCACACAGTGCACCACAGCGAAATGTGACCTCTGCATTTGACCCATCTGAGAAGGAGTAGTGGGCAGCGCCTGGGAAGCAGTGCTTGGGGACGGTGCCTTGCTCAGGAGTACTTGAGTGGTACCTTTACTGGTCCTGGATTCAAACCGGCGACCTTCCGATCACGGGACGAACCCCCTAACTGTTACGTTACCAACTGCCCCAAGCCACCAAGAAAAGGAATGCTACAAACTCTGATTTTAATTTAGACATACAGTATGAATGGTAGAACTCCATATAGAGCTGTGTGATGGTCTTAGAAAGTTTGACAGATTAGCAAAATAACATGATAATTATAATTAAGGCAAATCAATGTCCAATTTCAACATCCATTTAGTTCCTTATCTCTATTTACTTCCCTCTTCTCACCTCTAAAGTTCAGGATTCTGGGGCTGTGGCTTGGTTATTGCTCCCTTCCTGGGAGAAAGGCCATAGATGCCACAGCACTTTTGTTACCATCTGTTAAAGACCTGTGTGTGTAAGAGGTGACCTGTGACGGGCGTGAAGTTGCCGGGTCATCTGCTTGTGACTGTTCTCTGATGTTACAGTATCGTCAGTTGGCTGGTTTAGGCTGAAGTGTGGAGCTGCTGGCCAACAGGGGGCAGTGTTGTGCAGATTATTGTAGCAGCCCCTCCCTGTGCTTGCTGTCACCATATTCTGCTTCTTTACAAATGTGTGCACACACCATCATGTCGTTGAACCCTATGAAAGAATATACTAGGTATACTAGGTAAAAATTAATAAACACAAAGATTTAAAAAGTCGTTAGTGCTAGGCCCCTAGAACCAAACTCCCATCTCCTCCCCACTATAAATTCCATAATGACTAGACATAAAAATACTACAGCTACACCTAACCTTAACCTCAACCTCAGTAACCAGCAGCAAATCTTTTCACTCTTTTAGTCCGCAATTTATTTGTACAGAATTATTTTACTGTTTTTTTTTCAAGGGAAAGGAGAGTCCCCAAAACCAAAACCAGATTAGATTCAGTCTGAACATTGATATAATCCTACTGTTCATTTTCCTTAGTGCATGAAAACATTCTCATTAGTAGATGTGATACCCTGTCAGCTTCTTGTGTGTGTGTGTGTGAGACTGCTCTGAAAAGGTCACTGATTTAAGCAAGAAAACCTATTAATCTTTAAATACACAGCATCCATATTAAGCCTTGTTAAGCAACACATGGGCTAAAGCAGCATCCTGTAAATCATCATACAACTACTAACACACCGAGAGACATATGACAAAGAGAGGGAGGGAGAGGAGGTGTGTGTAATGCTAATCAGGAAAAGTAAATATTCTGCGCCTGCAAATGTATATAAACACGACGTAAGTTTTACATTTGTTTTAATGTATTTTCAACACCTTACTGTAGCTAATGAACTTAATGGCTTAGACCTGAAATACACTCACGCTTTGTGCTTAATGCACTTTTGTTGTTCAGCGGGCTGCAGAAAGATACTTGCCTCAGAGAGTTTTCGACTCTTAACCCCTCTTGTAGGTGATGAATTTGCATTGAAATTCCAGCATGCACTGATTGCAAGTATAAATTAGAAGAACAAAGTTGCCTGTGTGTGTGTGTGTGTGTGTGTGCTCAAGGCTTAGGAAACAAAAGTATTTTCCGCATGGGGAAAGAGCGCTATCGCAGGGAGAAGAGATAATTAAAGGCCCTGTGCTCTCATGCCTGGCTAGCATTAGCCATTGTTGGCGGTGGCTCGCCTAAAGAGAGTCTCAGAGCACAAATAACAACACATTCTGACTAATGACTCTGTACAGTGTAAACACAGAGGGGGAACAGGGTCGAGATGAAAATGGAAATGATAATGATGATGACGATGATGGTTACTGGTGTGGCAGCGCAGTTATGGTTGCATTAACGTTCATACACTACCAGTCAAAAGTTTGGACACACCTTCCCATTCCATGTTTTTCTTTATTTTCATTACTGTTTACATTGTAGATTCTCACTAAAGGCATCAAAACTATGAATGAACTGTGTAAAGGCTATATGACCCAGAAGGAGAGTGATGGAGTGCTGCGCCAGATGGCCTGGCCTCCACGGTCACCTGACCAAACCCAATCGAGATGGTTTGGCATGAGATGGACCGCAGAGTGAAAGCAAAATGGCCAACAAGTGCACAGCATCTCTGGGAACTCCTTCAAGACTGTTGGAAAACCATTTCAGGTGACCACCTCATGAAGCTCATCGAGAGAATGTCAAGAGTGTGCAAAGCAGTGATCAAAGCAAAGGGTGGCTATTTTCAAGAATTTAAGATATAAAACATGTTTTGGGTTATTTCACACTTTTTGTTTACTACATAATTTCATATGTGTTCATTCATAGTGCCTTCAGTGAGAATCTACAATGTAAATAGTCATGATAATAAAGAATAAAACATTGAATGGGAAGGTGTGTCCAAACTTTTGACTGGTAGTGTGTATCTAGACAGAATTTCACATTATACATTTATTTATATTCATGTTTAAAACCAGTCAGACTATATGGTCAGCAGGGGTCCAACGGGTCCTAGAAATCCTTGAAAGTTTGTGAATCTGAACAAATAAGTTCGAGGCCCTGGAAAGTTTTTGAAAACAGGCATAAAAAGACACCATCCTTGAAAGTCCTTGAATATTTTTTGGGATTTGAAATTTCATGGATGACGACCGCTGTTAACATGTTATTATTTTGCCACCACAAGTTTGTTTAAATCTACGCCTACGCCGACTTTTAATTGCAAAAGTTCGTTTGTTCTTCTATACGCTTTCAGCAGTACATTCTTGTGTTTCCTGTATGTAGTCAACGTAACGTGTGCGTAGCCGCTTTAGGTGCAACCAGAGTTGCGCTGAGTCAGAGTGGAAGTGAAGTTTTTGAAGAGTTGTCGCGTCTGGATGCCCGGAAAATGCAAATTCCTGGATGCATGGCTTGCCAAAGAAAGCTATGCGGAGTGGTTGGCGAGCCTAAAGATTCAATTCTGATAATAATTTTGTGACATTTATGGCAACCGTGGCACTTTAAACAGAAGTGTTTGAGTCTAAAACTAGCTTAATCAATGATGAAGATAAGTGAAACAAACTGATATCATTCTGAACATCTCACATTATTTCAACTAAAATTCCATGAAACAGTAATGTACATCCTTAATGTATGTAGCGTGGACATATCCATGCATTATGGATATGAATGTAGGCTATGAATATTATTGACATGAATGTGGGTTACACATTCAGTCCACTTTCTTGCATTGATTTTGTCCCAACAACTTCTATGCCATTCACAGTCTTTTATTGAATTTGCATCTAAAATTGTTTATTGATAACATATTCAGCAGTAACAGTAGGTAAATGCCGCCGTGTGTAGTCTTGGAATTTGAGGATATTGGTCCTGGAAAGTCCTTGAAAGGTCCTTGAATTTGATGTTAACTAAGGTGTGGGAACCCTGCGTCAGCCTCCTTCCTCCTCCATCCATTCGCTGCTTCCATTAAAGATAAATCAGACAGGGACAGAGAGAGAAAGAGATGGAGGGAAATGTAGAGGAGAGAGACAGAGAGAGAGAGAGAGAGAGAGAGAGAGAGAGAAAGAGAATGAAGGAAAGAGAGAGGGAGGTGGGGGAAAGGAAGTGGGAGTGTAGGGAAGAGAAGTGGGAGTGTAGAGAACAGGAAAGAGTGAAGGAGAGGCAGAGGGAGTGAAGAAAATAGGGAGGAAGAATGTGAAAGTGAGAGAGAGCAGGGGGAAGACAAGATTGAGTGAAGGAGAGTGAGAAGTGGGTTTGGCAGAGAGTTAAGAGGATAGATAGAGAGAGAGAGCGATGGATAGGCAGAAAGAGAGGAAATGGGGAGAGTTATGGAAAGAGAGAGGGATAAGGGAGGGCGAGATAGTGTGAAAGAGAATGAGCAGTAGATGAAAAAAGAGAGGAATGGTGTAAAGAAGTGAAGGAAGATCAACTACATCTGCATATACAGTATGTATCCATGGAATTGCTCTTTGTGGTTTGAAGTGGCTTAAGTTCTTAACAGCTTAAGTGTGGAGTGAGATTTACAATCATTATCATAGGAAGCTCATGCGTTACTTTTCACTTTCGTGTGTGTGTGATAGAGAGACTGTATGATGACTCATCCTAGGGGTCTCTAGCTACGTACTTTCTCATTCTCTTCCCCTCTGCGTCCTCCAGCTGTCAACACTGTGCTATGATTGGCTGCTTCTCTCTCCTCACCACCACCCACTGTCTCCCATGGTAACCAGGCTTGGGGTGGAGAGAGAGTGACATGACATCACCTGTCAGAGTCCCACCTTATCATTGTCTCACACACACACACACACACACGTACGCTCTCACAGTTACCCCACATGCCGATCTTCCACTGTCTCCCAATCACTACCACTACCACTACCCCTCACACACACACATTCAGAGTTACACAATCCGTCAATGTCTTGCCAAACACAAAACACACACAGTAACCCAAAGTAAGAACCTTCAGCTTCCTCTACAATTACTGCAACTGTTGTATCGAGTGATGAGTGGTCTTGTCACCAGTGTTGAGGGTACCGTGTTACAAAAGTAACACAGTTACAGCAATGCTTTACTTTTTGCTGTAACGCAGTAATGTCAAAATGGGGCATTTGGTGGCATGACGGTTATGGTATTATGTCCCTTGACCGGAAGGTCGTCGGTTTGAATCCCGGAACGGTAAAGCTACCACTGAGGTACCCATGAGCAAGGCACCGTCCCCAAGCACTGTTTCCTGGGTGCTGCCCATGTTAGCTGCCCACTGCTTATTCATGAATGGGTTAAATGCAGAGGTCACCCTTCATTGTGGTGCACTGTGTGCTGTGCTGTGGTGTGTTCACAATGACAAATAATCACTCACTTTCTCACTTACTCTTACTTATGTAAGACATTACTAATACGTTTTCAGTACAGTCATTATGCTACATCACATCGCCCTCCACAGGATGTAGAATGAACTGCAGTAAACTACATTTTAGTGTTTTAAAATGGCAAGTTCTGCTTCCACGGTTATTATGGCGAAAGTAAGTCAAAAATAATGCAAAAGTCATGTAACTCATTACAATTCAGAGACAGTAAAATTGTAATGTTAAGAATTACTTTGAAATAACAGAAACGTACTCGGTTACTTTCGCAACCTAGGTTCCCTGAGATATGGGAACGAGTACTGTGTCGTAAGACGCTGTATGGGAAAAACTCTCTTTTTCCTCCTCAACTGGAGCCTTTTTCAATCACGCAGTGAAACTGCACGTCGATTGGTTTGTGCAGTGTAATAAAAACGAACCAATGACTCGGCGGCGGAATTGAGCAAGCCAATGGCTGCGCGCTCGCCCGAGCCCAGCAGAGTGGGCGGGGCTTACGGGCTATATAAGCGGCCATTTCGCCGCTGTTGCTCAGATTTCTTCAAATGAAGCGTACTGAGGCATGCAGCACATAGCATGGCCAGGAACGCAGTACTCGTTCCCATATCTCAGGGAACTGAGGTTACGAAAGTAACCGAGTACGTTCCCTGTCGATATTCCACTTGTGAACGTACTCGGTTACTTTCGTAACCTCGGTTCCCTGTCGATATTCCACTCGTACTGCATCGTAAGACGCTGTATGGGAACCAGTACAATCACACCGTGCTATGATGGGAAATGACTCAAAACATGACACCCGTGGGAAATCCAGGGGAGTGCAAATATACACCAAGCACAGGGTGAGCCAAGGGGGTCCTCCGTGGCTTGGGTGCCGTCCCAGTTGGTGCCCGACGAACGGGCCCGAGAGAGTAGAGACTTGAACAAAACCGGTCAAGTAACCCTCGAGACCACTCAGTCAGTCTAAGTGACGGACTAAGCCGAAATGACTCTGGTCTGCAGAGCGGGGACGTCCAGGTTGTAAAACCTGATAAATGTGGACAGCGAGGACCACCCAGCCGCCGCACAAATCTCCGAGATGGATACCCCGCTGGACCACGCCCAGGAAGAGGCAATGCCTCTGGTGGAGTGGGCTCTGACTCCAGTGGGGCACTGCAACCCCAATGAGGAGTAGGCTAAGGCAATGGCCTACACTATCCACCTGGAAAGCCCCTGCTTTGTAACCGGACGCCCTTTAGCGCGGCTATCGAAGCCAACAAAAAGCTGTTCTGAACTCCTGAACGAGGCAGAACTTTTGATGTACGCCCTTAAGGCCCTGACGGGGCAGAACAGGCACAAGTCCTGGTCGTCTGTCCTCGAGGAGTGCAGTGGCTCGAATGGGGGTCCCTTAAGGGCCCTCAGTATGGCAGACAAGTCCCAAGAGGGGACTGTGCGAGGATGCGGGGGGTCCAAGCTGGACATCGAACGCCCGATGGCCTGGGCGGTGGCTTTGGTGGCAGAAGAGCCAGGTCCGTCGCACTTCGCAGGTCTCTCAGGGAAGTGGCGTTGAGACCAGTCTCCTCGGAGGCGAGCATCTTAGCCTGGAACACCTGGAGGACCGCCATGGAGTGCAGAGCAGACGCTGCTTGACTGGCAGCTGTATAAGCGCGTCCAGCAAGCACTGACGTGGCTCTGCAGGGTTTCGAGGGGTGGCTTGCCCTTGCCTTCCATCCGATGGCCGTGGGTGGGCAGGGTTGGCCACAGACTCATCCAGAGGAGGCAGGTGCTTGTATCCTTTCTCATTGGCGCCATCCACGGAGGAGAGCACGGAAGAGGAGGAAGCCCGGATACGAGAGGAGTAGGGGGCATGCCACGATTTGGTGAGCTCCTCATGGACCTCGGGAAAGAAGGGGGATGAGCGTTGGCGACCCAGGAGGAACCACTTGTCCAGCCTCCTCCGAGACGGCTCTTCTGGCGGAGACCAGACGAGCCCGAGCTCACCGACAGCCTTCGTCAAGATGCGGATGAGTTCCTCGTCCATCTTGGGCCTGGCGCTGTGAGAAGTTGACGGTGGCAAGAGGGCGGGGTCAGACCCGGAGCCCGCGAACTCTTTCGCATCAGAAGCCGCCAGGGAAAGGCTGTCCATCTCCTCGTCGCTTCCCCCAAACGAGACCATGTCGCTCGTAGCCGCAGAGGGACGCTGATTGGGCTAGGAGAAGAGGACAGGTGAAGCTCTGCTTGGAGGGGATGCGAGGCACGTGGGCGCTGAGCCGGCGAGCGCTCGTCAACCTCCGGATGCTCAGCAACTCTACCCCGCCGTTTCTTCCTCACAGGTCCCTGGGAGGAAGCAGACGGGAGGGCTCGAGGGGCGGAGTCGCTCTCTGAAAAGAAAGCTATCCGCGAGCACAGAATGGCGATGCTGAAAGCCTCGCAGTGTGGGCAATCAGCCGTGCTGAGCGCAGCATCGGCGTGGGGCTTCCCCAGGCCGGCTACGCATTCAGCGTGGCCGTCGTTGGAACGCAGGGAATCCCCGCACGTCACACAACGGCGGCGAGGCATTTAAAAATGCTGTTTGCTCTTTTAGAAAATAAGCTCTTAGAATCGCCAGATAGTGGCAGGGGAAAAACAAAAGTAAAACGGCAAAATTGCCGTTTTTTCCAGCTGCAATGCCCGATCGCCGGCGATGGCGTTCAGCGAGGGAATCAGCAAGGAAAAGCTCCGTAGCTGAAGAGAAGAAATCTGAGCAACGGCGGCAAAACGGCTGCTTATATAGCCCGTAAGCCCTGCCCACTCTGCCGGGCTCGGGCGAGCGGCGCAGCCATTGGCTTGCTCAATTCCGCCGCCGAGTCATTGGTTCGTTTTTATTAAACTGCACAAACCAATCGACGTGCAGTTTCACTGCGTGATTGAAAAAGGCTTCAGTTGAGGAGGAAAAAGAGAGTTTTTCCCATACAGCGTCTTACGATGCAGTATGAGTGGAATATCGACAGGGAACTAGTAATCTAGAATGTATTACATTTTGGAAGTAACTTGCCCGACACTGCTTGTCACACCCCTAATGCTAATATAACATTTACATCTTAAGGAAGTCTTGGTCATCTGACGGCTTTGTGCCTGACTGCGCTGAAGAAATTGTCCACCAGCTAGGAACAAATTTTATGGTCCACGTGTTTCCCCTGGGGAGTAATGAAGGAGTGACACACACCTTGTTTATCTGCTGAAGATAAAATGGGCCAGAAATTAGCATGAAGGCCATTTATTTTGCCTGGTATTTCAATAAAAACTCTGCAGTTTTGCACAGCGCTTCTCCCGGGAGCTGTAACAGTGTCGTCTGGAGTTTACAGCCGTGTAAAGAAGCCCGAAATGGCTGAAATTGTTTGTTTTTTGTGGGGGGGGGTTGTGCTGGTTTGGATTTGTTTCATCCGATTTTCCACCTCAATGCAGACGGAACGAGGCTCTCGCAGGAGCACCAAGGGTTCTTCAGCGGTCATTTGTAATTTTGCTTTGTGTAATGTGCCATGTTTCACTTTCAGGCCCGTTTGGATACGAAATTTGGAGGAGACTCCACACGTCCAGCCAGCAGCTCGTTGGGGTTTTGTAGATTGTTTAGCTGCAAATCGGCTTAGCGTTAGTGAGGAGGAGGAGTGGAGAGGAGAGAAAGAGAGAGAAAAAGAGAGAGCTGAGCCAGCGGGTGGTCAGAGCCTTGAGCTGCTTTACATTCAGGACCTGACTTTACTGTCAGACATGTGGACTGGAATGCGGAGGCTGCTTGTGAAACATGCAAAGCATGTCATGCTATGTGTGTGTGTTTATATGAGGAAGAGCGAGAAAAACACTTGCATGACATTAAATAATCTGCCTCTCAACATGAACATGAGCATATTTTTCTCTCTCCCTTTCTCTTTGTCTGTTTCTATGTTCCCATATTTATCTGTCTCTCTCTCTTGCTCTCTCTCTCTTTCTGTTTCAATTAGGTGTGTCTATGTCTCTTAGCTTCTCTCTCTCTCTCCCTCTCTCTCTCTCTCTCTCTCTCTCTCTCTGCCTGTCCGTCTGTCCCTCTCTCTTTCTCTCTCTGCCTGTCCTTCTGTCCCTCTCTCTTTCTCTCTCTGCCTGTCCTTCTGTCCCTCTCTCTTTCTCTCTCTGCCTGTCTCTCTCTCTCTCTCTCTCTCTCTCTCTCTCTCTCTGTCTGTTACTCTCTCTCTGTCTGTCTGTCTCTCTGTCTGTCTGTCTCTCTCTCTCTCTCTCTCTCTCTCTCTCTGTTTCTCTCTCTCTGTCTCTCTCTCTCTTCTTTTTATTCTCTCTCTCATGTTTTTTCTTTCTCTCTCTAGGTCTATTTCCATGTCTCTTGCTCTCTCTACTTGCTCTCTCCATTTTCGTTTGTTTTGCTCTCTCTCATTCTCTCTTTCTGTGTCTGTGTCTATTTCTGTCTCTCTCTCTCTCGGATATAAAACTCTACACACCCCTCAGCAACTCTCTCTCTCAGAAATATAAGACTCTACATACCCCTCAGCGACTTGTTATGACAAAGTGTGAGATACTCCATTGACAGTGCTGCTTAAAATACCACAGTGAATGAAGTGTGTGTGTGTGTGAGAGCAAGTTTTAGGATTCAGTGAAACACGTGATTTATGAATGAAATAATATCTAATGGTGGAAATCTTCACAGTGCGAAGTGCCATGCAGATGCTCATTAATAGCACAAGACTGTATTTTGTGTGTATGTGTGTGTTGTACTCCCCTGACTGATGAAATGCCAGCTCTCTGCTCTTTTCTCCTCATTATAGACGCCTCCCTACTCCCTCCTGCTCCTTTCCTCGTTTTCAAACAAAAGCTACTTCTCTTTCTCCCCCTTTCCCCTGCTCCCCATCTCTCTTGTGCCCTTCTCTTACACCGCCTTCAGTCGCCTACAGTAATTATACCTTCTCTCATCTCTCCTTCCCACCTGACTCTCCTTGCCTTTAGTTCAGTAAGAACATGAACGTTTAAAAGATACCGTAAAGTTACTCATAAAATACAAAAAAGTTATAGATCCGATTACATCATTAAGTGAGTTGAAGTGAGTAATTATTTGTCATTGTAAACACACCACAGACATCTGACCTCTGCATTTGACCCATCTGTGAAGGAGCAGTGGGCAGCTGACACGGGCAGTGTCCGGGAAGCAGTGCTTGGGGACGGAACCTTGCTCATGAGTACCTCAGTGATACCTTTTTCTGGCCTGGGACTTGATCTGGTGACTCTCTGATCATAACAGCAACTCACTAATGTTCACAATGACGAATAATCACTCATATTAACTCACTAATTGATCATGCCAGTGGTGGTCCTAAGGCCAAAATACACACTGCACAACATTGCATTGCATTGAAACTTTCTTATGGAGATACTGTAGCTTTAGCCAATAACAAAAAATATCTAGTGTAGTTATGAATCCAGCATTGTGACTAATCTTGACCCTCCTGCATTGACACTTATGGCATTTAACATTATCCAGGAGTGCGTTTCCCAAAAGCAAACTAACATAGTGTACTTTAGCAACTAACATAGTGTAGCTTTTGGGAAACGCAGCTCAGAGCGACTTCCGTTTTCCTAATTTCAGGAGCAGTGTTCCTGAAAGCAACTTGGAGTTAAGGGTCTTACTCAGGAACCCAGTGATGATACTGTAGTGCTGGAGGTAGAATTCGAACCCACGGTCCTCAAGGTTTACATTAAATTGCATGTCTCCTTAAGAAGGTGAATGCTTTCATTGAAAAAGTTTAAAAACTAGAAGAGGTATGAATATTTGCTTTTGGTTGCTGAGGTTAAGGTTAAGGTACACACCTTCTCTCTCTCTCTCTCTCTCTCTCTCTATGTCTAGCTCTCTCTCTCTCATCCCGTCATGTGCACGCTTCTCTCAAGTGCGCGATGCTCACGCTACTGTCTCGTGTGCATGCTCTTGTTTGCTTGCTCTAGTTTACGGGGTATTTTATTCAGTTTGCGGGCATCGGGGAGCCGCTATTAATATGCGGGAGACTCCCGGAACTTCCGGACACTTGGGATGTCTGTTTTGTGCATATGGAAGTCAGAAGACCTACCTCACAAAGTTATAGCAAGGCTGAGACTGTGTGTGTGAGTGTGTGTTATTCTGTTTAACAAAACCATTTGCCCCATAAATAAGCCAGTGGGTTTTTTAACTTTGAAGCCTCAAACATAGAAAGTCTTCTTTGCTACAGTATATCTGTACAAGTGTGTATGTGTGTGTGTTCATGTGTTTAGGTAGATGTGAGGACCTGACTGTCCCCTAAAAACAGTCATGTTGAAAGTGAAGTGTGCACAGCACAGCACACCACAACGAAATAGGACCTCTGCATTTGACCCATCCCTGAAGGAGCAGTGGGCAGCCCCCAGGGAGCAGTGCTTGGGGATGGTACCTTGCTCATGAGTACCTCAGTGGTACCCTTACCAGTCCAGAATTCAAACTGGTGACCTTCTGATCTCAGGGTTAAAGCCATAACCGTTTTTGTGCCATTTTATGGCTTTGTGGGGACATTGGGCTGGTCCACATAGGAATAAATGATTATACAGTAAATGCCCATGTTTTATTTGAGAAACTAAAAGGGGTAAAAGATGTGCTTTTCGTTACTGAGGTTAAGATTATGTTTAGGTGTAGGGGTGGGCTTTGCTGTAGAATTATTTACTTCTAGTCATCACGGGAGTCAATAGAAGCATCTCACAAAGACAATAATACAAGAGGCTGTGAGTGTGCGTGTGTGTGCGCGTGGCAAACCCATTCAGTCCTTTTATTTTATGCATATGAGTTTTATAGATGGCAAAATGATTGTGAAATGCACTAAACCATATCTAATGTAGGGCCCGATATTGCACCAATGACTTTTGTATTACAGAAACTTAGATAGTGTCTTTGAGTGTGTGTGTGTGTGTGTTCTCACTTTCCGGGTTGTTTGTGTTAAGCCACAGTGCTGAATGGTGTAAGACCCTTCATCAATATAGGCTTTATCAAAGAGGGATTCTGTTGTACTGAGCAGAGGAGAGAAGCTACTATACGATCTTTTTTATGCGTGTGGGGGGGCAGGGGCAAGTATTTATAGCCTTGTGGGGATCTTTTTGTCCCCTAAAATCACTTTTATCGTTTTTTGGGGGCTTTGCGGGGACATTGGAGAGGTCCCTATGAGGAAAAATGACTGTGTGTGTGTGTGAGTGTGTGTGTGTGGGTTGCTGTGCAGTTGTAATCTTCAGATGATCAGATGGTGACTGGAGACAGAGAAATGCCTAGCTCTCACTTCTGCGCTCTCTCTCCCTCTTACCCTTTCTACAGGTCTATAGGATTTCTCTCCACTGCTCCGTCTCTCTCTCTCTCTCTCTCTCTTCCCCTCTCCCTCTCTCCCTCTTCCTTCTGCCCTGGCTGTAAGCAGCTTATTTAAAGTGCCTATACGTGCACATGTCCCAGCTGATAAGGTCCCTCCAGGCTGCACTGTAGTGAGCTGCAGGAGGGAGAGGTGAGGAGGCGAGCAGTAACTGAGGGCTGGTGAGACACTTTCATCTCTCCAGCTCTAATAATGTCCCGGCTCTACAGAAAACTAATCTACCATGCTGCTCAGAACCACGATTCCATCTCTCTGTCTCTCTCACTCACTGTCTCAGTTTCCCTTTGTGCTTTCAGGTTTTCAGGTTTGGAAGTGAGCTACTGTACAATATTTTTTCAATTGTATTTCTGTGCACTTAAAGACGTTTCAACTGTGTTCAGACTTTTTTCCTCTTCATAAACAAGTTTTCTATCTTTGATTTATGTGTGAGCATGTTTTTCTGCCTGATATGTTCCTCTCTGACTTGAGATATTAGCCTAGTGTAAAGAGCGGGATAAAATAAATGTTGATTTTGGAGGGGCAGTTGGTAATGCAATGGTTAATGAGTCGGTCCTATGATCGGAAGGTTGCCAGTTCGAGTCCTGGACCGGTAAGGGCCTGTGTCCACCAAACACGTTTTTCCAAAACTTCACTTTTTCTGCCCTTTCTCGCAGCGCTTGTTGTTGCTAAGTTACGGAAATCGCCATCGGGCACTTCCGCATTTGTTCCTATTTCAACATGTTTCTTTGAAATCGCTAGTTTAGCCGACAAGATGGGGAGAAATCGCATCTTGCCTTTAGTGGCAGCATTTGAAATAGATTCTCACATGTCTTTGAGACAAGAATGTGTGCATGAAATCTTCTCCAGCTGCTCCAGATACGCCACCATTTGTAGTGAGTTCTTGACAGTGTATGTCCCTCCCCTTCCTCGATTTTGATTGGAGAGCAAGAGACATTGATGAGTGCAGTGCTGTTCTAAAAGTTGAACGGATTTCAACTTGAAATGCTCTGAGCGCTGTGGCACTTAATGCTCTGAACGCTAAAGTTCATTCGTATTAAAAATAGGCGCTGCCTGCAGAAAAAACGTGTTTGGTGGACACAGGCCCAAAAGGTACCACTGAGATACTTATGAGCAAGGTACCCTCCCCGGCACTGCTCCCCAGGCTGTGATGTGCTGTGGTGTAGTGTATTCACGACGACAAATAATCATCCACTTATATTCACATGATCATAAACACACTCCCACACCCACACACAATCACCCACCCCCACATACCTAGCTCCAAACACACTTCTACAAACATCTACTCCTGCACGCTCACAAAGTCCTACACCCAGGCACACACTCACACTCTTACCCACACGCACACAAATATCCACACACTTTGGCATTGCGGTCAGCGTAATTCCTGTCCCACAGCTTATCTTCTGCATTGACCTTGGAGAGAGAAAGAGAGAGTGAGAGAAATGCATCTTATTTTTGACTTCCATAATGACTCGATGTAAATAATGCTACAGCTACAACAAACCCTAACCTTAAGCTCATTAACCAAAGAAAAATCTTTCACATCCTGGAACTTACTATGACAGGCAGAAGTTTTCATAGAAACTATTATTTGTCTGACAGTCAGGTCCTCATAACCATCTAAACCCCTCTGCCTAAAAACCAGACATTTACATTTACATCCTTTAGCAGACGCTCTTACCCAAAGCTTTGTAGTCCACGTAGTTCATTCAGCTGTAGGGCCTTGCTGTGTGGAGTTTGCGTGCTCTCCCCGTGTTCGCGTCAGTTTCCGCCAGGTGCTCCGGTTTCCTCCTATAGTCCAAAAGCACGTGATGTAGGTTGATTGGTGACTCTAAATTGGCCCCGTAAGCTGTGAGTGAGAGTGTGCTTGTGTGAGCTCCAGTCCCCCATGACAGGCGATAAAGCGGTTCGGATAATGAATGAATGAATATCTTTTCATGTTCCTGGTTTTAAATACCTAAAAACCAGCCCATACTCACAGGCGCGCACACACACACACCTGGTCCACCCCACATGTCCCAGCTGGGCGGCACTTTGGCAGAGCGGTCAGCTTATTTACCGTCCCACAGTGTTCACCACAGAGAGGGGAGAGATTACACAGCACTACAGACAGATAAGAGAGAGAGAGGGACAGAGTGAGAGAGAGAGAAAGAGAGTGAGGTGAGAGAATTAGGTACAGGAGGGATGAGGATGATGGACTACATTCAGAGTACATCATGTAGTAGTCTGGTGGAGAATGGTTAACGAAGAGGAAGAGAGAAAGAGACGGGGTGCATAAAGGAGAAATGATTAGACTGAGAAAGAGAAAATGGGGAGGGAATAAAGAGAAAATGGGGACACGTCCTTCAAGTCGCTTATTTCTGAGCCTTTTGCATTGCGGCTCCTGTTTTTCTGTGGCAGTATTCATTTACCCTCCCCCTTCTTCTGCTGTGAATAAAGAGGTTTATCTATTTTAGGACAGAACATAATATATAGCGGCAAATGGAGATTGCACCACTGCTAACTTGTACAGAATGTACCCTTCAGGTTGGGCAGATGCTCACAGAGATTTTTTACACACCACGGTTTCCTCATATAGAACACAGAAACGAGGCAACAAATACACACAGGTAATAACGTCTTGTTATCTTTGTGAGGTCTTTATGTTGACCCCCAGAAAGATTGGAATCAACCTCAGTAACCAAAAACAAATCTTTTGACTGGAACTTCTCTATATGTGAGGAAAAGCATGTTTTCCTCACATACTTAAATGTCATAACAAGCCACAAAATTCAGACAAAACCTGACAAAATTCTCAATTAAGTGGGCCCGGGATGGCCCTGGGTTTGATTCCCAGGCCTTTCTGTGTACAGTTTGAGTGGGTTTCCTCCGACTGCTCCGGTTTCCTCCTACAGTCCAAAAGGCATGCACCATAGGTTAATTGGGGAATCTAAATTGGCCACCATAAGGTGTGAATAGGAGTATATTTGCGTGAGTGTTGGCGCCTGCCCAGGGTTGGGCCCCGCCTTGCACCCGTAGTTCCCGGGACAGGCTCCCCACAACCCAGTTGGGATTAAGCGGTTCCGATAATGAATGAATGAGAGAGGTTCTCAAAACCATCTATAAACCAGGACAAATTCCTTACAGTACTAGTGGATTAGTACAGGAATATTTACAGTTTCTGTCCTCAAACACACACACACACACACACATAAATATCGATTCATGGTCCTCTGTTTTGCATTGTTTTGCACTGCCTCTGTTTTGCCGCAGTTGGTAGCGTAACGATTAGGGAGTTTGCCGCCATGATCAGTAGGTCACCAG
This sequence comes from Distichodus sexfasciatus, assembly GCA_032718565.1. Lineage (NCBI taxonomy): Eukaryota > Metazoa > Chordata > Actinopteri > Characiformes > Distichodontidae > Distichodus > Distichodus sexfasciatus. The sequence continues at coordinate 3,163,321 of JAVGVS010000012.1, forward strand.
TTCGAATCCTGAAAGGTACTACTGAGGTACTCATGAGCAAAATACCGTGCCCGAGCACTAGTCTCCGTTCAATGTCCATGTCAGCTGCCCACTGCTCCTTCACACATGGGTCAAATTCAGAGGTCACGTTTCATTGTGATGCACTGTGTGCTGTGCTGCATTCACAATGACAAAATTATCACTCACTTTCACACTGTTTTGGATAAAGAGCTCAAGAAATTCAACACCGAAAAATGTTTTCAAAAAGCTACCAAAATCTGGCAAAATAAACCTTTTATCTGACAATCATGTCTTTATAACCGCCTGAAAACCTGCTTAAACTAATCAGTTCTAGTATAATGACTGCCAAGAGCAGAACTATGTACAGTTGCTGTCCTGAGATACACACACTCCCACACACACACTCACACACTCATCGATCCATGGTACTTGATCCACACCATCTCTGTTTTCAATAGAAAGCAGGATTAAATCAACTAGACTATACTCACACCAGGGAGGGCTTAAACAAGAACTGTGCTCTCACATATTCAATACTCAGTGTTAAAGGTCATAATCCATAACAAAAAAGATCAACCATTTCTGTAAACACATTTTTCCTTAGGAGGACTGGTCCTCGCATACAAAAATGTGGAAATTTTGCTAGACCAACAGGTCCAAACAAAAAGCAACCATCCCAAATAACAACCTTTCTGAGAATTTCTTATTCTGTCTCGCTCACTTTCTTTGTGAAGTGTTAAATTGCTTGTGCAGTGAAAGCTTTTGTTCACGCTGGATTACATAAGGCCAATCAGGCTGTGTGTGTCCTGGGCAGCAGTGTGTCTGTCCATCACGGTTCATTTACACCACAGGAGGGATGTGGGCAAAAAGCCAGCATGTAGCCTACCTGAAAGCCCTAAAATGATTTGAATTATCATCAAGCATTGGAGGTGTAAAAAATGGGATTTAGAAATTGAATATTTTGCATAGAACAGTGATTTATTTATTGAAAGCGACTCAAAAAATACAGTTACACATACAGTGGTGTGAAAAAGTGTTTGCCCCCTTCCTGATTTCTCCTTTTTTTTTCCATGTTTGTCACACTTAAATGTGTCAGATCATCAGACAAATTTAAATGTTAGTCAAAGACAACACAAGTAAACACAAAATGCGGTTTTTAAGTGAAGGATTTTATTATTAAGGGAGAAAAAAAATCCAAACCTATATGGCCCTGTGTGACAAAGTGATTGCCCCCCCTGTTAAAACATGACTTAACAGTGGTTCATCACACCTGAGTTCAATATCTCTAGCCACACCCAGGCCTGATTACTGCCACACCTGTTCTCAATCAAGAAATCACTTAAATAAGACCTGCCTGACAAAGTGAAGTAGACCAAGAGATCCTCAAGAGCTAGACATCATGCCGTGATCCAAAGAAATTCAGGAACAAATGAGAAAGAAATTGAGATCTATCAGTCTGGAAAAGGTTATGAAGCTATTTCTAAAGCTTTGGGACTCCAGCGAACCACAGTGAGAGCCATTATCCACAAATGGCGAAAATATGGAACAGTGGTGAACCTTCCCAGCAGTGGCCGGCCGACCAAAATTACCCCAAGAGCACAGCGACGACTCATCCAAGAGGTCACAAAAGACCCCACAACAACATCCAAAGAACTTCAGGCCTCACTTGCCTCAGTTAAGGTCAGTGTTCATGACTCCACCATAAGAAAGAGACTGGGCAAAAATGGCCTGCATGGCAGAGTGCCAAGAAGAAAGCTTGGCTGAGCAAAAAGAACATTAAGGCTCATCTCAATTTTGCCAGAAAACATCTTGATGATCCCCAAGACTTTTGGGAAAATACTCTGTGGACTGACGAGACAAAAGTTGGAAGGTGTGTGTCTCATTACATCTGGCGTAGAAGTAACTCCGCATTTCAGAAAAAGAATATCATACCAACAGTAAAATGTGGTGGTAGTGTGATGGTCTGGGGCTGTTTTGCTGCTTCGGGACCTGGAAGACTTGCTGTGATTGATGGAACCATGAATTCTGCTGTCTACCAAAAACTCCTGAAGGAGAATGTCCGACCATCTGTTCGTGACCTCAAGCTGAAACGAACTTGGGTTCTTCAGCAGGACAATGATCCAAAACACACCAGCAAGTCCACCTCTGATTGGCTGAAGAAAAACAAAATGAAGACTTTGGAGTGGCCTAGTCAAAGTCCTGACCTGAATACTATTGAAATGCTGTGGCATGACCTTAAAAAGGTGGTTCATGCTCGAAAACCCTCCAATGTGACTGAACTACAACAATTCTGTAAAGATGAGTTGGCCAAAATTCCTCCACAGCGCTGTAAAAGACTCATTGCAAGTTATGGCGAACGCTTGATTGTAGTTGTTGCTGCTAAGGGTGGCCCAACCAGTTATTAGGTTTAGGGAGCAGTCACTCCCCAGTCACACAGTCACACAGGGCCATGTAGGTTTGGATTATTTTTCTCCCTTAAAAATAAAACCCTTCACTTAAAAACCACATTTTGTGTTTACTTGCGTTGTCTTTGACTAATATTTCATTTTGTTTGATGATCTGACATATTTAAGTGTGACAAACATGGAAAGAAAATGAGAAATCAGGAAGGGGGCAAACACTTTTTCACACCACTGTACACTCTAACATTTGTGACTATCTAGTGGTTTTAAAAAGCTCAGGTGGTTTTCCATGGTCTCCTTGTTCTTTGTAGCCCGCAGTAAGGGACTCTTCCTCATCTGAGCTATGTAGTCTTTAATTTTTACAGCCCCTGAATACTGCTCTTATTCTCATTAAACATAGATGGAGATTAATATTGAAATTTGCTCATGTATATTTCACCCAACTTCAGTGCAGCTCTGAGGAACAGAATTTTGGAGCTTTCATAGTAAATAACAAGGCCAAATAAGTGCCACGTTATGCTGCTGTTAACATTTTCAGTCCCATCAGGCCCAAAATTATACAATGTCATCCTAGAGGTGGTAGCCCCAACGGAACCTTTTTGGTATCTGAAGTCAGTGAAACAAAATTGCTCCCTGAATATTCAGATCCTTGATGCTCAACAGGCACAATTGTGTGTTTTAAGGCATGTTTTGTGTTTTTAATGTAACAGTTGCACGATTTGTAGATTTTTTTGCTAAAATGCGCTCCTTTTGCAGTGTACACACATTTTTCTGAACTAAAAGAGCCAAGAGCTTGTTGTATATTTATTTGTTGATTACACTAGAAAAAGTTTTCAGGCATGCTTTCTTTGTGTAGACAAAGGTCAACAGCGGTTCAGAAAACCCAAACGGCGTTGTTCTAACATCATACTAACAATGGCTGTGGAAGAAACATTCAGTCTTCCCTTAAAGGTATTCATTTTTGCAGTGTGTGTGTTAAAATGGATGTTTTTCTCATTGTAAGAAATCACAAAATTTGTTTACTTTATCATCAGCAGCAGGTGGGTTCAGAACAAAGTTCAGCTCGGGGACACTACAAAGGCGGTGTACCAAGGTTCCCTTTCGATATTTCACTCGTACTGCGTCGTAAGACGCTATGGGAAAACTCCTTTTTCCTCTTCGACTGAAGCCTTTTTTTCAATCACGCAGTGCAACTGCTAGCTGATTGGTTTGTCAAAGTTAACTTGATGAGACCAATCAACTGACGGCGGTAACGAGTTGGCCAATTGCCGCGCCGCTTTACCGGGTGCCGTCATTTGCATGGGGCGGCGCCAACCGGCTCTATAAATGCGGCCATTTCGCCGTCAAGTTCAGATTTTTCTTCCTTCAGCCTTGAGAGATTGTTTTCAACGCTGAACTCTGCGACTGAACATCTGATAAAGCATTCGCAGCTGGAATTGGCTATTTTCGCCGTTCCCCTGCCGCTTCCAGCTTAAGAGCTTATTTTCTCTTCTAAAAAGAGCTAAACGGCATTTTTAAACGTCGCTGCACTTCGTGCTCGGAGCCGCTGCGCTCTGACGACGGCCATCTTGAGTGTGCGCTCTGTCTCGACAGATCCCACGCAGACGCCGCTCTCTCCTCCGCTGATTGCCCGCACTGCGAGGCTCTCAGTATCTCAGCGCTGCGCTCGCGGGTAGCGCTCTTTTCAGAGCACGACCCCGCCCCCCCTCCCTCCCATCTACATCCTCCCAGGGCCCTGTGAGGAAGAAACGGCAGGGAAGAGTGGCTGCGCGCTTGGAAGTGGATGAGCTCTCGCCGGCTCCGTGCCCGCGAGTCTCGCCCCCCCAACTGATCCCGTCTTCTTCACCCAAGCTGACCAGCGACCCTCAGCGGCTGCGAGTGACCTGGTTGCGTTCGGCGGGGATGAAGAAGATAATGACAACAGCATCTCACTGGCTGCTTCTGACGCGGCGGAGTTCGCGGGCTCCAAGTATGACCCTGCCCCCTGGCCGCCGTCATCCTCCTGTAGCGCCAGGAACAGGACCGATGAGGAGCTCACTCGCATCCTGTCAAAAGCTGTTGCTGAGGTTGGACTCGAGTGGTCCCCCCCGAGGAACCCTCACGAAGCAGGCTGGATGAGTGGTTTCTCCCGGGGCACCAACAGGCCCCCCAGCAACGCTCTGCCCCCTTCTTCCCCGAAGTCCGCGAGGAGCTCGCCAAGGCGTGGCACGCTCCGTACTCGTCCAGGGTCCGGACTTCCTCCTCTACCGTGCTCTTCACCGTGGACGGCGCCAAGGAGAAAGGCTACGTCCACCTGCCTCCGTTAGATGAGTCTGTGGCCGCGCATCTCTGCCCGCCATCGGCCATTGGATGGAAGGCCAGGGCGAACCACCCCTCCCAGCCCTGCAGAACCACATCAGCGCTCGCTGGCCGCGCCTACACCGCCGCCGGCCAAGCCGCCTCGGCCCTGCATTCCATTGCCGTGCTGCAGGTGTTCCAGGCGAAGATGCTCGCCTCTGAAGGAACCAGTCTCGACGCCACTTCCCTCGCTGACCTGCGAAGTGCGACAGACCTGGCTCTTCGTGCCACCATCGGTTGCTCGATGTCGAGCTTGGTGGTCCTGGAGCGCCATCTCTGGCTGACGCTGATGGAGATGAAGGAGCCGGATAAAGTCCCGTTCCTTGATGCTCCTGTCTCTCCAGGTGGCCTCTTCGGACCGGCGGTTGAGGGTTACGCTGAACGCTTCACTGAGGCTCAGAAGTCATCCCAAGCCATGCGACACTTCCTCCGCGACCCAGGGAGCGTCAAGATAGTGGACGCTCACGTTCGGCGAGGCACTTCACGAATACCCAGCATGCAGGTCCCCGCCCCAAGATCGCCTTGGACCCCACTCCCAGAAAGTCCTCCTGAACGCCCAAGCAGGAAGAGGAAGGGGTTCAGTCCCGCCTTGGCCAGACCACCCCTCAAGCGGCTTTGCGCCAACCTCTAACCACCCCGCTCAGCGCCGGGTGCAGAGGCAAGTGTTTCTTCGGCTCCTGCCCAGCCCATATAAGTGCCCGGCTGTCCGACCACTGTGATAGTGGAAATAAAAACAAAAAATTTACATCCTCACAAAAAGAGCAATTTTCCTCTTCCTCACATGTCAGATTTGCTGCCCCTGGGCAACGAGTCCATAAACCTCATTCAACCACTGTCCCAGGGGCCGAGGCCTGGCAGGCCATCCCCGCGGTGTCAGACTGGGTGATGGGTACAATAAGACGAGGTTACACCTTGCAGTTTGCTTGCAGACCCCCCCGCTTTCACAGCGTGGTCCCCACTCATGTGCGCGACGAGACCGTTCCCGTTCTCTGTGCCGAGGTGGCCAACTTGCTGGAAAAAGGAGCCATAGAGATTGTTCCTCCAGCTCAAAGCAAGTCAGGCTTTTACAGCCGATATTTCCTCATCCCCAAAAAAGACGGCGGTCTCCGACCGATTTTGGACCTCAGGCTTCTGAACCGCGCCCTGGTAAAGTGGCCATTCAGAATGGTGACCATAAAGCAGATCCTCGCGCAGATTTGCCCCGAGGACTGGTTTATGTCCCTGGATTTGAAAGACGCATACTTTCATATCCAAATTGCCCCCCATCACAGGCGCTTTCTGAGATTCGCCTTCGAGGGCGTGGCATATCAATACAAGGTCCTTCCGTTTGGTTTATCTCTGGCTCCCCGCACTTTTACGCGATGCATGGACGCAGCGCTCTCCCCTCTGAGGCAGATGGGGGTCCGCGTCCTCAACTACCTCGACGACTGGCTCATTCTGGCCCAGTCAGAGGCGGTTTTGATATCGCATCAGGCCCTTCTCCTCAGCCACTTGGAGCGTCTGGGGCTCAGGGTCAATTTCGCCAAGAGCAGGCTATCACCCAGCCAACAAATTTAGTTCCTGGGGATAGTGATCGACTCTGTGCGAATGAACACGAGTCTCTCAGTAGAGCGAGCCGAGTCCATTCGGAGCCACGCAGCCTCCTTCGTGGAGGGCTCCTCGTACCCACTCAAGGCCTTCCAGAGAATTCTGGGCCTTATGGCAGCAGCTTCGCCGGTACTTCGGCTGGGTCTGCTTTACATGCGACCCATCCAGTTTTGGTTGAAGCAGAGGGTTCCATTTGCAGCATGGCGCCATGGGCGCCACCGCTTAACGGTAACTCAGGCCTGTGTCAAAGCTCTGACCCGTTGGAGCGACCCTCACTGGCTAGCCCAAGGGGTGCTCCTGGATGCGGTGCACAGGAGGAAGGTGGTCTTGACAGACACTTCCAACACGGGTTGGGGAGCGCTGTGCGAAGGCAAACCGGCCTCCGGCCTTTGGTCCAGGGAGAAGGCGGGGCTGCACATCAACTGCCTCGAGATGCTCGAAGTGTGCCGTGCCTGCCGAGCCTTCCTGCCGGAACTGAAGGGGCACCATGTGCTGGTGCGCTCAGACAGCCGCTCTGTGGTGTCCTACGTGAATCACCAAGGCGGAATTGTCTCGAGACGCCTCTTTGCGCTTGCAAAACGCCTTTTGATGTTGTTCCAGTTGTTGGAGGCAGCCCCGTGGCCGATTCCCTTGAGGCGGGACCTCCTCTCTCAAGCGAACGGCTCGCTGTGGCATCCGCGGCCCGAGCTGTGGGCCCTTCATGTCTGGCCACTCAATGGGCACCTTTGGGCCTCCCGGAGCGCGTCCTGAACACTATGACTGCAGTGCCCCTTGGGAGTTAGAGCCCACTCCACCAGAGGCATGGCCTCTTCCTGCGCGTGGTCAAGCGGGGTCTCCATTTTGGAGATTTGTGAGGCGGCCGGCTGGTCCTCGCCGTCCACATTTATCAGGTTTTATAACCTAGATGTCCCTGCTCTGCAGTCCAGAGTTTTGTCTATATAAGTCCGTCCAGTGGACCGACTGAATGGTTTATGTGTTACTTGACCTGTTTGGTGTGAGTTCCTAGTTATCGGGCCCGTTCGGGCACCTGCGGGGCGACACCCGAGCCACAGCGGCCCCCCTTCGTGGCTTGCCCTGTGCTTGGTGTACTTTTGTGACGTTCCCCTGGGGTTTTTCCCCCTTGGGTGTCATATTGAGTTGCACCCCACCATGGCACGGCGGGATTGTACTGGTTCCCCATAGCGTCTTACGACGCAGTACGAGTGAAATATCGAAAGGGAACGTACTCGGTTACTTACGTAACCTCGGTTCCCTGAGATATGGGAACGAGTACTGCGTTCCTTGCCGTGCCATGTGCTGCACGTCTCAGATGCTTCGTAAGAAAAATCTGAACTTGATGGCGAAACGGCCGCATTTATAGAGCCGGTTGGCGCCGCCCCATGCAAATGACGGCACCCGGTAAAGCGGCGCGGCCATTGGCCGACTCGTTACCGCCGTCAGTTGATTGGTCTCATCAAGTTAACTTTGACAAACCAATCAGCGTGCAGTTGCACTGCGTGATTAAAAAAAAGGCTTCAGTCGAAGAGGAAAAAGGAGTTTTCCCATAGCGTCTGACGAAGCAGTACTCGTTCCCATATCTTAGGGAACCAAGGTTACGTAAGTAACCGAGTACGTTTTCAGACTTAGCAGCCAGTTTCCCAGACCCTTATTATGCCTAATCCCAGGTAACATTTTCAGAGGTGAATCAGCATTGACACTGCAATTTAGTCTAAAACTAGAATTAATCAGCACCTAATTAGAAATTGGCACTATACCTCTAACTCAGCAAAGGTCTGAATGATCCAGCTGGAGCCTCATTCATTACCTGAAACATTTCTATTCACAGTGATTCAGAGTGACAGAGGCAGTCTCTCTGGGGCAAATTTGGATTTGGGGTACCTTGCTCAGGGGTACCTTTACCCATCTGGAGTTTGATCCCGCAACCCCTCAATCACAGGAGTAATTTCCTAACTTCATTACATCCCTGTCCCATAAAGCGTGGGTGTTATGGCTAAAATGCACACATCACCTTAAAGTAGATCCATGAACAGGACAGTTTACCTCATTCACAAAACATTGGTGAGAAGAAATTCACTCTTAAAATCCACATTGCATATCTGTGCTAAGCATTAAATTACTAGGTTTTGTTCACTTCCACGATTGTAAAAACACATTATGAAACTGTCTTTATTAGCGTCCTTATTAAATTCACAGATTCAGTAAAGCAGTGGTTCCCGATCCTGGTACATCCAAATTCTGCTTACACAAAGTTGAGCTGCAGCTGTAGTGCATCTTTGAAGATTTACATTTACATCTATGGCCTTGCCTGTCAATCTCAGACAGTTATTCATAGTTCACTGAGAATACATTTTAGACTTGTACCATAATGTTGCCAGATAAGTTCAAGTCAACTGAAAGTGAGTGATTATTGTGAACACAGCACAACAAAATGTGACCTCTGCATTTGAATCATCCGTGAAGGAGCAGAGGGCAGCAGTGTTTGGTACCTTGCTTATTAGTCCCTCAGTGGTACCTTTACCGGTCTGGGATTTGAACCAACAACGTTCCAATCATGGGGGTGAACTCTCTAACCGTTATGCTACCAGGGTTGTAGTTAAGACCTTTCCATGCTCTTTCAGAGTAACCATAAAAGATTTGTAGCATGACTGTGCAGCTAAAAAAATGAGCCGTACTAGAAAATTGTCCTCAGCACTTCAGCACAAGTCCATTACACAAAGATTTCAAACAGTTTTGAGTATAAGCCAGTATTCATAGTGCTGTAGTGGTAGTGGAGAACTCTAACCTGTTTTTATTTGATAAATAGCAAGATGTTCTGGAGACATTTAATATTGTCTTTCCTCATTTCTTGTCTTGATTGATTTCACTTTCTTGAAGGTGCCTTGACTTTGCTAATAGACTTTAAATTCTCCTCTCACGAGTCGGATCCTCGGCGGAGCTGCAAGTCAGGATGATGACCGGCTTTTGCTGTCATCTCTCATTCCTTCCCTTTTGAATTCCGTTTTAATATTCAAGCCACTGCAAGGAAACTTTGGTTGGCTGTCCTACTCAAGGACAAGTGCTTACTGAAACTTCATCAAAAAGACTTTTACACTTTGGCTGCTTTCCAAATTTTGTCTCCCTGGAACAGTACAACAAAATACAACGTCACCAATATCAATACAATGGTAAAAAAATTTTTAGAAGACAAACCTAGAATGTAGACAAACTTTCATCACTAGGTCAATAAGTAATTCTTACTTTCTGCTAATACACCTATAGGAATTGCAGTGCTGCATTACCAACTAACACTATGAGATATTAGCAATAGATAGAGGGAATTAGCATTAAACTGTGACCTAGCAAAGAGGGTTGCCTTTGTTTCTAGGTGAATCTTCTATAAATACGATATTCTACCCAGAAGACAGTGTACAATACCACCCGTCCCTGCTTTGGCTTTTCTTCTATAACAATGTTCCCCTTTTCATTTTTAGTGAGTCCAAGCCCTGTGAACTCCCACTGTTAGAAAAATAACCTCTACACACCAGCAGCTACACCATAAAGACTGCTAGGGCAGTAAAACACTCATGGATTTTAAGTTTCTTCAGTCTGACACAGCCATCTTACCACTTGAAATTTAAGGGCCTGTGTCCACCAAATGCCCTTTTTTAGGCTGGCAGTGCCTGTTTTTAATACAAATCCAACTTCAGCATCCGGAGCGCTAACACAGGTGGCAACCTTTTTTTACCACAGCATTCAGAGCACTTCAAGTTGAAATCTGTTCAACTTTTAGAACAGCGCTGGGCTTGTCAATGTCACTTCTCTTTTGCTATCCAATCAAAATTGAGGAAAGGGCGGGACATATCAGTGGTACTCTCCCAGCTGTTTTCTGGCACAGTTTATCTCATGCACCCAATCTCGACGTCTTGAAGAGTGTCTAGTTCAAACACTGCTGCTAATGCCAAGATTCGATTGCTCTCCATTGTAAAAAAAAATCTCTTTTTTAAATAAACTACCGATCTCAAAGGAACACGGTACAATGTTTATATGAAATAGGAATGAACGCCAGGTGACGTTTTCTGTAACTTAGCAAAAACAAGCGCTGAGAGAAGCTCTGAGAAACCGCTCTGAAGTGAGGTTTGGACCGCTCTCAGCGGCAAAAAGCGTACTCACCTTAATGAACTTCTTGGACATTACATTTCTAAACCATAGGACTATAATGTGAATCAGGTCATTCCTTCATGGATACAACAGATTCCACTTTTCAAAGGAAGCAAACTTAATGAAGTGCGCAATTGTCTAAAACCTCTTTGTATGCTGTACCAAGAGGTTTTGAACAACTGTGTGCTTGTGCAATCAGTTTGGGAAGACTCTTTTCTGTTCCAGTGTGACTGTAATCTTATAAAATCTAAGTTTGTTTATAAAGATATGAAGCTTGAGTTGTTTTAGGAACAGATTTTAGCGAGCAAACCTATTGGTTCTCATCCTATAGGTGTACTTGACCTCAAAAATGCTCTTTTCTTTTCTCACTTTTCATATTGGGTGCTTCTATAAATTATGGACATCAGTTCCAATTGGTTGAGTATCCTACTTCATTTTCATGGTTAATTGGAAGTTGTGAAAATGACTACGATAAAATACAATATATGATATACAATTATATGATCTTTTTCACTTATTTCACTTTTTTTATTATATGAAAATGTCTGATCTCATGGGTGGACTTGTAGTGTGACCTGAGCTAAGATCTGTTCAGTGTAAAGACAAGTGTAACTGTTTTACATTTACTTTTTCCCATTTTGAAGTTCCACCTTTGGAGTCGGCAGCATGTTCCGATGCTAATTCTGTTCTCCTGGTTTACTCTCTGTCTGTTTCCGGCTGTGCTGTGAGATAAGCGGCTCATGCAATTCCTTCCTCTGGCATGGTTTATTTATGAATACATTACAGAAGTTTTTATTTAATTTATTTCCAGTTATATAAGCCTTTTTGTTGTCACAATCAGTTATTTCTGGGGGGAGAACCGATGGACATGATGAAACTCTAAAAATATGCTTAAAATGTGCTTAAAATCCTCTTTATACCAAATCATTCTGATACTCCTATTTAGTCCCCCTTTAGGGCACCTTTCAGGTCAGTATACATTTTACTTCATGTTGTACTTGTGTACTTGTATAACTATATACATGATAAAGAATCTTGAATCCTAAACATTAGAAATGGACATGGTGTTGGGGACGAAATAGCATTTTTAAAAAATAACAGCTATTTAACTGGGAAAGATTTCTCAATGTGTCTTAATGACCAAATATACAGCTATTTCTGCACATGCTGTTGCACAACAAAAGTAAGATGTACAAAGAGATCTCTCCTCTTCTCTCATTAACAATGCAGAGCAGGCAGGATACAAGGCTCCCGTGTTGGCGTCAAACGAAAAATAGGGCTGAAGTTACATGGCAACAAGGAGAAGATCCCGTTTGTGGAATATTTTAGCATCTTAACGCACTGTTCTTCTGCAGCATATTTACATAATGATCCTCGCTTAACGGAGAAGGCTACAAATTAAAACTTTAATACATGTCACAAATTTAGGCTGGATGAGATTAATTGCCAGTTTGAGCCAAAGTTGGGAATAATGCAGGTTATTTTTGCCCCAATGTCGCAGATCATTGCGACCTGGGACGGTTTGCGGCACTGTGCTTATAGATCAAATGTACAGCAGTGGTGTGGAGCACCATGGCAGCAGGTCGTTTTGGGCTTTCGGATACTGTATTGGGCTTATTTTAGTCCGGAGATATTTTTACAGCCTATACAGAACTGCTTGAATTACTTCTCCATAATATGTGGTTTCAGCATCTTCATTGTGTCTTATGGTAGGACTTGCAATGTTATGCTACAACTTTTTGATACAAGAGGAAAACATACCTCTGCATTTAACCCATCTGTGAAGTAGGCTTGGGGACGGTACCTTACTCATGAGTACCTTTACCGGTTCAGAACTTGAACTGGCAACCTTCCGATCATGGGGCCAACACCCTAAACGTTATATCACCTGCCACAAATCTAAAAAAAGGTTTGTTTCATGTAATGTCATTTACTCAGATATAAGATTTTTTGGATAAAGTACAAGAAAGGATGCTTTGCACTTTAAGCATTTATTTTCTACTAGGTGCACACAATCACTACAGGCATTACAGAATATTTATTTCTTCTGAATCTTCTAAATTATAATATAAAATACAATAAACAATAAAATATTCTAATTTTTTTAAATCCTGTATTTTATACTGAACTTGGTTTATAAATCCTGTATATGTATTTTTATATTGCTATATATTACGATGAATACAATTCCTAAATTCTGTACTGTATTGTATTTTTTCCAGTACAGAGCAGTTTGTTTTTCTTCCTATGAATCAAAATCACTCTCCTGGTTCTCATGCCACGATTAATCTACAAGAGACATGTGTCTCTTCTTAGATAAATTACTCTGAATTTACTCACTGTACTCTAAATTATTTTTTAGCTTTGTTCCTTGTGTTTATTCTCATGTGATGCACACAATAAAATCTCCCCTAACACTGTATAAGCTTTTATTAGGTAGAGACATTAAAATCATTTGGTTAAAACCTTTCTGTCATAACCAGTATGAACATTTTCGGCCGTTTGGGTTATGGTGGCTTCTTTGTTGGATTAGACAGCACAGGCCATCATCTTCTCCCACAGTGAGCTATGGCCACTCATGACTGTCACCAGTTCACTTGTTTTTCTTTCTTGGACCACTTTTAGTAACTCCTGACCACTGCTGACCGTCAACATCCCACAAGAACTGCAGTTTTGGCGATGCTCTGACCCGGTCGTGTAGCGTCACAATTTGTCCCTTGTCAAAGTCTCTCAAAGCTTTATGCTTCCAACACATCAAGGTCAAGGACTAAATGTTCACATGCTTCTTAATATATTCCTTTCACTGCCAGGTGCCATTGTAATAAGGTAATTAATGTCATTCACTTCACTTAGCCGTAGCATTAATGTTATGGCTGATCAGTGTAGACTCTTGAAGATGCATTCAATCACATGTATTATTTTAGAAATAAACATTTATTTTTAAAGCACAGAGAGAAATATTTATCTTTTGTATTCATGCATTGTTGTATTTCATAACCACAGATTCTCTTTAAGTAATAAATGAATATCAAAACATATTTTAGTGACTAGGTGAAATGTGAGTTGTAGCTGCAGGGGTGTTGGATTTTAATTGATTTTCGACCTTTGACTTTTGGTGTTAAATATGTGAGAGGACATGTTCTTGCTTAAAACATCCCCTTGAGATTGCGTGTTTGGTTGTGTGTAGGCTTCAGCTGAATTTATCTAGCTTTTTACTGAGAAGAGGGGGATTGAGGACCATGGGTCGATAGTGATAGTATATAATCTTGCAACAGCAACTATAAATTATTCTGCTGTAGGCCTGGATTGATGGGCTGGATTGATGTGTGTGTATATGTGTTATCTTGGAAAATTTGAGGTTTTGTCAGATATTTGAAACCTTTTGAGGTTGTTTTGTGTGTGTTGAATTTATCTTGCTTTTTTATTCAGAACACAGGTGGGGTGGAGTGAGCACCTTGCATCGATATTTGTGTGTGTGTGTGTTTGTGTGTGTGTTCTGCTCTAGGCCACATTATAGATAGCGTATATGTGCTCAGCTCATGGGCTCTGGTGTTTTCTTTCCTTTTCATGCCTTTATATATCGCCTGCATAGAAACAGATTGTGTGTGTGGCGTGTGCACACCTCCAAACACACTTGTTTCTGTTTATTTGCCTGCATCAGTCATCTAGTTTTACCCACACAGGGCAGGAATGACACGGATATCTCACCAACTGACAGAAAGCCGACAGTCTGGGATGGAGTGAGTCACTTCAGACACGTACTGCATTGCTGTTACACCTTGTGGAGTTTGTTTGTCTCTGTCCCTCACTGTGTGTTTTAGCAACGCTTCTCCTTGAAGCACTGCGGTAACTCCAGTGTGTCTCAGGTGGAAGTCCCCACAGCGATCTGACTGAGGAAGCTGGGGAAGATATTAGTATGTGTAGGAAGGTGCTGTGCTTTCCAGGATTAAAAATGCAACAGAGGCATTTAAGAAATGCACGGAAATAGGCGCATCAAGTGTGTGTGTGTTCTTCCTATAATCTAGGGGCCCTGTTTTAACCATCTTAACGAATATATTTATAGTGTGTGTAAAATTAAAACTGCTACTTTATGAACGTGTCAAATGTAGAGGTCACATTAGGTTTTGGTGCACTGTGTGTTGCGGTTTGGTAATAATGAGAATAAATCACACACTCGCTCACTCATTCAGTTTTTTTATATTTACACTCTCAGTCTGTAACCCCTCTGTTGCCATCGCTCAGCCACCCTATGCATCACTGGCCAGCTTTTGACCACGGGGTCCCAGTTGACCTGCTATAATTTTTGAGCTGGTTGAACTGCTCTTGCTGGTGGTTTTATTTATGTCATTATCACTGCCAGGCTGACTGCGGTCAGCAAGTACATTAGTATCAAGCCATGAATGCGACCATTGATGAAGCTCTTTAGGAGAATAACACTAAATATTCATGCTGACAGATTAGTCTGTAGACTTGTAGTCTCTAACACAGTGGTGAAGTTTTAGGTTCCTAACAGCACTTATAGGTATAGCATTTAGCAGACACCCTTATCCAGAGTGGATTTTCTTGTCGAATTACTGAGACAGGCTCCTAGGAGCAACTTAGAGTTATGGGTCTTGCCCAGGGGCCCCATGGTGGTGGTAGTGTCGGTTTAGGATAAAGCTGGATTTGAACCTACGATTGGACCATTTGGAACAATATCCATTGACAAGTATCCTATCACAAGACCGGCATCACCACCCACCAAAGTTAGACCCAATGTTGTATTATAGTCCTGTAACATATTTATTTACATTTATATTTCCTAATTTCAGGCACATTTCCCTGAGAGCAACATGGGATTATGGTGTCTTGCCCAGAGGCCTAAAGATAGTAGTGCTGGAGGTAGGATTCGAACCCATGACCTTGTGGTCCAGACGCAGGTGTCCTAACCACTAGACCACCATCACAGATGTACACGTGTTAACATTTAGAGCATTTAGTACACAGCCTTATTAAGAATGAATTCCATTTCTTAATTACAAGGACAGTCTCCCTGGAGAAACTAGTTGGAATCTTGCTCAGGGGCCCAACAGCAGTTCCTGGGATTCGAACGCCCCAGTCTTATGATCAGCAGCACGGGGGTTCAGTCACTTGGACCACTGCACCACCACTAATAAAGCGACCAATGCATATAGGAGTGTACAATATTTTGTTTTATTCATAGACAATATTTTTGCTTTAGTCCTGACTTTAATTCAGTTGAAGCACATTTTGATTGTTTTTGCTCAGTGCCAGAGCACACTGGGCTTCTAAAATCATTTTTCTCACCAGCAAAGAAATCTGAATTGACATATCTACTTGTCCCTCTACCTCATTCCCTCCCATCTCTCTCTCTCTCTCTCTCTTTCTCTCTCTCTCTCTCTTTCTCTCTCTCCCCCTCTCCCCCTCCCTCCCTTTCTCCCTCTCTCTCTCTCCCCCTTGTATCCATTGAGAGAGATGAAAGAGAATCTGTCATTGTCTTATATTACCCCATGTGGCGTACTCTGACTTGTGTGTGTGTGTCTGTTGAGCTGTCTGTTTATCAGTGATGTGGGTTCTTCTATTACTTATAATGGTTCCTATTATTGTCAGTTAAGGAGGAAGTGAATTAATAGGAGAAGAAGTGATGCGTATCTGCTGGGCTGCCCTGCTCGTAAAGGTACATGTGCACAGTAAAATTAATTTACACACTCACACACTCTCTCACTCTCACACAAACAGAGTGCTCCCGCTTTACATCGTAATGAAATGAATACACACTGTGCGTGTGTTTTAGATTTGCAGAGCTGTGTGTGTAAGTGCGTGTATGTGTGTGGATGGAGAATGCGACGCAGCTCAGCACTGCATTGGTCAATACCTCTAAATGCCCCCTAATTGCAAATGCAAATCTGTGGATAAAGGCTAGTGAATTCCAATACAGGAAGCAGATGGAGAGTTTTAGCCTGTAATGTTTAGTCTGCAATAAAAATTCCACTGCTGAACTATTCAGGGAAAATAAATGTGTCTTACAGTACAATCAGCATTTTTATTGCAATTCTTGTTGCTATTATTATCTAGAAGAAAAAGCTGTGTTAATCCATTAAGCCTGTGGGATCTGATGAATTAGTTGAACATTTAATTTCCATCATTGTCCCTTGTGATATGATGAGAACAACAATCTACTGATGCTGAAAACTCTTAGATTTCTATAAAAATTGCATGATTAATCGCAAGTAGTGCTCTCACTCAGAGGTAGTTTACTCTTCAGAATTTCATCCAGCCTGTGTCTCAACATTTGAATAGACACTTTCAGTTTATATTCCAGTCCCACCGTCAGCTACTTATGCTTTATAGTTGGACACAATTACTGTAGCTCATATTGGACTTAATTTGTACTCGCAAAGAGGTTAACTGAAGGGTTATCGTCTAAAAAACAGCATGATTAGCTGATAAAGGAGTTAATGGTTCACATACAGTGCAAGATATATCTCAAATTACCATAAAACATAACCACAAACCTACTGTGTTGTTCCTACAAGAAAAGAATCAGATAAAGATGCACACACTCACACTGCTTGTTTTTATCTCCACTATTTTCAGATGAAAAATTATTGTCTATTGTCTGTTAATTCATTTACATTGATGAATGTTAAATGTACACTTTGTTCTTGTTATTCTTGTTAGATATTTTTCCTGAGTGAAAGTTATGCTTCGTGAAAGTGAGTGATTTTTGTCATTATGAACACACCACAGCACACAGTGCACCACAACGAAATGTGAATTCTGCAATTGACCCATCTATGAAGAAGCAGTGGGCAGCTTTGCCAGCCCCTGGGGAGCAGTGTTTGGGGATGGGTCCTTGCTCATAAGTACTTCAGGGGAGTCATTACCAGTCCGGGATTCAAACCGGCGACATTCTGATCACGAGGCAAACACCCTAACCCTTTTGCCACCAACTGCCCTACCTTGGTATTTTTGTGTACTGGCAGGTAATTTGATACATTTCTGGGATTGCAAAACATTGAATTAAACAGGATACATCGCTATCAGTATTGCAATCTGACTCTTAGTGCTAAAACATACTGCATAAAATATTACTCTAGTATTTTATGCAGTATGTTTTAGCACTAAGAGTCAGATTGCAATACTGATAGCGATGTATCCTGTTTATTCTACTGTATCTCCTTTAAATGTGTTTATTATTTTACACCTACTACGTACATGTATTTGCAACACGAGTTTTATGCTAGTCCTAGTATGTTTTGTGTCTCAGAATATTGGTGCAGTAGCCAGAGTAATTTCCCTGGGGATCAGTTAAGATTCCTGTGATTGTGACATGTGGTAAGATGGTGTAATGATTTATAATATACATCTGCAGGTGTACACACACTTGACTTATTTATTATAACTATAATGTACAGTCAAGGATAAGAACTAATCTGTTTCTATGGCCTGTGAGTCTGTGTGCGTGTGCGTTAGTTTGCTTCATTTAATTTGGGGCCAATTAAAGTTGCAATAATAATTAATCCAAACCCACGCAAACTGTGTGAGTGTGTGAGTGTGTTGGGGTGGGGGGTTCACTGGGTGCATTGGTATGTGACTGCAGTCTGTGCTTGAAAAATGTGTGTAATACAGGCGAATGAGGCGGTGCCTGGATAGAGTTGTAACTGTGTGTGTGTATGTTCGTGTTTTCATTCCTATGAAACCTTTAAGTGTGTATGTGATAGAAAATGACAAAAGGACAGAAACCGAATAGTGTGCTTTAGAACCCTCTCTCAGAATGATTATTTTTTATTTCCTGCTGAATCTCCCATTATTCTGCATGGCTCTCTCTTATTCCTGTTTTCTCCCACTTTCTAGTTTCTATTTGTCTGTCTCTCTCTGTTGTCTGTCTCTCCTTTTCTCTCCTGTGTGACTATCCATCTCTTCCGTCCCATCCCTCTGCCAGTTGCCCAAATCTCCCCATCTCTTTCTCTCTCTGATTCCCATGATGCTCCATTTGCTTCCCCCCCTCTCTTTCTCACACCCCTTTCTCAGTCTTCTCTCTTGCTCCCTCTCTCCCCCTTTCTCTCATTGCCCAATCTCTTCTCTCTCTCTCTCTCTCTCTCTCTCTCTCCCTTAATCTCTTTTATCTCATTCCCTCCAATCTTTCCCCTCATATTTTTTCTCTCAACACCCCTCTCTCTTTTTCTCTCTTTCTCTCCTTCATTTCCATCCTTTCCTCCTGTCCCTCTGCCCTTCTCCCTTCTTCTTTCCCTCTTTCTACCTTTTTTCCATCTTTCCCCTTATTTGTTCTCTTGACACCTCTTTCTCCCTCTGCCCTCTATCTCATTCTCTCCCATCTCTCTGTCTCTCTGTCTCTCTCTCTCTCTCTCTCTCTCTCTCTCTCTCTCCCCCTTATGTCTACCCATCGCTCCTGCCCCACTGTCCCTCCTCTCCCTCCCTTGCTCACTCCCCCCTCCCTCCTCATCTCTGTAAACCCTCGCCTCTGGCTCTCTCCCCTCTCATTCGTTCTCTCGCTCTCTCTGTCTCTCCCTGTGTAGCGATCTGAAGCAGGAGCTGGAGGAGGAGGGTTCTCGCTGCCTGCTCCTGTCTCAGCAGCAGGGCTTTAACCAGCACTGCTGCATGCGCTGCTGCCAGCCCTTCTCCTTCCTGCTCAAGCCGCGCCGCTCCTGCCTCGACTGTCGCTACAACGTCTGCAAAGCCTGCTGCGCCTACAACCGCCACGAGGGGGGCTACGTCTGCACCGCCTGCCAGAAGACACGGTCAGTTCCAATCTCTCTCGCTCTACACACACACACACACACACACACTCATTCAAGCAAACCCACACAAACGGTGGGGCAGCATTTGATTTTCAATAAGAAGGGAGCTGGTTAGTGCTGATACGGGCATGTGAGGAGGCGTGGCACACACACACTCGTTCACACACTCATTCACAAATGCACATTTTGTACAGCTGTTGAGGAGGGGGTGCTCTGAGCAGGTTGTTAGTAATAGCAGCATGTAGGCACACGCTCTCACACATCGGTGGCTTCTATTAAAAGCTACATTTTTGAAGCATTAAACACAACACACACCTGAGGTGCTGGAATGACTGTGGAATAGGGAGAGTGTATGTGTGTGTAGATAACCACACACACACATACAGTGTTGTTTAGGGCAGTGGACATTACAAAGTATTGCAATATTGTAGTATTGCACACACACACATATACACACTTTTAAGGATATGACCATCATGGGGACTGAGATTTTAAAGGGAGAAGCTCAGCTTGAATAAAAATTGTGGGTTTTATGTCTCCATAAATATACGTCCTCACTTTGTCGGTGTGAAATCAGGTAAAATCCCCTGCTGGCGTAAATAAACAAACACACGCTCACTTTTAAGGATATGAGCATGATGGGGACTTGAAGATTTTAAAGGAGGAGGTTAAGCTTGTGCAGTGATTAACTTTGTGGACACCCCGAAATGACACAGGTCCCAACTTTGTTTGTGTGCAATCAGGTCAAAGTCCCCATATTGTGAGGTTTACACACGCACACACACACACGCACACACATAGCTATATAGGAGGTGGGTTTTATTTGTCACTTTTATCAAAGGTGCTTTCTACATGCACAAACACAGACACACACACACACACACACAAAACACACTGTACTGTTTTGCACACACTTCAGAAGCCACAATAACTGTATGTAGGGTTGTAGAGAATACTAGGCGCGCACACACACACACTTACAGACACACATTGGTGTCTTCTATCAAAGGGGAATTTTAGAAGCATTAGACACAATACCCACAACACACATCTAAGGAGCGGGAATGACTTTATGTATAGGGTAGTAGAGAATTGGGAATGAGTGTGTATATACAACCACACACACACACTGTGAAGCTATATAGAGAATTTTAAAAGCATTAGACATACAAAACATACACACACAATATTGTTTTGTACACATCTCAAAAGCTGGAATAATTCTGTGTGTGTTTTTGTGGTCTGTATGTGTATACAACCACGCACTCTTACATACACTCTTACATCTCTCTTCCTCCCTCCCTCCCCTTCTATCTTTTCTATTTATCCATCTCCCTCTCTTTCACCCTTTCTCTCTCCCTCCTTCTGTCTACGTCCATCTCTCTCCATCCTCTCTCTCTCTCCCACACTTTTATCTCTGTTCTTTCTCTTTTTTCTTCACCCCCTCAACCTTTCTCTGTCTTTCCATCTCTTTATCTCTCACTCTTTGTTCTTTTAACCCTTCCATCTTCTTCCATCTCTCTTGCTTGATCCCTTTTCTTTCCATTTTTCAGTTTCTCTCCCTCTATCTCCCTCTCTCTATCTCACCCTTTCTTCCTCCCTTATTCCTTCTCCCTCCATCTTTCTTCTTTTCTTCTCACCCTTTCTCACTACTCCCATCTCCCTCTTTCACTTTCTGCAATATGTGTGCTGTGTATCATTTGGGTTCTTTCCATCTCTCCTTGACGCCTGGCATCTGTACGTGTGATGCCAGTGAGCCAGATGTAAGGCTGCTGCAGACAAACACGCACATGCACACACACACACACATACACACACTAGCGTGATGACTTCCGTGTGGTGTGTAATGAAGTGAGCAGGCAGGCATTTTACCAGGGCTTCCTCATGAACAGCATGATGAGTGCAGAGACCAAGGGAGGGTCACATGACCTCACCTTAGGGTTCATCATCACTTTACATAAATGATAGTGTGTCTGTGTGTGTGTGTGTGTGTGTGTGTGTGAGAGAGAGAGAGAGAGAGAGTGTGTAGATTCAGTGCTGACTCACATCTTACAAAACAGACACATCATTCCACTCACACTTACATGCAGTGTTTTGGTGCCTTCTGCTGAACTGTTCTGGGCGATATGCAAACCTTAGAGTGTACATGTTGTGTGTGTGTGTGTGTGTGTGTGTGAGTGCGAGATGACTGCTTGCTGTGGGGACATCGCTGTTACCGTACCTGACTGAAGAGTCACTGTCAAGGAGACACACACACACACACACACAGATGGCCACGTAGTGTGTGTGTGTGTGTGTGTGTGTTTGTACAGTATGTGTGTGCACAGATGGAAGCTGACAGCCGTAAGTGTGTGAAGTCTGCTACTATTACTCACACTCACACCAAATGATTCAAAGTGAGTACCATCTCTATCTCTCTTTCTCTCTTTTCTCAGTCTCTTTCTTTCTTTCTTTCTTTCTTTCTTTTTCACTCTCCCGCTGTGTTTGTCCCTCTATTTATTGTTCTCTTTCTATCTCTTTCTCTTTTAGCACCTTTGGTAAGTGAAGCAATGGGTCTAAATAAAAAAATCATGTTTACCATACAATTAGCAAACATTTTGCTGTTTTCAAAGCTACCTATATTGGTACTGCTACATATCCAACTAGATTCAAACAAAAATGTGTTTGTTTTTGTTCTTAATACTAATGGAACTTATTTTCTGCATTGTTTTATTATTTTAAGGCTGTAGATCACCATGTTCAGGTCCATTGTGAAATAGTGGTCTGTATTTATATTTATTCCTCTACTTTTTCACACTGCACGGTGCCTGTTTGGATCGGAAGGAGATTTGAAATGTTTAAAGTGCCTGTTAAAAACTGTCTGTGTATATTTTCATACCAAGGGCAGCAACAGAGACACAAACACACACATCCATAGACACAGTGTCCTGGAAAGGGGTTAGATGTAATTGAAGTGAGCAGCAGTGGCAACTAGAATGAATTATCTGACATGATGGACAGGGGGAGCTTTCAGTCAAAGTTTCATTCTGTCTCTCTCTCACCCTCACTCTCTCTCTCTCTCTCTCTCTCTCACTCATGGGATTCTCATTTAGGTATATTTAGTATGGTTAGATATTGATAAAACATTTACTTATAACAATCCTCTCATTTAAGTCAAAAACAAAAATGAAAAGTCAGTTGTCCTGGGGTTGACCGTCATCATACTTACAAGTTTCTCTGTTTTTAGCTTGTGCTTGTCTCCATGTTTTTGAGCCTCTGTTTTGAAATATAAAACTGCTTCACTGTCTTTAGAACATTCATATATCAGACGCTGATGGAAACACTATCATTTGATATTGTATTTCATCAGCTTTCCAAAAATTCCCCTCGTTTCACTCCTCTCTCCTCATTCGACCTCATGTAACCGACATTTTACTGTTCATTTGCTTTCAGTTTCTGTGTGTGTGTGTTTTAGTAATTTCTGTAACAAAGAGCTCCCCAGCAGTGTGTTTCTCATTACAACAATCTCGCTCTGTCACTCAGGAATCATCATGGAACAGGAAGGCCAGCTTTTCATCAGCAGTGTCTCGTTGCACTGTTGGGAACATGAGCTAGCTCTAACGGAGCCTTCAGGGCCACGTCTGGATTAGTGTATGCTTCACTTGCAAATCTGAAAGTGTGAAATTGTTGTTTCGGCCTTGAGAGTGGGCAGTCAAAACAGAAAGATTGAGGCATTCAGAATTAGGTCCCCAAACGAACATTGGTATGGTTGGCAGAAGGAAGAATGCCAACCCTACCCAGCGTTGTAGGTTTACACGATGAAATATTAGAATTATGCTATAAACTCAACTCAATTATGCAGCAAACACAAACTAGATTAGACTTTTAATTCCTGATCTCATTTACTCACCTTCCAGATGTGATTCTGTAATAACAAATGTGTTGTGATATGTCTGTGTGTGGCACTGAAGCATGTCCGCAGGCTAATTTTGCCAGTGTTGCTGTTATTTTTCGTCTGCAGACAAACCTGATAGTGGAATTTGATCCAGTGTGCCTCAGGGTGTGTGTTTGGGGTCTTGAATTATGGCACCATCTTGGCTCTCTCTAGTGGAAATAAAGCTTGATAGGTGTGTGTGTGTGTGTGTGTGTGTGTGTAAATAAGTGGCTTTGTTTTTGCATCATGGGCTTCAGGGAATCTTACAGGTTATTGTCAGACCTGATAACTAGATTAGGAATGGAAGCAAGCTGAAACCTCCGGAGTGGTGACGCTGAGATTCACAAAGGCCCCACTGCTCCCCACATGCTAACTCGCTCAGGAGGCGCTGATGTCAAAGCAGTAAAAAATCTGTAACGTCGCGCTGGTCCGCCTTAATTAGGGCCGTTCGTGTGAGACAACTTAATCACAGCCTTATTCACTTACATCAGAGAAAGGAGGTGGAGGACGGGGAATTTTCACTTTCCATTTATATTTATTTCGTTCTGTCTGTGTGTGTGTCTCTCTCTGGTCTCGCTTAAAAGGATGAGAGGAGAAGAGCTTAAGAAGAACGGCAGGGATATTTCTTGTTTTCTCTCTCGATTTCTCTCTTTCTCTCTTTTCATTTTCAAAGGAGAGGAGTATTTTTAGTGCCGGCACAACCAATATGCCGCTGAGAGCAAGGAGCATGTGAGGTCACTAAGGATGCGAGGAAGGAAGGAGAAGAAGGGAAAAAATAAAGAAATGAATGACAGATGAGGGGATGGAAGAGGAAGGAAGTTAAATAATGTAAATAAATAAAGGAAGATAGGGAGAGAATGGGGAGACAATGGAAACACAGAAAGAAACTGATAGAATATGTAAAATGAAAATTATGGAGAAACACAAAGGAAGGAATGGCACTGAAATGAAGAAATTTAGGAAGGATTTAAAAGAAAGAGAAAGAATACCGAATGGACTGAGCTGTTTTAGCTGAGTTGAGGCCAGTGGGTGTTATCTGAGCTAAGTTTGTATTAGCTGAGGCAAGTGTGTGTTAGTTGAGGCAATTTGTGTTAGCTGAAGTAACTTTGTGTTAACTGTGGTGAGTGTGTGTAAGCTAAGGCTGGTTTGTGCTAGCTGAGTTGAGTTTGTGCTAGCTGAGGTGAGTGTGCAAGCCGAGTTGAGTTTGTGCTAGCTGAGGAAGGTTTTTGTTTAGTGGGGCAAGTTTGTATTTACTAAGGTGAGTGGGTGTTAACTAAAGCTGGTTTGGGTGAGGCCGAGGCGAGTGTGCTCGCCGAGCGCTCGCCGAGGTGAGTTTGTGCTCGCCGAGGTGAGTTTGTGCTCGCCAAGGCAGGTTTTTGTTGGCTGAGGTGTGTTTGTGCTAGCCGAGGTGAGTTTGAGCTAGCAGAGGTGAGTTTGAGCTAGCCGAGGTGAGTTTGAGCTACGTGAGGCAGGTTTTTGTTGGCTGAGGTGTGTTTGTGCTAGCCGAGGTGAGTTTGAGCTAGCCGAGGCGAGTTTGAGCTAGCCGAGGTGAGTTTGAGCTAGCTGAGGCAGGTTTTTGTTGGCTGAGGTGTGTTTGTGCTAGCCGAGGTGAGTTTGAGCTAGCCGAGGTGAGTTTGAGCTACCTGAGGCAGGTTTGTGTTGGCTGAGGTGTGTTTGTGCTAGCCGAGGTGAGTTTGAGCTAGCCGAGGCGAGTTTGAGCTAGCCGAGGTGAGTTTGAGCTAGCTGAGGCAGGTTTTTGTTGGCTGAGGTGAGTTTGAGCTAGCCGAGGTGAGTTTGAGCTAGCCGAGGCAGGTTTTTGTTGGCTGAGGTGAGTTTGAGCTAGCCGAGGTGAGTTTGAGCTAGCCGAGGTGTGTTTGTGCTAGCCGAGGCAGGTTTTTGTTGGCTGAGGTGAGTTTGAGCTAGCCGAGGTGAGTTTGAGCTAGCTGAGGCAGGTTTTTGTTGGCTGAGGTGAGTTTGAGCTAGCCGAGGTGAGTTTGAGCTAGCCGAGGCAGGTTTTTGTTGGCTGATGCAAGTTTGTGTTTACTGAGGTGAGTGTGTCTTAGCTAAGGCTGGGTTGTGCTAGCCAAGGTGAGTTTATGCTAGCTAAATTGAGTTTGTACTAGCCGAGGTAAGTTTGTGCTAACTGAGCTGAGTTCGTGCAAGCTGAGGTGAGTTTGTGCTAGCCGAGGTAGGTTTTTGTCAACTGAGGCAAGTTTGTGTTTACTGAGGTGAATGTGTTAACTAAGACGTGTTTGTGTTAGATGAAGTGACTATGTATTAGCTGGATGGAAGTGTGTCTTAGCTGAGGCAGGTGTGTGTTATCCGAGGCGAATGTGTGTTAACTGAGGTGAGTGTGTATAGGCTGACTTGAGTGTGTATTAACTGAGACAACTGTATTAGCTGAGGTGAGTTTATATGAGCTGAGGTAAGTTTGTTGTAGCTGAGGTAGTGTTTGTTACTTAAGACAAGTGATTGTTAGCTGAAGCATTTTATGCTAGTGGAGTATGTGTTATTAGAGTTGGTGGGTGTTGTCAGAGTTGGTGTGGCGAGGACATGTTAGCTAAGGTGAGTGCACGTTAACGGAGGCTGTGAGTGTTAGCTGAAGTATGTTGTAGCTGAGGCAGTTTGAGTGTGTGTGTGATTGTGTGTGTGTTAGCTGCAGGGCTTGCTGTAGCTAATGAAGGCAGGCACAGAGGAGCGAGTGTAATGAATATTAACCTGCCTCTGATTAACTCTGCTCCTGCACGATACAATCTAACCGCAGTGGAGCTTTGCTCAGAGCTGCGGGAACATGCTGAAAAGTGTGGGGATGTGGGCTAGCCCAAGTGTGTGCGCGTGTGCGCGTGGAGTAATAATGTCTTAAAAATCTCTCAGGGAAATCCAGCTGTTTCGCACGTGTTTGTTTGTGTGTGTGTGTCTGTGCAATTATGATGCATTACAACATGTATACAGCATACGTGTTTATTTATTTGTTTATTGTACCAAAGCCAAAGACACTGCACTGCTACTTACTGTTGGATAGTAGTAGTAACTAAAATTAGCAAAACTACAAACTTAACTACCAAGCATGTTTTTCAGTAGCTTATCAGTGAAGATACTTTTGAAATGCTGTAGCTTTTCCAGTTACAAACTATTTTACAAACAGCAGTGTAACGTGGAAATGCCGCATCATTATAAAAAATATTATTTTTCTTTTCCTTACAAAGATGAGCATTTTCCACTACCAGGTGTTTTTGGTTGGTGTAGAAGTGGAAAGTTGAAATGGTCAGAACCTACATATTTGGGTGTAACTTATGCATACTGAAAATCAAAACACTCACTATGTCCAATATTACACTGAAAATATAATTTTTTATATTACTTTTAGCATTGTTTCATTTTTTTCCAATTTAATTTGCTTTAAGAGTATCCTACAGTAAAACACAAATACTAGTATTACAGAATGAAATAGATTTGATGTAAGTTTAAGTATGGAATTTTGATTGTGCTTGAGAACAAATTAAAGTAAGTAAATAATATTAAAAAGTTTGACCAGAATTTTGGTAGCATAGGTGATTATTAGTTCCAAAAGTAGCCATATCATTTTAGCTTGAGTTCTTAAACAAGCAAGCAAATAAATATTGCACTAGGGAAATGACAGAATATTTTTTCAGCAAATATACTATATTGACTAGTACTTTTACTAGAAGAGTACTTTTACTTTTACCTTATAACACCAGTACTTCTACTTTGAGCATTGTAACAGCAATTTAACAGTACAGTAATATCCCAGATTACGGCATTTCGACATGGATGTTTTTCAGAGTTACGTTACTAATTCTAATATAGTAAAGGAAAACTTAATTTCTATTTTAAAAATCATTCTGGGTCATTTTAGTCAGACTTGCGCCGTTTAAAAACAAGCACATAAAAGTGTAAATAACCAATAATAACCCTAATATCTCATAATGAAAATTTTAACATATAGTATACTGTAAAGGTAAGAATTTTTCCAACAAGTATGAAAAAAGTTTAATTACTGAATGACTTGTTATTTGTTGTATTAAAGATGTTTTGTTATATTTGAAGGGGGTCTGGTTGACCTTTTAATGGTTTTTAACGTATTTATTTGAGTTTGTGTGTTCTGGAACCAATTAACGACGTAAGGCGAGGTATGACTATTCTTTTTTATAAGTACAAATATTTATACTCTTTCCACAATTGATCCTAAGTTGCTAGTTGTTTGAAAAGCTGTTTAAAAGTGACACTGACACTGCTGCTGCCACGAGACCCTTTTATTAGGCAGTGTGTCGTGGTTGATGTCACAGGTGTCAGTTCTATGCCCTCTAGCTGCAGGGTTACATGTGAGCCTCCACTTCCTTTCAGCCCAGCCCAGTTTCAGGCTTTGGCCAGCAGCGATGTGGAAACTACCTCTGCCTACCTTTAAGTAAACGCTTTGTTCCACTGCAGTGAGTCAGGAAACAGTGAGTCCGAGAACACCTGCTGGCTCTATGTGCACACACACACCGCTTATGCTGATGTAAGAATGCACACACCCACACACAGACACAGTCTGTCTCTGCTACACACACACACTCACACAGTTCTTTCTGGCTTTATAAGGACAACAGTCAATGTGTGTCCACTTGGTTTACTGTTTCGGCTTAGTGACTCGATAAACTAAGGCTGTGACCAAGTAGAGTGATACAACACATCTCTCTTTCCCTGTTTCTCTCTTTCTTTCTCTCTCTCCCTTTTTGTCCTCTCTCTCTCTCTCTCTCCCTCTCTGTCTCTCTCTTTCTCTTTCTTTTGCTTCACAGTCACTTCTCTCTGTATCTCTCTGCCCTCTACCTTTCTTTCACACCTCCCTTTTTTCTCTCTGAATTGAAAAGGAATGAGAGTTTGACATCTCAGTGGTTTGATATGCACTAGGCGACCCCCAGCCCTGTATGAAGCCTTTGAAGACGGGAACAGGAAGAGAGTGAGAGAATGAAGGACTAAAGTGAGATGGAAGAGGAGTGAAGGGAAGAGAGGATGGAGTGAGTCAGTGAGGGAAAGGGAGAGATTCCAGAGCAAACATCAGCATATTTGCAGAAATCCATCTTCCTGTTGTCACAATACAGCAAAATCTCTCTCTTTCTCTCTCTCTCTCTCCCTCTCTCTTCATCCCTCCCTTTCTCACTGGTGAACTGGTGAATATGTTAATGTCTCCCTCTTCACTCCTGTTGCACATTCAACATGTTTAATCGATGCATATTTTCTTTTATTCTAACTGAAGTGTGAGCACACACACACACATATACTTTGATCCTAACATTTGCACAATAGAGAGTTTGTGCAGTGCTTTGTTCTGACTGAAGTGTGTGATGTCTTCGGGTGTCTTTATTGAACAAAGTGACAACCCAAAGATCAGTCGTGCTGTGTTCATCAGCGCAGCTCATAGCTGTGAGTTCGAGTCATACTGTGTTGTAATCATTTCTTCTCTAAAGAAAAGTGTCCTCACAGTTTTTTTTTCTCCTTTCATCTTTTTAATACTTTTATGCGTAATAGGGAACGTCTTTATGTATATTGCAGTATAATTTTGAAAGTAGTTAGTGTTGTGTTGTGACCACAATAGATTTGGCCTTTGGTAATATGTGACTGTTTTCGTTTGCATGAAATTTCATTCAAATGATTCGATGGACATTTTTCGGAGACTTGAGTTTTAAAAAGTCTCAGTCTTGTCTCGGACTCAGCCGTATTTGTACTCGATCTTGTTGTCATGGACACGGACAAAGAGGACTCTCAATTTTATTTCGAGACCAGCCGAGACCACATCTCTTAGAATATTACTATTAATATTAAAACTCTTTGAGACAGATGTAGGTATTTTGCGTTGTTTATTATTAGTGTTTTAATAACTCTGAATCCCTTTAACTAATAGAAACCACACACATACCGTCAGAATCACAAAACTTAGAACTTACCAGACATTATATTCATTCCTCTTCCTCTGTACATGAAATTATTTCTGTGATTTCCAAGTAATTCCGTGAAGTAATTGCATAAAGGCATCAATTACATTATTTGTGATGTAAACACGAGTTAGCGCTCACGACTTTAATACGGAACGTCATCATGCACAGAAATGTAGTTCTCTTCCAGAAAGGCCAAAAGCAGCTCATTTTATAGGCCAAAAACTTTAACATTTCTTCATTTTCAATTGATCAGAAAATATTTTTTCCATTGTATAATGTCAGCGAGTAATCAATAGGGAAAAAATAAATTTGGAAAAATGCATTGTTTATCACAATTTTATTCTGTATCCTGAATACTGAGGCATAGAATGTTTCTGCCTAATAAAAACTCAACAAGCCAATAAAACAGTGAGAGGGTTCTGCCACTGTGGTTTGTTGAGTTTAACATATGATGTGATCAGTTTGGATCACTGCTTCCATTGACGTGATTTCCTCATTATAGAGAGAAATACTGAATAAACATGTTTAATGTATATGCATTAGGCTTAATGTTCCACTTATTTGTCATGTGGTATTGGTCCGGTCTAGGTCTTGACTCAGTCTTGTCTCAGTCTCGGCCCTTCAGAGTCTTGGTCTTGTCTCAGTCTTGAAACACTCGGTCTTGGTCTTGTCTCGGTCGCGGTTTAGATGGTCTTGTCCCCAACTCTAATATTAAGATCTTGCAGAATGGTTCTTGGTGCATTTGTGTATGATAATACAGTGTGTTTACTTATAAGGGACCATAACTCATTCATAAGATTTGGGAGTGCGGTGCGTTTATGGGAGTGTTGTGGAAGTTTTGTGAATGTATGCGCTTTTTTGCAGAAGTGTTGAGTGTGTAAAGGTTTTTTGTGGGGCAGCTGAGGGTGGGTGGGGGAATTGAGGGTGTATGTGGAATTTGTTGAGGGTGCGTGTTGGTTTTAGTGTGAGTGTTGAGCATATGTGGTCATTTTAGTGGTGTTTCAGTGTGTGTATATTTTGTTGTGGGGGTGCTATAGGTGTGTGTGGGTTGTTGGTGGTTTTGATCCAAGAATGTCAAGTGTGTGTTGACTGTTTTGTTCTGCATGCTGTTTTGCCACTATTTCTAGCTTCAGCCAGGAAACATTGAAAAACTTAATGTGTGTGAGTGTGTGTATTATATTGTCAACACTGTTGTGTGAATGCCTTTTGATTGGTGTAAAGACCTTACAGTTACACTCTCACTGTTCACAGCTTTCACACATAATATCACAGTGTGTTTTCCCCTCAGTAGCTTCTTACAATTCTGCAGCCAAAAGCGTGTTACTGCAAATTTGAGTTTAAAATCTCAGCGTATCAGACTACTGTCCATCTTATCATATTTAATACCTGCAGGTGCTGTTTAAAACTTGAAGGTAGCACTTCTGTTCCAGAGTGTTTGAGGTTCTGATCACCTTCCAAAGAGACTGAATTTTTAATCTAGCAAACCCCTACAAGTGAAACCCTGAGGGTTCACTTGTAGGGGTTTGCTAGATTAAAAATTCAGTCTCTTTGGAAGAGACTGTGGGTTCATTTATAGAGGTCCACTTCAGACCTCTGTGGGTAGTATGAGTACTTACTATGGATGCTGAAAAGGTATTAGTTCAAGTTCCAGACCGGTAAAGTTGCCACTGAGGTATTTATGAGCAAGTCCCCAAGTACTGCTCCCTGGCTGCTGTCTGTCAGCTGCCCAGAATCAAAAATGTAATAACCTAGTTTATTGCTACACATAGAAATGTATTTTTCATGCCTTCATGCCTTGATGTTATCAGTATTCCAGATGAGGAACACTTCATCCCAGCTGTGGGCGACTGTTTCCTATCCGATTCACTTCTTTTGACAGCCCAGGTCAGCCGGCGGGATCAATGAAGAGCAGAAAATGCTGACTCATCGCTGTCCTGATTGCCTGTCAGTTGGAGATCTGAAGTCATGATTCAGCTAAATACAACAAGGGACAGAACAGAGGTGGCAAGAGATCACTAGATTGAAAAGCGCTGGATGTTTAAAAATGAAACATTGGGAATGGGAAATATTGACAGTTTCTGTTGTGATGTGAGTTTTGTCATTAAGTGCAAGTGTTGTGTTTAGTCAGAGATTATGCAGTGTTTTTGATGACAAATCCCTGAATTTGAATTTGCCTTGGTTAATAATAAAAATAAAAGTCAAGACCATCGACGTACCATTCCATCTACCGCACTACACCACAGTATAGCATGAAAAAAGATTCTAGAATTAACTCAAACTTTTGGTGCTGAGTAATTAGCTAATGCTAATTCTGACTGATAATAAATCCACTTGCAAATGGTAACTTTTTCATTAGGGCAGCTGGTAGCGTATCAGTTAGAGAGTTCAACATGTGATCTGAAGGTCGCACTGAGGTACTCATGGGCAAGGTAACGACCCCAAGCACTGCTCCATGGGCGCTCCTAAAAATGTCCCACTGAGGTACTCATGGGCAAAGTAACGACCCCAAGCACTGCTCCACAGGCGCTCCTAAAAAGCTGCCTGTGGAGCAGTGCTTGGGGTCATTACCTTGCCCATGAGTATTGCCCATTGTGCCCACTGCTCCGTCATGGATGGCCCAAATGCACATTTCGTTGTGGTGCACTGTGTGCAGTGCTGTTTTCACAGTGCCAAATAATTTTCAAATCCAATATCAGATCCAGTATATCAGTGCTTATGCATAAATGTTATTTTCCGCTAACACTTGATAGCAATATGACATTACTATTTCCAGTGGTGCACTACTGGAAAATAGCATTAGCTAGTGAAATTTAATGTTGTGACCTTACATCAGAGACTTATGTTTGTTCTAGACATCCTGCATTTGTTAGACAATATTATATAAAATATCTAAATGAAAGCACCCACTTCATTTTCTTCATTTGAGTTGAAAAAAGTTCTTCTACGAATCTATTAATATTCTGATGTTGCCACCTTGTGCTTGGAATGTTCAAGAAAAGCCACATGAGCTTTAAGGGAGAACATGATCATATAAAGATTCTATAGCATTCAGCTGGTTTATGAGGTCAGTGTGGTGGAGGAAGAATTGAGCTACAGGAACTGACAGCAGCATATAGACAATGTGGGTTGATGTGGTTACCTTTACTGCACTGCAGTGGTATACTGTGTAGGTGGGGGCTTTTCAGGCAGTTGTGGAGACCTGTAGTTCATCAAAAGATTTGAAAACCTGTGATTTTTTTTGGGTGGCGCTGCAGTATTATTTAGATCTATTAATAAGTACCTGACAAAGTGTGTGGGTGTATGTGTATGTGTGTGAGAGAATGAGACAGAGAGACAGAGATATATTAGTACTGAAACAGTAAATCTACTGTAAATACAGGCTTACTGAGCCTTTCTCTCTCACTTTCTCTCTCTCATATGTAATCACACCCGCCATCTCTCACACTTGTACGCATACACACTCCAAACAGTTGATAAATTTGTACAAACACTTTAGTGCTCAGAAAAAACAAAGATCTTTTAGAACTCATTCACAGCCTAAATGATGAATCTACTCTCCACTCTCCAAACTAAAGGCGCCTTGAACTACACAGTTTTTCATTTTCATTCTTCATTATTTTGCACTTTAGGGGCAAATCTCCATTCAGCGTTTCTGTAATCATACTGCACACTCATTGCCTTTTGTGTGTGTGTGTGTGTGTGTCTAGGTTTATTCAAGCATCTGCATTTCCCTGCGTTTCTTCCTTCTCAGTGATGCCATTAGATCATCTCACCCCTCCGCCAGTCTGTCATCTTGAGCATGTTCTTAAAAACAACTTTCCCCAGGCATGAATTGGATGAGTGATCTGTGTGTGTGTGTGTGTGTGTGTGTGTATGTGTGCATCTGGGTGTGTCTTTGTCCCCAGATGCTTCAGCCCTGTCTCATCTTCTAGTGTTGACAATGTCTGTTTTGCCTTTCTGTCATTTTTCCCCTCATTTTGTCTCCCTTGGGCTTGCTGTCCCGCTCAGACGGTGCGAGTGACAGATTAGATTTGAAAAACCTTCTGAAATACACCCGCAACCTCAGCGTAAACTCCTCCACTCCTCTGATTTGACACTGCGCATCTCTGTCTTAGCACAGAAGCAATTTGCTTTTTAGAAGAGTGTTCACTAGCTGATAGAATCTCCTGTTGGTGTCGACCCATTTCTGATTTGATGTCGTACTGGCATCCTTAAGGCTGAAAAGTAACACAGATTCCTTCAAATGTCACTTTCATTTTTTTCACCCCGTTTTTGGAACGGGGTGAAAAAACGTGTTTCTAAACACATGTACACAAATGTATTCAGGGTGTTTACAAACTGTAAATCACAATACGATATTGTATCAGTTCAATAAGCAATGATTCACTACAATTTGATTTTGATTTGATTCAATTCAAGAGACGGTGACATGAGACAATATCACAGGTTATCACTTCCATTGATAGCAAATCACAAAACAACAACGTAAGTTGCCTGTGTTAATAGCACTTTTAAAAAGTTAACATCTCTGCTCTTGCCTGAATCTGAATCAGAAATCTTTATTGATCACAGAAGGAAATGCTTAATTGCTTAGAGAGGGATGTTACAATATGTATGGTGTCTGACCAATGTTTTAATTTTGATTTCAGTGGTTTGGGTTTGTGTATGAGTGAATTTATGTACTGGTGTACTGAATATCAATTAATCATTACACTTCTACAGTACAAAGTCAGTGTCAGTTCAAAACAAAGGTGCTGAATTGGTAGCAGGAGATCACTGTCCATGGTGCTGATCTGCTGTTTTGCTGTCTTAGCAGTTTATAGGCCGGTGCCAGAGGTGCAAAAATGGGTTGCATTAATGCTCTTAATTAAAAAGTGGGTGTGTTTTGGTTGTAACATGCAATTAATCAATCAGAGTGTCATCTCCCTTTTCCTTCTAAAAGCCATGTAATCGTGCACCTTGGCAGATTGCTATATTAGCAGCACAGGAGGAAACTTGACCGTTAGCAGACCATTTATGTCATTTTCCAGAGTTCGACCAAAGCTCACAAATGCTTAATGACTCTTTTTTAAATATTTTGTTGCACCCAGTCATAATTTGCCATGTTTTGTCCATTTCTTTTATAAGACTGATAACAGGATCTCTCTATCTACTCCAATCCCCTCCTTCTCTCTCTCCCACCTTCTCTTCTCTTTCCCCTCTCCTACTATTTAGGCTACGTCTATATTATCTCTGTCTGCTACCATTCTTTCTTTCTTTCTTTCTTTCTTTCTTTCTTTCTCTCTCTCTCTCTCTCTCTCTCCCTCATATTTTATCAAATCAGCAGACACACTTGCGCCAGGTGTAAAATGGAGCTTCTAAAATATGTGTTTGGTGCTGTATGAGCCCATTCTCTTGTACTGGTATTGACATTCTGCTCTCTGCTGTAGAGCTGCGATTGATCGTGTCACAACTGTTCAAGAACAAAGTACTCTGTGTCATCTTCAAGGGCTTCTGTTGGTACCGTGACTGACGGCTTTAGTGTGCTCATCTATGAAGTGGAGGGAGAAAGAGAGACAGAGAGAGGGAGAAAAAGGGATTGAGAGTTAGATAGCAAGATCATGTATACTTATGAAAAGAATGAAAATATTGAGAAAGAGATTTGGAAGAATATTTAAAATATATACTATAGCGAGCAAGTAGAGATGCATGGAGGGAGGGAGGGGAGAGAGATGTGGAGAAGAGAGATCATATGGGCCTAGAAGAAAAGAGGGAGCAATAGAAAAAGGGAGAAAATATAAACAGACCAGAAGAATTTTAAAGAGGACATGCAAAAAAGGGTTGATGTAGCAGGTAGAGGGGAGGAGAGAGACAGAAATGAGACTGAAGCAGAGGAGAGAGGATATGGATGATGAAGTGAGAGTGATACAACTAGATAGACAGGTGCAAAGGGTGTGTGTGTGTGGACCTGGCAGCAGGGTTGAATTTAAATCAGACAGACATGTGCGAGGGTGTAAGCACACTAATATGACACTCATATGAGGCTGAGTACAATCTGTGATGATTTGGTGCAGAGAGAGAGAGAGATGTTTGCTCTGGAATCCCTCTGCCGCTCTTCCTTCCATCCTCTCAATCCCTTTCACTCCTCTTCCATCTCCCACTAGTCCTTCATTCTCTCACTCTCTTCCTCTTCCCCTCTGTCTCTCGCTTTTTGTGTCTTCAAAGGCTTCATACAGGGCTGAGGGTCGCCTGGTGGACATCAATCCACTGAAATGTCAAACTGATTTCTTTTCAATTCAGAGAGAAAGAAGGGAGGCAGAAAGGAAAGCGGGGGGCAGAAAGATAAAGAGCGATGTTGCAGTGATGGACATCAAAAGAAGAAGCAAAAAATGGAATTAAAGGGAAAGGAAAGAGGAAAGAGGCTTTCTCTTCATGGGTGTAATTTAATGTGTGTATGAGCGTGTGTATGTCTGGGTGTGTTCAGTTTATACTTCAGTTAACCTTAAATCACCACATTACTGATCTGTTACAGCGTCAAGGAGTAATTGCCCTTAATTTTAAAGCACTGAAGTGAGACATGTCTGTGTATATATGTGTGTGTGTGTGTGTGTATGTGTGTGCATGCATGCTGTGTGTGTGCTTGCTCACAGCCTCGTTCCCCTATGCATGTGTATGCGCTTGTTCAAGTGGGTGGTTGCGCACATTTGAGGATGTACATGTGTGAGTGTGTGTGTGTGTGTATACAACTTGGCATCTGCTGAGTGTGTTTTATCCTGAAGTAGTTGGACAGTAGTTGGACGTGTGTGCATTTTTGTGTCTAGAGGGATTTTACAGATAAACATGGGGGATGTCCTACCAGAGTAGCAGAAGGAATCTCACTGCAAAACTCACTCCACAAACTCTCAGCGTATTGATACAGGAGACTGTAGATTCAAACACATCATGCTACTTTTTGCTGCTTGATACAAAGGGAAAACTCACCTGCTTCTCATCGTCTGTAACTGATATAAAAAACTGCCTGATGTAACATCATAAACTCCCATTTAAGGGTTCTAGGATTACTAGGATTCTAGGAACACCAATATTTAGCACATAAACAAATATTGCAATATTAAAGTTTGCCAGTACTGTGCAGCCCTAATACACCATGTATTATGAATTACAACCTGTGTATGGTAGATTTTACTGTGTTACCTCACTTCTCTTGTTGTGACTCTCTCACATCAAGACTCTAATTGTGACAATGGTCATTTGTGTTGGGTTGCAGTATAAAATATTGTTGCTCTTGTCGTTCTGTACTTTGGATTGTAACAGTCTCGTTGCATTTGTATTATACAGTGTGTATCTGATACTGTTATGACGTGTAATGTGACACAACCCATCACAATCCGTGTGTGTACATAATGTGCATTTCTGATGCCACCCATATCATATATATCATGATTATATATGATCATAATTGTATTGTGTGCAGTTTGACTAATGATGCATCCAAAAGCTTCTCTCATTTTTTCACTCAGATTTTTCTTGTCTCATTTTAAGTCAGTCATATCGTAGCCCCTATAGTGAATCATATGTGAAAATGCATGTGACCTGAATAGAAGCTCACACAATCCCATCATGCCCCGGGGGGGGAGTGTGGTGGTGTGTGCTACTGACATTGTGTGTGTGTGTGTGTGTGTAAGAGAGAGAGAGAGAGAGAGAAAGGGGGGAGAGAAAGAAAGAAAGAAAGAAAGAAAGAAAGAAAGAAAGAAAGAAAGAGAAGAGGAAAGGGTGAGAGAGAGTGACAAAGAGTGTGTGTGAGAGAGATGAAGGAAGGCAGAGAGAGAGATTGACGCTGTGCAAGATACAGGGAAAGAGATTGAGACAGGAAGAAAGAAAGGAGAGCGGGAGCGGGAGAGAGAGAGAGAGGAAGAGAGAGGGGTGAGAGCGGGATAAGTTGTGTTGTGATCTCTTTGACTCCTGACTAAATGGAGGACGCTTTGTGTGTGTGTGTGTGTGCACACATGTGTGTGTTTATGTTTGCAGATTTGCATATGTGTATGCCTGTGTGTGTGTGTGTGTATGCCTGTGTGCGTGTGTTGTGTGTGTGTGTATGTGTTCCGAGCAGGTTTGAGATGTAACATCTCTCCACTCTAACTCCTCATTCTCCATCGATCTGCCTACATTACCCCACTGCCCCATCACCCGCTAAAAATAGAGCCCCGTCCCTCCCTCCGTCCTCCAGCCCACATTCTCTCCATCCGCCGGCTGTCCCTAAATAGCTTTCACCCTCATGCACCCTACACTCTTCTGTTCCCTCTCTATCTCTTCGTTTCATCCTTACTACAGGTCTCACTGATTTCTCTCATCTCACTGCTAATCAAATATTACAGTTCCTCCCATCTCCAGTTATGTATATCTCTTATTTTCTCTGTTTAGCCCCTCCCCCCCTCTCTCTCAACCAGTCACTGTCCCTCTGTTTCTCTGTCGCTCCGCCTCTCCTCAAGGTGACTTTATGTACGGAGATTTTGCAATGTGGATGCTACAGCTGTGAAAAGGCTCAGTGTGTCTTTTTATAAGGTCAATGTGTGTGTGTATGTATGTGAGAGAGATACATCCATATGTTCTCACGCAGCCCATGCGTATGCCTGAAAGCTGAAAAGGTTCCGCTCCCTCTTTCCTCTCTCTCCATCCCCCCCGTTCTCCCTCTCTGTCACATTTCCCTTGAGACACACAACAAACAGAAAAGGTGACTTTTTCTTTTCAGCTGTTTAAATTGAGTTGACTTGCTTACACAGCTTGAACAAAGGTGAAGGAAAGACTGAAGGAACACCCCCAACACATACACACACACATACACACACATTTTCAGGTTAGGCTTCCGTCTGGTCTCTGCTTGATATCTGTGTTTTCTGCCAGCACAAGATAGAGGACAACACATTGTTATGAGTCATTTCTATCTGAGTGTTTTTATTTATAGGTGTGTGTTGTACGAATTATGAGCACCTTTTCCCGGTTTCAGACGTGTGTGAAAGAAAGAGAGAGAGAAGGAGTGTGTGCATCCTAGTCGTTCCTACTTCCGACTGCTTCCTCCATATACTTACCATACTTACCTGGCGGAGTGATACCATGGTCAAGAAGGTGGTCCATCCAGGGCAAGGCTCAGCCATTGCACTCCGGTTGACTGACCTCTGCAAAATCCACAGATGTGAGAATCTTAGTAGGGGAACTATGTTCGCTCTCTCCCCTTCTTGGGGCAGTTGGTAACCTAATGGTTAGGGATTTCGCCCCATGATCGGAAGGCCACTGGTTCGAATCCCGAACTGATAAAGGTACCACTGAGGTACTCATGAGCAAGGTACCATCCACAAGCACTGCTTCCCTGGGCACTGCCCATGTTAGCTGCCCACTGCTCCTTCACGGATAGGTCAAATGCAGAGGTCACATTTTGTGTGCTGTGCTGTTGTGTTCACAAAGACAAATAACCACTCACATTTAAATGCTAAGCCTCTGGTTTGAGCCAGTGTTAGATGAAAAGAGAGATGTCACATAAGATCTCTGTCTATAATTACAATAATAGTGTCCTCAGCAAAACTTCTCACCCTGGTTCCCTGATTCACCCCGACCCCGTATCTCTCCAGCAGTGGCAGATCAAACGGGGTCCGCGCTGGATGACTTTAGCGTTAAATTACAGCTCCTGCAACTATTAAAAATGCATCTTGACAAATCTCCTGTGGAGTGAGAACTGAAGGAGAAAACCGTTTTGCTTTAAAAAGTTTTTTCCTTTGCTGAACGGTGATGTTTTCAGAGCTTTGAGTGCAGTCCAGCATCTGTGTATTTGTGTAAATCTCTGCGGTGACTGACCCACAGGTGTACAGCTACACTAATATATGTGAATTCATTACAATAATGCATGCAGGCCTAACTTTGATGTTTGCTGAATCTACAGTTTGGTGTCCACCTTACTGCATCGGGGCTTGTAGTGAGTCTGCACTGCAGTTTTTATGTCCTAGATATGAGGAAAAAGTAAATGAGACATAAATATTTCATACAGATTTGTATAAAGAGCAACATTTTAAAAAGCAATCTTTGATTCATTTTCTTTTTTTTTCTTTTATCACTGTAATAACGTTTTTCAAGTGCAAGATTTAGTCACATTTCTGTGATGATGTATAGTTACATTTTAGTCAACTTTTTCCTATATATCACTTTAAGCCAGCCAGTGTTAGCCTGACTAATAAATGCTTCTGTTTCTGTGTGTGAGAGAACAACGCTTGCTTACGGGCTATTGGCTCATAAGTGGATTTGTCATTTAGGTTCAGGGCGTCTTCACGTCTTCCATTAATACTGTGCATTTTGTGTCATCCACGTGACCAAACCAAACACAAATTCTGCATTCAAGGTTCTTTATTTGTCACATACATAGTTATACAAATTAAAGTGAGTGAGTGATCATATGCCATTGTGAACACACCACAGCAGTGTTCTGTTCCCAGTGGGCCATAGTTGACCACAGCAACATGTGACCTCTGCATTTGACCTAGGGGTAGGGACTCAGTTCCAATCAATCAATTCCATCAGAATTGTACACCTCTGACTATTATCGATTCTTCTTGACGATTCTCTCATTTCCCAATGTAAACACGTTTGTTAGTGCACACAACTCTCACAGAGAAGTCCAACATTCACTAAAACGTTCCAGTTCAGTTAAATCTTTCCATTTATTGCAGACAAAACATATCTCTTAGCTGATGAATAACAAAAACTACTCACAGTACAGCTGTTTACTCGATATTTATTTATTCTCAACACACGTCCACAGCGCTATTGTGCCGCGGCTCTCGTATGGAACGCCCTCAGGGCAAAAATGTGCTTCTCTCCCAGAAATCAGTCAAAAATAAGTTATAGGCCAAAATGAGTCCAAATGCTCAAAAAGTGCCAAAACTTATTATTAGTATTTCTTCATTTTCCATTAATCAGAAAATATTTTTTCCATTCTATAATGTAAGAGAGTAAAAAAATACATTTTTGTTATCAAATAATTTTATTCTATATCCAGATGGATTCCAAATGGATAAAGAAGTGTTTCCATCTGGCATCTTATTTTTCTTCATAGTACTAAACCATAGAATGTCTCTGCATAATAAAAACTCTGAAAATGAATGTGCATGTGTTCACGTTCACAGTCTTGTGCAGACATCATTTTGGGAAAAATAAAATGGTTGCTTTTGTTGCAGAAGACTGTGTAGAACTACTTTTTTCGCACTCAAAAATCTACTCACGATTGGATAAGAGAATTGATAAGGAACTGGACTGATAGGTAGAATCGAAAATGGCATTGATATTGATAAAATCTTATCAATTCTCACCCCTAATTTGACCCGTCCAGTGCGGACCCCGTTTGATCTGCCGCTGCTGGAGAGATACGGGGGTCGGGGTGAATCAGGGAACCAGGGTGAGAAGTTTTGCTGAGGACACTATTATTGTAATTATAGACAGAGATCTTATGTGACATCTCTCTTTTCATCTAACACTGGCTCAAACCAGAGGCTTAGCATTTAAATGTGAGTGGTTATTTGTCATTGTGAACACAACCGCACAGCACACAAAATGTGACCTCTGCATTTGACCTATCCGTGAAGGAGCAGGGGCTAGCTTTTTGGCAGTGCCCGGGGAACAATGTTTGGGGATGGTACCTTGCTCATGAGTACCTCAGTGGTACCTTTACTGGTCCAGGACTTGAACCAACTAACACCCTAACCACAATGCTTGGCCATATTCATTCATTCATTATCTGAACCCCTGAATGGGGGACTGGGGCCTATCCCGGGACATCACGGGCGCATGGCGGGAAACAATGCTGGGCAGGCGCAAACACACTGCAGTCCACACACACTCACACAATCACACTCTTCACACCTTACAGGGCCAATTTAGAGTTGCCACTTAACCTGTAGTGTATGCTTTTGGACTGTGGGAGGAAACCCGAGCACCCGGAGGAAACACACACAAACACGGGGAGAGCATGCAAACTCCACACAGAGAGGCCCCACGGCTGATCTGGGGCTCAAACCCAGGACCTTCTCGCTGTAAGACGGCAGCGCTAACCACCGTGCCGCTCTGCTTGGCCATATGCCGAGTCTAACTCTTTATCCACTGAGCTTTCATACCTGGCTTTATACTGAATTGTGAAAATATGTTATACTTATTGGTGGAAATTAACATTTTTGCCTGCTTACTAAAAGGTTAAACAACATAGAATTAACATAAATTACTAAATGAATCCATATCCAATCTAATCATATTAGGACCTTAATCAGAATTATGAATGAGGACAAGAGAGGAATCCCGGATCTTATCAAAAAGAAGATAGTAAAACTACCAGCATCAGACCGATCTTTTTAATAAAGTGGACGGGGCGGAGCTTTATTAAAACCCGAGGAGGTGGAGGAATCTTTACAAAGGGCACAAGTGCAGCTCTCAGCTACTGCCCCCAGTCTCCATTCAAGTGTCCCTGTGGAGGTCTGAGGGCATAGCGAAGTTCTAAAACAGTGTCTTATTTGATCTGGGCTGGAGAGATTTTCCCTCTCCTCCTCCTCCTCTTCTTCTTTCCCCATCTCTCTTTCCGCTCATCTCTCTTCCAGTCATTTGGCCAAACAGAAACGATCTCAATTATTTAAGGCTTCAGAAAAGTCAATTATGGCAGTGGGACTTTGCCAGCAGAAAAACGTGGGGTGGAGGGCATTTGGCAAGTCGCACACGTCCTGAAAGTGTGAGTGCGGCAAGTGTGTGTGTGTGTATGAGAGAGAGAGAGCAAGAAAGAGACAGAAACAGAAAGCCGCACATCAATTCTGACAAACCGCTGTTTCACAAGAGCTTTTCGTGGGTTTTTGACGTTTATGGGTATGGCTGCATGGTTGTGTGTGTGTGTGTGTGTGTGTGTGTGTATTTGAGCTTCTTTCAGCCTTTGAATGAAAGATTTTTCTCCAATATGTCGGACAGTAAGACCATCAGCAAAGCCACCATCATTAAAATGATTGATGTTGGTCACTAAAAGCTTTACTGCTAATCTCTGTTGCTGCTTAGAGCAAGAAGTAGTGTTGCACATGTATGACACACACACACACACTTAGAGCTTGCAAACATTCTCTCCGAATGCCTGAACCAGGAGAATGTAAGGTCATTATATCATTGTGCCCCTCGGCTACACCCACACTTCCACTCATCCGTTTTAGATCAAAGGTCAGATGTTACGTGCCAATTCCATAAAGGACGCTGCCGTATGGCTTTGGGCTTTGCTCATGGCTTTTGGGCAACAGGGACATTTTCTCATTCTTTTACAGGCCGTTATAAAAGTGCTTTTGAAAGCAGATTTTCTTTCTCTCTCTTTTGTAGCCCGTAGTGACGCGCTCCCTCTTTTTCACATTAAGAGGGTCACAAATGATAAATCATACCTCTAACAGAGGAAGGGGGAAAACGAGAGAGAACGAGGTGTCCTTCGGGGCATGCTGGGAATATTTCCAAAGAAATCATCTCCTTGCCTTCCCTCCTCTATCTTTCACTCCATCTCTCCCTCTCTATCTCTTTTGAAAACACAACAAATGGAGCCCTGGGTATTTGCACGACGCTGAATGTGATGTAAAATGCAGCTCGCTCCATCACCACGAGGAATGGAATGATGATGTAATTCAGGGGTAAATAATGACGACATGCGAGCGGGAGGCTCTGGCGATGCAGGTTGAATGGGTTTGCGGCAGCTTACGTGCCGCCAGATCGCTTGAAAGAAAGGTGGAGCGGCGGAGGAATAGAGCCCAGAGGAAGGAGGTTGGGAGTTTTGCTGCAGATTATGCTGGTAGTCAGCAGCCGCTCATGCAATCCACTGCAGTCCCACCACAAGCCTCTTTCTGTCTGTCGGTCTCTCTTTCTTTCTTTTACTCTGTCTGTGGCTGTCTAAGTTTCTCTCTCTCTTACGCTTTCTTGTTCTTGTTCTTTTCTGTCTTGTTTCTCGCTGACATTTTCAAACTCCACACTCACTCAAACACACACACACACACTCTCACATCGCAAATTATTGCTTATATAACATGGCTTTGGCTTTCAAGCTGTGACTGGACAAACACCAAACCCGTCTGCGCGCGTGCACACACACACACACACACACAGTGGCATCTTGCAGTCTTTGTGAGCTCCTTTCATTGACTGAACCTTAACCTCACCAACAAAGAACGACTTTACCTCAGAGCCGTTAAAAGTATAAGTAAAATAAACATGATTTTCACATGTGCACACAACTTGTTCAACTACATCTTGTGAGCATGTAAAAACATCTCAAGAGCAAGCATAAAAATCTTGTGAGCATGTGTAAACATCGTAGGTGTCACAGATCCCCCCCGGACATTATTCCAGGGGACCACCAGGTGTTGCCAATGTTAAGTTTTGTTTTTCTGTCTTGTCTTTTGTATCTACTGTCAATCATCTTCTTGTCCCGCCTCTTGTTTCTGTCTGGTTCTTTCTGTTAATCCAGCTTTGTTATTCTGTTCACCTATTTTTCATGTGTTTAGTTCCCTCTGTTTCCTTTGCTTTCATTTGTTCCCTCATTTTGATTTAGTTTGTCATTACCAGTGTTGGGAGTAACATGTTAGAAAAGTAGCGCAATTACAGTAATGTATTGCTGTAATATATATAACTTACCAGTTATATATTTTAAGTTTAGTTATATGTATATTTCAGTAAAATGCATTACATCATACTTTTAACCAGAATGTAGTGCAGTTTTGTTTTCACAAAAATCACCAACACCGCAAGACCTTTGGGACAAGAGAAACATTCGGCAAGTGTTTATGCTACACCACATCACCCTCCACTAGATGTAGAATGAACAGCAGTAAACTACATTTTAGTATTTCACAATGGCAAATTCTACATCTAAAGTTATTCTGGTGAAAGTCACTCAGAAGTAATGCAGTGGTTGTGTAACGCATTACAATTCAGCAACAGTAATATTGTTTTGAATAACAGTAACTAATAATCTATTATGT
The DNA here is from genome assembly GCA_032718565.1 of Distichodus sexfasciatus. Taxonomy (NCBI): domain Eukaryota; kingdom Metazoa; phylum Chordata; class Actinopteri; order Characiformes; family Distichodontidae; genus Distichodus; species Distichodus sexfasciatus. Next base: position 3,207,394 of record JAVGVS010000012.1, read on the forward strand.
TTTGGAAGTAATTTGACCAACACTGCTCATTACCAAGTACGTTTCTGGTTCTTTTCATTGGTTTCACCCTGCCCTCTCGTTTGTTTCAGTGAATATTAGTTTGCCTTTTTCCAAGTACTCCCTGTCCATCAACCATCATTCTTAACCCCTGTCTGACATGCTACCTGGATGAAAAAAAAGATTTCTGTTTTGTTTTCACCAGCATGACTAAATTGTTTTCTAAAATAAATCCTGGAACATGCCCTGCGGGAGTGCCTCCATTTGCGGTGTCACGCCAGACAGCATGACATTAGGCTTATACAAAAATATATCTTGCAGCTCTTATGTTTATTTGGCTTAGAGTAAAAAATAATGTTGCACATTATGTTTTTGGGATGTATGGAATGTATAGCCCAGTACTTTAGACCAGGTCCAGCTTTGAAGACATAGTTTGTGGGCTTAAATCATTTAAAATGAATTCTGAACACACAACAACATTTTGTGAGCATGTGAAACCATCTCATGCTCACAGAAAAACATTGCATGCTTAAAGTGAAGAATAGCTTTTGATTGGTGTGCTTTTAGGAAAGCATTTCTTTATGGCCTCTAATCAATGCAGCAATCAATACACCAAACACTCCAGCTATATTTCTGCTTCATTAGTTTATCTTTTCTTTCTGTTCTTTCTATGTGGAATGGGCCATATCATTAAGGGGAGAGAAAATATGTTACAGAAGTCCAGAGAGTAAATGCATGGAAATATCCCCCTTAAATTAGCTTGTCTCAGTTTAATTTGCTAACAGTATTCAGATATTTAAGGAAATCCTTTAATCCAGGTCTCGAATTTATACTTAAAGAACTAATTAATTAACTCAAATGAAAGGGGTTCACCCAATTTGTGTTGCAAATTACAGTAAAATTAATGACTCATTAATTTACTTTAATGACTTGATGCATGTATTAAGGTGAGTCTAGGGATATTTTTAGGTCTGTATTCTTTTCTAGAGCTTGGTGATGGGGTCCTGAGAAGTTAAACAAGGAGGTGAGGTTGGGAGCCATTAGTTTTCTTTACTGGAGGATGGGGCGTAATATGTTTTCTACTTCTGTGTGTGTGTGAATGTGTGTATAGGTTCCTAAGAACCCAGTCTTTGGAATGGTACTACAACAACGTGAAGAGTCGCTTCAAGAGGTTTGGCAGTGCTAAAGTGCTGAAGACGCTCTACAGGAAACACATCATTGAGAGAGGAGCTTTATCAGAGCTACCCGGTATTCTCACACACACACACACACACACACACACATTTGACTATGATTTGACTATAAAGACCCATAATAATGAAGAAGAAGAAGAAGAAGAAGAAGAAAAAGAAGAATACATCTATTTGTGACACCCTTTTAACAGATACAGTATTGAATGAAACATGTATAATGTTTGGGGCAGTTGGTAGCGAAACAGTTAGAGCATTCGCCTTATGATTGGAAGGTTGCTGGTTCGAATCCCGGACCGGTAAAGTTACCACTTAGGTACTCATCAGCAAGGTACCTTCCCAAGCACTGCTGCTCATGTCTGCTGCCCACTGCTCCTTCACGGATGGGTTAAATGCAGAGGTCACATTTTGTTGTATATATTAACATTATATTTACAATTTCACCATAATCCCAAAATATAATAGCTTTTAATATTTTTTTAAACTAAAGCAAATTGAAAGTGTTGACGACAGAAGGTTACTTGAATGAAGTTGACTTTTAATTAACTAATGTGGGACAAAAGTTCAAATGGTATATACTGGTAGAGTAACTCTTCCTCTCTACAGCTATTTGAGACACTTTTTCTTCATTGCAAGTGAATAATATATTCTGAGCAGACGCAGCAGGCCATCATTGAGTTCTTGAGGAAGGAGATTTGTTGATGGTTTTCCACTGTGCAACTGGTGCACTCTGAAGAACATCTCTTGATTATGTGCATCACACACGCACAAGCACGCACTCTATGGACAGTTAATCTTCAGCTTGTATTAGCAGCATGAATGATGCAGGCAGACTCTCAGTAAGCCTAATGGATGTATATTGGTGTGTGTGTGTGTGTGTGCGTTTGTGTGTAGCACAAATTTCTGATCGTTCCGTCTGCCAGATGCCATCTTAACAGTTTATAAAAGCCTGTTGCCTACAGACTTCCACTTTTCTGACAGATTAAAACAAAGTATGTGAATGTGTGTTCACATAGCCTCACTTTACCTTGCTCTGTAGTCCAAAAACATTTAATCTATAAATCAGACTCAATCCTGAGACTTACTTTACACTATTAGAAATCATTTCAGTGTGTGTATTGGTATAACCGCTGGTATACGTTCTTTTCCTTGGCTCTTGGCTTGTGGTCGGCTAGTGCAGGTCATCTGAGGATTGCTCAAGGTCTTGGTAAGTTGCTATATTGAGGCTGGTGGTCTCCCATTCTTTGTCATTCTTGCAATAAATATTTGCTGTGTAGAAAATATTTCTGTATTTGTGTAAATATGAAAATTTGAGGAGGCACTGGTAAATATATATTGTTGTCTTTATTATTGTTATTTGACATTGTTTACTCACTGTCTGGTCTGCACTCTCTCTCTCTCTCTCTCTCTCTCTCTCTCTCTCTTTCTCTCTCTCTGTCTCTGTCCTTCTCCCTTTCCCTCTCTCTTTGTAATAGGATTTAGCCACTGCATGTTTTCATTTCAGATGAGCAGTGCAGATTATACAGTATGAGTCAGTGAGCCACACTGCCAGGCTAGTGTGTGTGTATGTGTGTGTGTGTGTGTTTATTCAAGTGAGGTTCTCATGCTCCTGTGTGTTTATTCAAGTGAGATTCTTGTGCTCCTGTGTGTAAGTTGTGTGTGTGTCTGTGTTGGGCACTAGGTTTGTGGCTGTGCCTCTGTGAGTGTTTGTGTGAAGTTTACAGATCTGATTTGCTAAATTCTGCTCCTTCTCAACTCATACAAATGTCTCTAAGAGTAATTGAAGGTCAACTGCAGATTTTTATCATAAGGTACTGTATGCATGTCTCTATAAGCTCATCCTCACACTCTCTAAACGTAGATAAACATACTACAGCTGCTAACACAAAAATCAAATGAAAAGGGGATGTTAAGCTGAGGTTAAACGTGTCCAAGTGTGTTTTGGGTGGGTTAGCCCTTTAAAGCCCAAACGAATCCACTCAGAGCACAGTTCTCATTGCTGCAGCAAAACTCTACTATTCAGCGCTAAATGTACAATAGGCTGATTAGTCGCGGCTCTGGTGGTAGGAGCGGAGAGGCTGGAGCTAATCCTGCAGGGGCTCTACTGCTGCCGCTACCGCTTTAACTGATTATGGATTTAAGTGGGGAAACATTAGCACTGATCTCTCTCTCTCTCTTTCCCCTCCCTTTCTCAATTCTCTCTCATTCTGGGGCAAAGCAGATTTTTAGGCATTTGTGAGGACCCAATTGTCCTCTAAAAGTATGGCAAAGGCTGACATTCAATGTCTGTGTTGGTTCCCAGTTTTTCAGGACAAGGACATATTGAGTGCTTGAGTGGAAGACAACTAGGTTCTTAAATATGTCCTCATCTCTAAAAGCTAATGGGGAATTCCAAGAATTTAATTTCAAGGAGGGTTGTCACTTTAGATTGCGTCCTGAGAGTTGTTCAGGGACTTAAAAGAAGTCCACTTGTGATTTGAGCTTTGACTCAACCGCTCAAGACTGAGATTTGTGAAATTTCCGTGGCTTTGTGGGGGCACTGTTTATGTGAAGTATGTGTATGGTCTTTATAAATGAAAGGATTTTATAGAAATGTTTCAGGTTTTATTTGAAAACTAAAAGAGTTCCAATATTTGCTTTTGGCCTCTGAGGTTTAATTTCAGGTTAGGGGAAGGTGTGGCTATGGTATTTACGTTTAGTCATTATGGGAGTCAGGGGAAGGACCTCATAAAGATAACAAGACAAGTGTGTATGTGTGTGCATCTGGTTTGAAGACCAGCTGTACCCTGAAGGTGTTTGAAACCTTTAGAACTCTCCGGAACTTAACATCAACACTTGAACAAAACTGTCAGATTATTACTGGCTGACATGATCGGGGTTAATTAAGGACCACATTGTCACGAAACCACAGATAGCCTGACATAACCATCAGTATGTGATACATATTATGATAAAAATATTAAATAATGCATTTTCACCATACAGAGGGCTCCACACGATGACCATACAGTCATTTATTAAAATTCTTTTTATATGAGCAGATATCCTTATTGGAGTATTAGTGCACTTCATTGTGTGGTGTTGAACACTTTTTACTGCCACATTTGCACTTATATTGAACAGTTATATTGTTGAGTAATAAATATTGAGGTCTTAAGGCCTTGACACATTTATCAGCCTAACCCTAACCCTAACCCAAGTCCTTGTGATAATGATGGTCAACATAATATACAACATGAAAACTTGAAGGAAATTGAAGTTAAATAATCAGTTATTTCTACTGTGTAATAGCTAGTTATTAAAATTGTATTTATCCTCCATTTGTGCGTTGGGTTATGTCTGATTGTGTTAGTCTTTCATCACCTTTATTTGCATATATCTGCATGTGTACAAATGCATGTGTGCTTGAGCATACTGAACTGCCATTTGCTAAATGAACTTGTCTGAATTCCCTGTACGACCCGACTGACGGGTTGAGGCTCGTTGACGAAGCAACAGTCTCTGTGATGCAGCTGAGCGGTTTAAAGAACTCAGTGTGAAGGAACAATTCTAAACCCGAGCACCATTTAACTTCTAATCCTCTATCTCCATGTCATTTCCCGTCATGCGGCTCAAGAATGTGCTTGATTCAGAATGCAGAGGAAAGCTTCAGATCCATTGTTGCCGCTGGTCTTGGATGTCATTAGTTCCAAGAGTGATGTGGAGAGGAAGGCAACCTCATTTCACTATTCATTTCAGCTAGGAATGTGGTTGGAATTTGCCCGAAATTGGCTTTTAAGCTAAATAATATGTCTCCCAATATCCATCACTCCCAAAGCACTGAGAAGTAAGTTGAGGATATTTAGAGGGATGCAATAGCATTCCACCATAACTCCATCATGTTTTTTTTCCACAAATCATGTTTACTAATGACAAGCTAATGATTTATTGTAGAAATGCCACAAGGAAAATGTGTAAAAGTGAACATGATTAATACATATTTTAAACAACTGACAAAACATCTGCTCAGTAAAACAATTTTACTGAGCAGTAAAATACTAACCAAAGTTGATGAACAGGAAGCATTTACATTGATCAGACCTCGCAAATGTATATACAGTGATTAGCCTATTGTTTTTATACTGACAGTGGCAGTCTTCCTGGAGAAACTTGGGGTTAGGGGACCAGTGGTGGTAGTTCAAGCAGGAGAGTGGGGCTGGATTTAAACCCACTACTTCCTGCTCCTAAGTTGAGTATCCTACTACTAGGCCACCAAGCTAATTAAAGAAGGAATTTTTCATTGAGAATAAAATGCTTTCATTAATTATGCAGCTTATATCCTCATGTTTCATCCTGAAACATCATTTCATCAGTCACACATATTTTTCCTCATATCTTCCATATTCTCCATATACTCAGACTGATTGTGAGGTTATTGCTGGGAGTTGACAGAAAATGAGGATTAGAGAGGATGCTGTAAAATTTTGAATGGTAAAGCAGATTCAAGCATTTTTCCAGCAGATTTAGGAAGAGCTTTAATAACTTTTGTGCTCCACTTTGGTTAATTCAGAAGTATATTTTCCTATGTTTAATGCATCAAAAAAGCAGAATGACCTGAACTAGGAGGCCAGGTTTCCAAAAGCAAAAGAGCTCAGGATACTAGGACAATGTTCTTCAGCTAAAAAGGAAAATCATTCTTGTGTGATATGCCTCAGGTTGTAAACTCACCCGCAACTTAAGGTTGTTGTCAGTTCGAACTCTTTTGAACTCTGCTGAGTTCTTTGCGTAATTGGCCTCGGCTCACTTGAAAGTACATTCTCCCCAAGATGAATACAGTCGAGTCTCAATTTGAATGGCTGTCTTGGATCTCTCAGCTGAATCTGTTCTTTTCAGATGGCTGGATGAATTCTGCATTTCTTGGAGACACTTTGCATTTGAGTCTACAGCAAGTGTCTGAATAATAGGTCCTGTGTGAATTGATTTTTTCCTGTATAAGACTATGACAGTACTGCATGCTTCGGGCATAAATGTGTGTGTGAGTGTGTGTGTATGTGTAGGTTCTGGCTGTAGTTAGAATATTTTGTTTGTGTGTTTGTTTTTTGTTATAATACTTTATATAGATAAGTGTGTTCTGTCCACATGTTTTGTCTGTAGTTGCAATAATTTGTGTGTAGATGTGTGTGTTGTATAGTTTGAGTCCAAGATGCAATGTGTTGTGTTGTTTAGCTATAATAGTTTGTGTGTAGGTGTATATGTGTGTGTGTGAGATTAGAGTCCAGATGGGTGTGTTATGCATGTGGTTAGAATACAGTAAGTGCAGATGTGTGTGTGCTGTTTGATTAGAGTTCAGGCCTATGTGTTTAGACGTGTGTGTTGTGAGTGTGTTGTGGCTCTGAGTTGTGCACTTCCAGACGATCACACTCTCCGCTCCGTTGTCATGGTGATATTGAGCGAGCGCTCCCTCAGGGTTGAGGAGGGAAGTGGAGAGGTGATGGCACGGTCAGGTGGGCTGTGTGTGTGTGTTACTTGCAAGGTGAAACAGCAGCTGTCTGTGCTGCTTTGCTGAATGACCCTGTTTGAGACTCAGTGTGTGTCTGTGTTTGTGTGTGTTAAATGAAAAATTCTGATGTGATTCCACACTCCTTGCTTGTCACACTGAACACGGTTTTCCTTTTCTTGTCATGTTCTACTTACATATTCAATTTCTGGCATCCTTCCTTTGGTTGTGTTCGGCTGTGTGTGGGCCTGCCTTTAGTGCATTGTGAGTATTTAATATGCCCATGATAAGTTGTAATATTTTGAGATTTTTTACTGGTCATTTTTATTAGGAAATTTGCTGGGATTTTAGTTAATAAATGTAAAAATGTATCTCGTATTTAAGATGTTTGTAAAAAAGTACCTGTAAAATAATTGTGTTTCAGTGCATGCTCTATACATTTAGCATGTATGAAGCATTTATCATCCTGTCTTTTTGTGTTTCCGTGTCCAAATGTGTGTGTGTTTTGAGTGTGTATGTGTGTGTGTTTGTTACTTGCAGTGAATCACCAGCTGTTTAGGCTGCTTTGATGCATGACCCTGTTTCATACTATTTGTGTGGGCTTAGGTGTTGGGCTTAGATGTAGTTGTAGGAATATTTACGTTATTTAATGATTCTGGGAGTCAGGGACAAACTTCACATAGATAAGAAGATGCAATTGTGTATCTGTGTGTGTAGATACATATATGCCTACGTGTGTGTGTGTAAACACACTTGACATTTATAAATGTGTCTCTGCCACTCTTTTTCCTTCCCTCCCAGCTTAAATCTCTAATCTTCAAATCCACCTCGCCTTAATGCAGCTTTAAGGAATCTGTAGATAAAATGCTGACGATATCCCATAATTACACGCTCTAAATCGCTTCCTTTCATGCCGGCAGCAAAGCTCCCTGTTACGCCCGCCATGAAGAAACCAAGCAAAACTTAGCCTGGGAGGTTTTAGGAAGAGGAATCCATTTTTTGTATTGGTGACATTTACTGCTACACCAGGCATGGGAGAGGAAAGAGATTATTGAGCTCCTTTTTTGTTGAGCATCGAGGGGAAAAACCCTGTTTTTAATTGTAAAATCGAAGCATGAGGCCCGGGACTTGCATTTTTATCCATGGCTGTTTACATATAACAGCTGTTAATACTCAGATTCTGGCTTTTGTAGTAATGTCTGTAAGTGAGTTGAACGTGACATGACGGTGTGAATGCAGCCCTTTACTAATTAAAGTGAGTGATTATTGGTCACTGGTAATACACCACAGCACAGGACAATGCAGCACAACAAAATGTGACCTCTGCATTTGTCTCATCCATGAAGGAGCGCCCAGGGAGCAGTGGGGGTTGGCACCTTGCCTTAGTGGTACCTTTACTGGTCGGGGAGTTGAACAAATGACCCTCTGATCGTAGGGTCAACTCCCTAACTGTTATCAACATTACCAACTTCCCCAATAATAACAACAAAAAATATATAGTTCGAAACTGGTAGTTAGGATATTGATACAAATATGTATCAAGTTCAGAAGTAAGTTCTAGTTGCCAATTATTTCTCAATAATAATAATAATAATAATAATTTATGCACTGCCTTTCTCAAAGTCAAGCACTCAACATAACAAGCAGACAATTAATAATCCCACATAGACAGTTCTACACAGCTATAGTCCTAGAGGATAGACACAGAATGACTAAGAGAAAAGGTGGAACTAAAGATGACACTTAAGTTAGATAGAAGGAAGTTTCCAAGGTTTTTCAGAGGTTCCGTAAATTGGGTACAGCAACACTGAAAGCAACACCTCTGTTGTATTTGGGAACTGCAAGCTGAGTGCGACTGATGTTAGAAGCATGTACACCAAATGAAAGATCAGAGTCTAGAGTAACACCAAGGTTTTTAACAACAGTACTTTGTGCAATGGATAATCTATCAAGATTGACCATGATGTCAGATTGTTGAATTATGGTGGCTTTAGTGCCAGTAAGAAGAATCTTAGTCTTGTCTAGATTCAACTGGAGGAAGTTGTCCGACATCCACTTTTTGATGTCAGTCAAACATTCTTCCATTATCTGAAGTTGCTGTCTGTCTCCTGGTTTAGCTGATATATATAATTGTGTATCGTCCGCAAAACAATGAAAACTAACTCCATGCTTATGAATAACTGAGCCTAAAGGTAGCATGTACAGCAAAAACAGCAAGGGACCTAAAACTGATCCTTATGGTACTCCATATTTCACCCTGACATGTTCTGAGGAATCACCATTTACATTCACATACTGATAGCGGTCTGAAAGGTAGGATTTGAACCAAGAGAGGCCCACTCCCCTGATACCAACATGTTTAAGTCTATCTAGGAGCATGGTATGATCTATAGTATCAAAAGCAGCATTAAGATCAAGCAGCACTAGGAGCGAGGCACAGCCCTAATCAGCAGATAGGAGATCATTCACTACCTTTAGCAGAGCAGTCTCTGTGCTGTGGTTGGCTCTAAACCCAGACTAAAATCTTTCATAAATCTTATTCTCCTGCAAAAATGAGGATAGTTGACTGATAGTTGATAAGTGGGAGATTGGTCTATAGTTTAACATTTCCAAGGGGTCTAAGTTGGGCTTCTTCAGCAAGCGTTTAATCACTGCTAATTTAAGAGATTTGGGTAAATAACCACTGCTAATAGAGGAGTTAACTATTGCTAGTAGAGGTTTAATCACTACTGGAGGTTTAATCATCTCTTTGAGTAACCTTGTTGGAACAGGGTCTAGTAGATGAATTTGAGGATATGATTAAAGATGTTAGTTTTGACTGGTCAACCAGGGTAAACGATTCAAATAAGGTGGCTGTCAAGGTCAGCCACTGTAGTTATTTGAGTGTTCAGAATATTCTGTCTAATTGACCAAAATTTTGGTCAAAAAGAAAATGAGTAATTTAGAGTCTGAGTATGTCCTCCATTTTTCAGTTTTATGATACAGATTACTTAGATTACAACCAAGCCTTTACATCATGGATACAGATGGATAATGAGGGAGGTGGGGTAGATTAAATGTGCCTTGTACTAATATAGTTCAGTATGTCATCTGCATAACAATGAAATTCCATGCTGTTCAATTACTTGTTCTTGTGGTAAATATCAGAGGTCTAAAGACAGAACCTTGTTGAACACATTGCTTAACCAAACCCAAAGATGACATATGCTGTTGAAGAAAAAGAAATTAGTTCCTGATATAAATTATAAACATTTTTGAATAAATCCAGCTCCAGCACTACCAGTGTTGGGCCCTTGCATAAGATCCTTAACGACCAACTTGCTCCATGGAGACTGTCTCTGTAATTTCACTTTTTTTCCAGATTGACTAATTACATAATTACAGGGTCAGTCTCCCTGAAACAATATGGTGTGAATGGCCTTGTTCAGTGGCTCGGTCGTAGTAGTTTTGGCAATAAGATGGATTTGATCCTATGACCTCTTGTTTTCAGAGGTGGGTAGAGTAGCCAAAAATCTTACTCAAGTAGGAGTATTGTTACTTTAGAATAATATTACTCAAGTAAAAGTAAAAAGTAGTCGTCCACAAATTTACTCAAGTAAGAGTCAAAAGTACTAAAGTATTGAGTAACTTCTGAGTAAATTAAAGATTAACTGGTCTATCATATAATCAAATATGCAAAAATATAAAATAACAATGTAGAATGTGTTTGGATATTACCAAACAATATTACATAAATAACTTAAAACTTTTTTAGTTTAAACCAAAGGGCTCAGCAGGCAGAGATTACACAGTAAAACAAGAACAAATCTATCTGTGCATAAACTGTCCAGTGTGTGTGTGTGTGTGTGTGTGTGTGTGTGTGTGTACTTGTGTGCGTGTGTGTCTGTCTGTCTGCCTGTCTGTGTATGTATGTGCGTGTCTGTCTGTCTGTCTGTGTGTGTTTGTGTGTGTGTCTGTCTGTCTGTGTATGTATGTGCATGTGCGTGTCTGTCTCTGTGTGTGTGTATGTGTGTATCTCAGTGTGTGCCCGCGTGTGTTTCGTGTGTGGTTATGTGACTGCCAAGCTCTGTTTGATTGGTGGAACGATCATTTAGGAGGAAGTTTTCCGACAAAACAAACAGATCATGCATTGGATAACAGATGAATAAAAATAAAAGTAGCGATCGGAATGTCGCTCAATGTAACGGAGTAAAAGCGTTATTCCTTCACAAATATACTCAAGTAAAAATAAAAAAGTATGTTGTATAAAAACTACTCTTACAAGTACAGTTTATAAAGTGTAAGTGTGTGATTATATGTCATTGTGAACACACCACAGCACACAGTGCACCACAACGAAATATGATCTCTGCTTTTGACACCATCCGTAATGGAGCAGTGGGTAGCCAACATAGGCAGTGCCCATGGTGCAGTGCTTGGGAATGATACCTTGCTCATGATTCAAACCGGTGACCTTCTGATCATGGGGCGAATGCCCTAACCATTACGCTACCAACTGTCCCAATAAAGACAGATTTTCTCTCTTTTGACTCTCTGCAGATGTCAGTGCTCCTGAGGGAAGTAACGACAATGATGGAAGTGTGTGTGGAAGTGATTATGCCTTCTACAAGCAAAGTGAAGGTGGGTATGAAAACCTCTGCTTGCTCTAGTTATGTAGACCCTCTCTGCCAAAGCTGTTCTAGAAGTCAGACCTGAGAAAGACCTGTGACATTGTGGATAAGAGTTTGTTTAATTGCTGAAAATATATTTTTTTTTCATGAATATAACAAACTGCCCAGATTCGAACTTACTGAAATAATGGAAAACTCACCAAGAAGTCATTTTCAATAAACTGTAGTAGCAGAATCCAACATATGCTTCTGACATGAGCTGGAAAATTTGCCAAGAGGCTGTCATGCTGTTATTACAGCAAAAATGACTTCTTTAGAATGAGAAAATTGCTTATTGATTTTTATTTAAAACACAGTGTATTTTAAGAATAAGAAATTTAAAGACATAATAAATAATGTTCCCAACAATTAAGCATGAAACATTGTGCGTCCAGGCAGTATGCAGGTGTGTAGCTAGTTTTTTGTGTAGCTTTTTGCCCATGTTCTATTCTTTGCCAGGTTATAATATGTGTATTTTTTGAGACTCAAGGGCTCTTGAATTAAGGGTTTGCTGAATCACAGTAATCACTGATGCACTTAATCTGACCTTTACTGCAAGGGAGAAAAATCAAAGAATAGATGTACTCTTAAGTACGCTTACAGACACAAACATACTAACGTAGATGACTAGCTACAAACACACCACACTTTATTTCAAAAGGAGAAACAAGAAACACAAGAAAGAGGTGAGCAAAACTGTATGTGGAGCAATGCATAATTTAGGTGTGTGTGTGTGTGGGTGTGTGTGTGTGTAAGGTCACAGCATGGCAGAGACCCTCACTGTCGCCCTGCGTGTTGCTGAAGAAGCCATAGAAGAAGCCATCGCTAAAGCAGAGAGCTACACAGACAGTCTGGTTCGTCCCATCCTCCATCCAATCTTTTAAATATCCATTTAGTGATCCATCAGTCCAACCATCTAACCATCTATCCATCATCTGTCCATGTATACCTGCCCATTCGTCCTTTCATTTATTCATCCATCCATACATACAGTCACGCACCCTCCCATCCATACATTCGAGGGCATGACCAATGTAGAATTTTTAAAATAGTACTTTATATAGTACAGTGAATTTGATTCATGTTTTAAGAAATGCTGGGGTTGCAGTGTGCCCTCTGTTGGACAATTTATACAAGAAACTACTAGTTATTAAATACATTGTTAAAGTTTGTGCCTTCCCTCTCTCCACTTTTTATTTATTCATTTAATTTCGCCTGCAATCAGCTTGTATCGGTTGATAACATCAGCATGCTGACGCAGCAACCAGACCATTCGTCCAGTGTTCTATCTTATCAGTTGATTCCAGCAGCTCTTTTTGTGTGCTTGCTTTAACACATTTAATTTAACAAGAAGGAAGGATGCAGGAGAGGGAAGGAGGCAGGAAGCTATAGAAGAAGCCATAAGCCATGAGCGTACATCAGGCCTCTCCTGCATGGCCTTGTTAACCTCCTTCATCCCTCCATCCTACTGAGAAATGGTGGATGATCTAAAGGTCTCCAGGTGATAAGACACTCAGTCAAAAATGACTGCTGGCACGTTAAGGAAATAGAATGATGGATGGAGACACAGATGGACCCATGTAGTACAGCAGGTGTCATGTCCAGATCTCCAACCTTTCTTTTAGGCATCCTGTCATCTTTCCAAAAAGGTATCTGACCACCTATGAAATATGTCGAGAATTAGGAAATCATTTACTTATAATGTCTAATGTTTGTTTTGTCTTTCTTTCACCCCCACCCACCTCTCTCTCCCTCTTTCTTTCTGTCCCTAACTTCCTCACGCTAACTTGTCCCTCATTAACTCCATCCCTCCGTCACTCTCTCTCACTTGCTTCCTTTCTCCTGTCCCTCTTTAACTCCCTCACTCCCTCGCTCCCTCTCTCTCATCACTTTAACCCCCTCCCTCCATGTCTCTCTCTCTCTCCCCCCCACTCCCTCGCTCTTTCTCTCCCCCTCCCTCTTTCTCTCTCTGTCCCTCTTCCTTCCCTGACACTCTCTCTGCCTTTCTCTCTTTTCACTCCGTCTTTCCCTCTCTCCCACACGCTCTCTTTGTTTGCTCACTCTCTCCCTTCATCTCTCTCTCCCTCACTCTCTCTTCATTCCCGGACTCTCCCTCTCTTTCTGCAGGAGAAACAGAATGAGGCTCGGTATTTACGTGACCACAAAGAGGAGCTAATAGAAGAACTCGCCACTACTATTGTCCAAAAAGTGAGTTCTGTGTGTGTGTGTGTGTGTGTGTGTTTTTTTTTACTGGGGTTGGTTGTAAAACATCAAGCAAAAACATCATCTCTCTCCTCTTCTCCCTCTTTCTCTGCAGATCATTCAGCGCGGGAAGAAGCGCTCCGACACGCAGGCGGAGTATGACTTTGTCTGGTCTCAGACGCACAACACTGATCTGCCGTCCCCTACCTCAGTGTCCAGCACACACGCCTCAACGCAGCACTCAGCCGCCTCGACACAACACGGGGCTCTCGCCCAGGCCAGCGTCCAGACCCCCTACTCACTCTGGGTAACGCATGCTATTCCTCTACTACAGCACACACAGAGGTGCTGCTAAAACACTCTGTATTGGTGGGAGATTAACATATACAAAGTTCAGCATCAGAGAGACGGAGAGAGAAGTTGAGAGAGCAAGAGGGAGAGAGGGGAGAGATAGAGAGAAAGAAAGAATAACGTTACCTCAGTGTTCAAGTGTATGATCACATAGCCACATAATTGATGCATCACAATGCAGACGTGGACAATTCCACATTGCATCGATGCAGTGGCAGACCATAATCGATTATACAGGGGGATTTCAATTGTGGGTCTGCTGCCCCCTGGTGGTCCATGACATGCAGTCCAGTTTCACTACTGAAATCACTTTAAAAATGATATTTAATTGAATTTATTTTTCAAAACATTTACATATGGTTTGGGCATCTGTAAAAATAAGGAATTTCATGCAAATTTCCAAAAAGTAGTAGAAAAAAATATTCCCCCCACACACTCAGACTGCTTAGTGTGAGTGGTGGTCTCTGGGACAGAAGCAGATGAAAACGCCTGGATTGTATCATCATGAAGTTGCTTGGTGATTTTCTGGCCACGGCAAAAAAATCTAGTTAAAAAAATGTAAATGTAGAAATGTAGAAAACCTTAGTGTGTTCTGAAACTTTCGATTGTTAATGTACAAGAACAGTCTCCATGGTGCCCTGGGGGTTAAGGGTCATGCTCATGGGCTCATTGGTGGTAGTGCTGCTGATAGGATAGAGCTGGATTTGAACCTACAACCTCTTGGCCACCACCTCTTATATAGGAGTCATATCTTTACTAAGAGCTTCACTTCACATTCATCTATAATTAGTCATGGTGTGTTCATGGTGGTCTGTAATATGAGCTCAAGGTCAGAAATGTCATCCTGACATCCAGTTTGTAGCCTGATTGAATATCTAGGTACCTTCAGAAGAGGGCCAGGCGAGCTGAAAATGTAGGTATGTGACGCCATCTGCTGGTGTATTTGTCCAGTGCAGCTTTTGTATGTTACAGTGTAAGAGGGAATTAAAAGGAGGTTCCAGCATTTAGTAGGTTTTCCATCGTTTATGATCTAAAACTAAAACTGCTCTCAAGCAGATATGGTAAAGGAGTGATTCTAAAGGTTAGCACAGACATGTGTCAGCATGCAAATCATTTTGCCAGAACTGAAAGAATTCCGAAAAGAGGATTCAGGTTCAGAAACAGTGCTGGAATACCTCAGAATAATTAGTGCAGGGATTAACAGAAAAGTGGAGGATTGTGGTGGGTGTTGGAGCTAAGCCTGGTGTTTGTGAGAGGTTTGAGTTGAGCTACAGAATGCAGGTTGCTGATTTGGAACATTTTAACTCAGCATCCCCAGCTTGTGTGTACAGTTTAAGATGACTCATGTTCTCTGGTTTGTTTGACCTTTTATCCTGATCTTATTCTACTCTGTGTGTGTGTGTGTGTGTGTGTAGAGGTCCCGGTCAACGTTCTCTCTGACGAGTGACGATTCCCCAGAGAAAGCTCCCGAGGGCGAGGCAGACGAGGGTCCTGAGGAGGCTGAGGCTGAAGAGCAGGAACCAGACGTGCCATTTTACTCTTCACTCAGGAGAGAGTCCAGAGCGTCGTCTGTCCCGGGCTGGAAGAGTGTAGACCGCCTTGACAACTCCAGTATGATCACACACACACATTCACACTCCTTTATTTTATTATACTTTGGAGACATTGTGTAACAGAATGAAAGCTGTTGCTAAATAAGTCTAATCATAACCTTCTTACATTCAATTTAATACAGAAGAAGATTTTAATGTGGAGACCATTTTTTGTCTCAATCTGCAGACGCAGAATCCGACATTCCCCCCCCCAACTAGTCTAGGCCAAAAGCAGGCACACTCACACACACACTCTTAATTCACACACACATGCATATGTGCACACGCACACTGTACATACACACATACAAACATGGCCGTTGGTAGCGTAACAGTTAGGGGGTACACTCTGTGATAAGAAGGTCACACTGTCACACTGCCCACTGCGCCATCACAGATGGGTCAAATGCAGAGGTCACATTTTGGTGCAGTGCACTATGCTGTGCTGTGTTCACAAAGACACATTATCACACTTTCACATAAACCTATTTTTATATACACACACAGACTTTTTTTCTCTCTCTTTTCTCTTATACTGTCCATCTATATGTCTGTATAATTATCTGGTTGTGTGTGTGTATGTGTGTGTGTGTTTGTTAACAGGATTTGAAAGTTCAGTTTCTGATTCTTTTACTAATTTTGTGTAATTTTGTTAAATATTTTTTTAAAAATAAATATAAATATTTAAAAAACTACTTTCAAAAAGATATTTTTCTCATGCATTTATTTAGGTTGTCACTCACTTTTTAAAAATCTGCTTGGAGAGGATTTTCCTGTATTTTAAGACACGTTTTGAAGATGAAGAAGGACAGTCTTAAAGGATTGGTTTCAGCAGGTGTAAATCATATTAACTGGGATGTTAATACACTTTCACAAGCTTTTTAAACTCTAAATTAAGGCATCCCATAAGTTACAGCATTCATGGCAAATTCTTAACTGTTAACTTGAGGGAAAGCTGAAGCTGAGCGGATTTTATTAGAAAAAAATGTCCCAGAAAAATGTTTATTTTTAATTTACTGAAATTCTGTTTTTACCGTTTGATGCACCGCGTCCACCTGAATGGACAACTATATACACTGAAAAGTATGTCTTAGGTCAAGACTTTAGTGGTATGACAAATTCCCATCACACCGAAATATGTAATAATAAAGTAGCTTGTTTATTAAAATTTCATTTGTTATATTAAAAACATTTATTTTCTTACATTAAGTAGAGCTTTAGTTTATGTTTCTTAACTTTAATTACATTTGATTTGTTTCTCTTTTTGGGTTTATAAAAATAGTTAATTTTTTTCATACATTTAATAGAGTATCATTTTAAGTGCTAAACGTACTTTTATATAAGGTCTATTATAATTATATTATAGTCTATTATAATTTATTATTATAATTTATTTATTATCATTTATTTAAAGATTAAGGTGGTCACAAGTCTTTTTTCGGCGTATAGGCTTTGGCTCAAAATTAACGCATGAGAAGATTAAGTGAAAGATTCTGAAAGTGAATGTAAGTGATTATTTGTCATTATAAGACATTTTTGTACATTTTCTGGTAAACGTGACCTCTGCATTTAACCCATCGTGAAGGAGCAGCAGGCAGCTAATATGGGCAGCTAACAGGGAGCAGTGCTTTGCGACGGTACCTTGCTCATGAGTGATACCTTTACCAGTGCTGGGATGCAAACCACCGACCTTCCAATCACTGGAACCTTACCCTAACCATTATGCTGTTAAAAAACAAAAATTCAATTAAATTTCATTCTTTACTGCAAACATGCAATTCTCCAAACTCTTAAAGATGACTATCTTTCTCTCTCTCCAGTTGCCTCGTCAGTGCTTTACAGTCGAATGGCTTTGGATCGCCCTACAGGGGTTCCCAGCATTCGGCGAGCCTTTTGACCAAAGCGCCAAGAACCTGGTGTTTCAGCATCCTGGAGAAGAGTCCGAAGTGCGTATCCGTCACAGCCAGAGATGGAGCTCAGAGTGAGGCCCGTGACGACCAGTGCTGGGGCGTTGCTCTGCTGCAGTTCCGCCGCAGGCTGTCGGACGAGACGTACTACACTGACTCCCAGCACGACCCCGACTGGACCTACGCTCGCCACCCACCTGTCACCTCACCTCTGGGCGTACACCAGCACTGAGACCCTCAACTCCGATTCAGGGGCCTCCCCCAGCACCCGGGCGAGCTACACAGCTGGGCCAAAAAGGGCGATCTTCCTCCCTCGGATGCCCTATTCGCCCTGGCCCCCTACAACCATTCATTCCCTCCGCCTAAAAGCTCAGCCCTGGATGTGAACTAATCCCAGGGTGGGGCAGCAGGTGTGTCAGTGATGCATGGAGGAGGAAGGAGCAAGAGGAGGCTATTGAACATGGCAGGCGCCCTGGCAGCTTTGTTTAGTGCTGCTGCGGTGAAAAAACATCATCATGAAAAAAGATTTTATTCTGGATGATAACATTTTCTGTTTTGGTTTTGTTGTGAACATTTATTCTCATTCATTATCTGAACGCTTAATCCCAACCGGGCTTGGGGGACCAGAGCCTATCCCGGGACTTACGGGCGAAAGGCGGGAACAACCCTGGGCAGACGCCAACACACCACAGAGCGCACACACTCACACTTTTACATCTTACAGGGCCAATATAGAGTCGCCAATTAATATATAGTGCATGTTTTTTAGACTGTGGAAATTTAAACACAGGAAAAGCATGCAAGATCCCACACAGAAAGGCTGACCAGCAGAATTTCGAACCCAGGACCTTCTTGCTGTGAGGCAGCAGAGCTAACCACTGCGCCACCCTTGTTGTGAACAGAAACCTTTTCATGTTAGATTTCAGTGATTGGAAACATCTAATTAATAACAGGTTAGGAGTAGCGCTAAATAATACAACCAAAATGCATCAAAACTGGCATTCAGAATGTCACCAATCTAAACAATCTCAGTTTCCATTATTTTTTCAGTTATATTAATACTATACCTTCGAAAGCCGCGCTACCATTATGTATGCATCACTCACCCGTTCAGTCTGTGAATACGTCTGTGAGTTTAATCTGATTATTATCAAAGATCTGCACTTTCTTTTGAAAAAAAGAAATCCTTTAATTGTGCATATTTACAGTCCAGAACCTCAGTCAACTATGAAGGCAAAAAACAAACCAAACTATAAAATTGTTAGTCTTCAGTAAAGGTTAAATCATCATAAAATTGTTCAATTAATCACGATGTTCAAATATTCAGTTAATCCTGATATTGATTCAAGATCTCATCACCCATCCCTAGTTTGTGGTATATTTGATAAAATGGTTACAAACATTACGAAGGCTAATAACCCACACAAACTAATGTTCAATAACATTATTTATCAGTTTTCTAATTAATGAAATATTTTCCAACTGTAAGCTGACTTCCAGAACATATTCACAAAAATATTGATTATTTGTAGTCTAAAATTTCTTTCATTGCTAGTTTTCGTTGCAGCCTGAGGCTAAATGTTTTACACCACCAGGAGGCAGCATTGGGTCTTATTCTCATACATTCAGAATAAAATGTAAGAGCCAAAACCAAATAAACTCAGAACACTTTATTAGCAGTATATTTGGACCACCCGGAACAGGGTTCTTGGTTCAGATTAGAACAAGAAAAACCAATAAAGAAAGCTGAATTAATTTATAAGTACAGAAGAGAGAGGAAGAGAAAAATGATCAAGAAGGTTGTTTCCGCTATATTATGAAGGACAGGGATTGAATGTGAAGTGTTTTAGTCATTAGATCTGCATAGTTCATTCTGGCATGGACCTTGTTACTGAGGCTCTCTCCCTACAACACCCACCGCTAACCCCCTGCTTTAGTAGCATGAAACCCAGCGCGTAGGACAGAACTTTGCTCGAGTGGTACCTTTACCAGTGGCGATCATAGAGGCCAACTCCTAAGGTATTTACACAACTGTGTGTTTCGAAAGTGATGCTTCTCCTCGGTCTTCATTTTCTGACTCACAATTTAAATATGGAATTCTGTAAGTTTATAAAAAATGTGCAGTTCTGAACATAGTCGTGGATTTAGCATCTCTTCTAAAACATCTAATTCAGTATATGATTTGCAAGCCTTTTAGGAGTTGAAATTGATGCTTTAAATGGCGTGAATTTATTTATTCATTCATTCATTCGTACCCAAACTGCTTTATCCCCTTTAGAGGTTGCAGAGGACCAAACCTGTACCAGGAACTTCTTGTCTGCCTCACAGTTACGCCAGAGTCGCCAGCTGGACTAACCGCTGTGCCACCGTGCCACCCGATGGGAATTTATCTCTTCAGAATTGGGGACTTTCAGGAACTGAGCTGAGACCCGTTTCAAATTGTATTAGGGTCATACTGTTGTTGGAAAATGAAATTATACCATTTTTGAGTTAAGATCTTTGTATTAGAAGCTGTTGTGCTGTTATTAGTGAAGGCAGTTAATATATAAAAAACAAACAGATGTGCACCTTAGCTTAGTGTGGTTTTCATGAGGAACAACAAAGTTCCTGCATTTGGCAACAATAAGACAAGACAAAATTTAAATATGTATGGTTGTTGACTATGAACTAGTACTCTGCTGAGCAACACAGACTCCTTTTCCATGAGTTTATTGTTGCTGATAATTTCACACCACAAAAGGTGGCAACTGCATCATGTTCTCAAAAATTCAGAATACTGTGATTTGAATTATAGAATCAGAACCCGGAAGTAAATGCAGAACTCTAGGCTTTTTGTGCTTAATATATGTGGGGAAAAAAAACAGAGACAGGCTGCAGGGTCCAGTTTGGGGTGCAAGACAGATAATGTGAAAATTTACATTAATCTCAAATAATCCATTAATGCATAAGAGTGAAGTCAGAAATTCAAGATTCAAGATTCAAGATTCAAGATTCTTTATTTGTCACGTGCAAGTTATACAGGTACAATGAAGCAGTGAAATGTATCACGATCGCTCTTTTAACTGTGCAATAGACAAAGGAAAGATTGAGGCATAATAAACACAAACATAAATACTAACTTAAATCTCACGGAGGCTGGGGTAACAGAACCCAAAAATAAAACTATATATTATACAGCAGGAACATAAAGGAACATAAAGTTAAATGTGCAAACACAACAAGTATAAACACTGTAAAATTGTAAATGTGCTGAAGACAGGACAGGTGCAAAAGAGATGATTTTTTAAAGTGCCAAGTGCAGCTGCAGCATTGGCATAGCAGAATGGGGAGGCATGTGACAATGAAGTGGCAGCCAGTATAAGTTATAAATGACAATAAGAATTATGTATTAGCGGCATACAACATGGACTAATTGACAGTATAGTTATAAGTAACAGCGATATGAAGGGTATGTAATAGCAGCATGTAATATGGACATGATGACAGACAGAACGAAAAAGAAGATGGAGGTACTGATCAGAACTGATGTGGAAGACTAAAGTTAAGTCTGAAGAGTTTTTGTTCTTAGATCTAGATATTAGTTCTTCACTATGCCCCCCTCCATGTTTGATTGTTTATTAAATCCAGAACTCAGAACACTTTATTAGCATTATATATAGCAATAGCAGACCTGCTTAACGTTCAGTTTGGAACAAGAAAGAGAAATTGAACTCCACATTAATCCATAAAAAAGCATAGAGAGGAATCAAACAGAAGGAGAAAAAGGACAGGGGGTGCTGATCAGCACTGTGAAAAGGCCAAACTTTGAGTCTGAGATTTTTGCATTGTTTTTTACTGGCATGGGGCCTGTTATTTGAGTCTCTCTCTCTATTTCGTAAAGATTGATTCTGGAACACTGATCCTTAAGCTCTTGCTGCTTCACCACAAGGAGGCAGCATGGCTATTTTTCTCATAAATTTATGGAAAGTAATGCTTTAAAATGTGTAAGAATGAGAACGTACATGCAAACCAGCAGGAACTAGTTGCTGTTCAGTGCAAAACACAACAGACCAATGAAGACAATCATGAAACAAAACAAGACCAAACACCAATAAATCAAATGAATCCAGAATACCCATGAAGCGAGTAGACAGGAACTAGGAAAGAGGTATAGGAGAGAAGGTATAGTAAAGTGATAACAAGAGGCGATCAATTTCCTCTTTTCCTCTCTCTCTTCAGGAGAACAGCGCTCTCCTGCTGAACGCCATGATGTATCAGCGCCAGCAGAGCCAAGATGCCCTGCCAACTTTGCCCCTCTCAACTACCAAGACTCCAGACACTGTGACACCACCCGACCTATTGACTTCTGGTGCCGTGAGCCCAGAACCGGACCACCAGGACACCGTAGCCCCCAACTCCATGGCCTCCAGTCCGCCGGCACAAAACCCCAAGCTAGGCCTTGGCTCCCACGGTCTCAAGCTAAGGTCTTACTCTGGGAACGAAGCTCTGGAGCAGGAACTGAAGTCAAAACTCTCCGAGCTGGTTGGTCAGATCAGCAAGGAGGTGTTACCTCATCTGAGGACGAGCCAATCAGAAAAGTCGGGGCTCGTCGAGAAGACAGAGAGCGGGAAAAGGAAAGTGAGAGGTTGAGACAGAGGGAGAGAGCAGACAGAAAGAGAGGAAAAGCGAGAGGGAGACAGAGAAAGTGGCCGAGAGACGTTTGGAGAGACAGATCAGCAGAGAGAGGGATGGCGCCAACGTCGTGAGGCACAGACAAATAGAGAGGGAACAGGAAAGAGAGCGGGAGAGACAAAAGGAAGTAGAGAGACAAATGGAGAGAGAGCGGGAGAGGGAGAGACAGCAACGAGAGCTTCAGAGGCAAATGGAGAAGGAGCGGGAAAAACAGAAGGAGAGGGAGGCTGAAAAATTGCGGGAGGCCTTGTGGCAGGTGGAGCAAGAAAAGATGAGGCAAAGAGAGGCAGAAAGAGAAAGAGAGCGAATGAGACGACTGGAGATGGAGAACGAAAGCAAAGTTGTAGAGATGGCAGAAGAGGTTGATGAACTTCAGGGCCTTGTGCAGGCAAACGGACCCAGCGTGAGAGCAGCACTAAGGGAGAAGGCAAAACAGGAAGTGAGCGGAGTGATGGAGAAGGCAAAGAGCAGAGAGATGGAGAGAGCGAGGAGTTTTGAAACAGAAGTCAAGACTGACAGGAGCTCGGCCGAGGAGAGGGTGAAGAGAAAGTTACTACAGAGGGCCAAGTCGGAGAGAGGATCAGAAAAGAGGGCCGAACCATTTGAGCTGAAGAGGACTAGATCAGTAGGAATGTCCCCAGACAGCGCCCCCTGTGGTGTAGAGGAGCAAATGCCTCCAACAGAGGTGAGTGGAGGATGTTTCAATTCCAATAAGCTCAAAAGGTTGTCTTCTATTTCTCCTTCAGATCCTTTGTCCTCAACTCAGCATTTCATTGCTACACTTGATCCAAAAATGCGATGCACCGGTTACAGAAATAAAGTAAAGTAGTCTCTTATTTTTTTTCCGGAGCTGTATATATACATGACTTTGGTCATGACTTTGAGCCCTGGTTTCCTGATGACACCTTTGGGGTGGCAGGGGCCTACTGGTAAGATCTGGTTCTGGTGCTCCAAGGTCAGTTCTGTATTTTGGGATTGGACGTTGCTCTGGATAAGAGTTGTCTCCAAATGCCAGGGTGGGTGTGAATGCAGGGTTAGAGATTATAAAATACAGAAGGAAAGAACCCAATAAGAGCAAGTGTTAAGACAAATTGATCACTTGTGTTTCACTTTAATTAACAAAAAACAAACCCAAAAACACTTTTTTCATGATTTGTTTCCAAAAACAAAGTTATTTTCCAATTTCTCATTTTATACTTTAATTAGTAGAACTAGTCTTCTGCATCTAAGATTTTTGTACAGTTTTCTGTGTGTTCTGGGTCATGACACTTAGAGAAAAACAAAATGGAATTTTCCAAAAATACTAACCCATCGTCTGTCTTTTCATTTTGGTTTTGGAAATGAATATTGAAAAAAGACTAATTGTTTCGGGGGTTGTGTTGTTTGGGATTTAAGAGAAGAAATGAATGAATGATTGAATGAGAAAGGGATTCGGTTAGATCAAGGCCCATGATGGGTACAGTGCCTGCTGATAAGACGACCTGCTTGCATTTTATTTCCTACTAACCTCAGCTTCACTTCACACCGCTACACTGCTGCTTCTCATCGGGAATGAGAAGCGGTGACTACGCAAGTGAAGCATGTTCAGAACCCAAAGCAACAATTAGCATGTTTTGCATAAAAACATAAAATGAAATAAAATGAATAATAACACTTGTCTTTTTTGCATGTAACAAATGACTAACTGTGACCCGTAGCATGACTCAGCTTCCCCAGGTCAGCACAGAAGCCCTGTTATGATGGTGCTGTTTTTGGTCATCAGAAACAACCATGTTTTTGCACCATCCTCTTCCTTTTCCTTCTGTGCACTGCAGCTCTGTTCGTCATCTCTCGTTTGCTCGTTGACCAGCATCAGTCATTCTGTTGTTCCCTTCTTTATACCAGACTTCTTTATCCTCTCAGTGCATTACATTGTCTTCCATTGTTATAATTCATTGTTTCCCTTGCTGTACTCTCTCTTATTTTCTCTTCTTTTTCTCTCCTTCTGTATCTCTTTTTCTCTTCTTGTTCTCCCCACCCTCCCTTCCATTCTCTTTGTCTCTCTCCATCCCATTCTCTCTATGCCTCACTACCTGTGTCAATCCATTTCTCTCTGTTAATCACTTCATCACTCCCTCTCTTCCATTCTTCCTGTCCCTCTCTCTATCACCTTCTCTCCGCCCCTCTCCCCTCCATCCCATTCTCTCTGCTCCTCCATCTGGCCAAATCTCACTTCCATTCTCTCTGTCCCTCCCTTCCATCCACCTGATTCTCTCTGTACCTCCCTTTCTCCCTCACTTCCATTATTTCTGTCCTTCACTCTCTCCATCTCCATCTCTTTGTCTTGCCCACATTTCCATTCTCTCTGTCCCTTGATCTCTCACGCTCTCACTTCCATTTTATCCTCTCACTCTATTCCAATATCTCTGTCCTTTGCCCCATTGTCGGGTTGCCCCTTCCTTCATCACATTCTCTCTGTCCCTCCCTTTCTCACTTCCCTTTTTTCTGTCCCTCTCTCCATCCCAATGTCCTTCCATCTCCCTCTATCCCTCTACTTCTCCCCCGGTTCTCTTCAGGAGGGGTTACCCGATCTTGTTCTACAGCAAAAGCTTCAGTTACTCTCCTCTCTCTTACAGCAGGTGAGATGCACACAAGCAGCCCAGAAGAAACACCTCCACACCCGGACACTGTGACACACACACACTTAATTGTGCAGTGTCCTCCACTATTATTGGCACGACTTGTAAAAATGAGTGAAAATGGTCAAAATTCACAATTTGTTGAAGTGTCTTTATCTTACAATGAAGAAAATGAAAAATCTGACTTTTAATTGAAACAGATTTTTTCAAAGAAAAGCACATTCCTCATTAGGGATTAAATATTCTTAACAAAAGCATGTGTGTCAAAATTGTTGCCACTCCTGGAAATGAATGTGAAACTACGTAACAGGTTTCCTACTGTAGCATGTAATCCTCTTAAATTGGACATTAAGTTGACTAGAATATATAGGAACTTTGCAGTGACTTCCTGATTAAATGGGATACAAATATGAAGACACGCGTAACAAAGTTCCCTTAACCAACCATCATCATGGCAAATAAATGTCATCACTCAATCCTAATGAGGGAGAAGTGTGTTGTCCTTCATATGTCAGAGAATGGATTTTAAAATATTAGCTGAAAATGTCCATTTCTGCTAATAAAAAAATGGAACCACCAACTGTGATAAACTTGCCTGGAAGAGGAGCCAGGTTGCCAGGAAGAGAAGCCAAAATGTCTTAAAGCGTCACTGAAAGTGAGTGATTATTTGTCATTGTGAACACACCACAGCACATTTGACCCATCCGTGAAGGAGCAGTGGGCAACTGTCAAGGGCAGCACCCGGGAGCAGTGCTTGGGGATGGTACCTTGCTCATGAGTACCTCAGTGGTAACTTTACCGGCCCTGGATTCACACCTGCGACCTTCTGATCACGGGGCAAACACCCTACCATTACACCACCAATTGCCCCACCCACTGTTGGGAATTGTAAGAAAATGTAAAATCCCGGGGCTACCAAGTCTCCAGAATCACCATCAAACGGCAACACCACACCAGTAGATTATTTGGAACATGTGGCAGAAAAAGCTTGGAGTTTGTAAAACGTTTCTACAGCTTTGACTGGAACCATTTTCTACGATCTGATGAAAGAAAAATTGAACATTTTGGCAACACACTCTCAAAGTGTGTTTGGTGCAAAAAGACGGATGGTTTTAATG
Organism: Distichodus sexfasciatus; assembly: GCA_032718565.1. Taxonomy (NCBI): domain Eukaryota; kingdom Metazoa; phylum Chordata; class Actinopteri; order Characiformes; family Distichodontidae; genus Distichodus; species Distichodus sexfasciatus. The sequence continues at coordinate 3,233,165 of JAVGVS010000012.1, forward strand.
AAAAGAACGTTGTCCCAACTCTGGGGCTGTGTTACTTCCTTTGTTAGGCTACATGGCATCATGGATTCCTTGAAATATCAGGACATTTCAATTCAAAGCCTTGGGGTCTCCTCCAGGAAACTGAAACTGGGTTGTTATTGGATCTTCCAGCAGTATAATGATGTGAAACACACGTCCTACTCAACCCTGTAATGGTTCACCGAGCTGAAGAGGACAGTACAGAGGAGAGTGTTGAGCACGCTGCATGATCTGGAGAGATTCTGTAAAAGAAGAATACTCTCGGTTCCCTTCTTCATGTTCTCTACCCTTATAAAAGGTTACAAGAGAAGACTCTGTGCTGTTTTATTAAATGCAGGGGTATCAACAATTGTGGCGCATGGTTTCACTCAGTTCATTCAGTCATTCATTATCTGTCCCAGAGCACCTGGAGAAAACCCACACGAACACGGGGAGAGCACGCAAACTCCACACAGAAAACCTCACGGTTCAAACCCAGGACTGTTTTGCTGTGAGGTGACGGCACTAACCACCATGCCTCCATGCTGCCCCCCTAATTTATTTAATAATTCATCTTACTGATTCATCAAACTGATCATCTTTGATTTGTATCTTTATCCACACCTTGTATTGTCTGAAATCGCTGATGTTATCTGGTGATGCCGACATGTTTATAACACTCCATGCCTTCTTCCAGTCTTAGAATAAACAAGACTCGTTTGGATCAGAACCTTTCATCTGTAATTATGGGGCCTAACTCTGTGTGTGTGTGTGTATTTGTGTGTGTGTGTGTGTATTTGTGTGTGTGTGTGTGTATGTATGGCCATGTATTTATCGCATTGTGGGGACCTTTTTGTCCCCTAAAATCACTTTTATCTGTTATCTATTTTTGGACTTTGTGGGGACATTTGAGAGGTCCCCATGAGGAGAAATGACTTTATAGAAAATGTGCTTGTTTAATTTGAGAAACTAAAAGAGGTAAAAGATGTGCTTTTGGTTACTGAGGTTAAGGTTAAGGTTAGGGTTAGGTGTAGGTGTAAAATTACGTACTTTAGTCATTATGGGAGTCTATGGAAGGACCTCACAAAGATAGTAATACAAGACTGTACGTGTGTGTGTGTGTGTGTATTTGTGTGTGTGTGTATTTGTGTGTGTGTGTATTTGTGTTAGTCGAAACACTGTTACTTCACCCTTTCTATGTTTTTTTCAGTGTTGGAAATCGTACTGTTGAATAGATGTGTTACTTTTTCCCCAGTGATGTCTAAATCCAAAGCGCTCTCTCTCTCTCTCTCTCTCTCTCTCTCACACACACACACGCTTCCTTTCATAACTTGGGCTACTCTTGTGCTTTAAGCTTGAATCAACTCTTTCATGGATCAAAGCTTAAACCAGCCATTAATTGATCGGTGAAGTAGTCATTACTGAATCAGCTCATGCAGCTCTTTTCACTGTCGCGAGACAAAAAGTCATGTCATCACCATCTCTCTCTCCTTCTCTCTTGCACAAGATGCACACATCTAAACATCGCCTCAGAAAGCTGCTCTTCATGATTTTCTGCTCGGATTAGTCAAAGCTAACCTAGCGTTGATGACTTGATGCATGATGAAAGGAAGGAAAGACACTCCTCTTTTTAATGATGCTTGTATTCAGACACATTTTCGAATGTTTGTGTGTGTGTGTGTGTGTGTGTCTTGCCATGTCTACCACTAATGTTCCGGAGACGGGCTTGCGTACGTGTCGACTTGCACACGTCTGTGCTCATGAGTGTGACTGATGGTCTCCGTGCAGTCTGTCTCACTGTCACGTTTTTTACATAAAGAGGTGTGACATCAGAGATGTTCTTCATGCTCTTCTTCTTTGTCTCTCTTCCTCAACAGCAGTGATGGAGTGTGTTCACTTACAGAATGTGTGTATGTGTGTCCATGCTCGCGTTCTAACAATTGAGAGTTTGTGATTAGGTGTAATTAAGTGTGTGTATGTGTGTATTTGTGTTTGTGTGAGCAGAAGTTTTCGGCAGCGTCACTCTGCAGCATCACCACTGAGGTTCTGAAGGTACTCAACGCTACAGAGGAACTGATTGGAGAGGCTGAGGGTAAAGGTCACGACCCCTGTGATTCGGCAGCGAGTACGCCACTCTCCTCTGCACCAGACAGCAAGAAGCTTGATCAACATCTCACCAAGATGGAGGAAAATGTAAGACTTCAAACAGATTAGTGATAAACAAATGATACGATCAAATCTGTGTATCGTTGGTTCATTTTCATATCAGAACCAAAAACCAAACCCCCCAAAAAAAAGTTGTTTCCAAAACCAAAATGGAAAACTAAAAAACATCTTTTCCGACTTGCCCTTTTGCACTTAAATAATAAAAAAAGGAAAACACAGACTCAGACCATTTTGGTTTTTCATTCAGTGTTTAGTCACGTTTGTGAAGGTTATTCTTTTCAACACTGTGAATAGATTTCTGCTCTGAAAGACCCAGCATGCACACAGTGTCACACGTCTGTCATTTTGTTTGGAAGGGTCATCATTGGTGAATAAGTGGCAAGATTGTAAAAATTAAACATAAATTTTTCTTATAGGCTTAAGTTTTGTTTAAAGGAACATGCTGTTCCTATCCACCGAATGCAGCAGATTTCCAAATATTTCATAATTTATTACTTATTTCTTTCTCTTACCATTGGTGCTACCTTCTACCAATGCTCAAAGATGGCCACAAATGGCCATGAACTGAATCACTGCTTGTCAAGCAAAGCAGGCAACTCTGTGAGGCCTCGGGGCAATTTGGGTCTCCTATAATTGATAACATAATGGTGAGAAATGCTTGTTGGAGGAGGATCTTGTATATTTTTGTGTAGCACCCCAACAGACTCTAGAATGGAACATGGACCATGAAAACTGCGCAACATAATGATAACGGAGTTGTCCCTGTAATCGAAAGGTACCACTGAGGTACTCGTGAGCAAAGTACCGTCCTCAAGCACTGCTCGCAGAGTGCAAAAAGCTGCCCACTGCTCCTTCACAGATGGGTCACACGCAGAGGCCACATTTTGTTGTGATTCACTGTGAGCTGTGCTGTGCTGTGTTCACAATGATCACTCATTTGAATTGAGATCAAGGTGGCTAAGATATAGACATAAGACACATGTCCTGAAGTCTTTTTAATGTGGGGAAAAAAAACATTAAAAAACCCACTAACATGTATGTTTGTCTGTCAACTTTCATTTTCTCTAACCCATTTTTGTTAAAGTGTAAAACTTAGTTGGCGGTAACTTAGTTTAATGACAGTTGTTGATTTTAAACATAGCTTTACAGATCAAAGAACAGTCGTGGACTACAAAGCACTGTTGTAAGTCACTCTGAATAAGAGCGTCTGCTAAATGCTGCAAATATAAATGTAAATGTTATTTGTGTGGAGGTGTACCTGGCTGCAGGTGCGGTATATGGCCTGGAGGGGGCGCTGAGTGATCTGGAGGACTGTGCTCGCAGTATCAGCAGCTCCACCACTGAAACTGAGCTGGCCTTCCTGGAGGACCAGGTGGCCACCGCTGCCGCTCAGGTGCAGCAGTCGGAGTTACAGGTGTGTAGAGAGATTGGAAAATCAATGACAATTAGTGTCCAATATAGCATTATTAGATTTTTAAATCATTTAATTAGCCCCAGATTGGGATCTGTCTATATCAGCCAGGCTCTAGTATGAATTGCCAAGGGTTTGAAAATAAAGATATCAGAGACTGTAAGTTTTGTTTCCGACAGATCTCAGACATCGAGGCGAGGATATCTGCGCTTAAAAATGCTGGTCTGAATGTGTCAGCATGCTCACGATTCTCCAAGGTCAAACCCAAATCTAAGGTCAGTTTAAATCTATAAATATTTGATCAGTACTAGTTTCAGTAGCAGCAGTAGTAGTAGTTTAGTGTTAGATGTTTGTAGCATTAGAAGTGTGTAGAAATGCATTTTAATTCATTATGACTACAATGGATTTCCTAAAAGATGTTTTTAAATGGTGTTGTACTTGATGTTTGTTCCATAAATATTTGGCCAGAAACTGTATTTTCTACAGGAGCACTTCAGCCAGGTTTAGTGGAGTTCAGCTCATTTATTTGTATGTTGAGAGTTTTTTATTTATTTATTTTTTACTGGATGTTAATGTAATAAAAAATTATGCTATGTGACAGCCTCAGACACTGGACTCCTCTCGTCAGCAGCGGAGGAAGCTGCCAGCTCCTCCTGCAAGAGGTACATTGGGCCATTTTCCTGTGTCAGTCTTCAGGGGTTTGTAGTTGGGTTTAATTTGCTGCATGAAGTTCGTTCGTTCATTCATTCATTATCCGAACTGCTTAATCCCAACTGGGGTCGTGGGGGGACCGGAGCCTATCCCGGGAACTACGGGTGCAAGGCGGGGACTAACCCTGGGCAAGCACCAACACACCGCAAGGCACACACACACTCACACAATCACACTCACATTCACACCTTACAGGGCCAATTGAGAGTCGCCAGTTAACCTACAGTGCATGCTTTTGGACTGTGGGAGGAAACTGTAGCGGAAACCCAGCGCTAACCACCGCTCCACCGTGCCGGCATTGCTGCATGAAGTTATTGTTACTAATTGCATGAAGGTATTTTAATGCATGATGGAGAGTGGAACAACATCGTTACATTAAAGCTTAACAAAGTTACAGGAAACAGGACAAAAATCTGCTGATGGATAAAATTTCAGATTAATGATGTTTATTGTGACATGAGGCAGTCTTCTGGAATTTAGTGTATTAAGGGATTGTTTTTTATCTTAAATCCACATTTGATGTTTAGAATAAAATTTGGACTCAAAGCTAATCATGATTAATTTGCATGCATATTTTGTTTAACATTTTAGTGATATTGAAGGACAGCTGAATAAAAACATTCTGTTTAAACATTTTCTATTAAAACCACCATGTTCTGTTTGAGGTGAAAGAGAAGAGAGAAGTAATCTTGGTGATGCTGTAAAAGTCGTAGGTTGTAGGTTCAAATCTATCCTACTGTCAGCACTGGGCCTCTGAGCAAGGCCCTTAACCCCAAGCTGCTGCAGGGAGACTGGCCCTGTAATTACAAAATGGAAAACGCTCTGCAAAAGAGCATCTGCTAAATGCCACAAAGGGAAATGCATAATCTTGTTGTGCTATATCAAGTTATTCTTAATTGTAGTAAGATAAATGTCTGTCCGTGGCGCCCGTACCAGTTTACTCTATTTCATTTCATTTAACTTCACCTGGGTTTCATCTGTGTTAAGGCAGTGATTCAGTTTACTTTTGACCTTCCTCTTCTTGCTTCCAAAGATGTTCCATCGTCGATCAGACATCGATTCATCTCCTCTGTTTTGCTGTTACGTGTCTCGTGTCTCGTAGTGTCATCAAAGTTTCCATGTGGAAGTTTTAATTTGCATCTATCGATCAACTAATGTTAAGATTCCTGGTACATGAAATCATCATCCTCAGCCCACTCCTCACAGTGACGTTGATCAGAGGAGAGTGGAAAATATCTGTTTTTTATGTAAAAAGGTGTGCATTATGAGGAAAAAAAATTAAAAGGTACAGGACTAAATGCACCAGCCTGTGTGAGGCCCAAAGAAAAGCGAGAGAGCCACAGAGAAAGGCATCATTAGAGAGATGGAATCGGGCAATAGTATTAGCTCTTTTTCACTCTGCCTCTCTTTCTTCGACTCCCTTTTTTCTAAAGATCTTCCTTTTTAATTAACGCTCGTCACTGATGCCCGTGATTCATTCCCATTTTGCTTTGTTCCATCTTTAGCTGTACCTTCAAAGGACAAACTTGCTTATTCCAATCAGCATTAGTCATGTAATCTTATTGATTATGTGGTCAGAGATGTATTATGTTCCTGCCTTAAGCTGATTTCCAGGTCTTTGTTACATACTCCAGCTAAGACAATTTTGTTAGTACTTGTCTGTAGTTTTCCTCCATGTTCTCCACCGCTCCGGCTCTCGAGTCTAATCAAAAGTTTTTGTGTTAGGAAAGCACCGGGTGTCGATGGCCCTCTTTGTTTTGTTAGTCATTTCCTTAAGGATTACAGCGATGACACTTTTCAGGTGCTCGTAATTCCGCTTTGCTTAATTGCATGAAGCTGTTTCATTGCATGTTGGAGAGGGCTAAGAGTGGAAACATGCCCCTGAGTCAAAGCCAAATGGGATTATGGGAAACAATTGTCAAAAAAAGATTAAATTTCTGACTTAAAATTCCCTGATTTGTACCAAGTGTTTCTGGCCCCTTATTAAACAAATTATTTTAGGGTAAAACCTCTATCAAGGCCAGCCACTGGTCAGTTGGTAGAAAGGTACTTGTTATTTTAATTTTAGTACAGTTTTGAATTTTGAGGTTTTAGACTTAAAATGCCCCAGTTTTCACCCAAATGTATCTGGAGTTTTTTGTCCAGAATTCTCTCTTCTTCTTTTTTTTTTTACTTCAAATGTTCCATTGCTATCAGGATCAAATTTAAGCCAAACTGCTGGTTTTAAAGCCAAACAACTGGAAAAAATTGCATTTCCATTTTTAGTTTTGAATCCGGAGTTTTATGATTTCAGAACTAAAATAGAAAATTATTTAGTTTTGTCCCAAAATGTGGCTGTCATTTTCAGAGTCATTCAGAGTTCTAACAGTTTTTGACAAAACTCCCCAGTTGCATTGAGACCAAACTCAGGAAAATGATCTGCTCTTACACACTGAAACTTTGTCATCTCTGCTATATTCTGTGCGAGTACACAGAGACGAGACGACGTGGCTCCAGTTTTAACAGTGCAAAGAACAGTAAGGCACATAGAATAAGCAATATATAAACATAATATAAAATATAAACTTTAAACTAGAAATAGGAAGAGACAGGTTACATGCAGTATTCAGCCTACAGTTATGGTACTGGACTTGTCTTTTGTACTGAATGTGCATAAGATCTGCAACGGTTTCAATATGAAAAATCTAAACAGACAATCTATTAAATAAAAAAAAAAATTCACTGTAAGTTTCATTGTGTCCTAAAGACAAGCTTCCTTAATTAAGAGATTCAAGATTAAAGAGTCTTTATTTGTCACATACAGAGTTATACAGGTACAGTATGTAGTGAAATGTGCGCTGAACGATCCAAATCAAAAGATTAGCATTAGGTTAATTAGAAGAAATTTTACAATTAAATAAAATAGAGTTATATAAAGATATTGACAGTGATGGTAAGAAAGTGGTGTCTTGTTGCAGAATGAACAAATATGTGTACAATTTTAAGTTTTCAGCCTACCAATGTGTCATTTTTTCATAAAGCGGAAAAGCTCCAAACTCATCTAAGACTTCTTCTAACACACAAAATCAAAATTTCTTCCACATCTATTATTTCTAGTGGATCTGGAATAGACAATTGAAACTGACTTAGAAAAGGCAAGGGATTATTACAGTGCTTTCTACCCCCAATTTTTACCATCCCTATATTTGATCTGCTTTTTCCTTACTTGAGCGAACCTGATTCAAGTCCTGAAAAAGCTGTTGGTGTTTGGAGAATTTGAAGATTGAGGGTTTTAATTGAGGAAACAATAAAGGATCAGAAAAACGCAACGACTGGAAGTGGAATGTTGGGAGAAAATAAAAACTAAAAAAAGAATTTTGTTCCTCCTTCCCCAGAAAAAGAAAGCAATGCCGAGCTACAGATGAGATCTTTGCAGCCATGATGCCAACCCTTGTGACCTCTTCACCACTCCTGAAATGTCCAACCTCGTCCGGTTTTCTTCACTCTCTCTCTCTCTGACTGAAAGGACCACCAGGCTGTTCTACACCAGTGCCTTGATCCCACATCCGGTCCTGCACCACCTTCAGCACCACCAACACCACCACCTCTTCCCAACACCCAGCTTCAAGTCCCTTCCTCACAGTGGTCCGGGCTTCTGATTTTAACCCAGTCCCAACCAGGAGCTTTGCTACACCTTCATGCTCCAGCTCCTAGAGATTCTCTACATCTCCCTCTCTCTATCTCCCTCTTTCTCTGCCTTAAAGGAGTGGACGCTCCTCTACTAACAGTCACAGAGGGCGTATTTGCCGAAAGTCCACGTAATGACAGAGCTCTGCACACTGGACTGCTTATCTATGTGACTTTGTTGGAAACAGAAAGTCTTAACTATTTGGGAACTTTTTCCCCTCTGCGTTTGCCAAGGTGTTCTAGGTGTTTGAGATCTGTGCGTTAATAATGTGACACAAAAAAATGAGTTGTGTGTGTTCTGTGTTCTCGCAACAGGTTGAAACACTTTGATAAGTGTTGTGTGTGAATTGTAATGGTGATTTTATCCCCCACAGGACCTGTTTGTTGAATATTGTTTAATTTGCAGGTTTCATTGGGAATTATCATCCACTTTAACCCAGAGATTAGATTAGAATCAGTTCAGAGATAAAGGACAAAAAGAAGCAAATATTGAAAAATGGAATAAAATCACTTACCATGTTTCTGAAATCATTAATGCCCCAGTTTCCCAAATGTCCAAAATGTTAGTGTAATTTTACTCCAGAACCTCACATTTTGAATTCCTCAAGTTTCCCAATGCTTTTAAAGCTTTTGACAGAAAATTACTCAATTTGGTGCTTAATTCATGCATTTCATACCTGTGTTATTAAATAGAATATTAACTCAATATGATCCATATTCAACTTTTAATAGCCAAAAACCAGAGTGGGAGACACGTTGTCCCCATTTCTGTAAAGAATAAAACTCAAATGCTCATTGAGCAATCCCATAGTATTATTATCATTAAGATTTTTATCTCAGAAGTGCTGTAAGGCACTTACATTCCTATTTTAATGTGATTTTAATGTTACAATAATGTGTTTTTGGTTTACTGAGCCGCCTCTAATTTTGGGTGAACATAGAAATGGAAACAAAGACCATCAGCGTTTAAAACAATCATCGAGTCCCTCCGTCTTTAAGAGAGAAAGGGTCATGTGGAGTTGGTCATTTGACCTTTCACGAATGAAGTGGCTGTTGACTCTGCATAGGTTTGTTGTGTGTGGTTTTCAACATGTGCGATATTATGTCTGTGATGTCTTTTTTTCCATTCTGCTGATTAGTATGGATGACCTCACTACCACCCCACACACACAGCAAGGATCTTCACTAGCCACTCAAATGTGTGCCAATTACCTGAGCATCATCTTAAGCTCCAATCACAAACGCATCTTGATCAGATAAAGCCGCCTCTTATTTAGCTGACTCTTACCCTGCATTATTTATTTCATCAGGCCGGCCAGAGCAACAGTGACACAGTTCGCTGCATTGTTACTGTGTTATTAAGATGTTTAAACTGTAGAGCAGCCGTTGTTACAGCAATTAGAGAGCAAACATTAGAATGTTTTACTCTTTTGTTTTTTTATGTAACTATAAAGACTGTGCAATAAATCATAACATAGACTATATTAATGGATTTAAAAAAGAGAATTTTTAAGTCGGTCATTTGCTAGATGTTGCTGCTTTGATGCTAGTCTAAACCCATTTTTAGACTGGTTTGGTATTAGAAGCATCCCACAGTGTTTAAAGTCACAGTTTATGATTACAAAAAACATTATGGATTATGGACTAGTTTGTTTACCAGATAAAACCTACCCGTCCAAGCTGTAGTAGTTTTTGGTTGTACTGGTGGATTTGAGCATATATTTACGCTCCCCATTTTACAAAATGATTCCTGTTTGTTACTGATGCTAATTACGGCAAAGTCATACACCCCAGATCAAATTTCTCCTGAAGAGTTTCAAGATTATGACTGAAGCTTGACAGCATGCAGTCTCTTTCAAAGCCACGTTACACGTAATCAATTTCTTTGTGCATTTCTCTGGTCTGTCATGCTGTTCTTTGTGTTTCATGCCATCTTTTATGCCTGTTTCCTCTTGCGAAGTCACAAATAGGCGTTCTGTTTCATGTAGGAGGTGATGGTTTATTTGTCTTGCGCGCCCTGTGCTTTGGAATGTGTCCAGATTACATTTAGCACGTTAGTTTAATTTGAAGTTTAGCAGAAGGGAAAGGAAGGAAGGGGGCATTTGGCTCTTTGGAGATAATGCAAGTCAAAGAAGACGCTCACAGAAGTGAGTGAAGAACTAGAATTGATTTGGGAGCAACTGAGTTTCCTTGTTTTTGATGTGATTTTTTGGTCGTTTGATCTTTGACATCATGCGCACAACTCTGTCTCAACATTATTTACGCCAGTTGGATCCATCTGTAAGACAGTGCTTTTTCTTTTACACGCTACTTTCAAACTCATGAAAGAATCTTAATTAGATTATAAATTGAGGATGGTAAACTCTACAGTTCATTAGCCATCTAGAACTGGAATCTCAAACTCATGGTTTTGTGAGTTTTTAATGAGCAATTCCCATATGGCACGTCCGCATGTTTTTGAGTTTCCACCATCATCGCAAACGGGTCCTGGTCCTTGTCGTCTATGCTAGTGTCTGTGTACAAAAGCATGTTTCCAGTTCCAAATCTTCAAGAACAAGCACAGTCAAGCGGTTGACGTCTTACAATGTCCTGTATTTTTCTATTGTACAAAAAAATTAAGCTTATTTGCTTATAGTATTATAAGTATAGACTTATAGTATTATTTGCTTTTGGGGTTTGTTAATAAAACTAATAATACTAGAAGAAATGTAGGTATGAAATTTTGTGCACTATATATGTATGTTGGAGTTGTGATGGTATAAGCTCATCTTGTGATTTTGATGGAGACGGGAGAATGAGGAAGAGGAGGAGGAGCTACACGGACCAGTGATTCCCACTCCCTCTCACAATCTGTGTTGGTGACATTTCAGACCATTACGTTTTAGGAGTGGGAAAATAAAACAATATAAAAAATAATCCAAAGCAAATATGCTCAAATTTCCATGTGCCAAATATGTTTTGATTGAGAAAAAGCATTCTACTGTACATGAATAAAGTTTGCATACCTGACAGAGCTTCTTGCAGCTTTATTTTGTTTTATTTTAGAGTTTGATTTACTTGCAGAGACTGAGTGGAGTTATTGCTGTATTTCTGAGTTGTTATAGTTTGTCTTCATACAGTTCAACACAAACACGATGCAACAAAATCCTGAATTCTATCTTGCGTGTGTTTAAGCATTTATTTATTAATATAGACTCAATTTGGACATATGTACATACAGACGATATGTCAGATAAATAAGAATGTGATAAAACAGTGACATGCCAATAGAGTTAGATAAATAAAAGTGATGGCTTTTCTTGACATAAAACTGGAGGGCAAAAACAGTATCTGGGAATGAGAAAGTGTCATGGAATCCACTCCGTGTCTTCTTGGCTGAGTGTGTTCTGTAAGCTCTCCTTGTTCCTGAGCATGCTGAGCAGGAGCTCGAGGGAGTTGACCACCGGATACAATCCTCGGCTGCCACTTTGTCGCTTTCCAAAGCGTCCAATTGGTCGCACTCCACGTCCGACGTACCAGAACGGGTCAATCTCTGGACCTAGTTGGGAAATAACAAATGCTATGCTTTGGATGTAGAAGAGGGTCTTAATCTTTGAAAAATATATCCCATCTTGGATTCCAGAATTCACTGATATAAGTACACCTGAGAAAAAATTTGCTTATTTCAATAAATCAAAGGGTGTAAGCTGTTAATGTTTAATTCTGGACAGTTAGAGCTGAAAACCCTGAACTACATGTTTTTATTGACAGACCTTTAACCCCAAGTTGCTCCAGTCTGTCGATGCAATTAGTCAATGTAAGTTGCTCAGGATAACTGATAAATGCCATGCTAAAAAATGAAAGTTACACCCGCCGAAGAGCCCCAAAATGTCTTTGAAAGCTTTACGCTCAGTCTAACCACTAGGTGTAGATGTTGAGGAATAATCAAAACAGGCTAATGTTCAGCCCAAAGTTATGCCTTTGGTCTAGAATTTCATGGTCACTTTAAAGTACTAATTTCTGTGATAATGGATTTGCACAATTCTATTAGCACTAGACTGTCCTTTGAGATTTGGGTTTGAAAGATAGCAGTAGTATTTATAAATTTTACTTCAGCTCAATTTAGCAAATCACATAATACAACGCTGTAATTACATAATTAGTCCTACATAATGCAACTGCGTAATTTCCCATCAGCATTCTTACTTACTCCGGTTATCGACATTGTGGACGATGTGAAGGTCGTGCTCTACTGTGGTGGAGTGTGTGCAGGTTGCAGTGGCAGATAGGAGGAGAAGCACCATGAGCGCAGCCACCCCCCATCGAGACCTGATGGGACAGTGGCTCACCGGCACAGACAGGGACTTGGGCAACATTGTGGGTCAGGGCACTGTGAGGTGAAAAAGAAAGAGCATAGATTATGAAGTGAATTTAAGTTGCCAACAAGTATCTATATTTGCCATTTATTTTTCAAAAGGTATCATTCATAAAAACAGGTACAGGTATAAAGAAATAAATGGTGATGACTAAGTGCTGCTGTAGTGCATATATTATATATAATCACAAATGCTCAGATTTTAAGAAAATAATGAGAAAAACTCAAGGCATATTTTTTCCTGAAAAGTAAAAAGTAATCTGCAATCCAAATTTTATTTCAGTTAGTATTTGTTTCTTTCGGGATATAACAGAAATGCAAAACCATGTTTTAAGAAACACAGAAGCAGAACATACACACATTTTTATGTCGTCTTTTCACATTTTGGGACTTTTTGGAGCCATGCAATTTATTTGAAACTCACTGCTCCAAAATTGCTTGACTGAGAACTACTTAAATTGAATAAAGGAAATAAGAGCAGGTAAAGACTTCACTGCTCTGGTTTCCAAACCCACTAAAGACGACTTAAAAAAAATAAATTTATATGACAAAAACAAATATTCCATGATATTTGCCACAAACACAGGTACAAGATGCGCTGAAATTAGTTCACTACTGAGACATTTAAAAGTGATTTAAAACTAAATAAACAATGCGGACAGAATTTATCGGTGTACATTACTGGCGGGCTTCAGCAGAAACGACAATAATAATGAATGAATCCTATAACAAAAGCAAGAGACTGTTTTCCAAACTTCCCCAAAGTGATGTGGAACTCACCTGTGTTTGGAAGCTGGATGCTGGCGCGCAGGTGCTTATTTCTCTGTGTCGGTTCTCTCAGAAGCGCGGGTTTTATATCACACGGTTCGAGCGCGAGGACGCGTCCGTCATCTCTACACGCACGTGCGCGCACTCTGGCGCGGCCCCAAAGCGCCGCCTCGCGGACGGAACCGGTATTAGCATAAGATCGCTGTAGACCCGCGGAGATATTTAGTGTGCGGATGTCCTTGTTATCCGCTTACTCTACTTTTAAAGCACACTAAAATTGATGGTGGAATGTAGCATGCTAGTGCTATTTTTTTTTTTTTAACCCAACAAAAAAATCAAGATGGCTTCGTTCTGTTTATGCACTACTAGCAGAAAGCAAGCTTTAGGATGACGACATCTGCAGGCCAACTATAAACTAACAATCTTTAAGATGATTGATCAGCAATAAGAATTGTATTTTAGTCAGACAAAAGGGCTTGTTTCTGTTTAGTATTTATTTATAACATTTCTCATATTTAGTTTGTTTACTAAAATCAGGAGTTTTATTCAACGAATATACCACATTTCTATAGGTAGAACTAGACTAGCTAGTTAATCTAGGTTTTTGTTATTCATTCATTCTCTGTCAGTCAGTCATTATCTGAACCGCTTAATCCCATCTGGGGTACCGGAGCATATCCCGGGAATTTACGGGGGGAAGGCGGGGAACAACCCTGGGCAGGCGCCAAAACACGGTAGAGGACGGACACGGACACACACACACACACCCCTACCTTACGGGGGCCAATTTCAGCAATTAACCTATATAGCATGCTTTTGGACTGTGGGAACACCCAGAGGAAACACATGCGGAGACGGGGACAGCATGCAAACTCCACACAGAAAGACCCCACGGCCACCCAGATTTTTGTTAACCATGCCGAAATAGCAGAAGGGTTAGTTGTGCTCCTAGCATCCTACAGTGAACATCGTATGAAACAATCACATGAAAAATCTAGGACTAGCATCCAAAAGTATGCCTTTCGTATCATGCAGAGATAACACAAAGAGGACGGAGCAAAATATTGCAAAAATACTCAATGTATCTTTTCTCTTCGTAAAACTTAAAAAATAAAATACGTGAATACACTGTGCTTCCAAATATGGCTGGATGCGCCTTTCAGTCGGCCAAACACAACAGAACACACTCTCTCTCAAAAACAGAGCAAAGTGTAACGGAACCTACATGCTCAAGGAGCTACAACTGCTCACGGTTGTCACTGCTCTATATTTTGCTCGCCAAAGTTCCACTGCCCGCGCAGAATTTTGGCACAAAATAACACCATACTTTTTAAGACAGAAGGCACGGGCCATATAACATTCCACCGTAGACTTTGGACATGTCTGACATAAGTGCTACCTTTCCGACGCTCCCTTTCAATAAATGCGTTATCAAATATCAGCTGGAAATATCTGGTAAATCTGAGCATCGGTCCGATACCAGTGACTTAAAAAAGCAATTATTGGCTGATTCCGATACAATTCTGATATCATCGCGCACCGCTAATCGCAAACACTCTCTGGACAAGTGGCCTCTTGCAGAAATCTCGATGGCACATTGTGACCAGCTAACCCAAGAAAATGTCTATTTCATCCGGAAACGTTTCTTACCTTACTCAGCAATGGATCACAGCCTTCTCTGATCAAAAACATTCTACACCAACACCTGGGTACATTGCAAATGTAAACATTGATGTCTTACAAGGATTTGTTTTAAGTATTAGATCATTAGCAAAAAGTCAAATGTACTTCTTGCAGTGCAGTCATGTTGTATTTTAAAGCATTTTTATTTAATGTGCTAAGCCTTCTGAACCACATCAGAGCACAACTTCAAGTCTACAAACTTTACCTTAAAAATCAACACACTAAAGATGGCACTAAAATGCTGAATTAAAAGTTTAAGCTTTAATAATGGTTTGCCAATCAATTTCAAATAAAAGAAACACTGAGGTGGGAAAAATGAGAAAATGAGGAAAGGAAGTACATTAAAGGGAGACAAAAATGCTTAGTTCATTGTTTTTTTCTGGACAAAGAATAAGCACTGAAACAAAAGTACTTTCTCCCCCAAAGACTCTGAACTGTGGCCAAACTGAAAGACTCACTACAATGCTTACTCATTGCCCAGAAAAAAGAAGCATCAATTTCCAACTACAGCTCAGCACACTTGTACAGTCCGGTACTGGGGAGATGGGCTTTTACTCCTCAAAGTGGTAAGATTCAGGTGAACAGCAGCCTATCACACGGCCAGCAGGCCTCTCTCCAGAGGATGAACAGATTTCTCATGTCACTCTCACACTTATATAGTTCTTTTTCTTTTTAATCTATGATTTACTCTTTCTTTACAGTAAGGCCACTTT
Source organism: Distichodus sexfasciatus (assembly GCA_032718565.1). NCBI lineage: Eukaryota > Metazoa > Chordata > Actinopteri > Characiformes > Distichodontidae > Distichodus > Distichodus sexfasciatus. The sequence goes on from JAVGVS010000012.1 coordinate 3,248,634, forward strand.
AAATAGCAATCCGATACAAAGACCGTACACTTTTTTATCCCTTGTCAACAGATCTTAGAGTCCCACAAGCAGGAGAGGAAAAACAAACTGAAAAGAAACTGAGTAAAAAAAAAAATCTTCAAGTTTACGATGAAGCGTTAAGTGCTCCTCTTTTACGTGGGATGGTGTTCGTCCCAGTGACCCACCAGGACCAAGGACTCAAGTCGACATGGGGTAACCACAGATATGCAACTGAGGTAGTCTACCCTCTCATTCATGCCCAGGCCAAAAAGCTCCCAGCTCCCTCGTTCACTTGTGTCACAATGAAAAAACCAACCTAACACTCGGGAGTTCTGTGGATGTAGCAACGGGTAACGAAACTTGTCGTAGTTCTTAAACAGATTACACCCGAAAAAGTGAGGGAGTAGCCTTTTCCTCCACCAGAGCTTAGCCGATGTCCTGTGGTGCAGTTGAAAAACCAAACCAACACTGCTCTGAGTAAATCCGCTGTCAAGAAATGTCTTTTACGCTGTTGGCGTTGTAGCTGGTTCAGGTGCGTTGTGTCACAATGATCATTTTGAAGCCATCGTGAATGCAATCGATTAAAAGAGGACCAGGGCCAGACAAGTGTGTGTGAGACATTTTGAGGGCATCTGTCTGGCTTTTATTGTAGAGTGTATTTTTTGTGTTTGTGTGTGTAAGACAGACAAGGGGAGAAAGGACTATTCAGCATAGTCTATTCTGTCTGAGTATAGCTTTGGAGCGAGAGAGAACTGATGAGTGTGTGTATGTGTGTGTATGTGTCAGTCTGAGTTACAGGCGTCGCCAGCATGGTCAGGACTGCATCAGCACAGCAGCAGGTCTTTTTTTCTCCTGCGCTTCGGACTTTCTCCCATTGGTGGTGGGCTGAGGAGGGGTTGGGGGAGGCGCTGACCTTTACTTATCCCCCAGAATGGCAAACTGGTTATCCAACTGTAACTGCTGAACAGAGCCTGGACCTTCTCCTTCTCTGGCACGGCTCTTGTGCTTGACCACCTCAAAGGTCTTCTCAATCTCTCTGTCCCTAAAGCAAAATCAGTCATGTACATATTAAAAAACCATCTCTGACCACAACAATCCATCCTCATAGATATGGTCAGGATAGAATAGAATACAATAATAGAACAATTTGCCTTCTAAAGTTTCAGCACCAAACACACTTTACTAACTTATACATTAAACACAACGACAATATAGAAGTCTTCCAACATCGTTCACCAATTTACGTTTTTAAAACTTGTTCTTAAGAAAGTTAAGACATTTTAATAGTTTAATATTACACAACTGTAGAACTGAAGAAAACCCAATGATCTATATATTGCACAAACAGGCATTCATTTTTGTTCAGTATTAAAGATGGACATAGAAGTGGTAAAAAGCTATAATCCATAAGTTCTAAATTTACACAATGTTACTTCACCCTGGCACTGAAACAGATATTTGATAGAGAATACCTGATACTGAAAAAATGGGGTTCTTTGAAAGACTTCATGTACACAACAATACCAGTGAAGAGTTCTCCAGCTACACCTCAAAGTGCATAATGGCCTCAAAGACCAGTCATCAACAGAATCCACTTTTACCTCTTTCTTCTTAAGTGCATTATTAAAACCTAACCACCTATGCCATGTGTGTTGTGCGAAACTTTAAACTATGCCCCCCAGTGGATGTATTGCTCAACAGTGCAGGGTTCATAAACATACAGAAGCATGTGGCCAGTGTCAGTTGAAATATTTGAAATGGTTACATTTATTAAATATATATTTAATAATATGTACAATTAACCCCTCCCCACCTTAAAAGCAGTATCATCTTCTTAATTCATACATCAACAGCCGTTAAGACCCCAAAACTGACCCCAAGCTCTAATTCAAAGGCACAACGAACAGTCCAAAGAGGAGGTGATCATCTTACTTGCGAGTCTCTACATGTTTGGCAGAGGAGAGGAGAGTGGGGAACTGGGCATCACTGAAAATCTCTGGAGGCCCCTGTGCAGGACCCTTTTTAGTGGAAGTCAAGCGGGCTCCTGGAGGACGATACACACCTGGAGGCTTCGCTTCTGGAACCTCCTTTTCCTCTGCAAACAGATGAAATAGCAAGTAAATAAATGCAACACAATGGGCTTTCATGTGCAAGTATAACACCAATCTAAGATTATGATCAAAAAGGCACTGTCTGGGAAAAATAGATCCAGGCATTGATATTTAATTTCCTGAAGACACCCCATCAAGATCACAGTTAAAAAGCATCAGACATCAGAAGCACAGAAAATAGTTCAGTTTAGGGATGGGCAATTAATTAAAACCAACATTCAGAACCTTTAATCAATGTATTCTTACCCATGTAGATTATTTCTATTATTTATGAAATTTGGTTAGTACTTAAAAAAAAATCTGTTATTATTATTCTTGGTGCGTAATCATGTACCGCCGCATAAATGCTACTACATGTGCTGTCACATGACTTTGCCCCATCCATCTGCATGCAAATTATTTTAAAATCACAAACGTGCACTCTTTCATTAGCAAAAATTTACTTCAACAGCTAAGCATATTTACAATACAAAACTTGACAGTGAATTATAAGAGCAAAAACAAAATAAATAATCAATCATTATTGAGGTTGTCATGTGTTTCTCACTTACCCACTGGAGCAGGGGGTGGAGGAGCTCCAGATTTATTCCAGGGACCAGAGATTTTATCTCCACTGATCACAACTATCTCTCCATCTTCTCCCACCTCCTCTTTCTCATACTCCTCCTCCTCCTTTTCATCACTGTTAGACACATACAAAAATCCCTTTCACTATTTCCCAAATGCTGTACTGCAGTGACTATAAGAGTATAGTGGTTTGCATTCATTTAATGCATAGGACCTAAATATGAAATTAGAGACCATTTAAAGCCCTGGATCCACTTGGGTTATAGTAAATAAAACCTGTTAACTGTCAATTCTATAGCAGACAAACCTACAGAACTGATAAGAAAAAAAAATCTATATGAACTTAGCATGTTTATGATGACAACCAACAGAATGACATAAATGGGATGTGTTGTACATAACAAGCACCTGTTGGTGTCAGTGCGACTGCAATCAAATCACAAGAGGTTTGGTTCACTTTGATTCAAAATTCTATCCAAAACCTGATCCTGCTACAACAAACATGAAAGCAAAGTTTGCTTGTGTCCTTGTAGTTTCTTTAAAATATAAATAACTCAAAAATTGACGGAACTGCCAGTATAAACAAAGTGGCTGAAACTGGTAGCGGATTAGAAACTCCTTTGATGTCTCCCAGCTTAGTACTTACGTTATCTGCAGAGCCTGCAGCCTCAGGCCAGAGTAGTCAACTTCCCTCTGCTCAAACTCCTTCCATTCCTCATCCTCCTGCCAATGGAAAAAGTGAGAGAGTGAGAGTGAGAGAATGTTAGCTCTTTATTTCAAAGCTCAGCTCTGCAAAGCCTGTGGGTTCACAGGCCAAATAATTATGTTTGCACAGCCATGACACAAAAACTAAGGAATAGACATGACCAAATCACTAGCAGATCCTCTGGCTTTATAGAAATCTGTGTGACCCACGTATGAAAAATATAGTTGGCAAAACTATGATCTACCTTAGAAGGACAGCAAGTCAACACAGATGTTTTATGATAAATTAACAGCTATCAACCCTTGTGTATTCACTGGGGTCAGCCAGGGTGAGTGTCATCTATTACATCTCATTATGTTGCTCACAAAGGACGTGGTTGTTTTTAGCTGGGCATTAAGATTATAAAATGTACTACAGGGGCTGAGAAAAGTAAATGGCGTCAATTTAGAAAAGGTTAAGCGTCAGAGACGTAACAGGAAAACACATCCGCAGCTCAATCTCACAGCTGAATATACAGTCTTCTTTCTCAGAATAATCTCCCTCACAAAGAACCATGCTGTAACTGCCAGATGACCTTATAACAAATCATAAAAAGAAACTACAATATCATTTCACATTTTTTAATTCCTGAGCTCAACCAGACATTTAAATTAAAAACAATCTCTTTTAACAAAAATAGAGCTCCTGCTAAATATAAAGTGACTTATGTATGATGTCTGATCAATGTTTTCATTTTGGATTGATGTATGGATTAACTGAACAGTGAATACTGAAGTACTGTTACACCCCTATAGACTTCTCAATTATTGATTTTTGTCATCAAAACAAGAATATTGGCCTTCTGCAAAGTATAGGAATGGACGTACTTACAGCTCACAAATATAAATCTTTACAAAAACACAAGTGACCTGGACACTGATTAAGTTCTGATGACCAGTAAGTTGTTGCCTGAAAAGTGTTGCTTTTGCATGGGTCAAAGCATTTAAATAACTATTATTATTATTATTATAATTATTAACTATACTATAATTACTAGCCACCTTAATGAACCTGACATGAACACAAACTGTACAAGGTGGGGTAACTGCCAGTAACATTTAAAGTCAATATATGCATATGCAACGTATATCATAGACTAATATTGTGGCTATTTTTGAATAAGGCAAGAAAATTTGTTGAGAAAAATCAAAAGCACTTACATATATGTAAGGACTGATGTAAATGAATAAATGTAAGCAACAAACATCAAATTCATCATTTAATTTTCGCATTATCATTACTATTAGATAAATCAAGATGATATCTTAAGGCCTTTTTATATTTCAGTAGACACATCCTACTAAAGCTGCACAATACTGGGAAAATATTTCACTATTTGTTTTGCAATTGCATTTTCTACAATATATTGCAACATTAAAAATGTCAAAATTCTCTGCTCCAGAGGACTTGAATGTCAAATACAAAAATATTAAAACTTCTATAATGTCTGAGTGGATTTTGTGGAATGCATTTGCAGAGACATTTTTAAAAGCTGAGAATAACATTTCACTCCATCACTTGAACCACCCTTCCTTAGATTTTATCCAAGCACTCTTAAATCTGCATAAATGGTATTATAGAAAACAGATGTCGCTTGTGGATTAGTCATAGAAAATGGGAAGCGGGTAACTTTTCGGCCTGTATCAAGCAGCAAAAATGTAGCATGGCGTATTTGAGTTGTTTCGTCCTACTTAGCCTTAAGTGAACACAGTTCGATGACAATACTCAAACCATGCACTGTGAAGTTCAACTTTCTGCTTTACAAGTCGTACTGCATAGAACCATATACACATAAGAGTGAAATGGGCTTTTACATCACCAGGTGTTGACCTAAAATTGTGCATGTGTTCAAGCAGACACTTTCTCTTTGCTGTCGTTAACACCAGTGTTAAGCTTCCACCATCTTACTTGTGTTACGGCGCTGAGAGAGAAAGGCTGCGTCCCAAACCGCAAGGTGACGGCACCGCTTTTTAGCGTGGTTTGCAATTAGCACTACAAGCTAAATGCCTAAAATTACTAAACTAAATATGTAACGGATGTGTGTACCAATAAGGAGTGTTATGTGATAAGGTGACGAGTTGTGCTATAATACAAGTGAACGTCTCATTTTAAAATGTGAAGCACCACACCGCGCAGTTGCCGTGCCAATTTAAAGCACGTTTTAGTGCACGAGTAGAATTTGGGCGCAGCCGGGCCCGGAGCTTCATTCAAAACTTTATTACAATGTCAAATGAAACTGTCCCTAATTGAAATAACGCACACACTATTCTAACCACATTAACAAAGACATATAGCTCGTGGTCATATTGATATCGTTACACTAAATTTATTGTGATAACCTATCCCCTTAAACAGATCCTAAATTGGGCGGCGTGAACGAACGAACTATAACTTCTTAGCGAGCGTTAGCTAAGCAGATTAGCCAGGTAGCGAGGGGGCAGCTCGCTAGCTAAGCTTCTCGGTTGGCAGTAAGCTAACATGGAAATTAGCTAACACTCCACTGGGTGCATCGCAATTCACCCAATAATATCTATATATCATTAGCATATGCACTATGATTCATTGGTCAGAATTCCTAAGGCGCTATGCAGAGCGTGAAGTGTTAAGTGAGCCGTACCCAAGGCTACGTCCCAAAATACACTCTGGAATACTTTATCAGTACTGGCATGATATATAGCCGCCCCGGTTTTCTGACAGGATAAAACCAGCTAACGCTAAATGTTAGCATTAGCGCAGGGCTTCATTCGCAGTTTTGACACACGAGCTAACGTTAGCTACCTTCTCCACTAACGGGTCTTGGTTCTCGTTTTTCGTCGACTTCTCCTTTTCCTTCTTATTTTTCTTCAGTGAGGTCGTCGCGCTGCCCGTCACCACTTCTTTGGCTTTGACCTTTTCCTTCTTCTTCTTTTTATCCCGCTTGGCAAAGAAGTCGTCGAGGCTCTTCTCGGCGCCAGCTGGAGCTACATCCGCCATTTTCTATTAAGAGACCTTACTCGTAAATTTCTTCTCGAGCCAACTACTGTTACTAGAACAATGGTGAACACATCAGAAACGGGATCGGTCCTGCGGAACGCGAACGCGGTTTTTAGGTCACGAAGAACGAATGTCAAACGCAGAAACCATGAACGCGAGCCGGTATCCACTCCCGCATGCTACACTCTCCAACTAAAGTGTGACTTGCCGCTGCTGTTTGACACAATCACTGGCCCCGTCCCATAATGCGTACTAGCATACTAGCTGGTGCGTCATTATAAACAGCCACCATATTGTAGCGTACTACTTAGTAATTTAGTATGTGATTAGCACGGTAGTCAGGCGGTGATCAAACCGGACGTGATATCTTCCCAAGTCCCGTTAACCCGGATGAGAAGATTTACTGCCTAGTTTTAAATCTTATTAATATGAAAATCAGTGAATAGAAGTTAAAGAACAGCATTAACAGTACGACTCGTTTTCTTACATCCTTATTTTATTGTTGATGAGAGTTTTCATAGGTATTACTTAGTATTATACAATGGGCACTTGATTTGGAGTTAAACAACGTATTGTTTTATTTTCCACAGTCTGCAAAGTATTTAAAATGTTTAATAAATAAATAAATACACGGCTACACTGAAATGTCCTACAGATTGTCATTAAGATTATTTTTAGATGACTTTTTGTGGGATTTAGCCTTTTACTGTATGCATAAATATAAGGAGCTATTTATTTTGACTACACCAATTATACATTTATTACGCATCTTAAAAATAATTTAAGTCAAAGTATTGTATTAACTATTCGGTCAGCTCCATTTTGTTGCTTTTACCGTGTCAAACTTAATATTGGCAGCGAACGGGGTAATAAACTTGGTAAACATTTACTTATATCTTATATGGGGGGGGGGACATGTTTGGGGATTGAATTTGTAAGAACGTCTTTCAGTGCTCCTTGGGAAAGCTGTTTGCATGATTAGCGTTTAGTTTATATGGGCGTAACACTAGGCAGCAGTGTGAATTGAACAGCCTCATTCAGCATCCATAACAGAAAGGGAAGATTCTAGAACCATTGACGTCTAAAATGAGGGATAGTGCAGGACTAAAGCCGTGCTTAACCACAGCAATCTGTGTTTCCAGTTCATTGAATTTTGTTCTGTGTGAAATGTAGAAATGTAGAAAAATATGTTAAAGCAAAGTGTATAACTGTCCGGGAAAATGAATTTATATTCCCTGCCATTTAGAAATGTTTAGAACGCGACATGTTTTAAAGTTTATCCAGTTGACCACTTGGGCTTAAATCACGAAGCTTTTTATGGAACTCTTTATTCATGTTAGATTAAATATTAATACCCCAAATAATTCTTCATTTTCAGATCCAAATCCAAGCAGAAATACAGGTTTAGTAATGTATACCTTAATATACTTGATTAAACATCTCTGTTTTGTATTTATAATTAATTTATTTATGTTTTGTATTTTTAATTAAAGATTTTAATTTTGACAAGCCATGCTGTGATGCAGTCCATGATTTTAGCCACCGTCTAAAAGGATTTTAAGATTAATCAAACATTTAGTTTCATCACTGAAAAATGAGGACATTTGGTTTGTGCTTATCTGAAGGTCATTTCTTTGGCAATGGAATGACATTAATATCCAAAATGATTATTCACGATTACTCATAATTGCAAAACCTTGAGCAAATCTGAAGGTACGTGCTTTAATCAGTATGTATGCTATCAAATCTCCAGATAAGTACCTACTTTATAACTCAAAGTTTTGATGGATATACTGTACATTTGCTGTATCCAAAATATTAGAAAATACACCCAAACATTGACAATTTTGTCTTTTATTGCTCAGCAGTAAAAAGTACAGTGTTGGTGCTACAATACAAAAGAATGTGACCATGAGAACCCCCTGTAAAGCAATGAATAAACCCCAAATACTTCTCCAAAAACACTGAAAATTAAATCAAAAGGTAGGATGGAGTACAAAAATACTGAAAGCTGAAAAAAAAACAACCAAAAAAAAACCCAGAAATACAAACAATAAAAGCAATACAAGACAACTCAAGCACTGAGCAAACACAAAATGTGATATAATGTCTGATTTGATTATAACGCTGCAAGTTCATATGTTTATATATATATTTACCCACCTCTGTATATTATATGTGCTCAAAGTAAATATTGCAGTATAAAATAGTTTCTCTGATTTGTTCATTTCTAATAATTGTACTCTATTACATCCAGTGATTTATACTGACAGCCATCCAAAATTAACCTGTACAATACAGCAATAAACACCAGAGAAGTACAGCGTGACAGTAAGATTTTGGTCTTATGCTTTCACCATGAAACAATGCAAGCCAAGACGTGACAAACCTTGATGCTCACAAACAGACACTATTTAATGGTAGAAAGCCATACAGACATACAAGAGCTTGTTTCCCCCAAAACACGTCAAGATGCATACTTCTTTGTCCTTTTCAAACAGGATAGATTGTGTCATGAGAAAATCATACATTTGGAGATACAATAAAACCACCATCTGAGCTCATATTAGTGCCATTACTTTGAATAAAAAAATAAAGACTGGTTTAGTGCTTCAACTGCATGGGTTTAAAAACTGAAATTGAGCACAAATACATTGACTGTAATTAAAAAGGGATTAAACGCTTAAAGCTGTTCTTAAGTGAATGCTTCTATAAACTATGCCTAACTGGTAGGTTGATCTGTTGTTCAATTTGGGAATTAATGATTGAACTAAAATACCTGAAGCAGTCCAGTCTGGCTTATGAATAAACAGAAAAGCACTTTAAAAAACTGTTTTTCACCTCTGAAGGATTGTAAGTGATTTTGTTCTTTTTTATTACATTTTATGAAAAATAAATCAGATTGACAAAAACATTTGACGAAGACAGCTAAGCTCAACCACTCAATCAAGCAAAATTCTATCTTGGCATCCAAATTCTTTGTTCAATTCATGTAAAATATTTCAAGCATTTTTAAGAGAATTTGCAACATTTAACATGATCCCTAGTCTAACACAAGCACACACACAGACACACACCTTTGCACAGAGGCACATACCGACTCACAAACATACATAGAAGACCAGAAATGAGACACAAAACACAGGGCGCTGTCTGCAACAGCTTGACTAAGGGACTAAAACTTTTCAATTTAGTCCCCGGGCTGGTGACTCATTAGGGAGAATCCATCTCAAACTACCTTTATACCTCGCTAGATCTAAGATTTGGAAGTTCCTTCCAAAAATAAGACAACAGTAACTTTGATAACCGTCTGAACCCGTCCACGAAACGTCACCATCCATCTTTGCATCCCCACAGACGCAGAATTCAAGTTCGGCAGGCTTAAGTTTTTTTTGTAAATAAGTCATAAGGTTAAGTTTTTCGGGTAATATCACACAAACACCTTTTACAGCACACATGGCATTTCTTTAGTTCTCTCCGCCAGGCCACTTGAAGAGCACAGGAACCACACATACCGCTTTGATTCATAAAAGACATAAAAACCCTTATCACAATTCAACTTCGGTAGAAAATGTACATCAGAAAAATAAGGGGCTCACCCTGGTGGGAAAGAGTGCCTTTTTCGAATTCATTTTTCTTTTTAAAATGCAATTTCTATATATCATTATACAAACCACAGTCTCTGAAGGTCCACTGCGCTTATAAAACCTTTGAAGAATGAGAGAAGAGAGGAGAGAGACACAGCTAAGGGAGAAAGAAGGGAGCGAAGAACAGGGCTCAGATGTCAGAGGCCTTGTCTCTGTTGATGAAAAGAGTTTCTTGGCAGAAAGGGTTGACCAGAACGACACCACTGTCGCTGTAGTCACCATTAGGGGGCAGACATGTCTCCTGCTCCTGAAAAACAAACAATGAAATTGCAGTAAAAATGCTAAACTGACCGGCATGAAAGGAGTTGATCACTATCTGAAGAGCTTGTAAGGTAAGAAATGACTGTTTAATTTGAATTTATTCCATCAATTAATTAATGGGGGTTGGGGGCAGGAGGTGAAGCTTAGGAATTAGGACAGAATGAGAAAGACCAAAAAACTGGGGGATGAATCACAGACTGCACGAACCTATAGACATTAGTGAGATAGAAAAAAGGAATGTGGGATGCTGGAAAGACAAGAACTTAAAACCACTAAAAGGGAAGAAAAGTGGCAAAAAAAGGAAGACAGGAGACCTGCATATCACCAGCATGAAAAGCACAATCTCTCCCCATTATCACACTCCTAAGAGAATGCGGCAGAAAAAGAAAAAGATGCAGAAATATAACGTGTAAATTGGAATGGAAGCCATGCGAAAGAAGGGATTGTGATGAAGACTGAACCACAGAATTACACAACCTGAGACAACTGCTATTCTGAGATGCAAACAGCAGGTGGCGACAGAGATCAGCATAAAAATTCCATGCCCCTACGAATGTACAGTATGAAGACTACTCATTTCAAGCTGCTGTTTTCTAATACGTTTAATAGAGCACTGCTGATTATTTTAAGGAAACCTGACTAGAGAAAGCTTATTTTACTCTTGCAATGTGTTTTTTACTCAGGTTATATTAATACTACATTCATTTCGCTCTGTAATTTTATATTTTATGTTTTTTTAGCAGAATTTCTTTTTTTATTGTTGCTGAAAATCGATACTTCTTACATTAGTCCAAAATGTCCAAGCATGTTCATTATTGGTGATTTTGAAAATTAAAGAACTTTAAGACTTTTGGTTATGTATTCACTCATAATTACTAATCTTACTAATCCCATATTATGAGAAATACACCTTTTCTGTACTTTGGTCATCCATTTGGATCTGTACTGCCTCTAAAACATTGTATGGTTGATAAAAAATGGTCAAATGTGTTAGTAGTAATTTACTAATGTCGGAAATCGTGTTCCTAATCGAGCCGCTTAGGTTTCTCCCCTACTTCTACGTCACAGTAGGGGACATTTGAAAAACTCCAGGTGAAAATGCCCAATCTGAGCGGTGTTTTCAGCAAACTACTTCAGTGGAGTGTTTAGTGGAGCTCATAAACCTATTTTAACTTCCTGAAAAGAGGGTATAATATGGGACCTTTAATTCTTAATTACTGTAAATAAGATCTACTTTTAGTATCTCATATTTGTAGTTCTAGTATTTAAGTAGTATTCCATGAGTCATCTTTACTGTAATCATTTGCTTTGTTTTGTGAGCAATCTTTACTCTTACTGTCTGGGATACAAATTCTGTATACTGCCAAGGCTCGACAATTACCTGAACTGGAAAACATTAGAATTAGGACCTACAGTCTTCCTTTAATTTAAGACAAAAACAGACACAAATAGACTAAAAAGTATCCTAGTGCAACCTTCCTAAATAAGACTGATTTAGAGGGTGAGTTCTGAGGGTGGTTTGCTGGTCCTACATCAGCTGTCTCCAGTGGGAGAATTTCACGTGGGAGCTCCACAGCGTGGCGATTGAAGTAATCCATGGTGATGGTGTTGTTCCAGTAGCTCAAGTTGTTCTCCTGATTGGCTGACTTCTTCTTCTTTCTCATGCAGCAAACAGTCAGGAGCACAGCTGTAGAAGGAAAGAGGTGTGAATACACACAGATTTTGTACAGTATTTACAGTCAAAGTGAGAGACAATGAGACCAAAGAAGGCATAAGTGTAGTTAAAAAACCCCCACTGATGCTACTGAAAAACACTGCTTGGTTATCATCTTAAGCTGGCCTTTAAAGAGTGCTTAAAACACTGTTTTAATTTAGGATTTCAGAGAGAGACATTTCTGTGCTGTTTGTACTGTAAACTATTAAAGTATGTTTTTCGGAAAGAAAGATTGCATGTCTTTGTGATTTTAAAATAACTTAAGGAAACAGATGTCGCCACAGACTGGACCTGGTAGTCATATGACAACACAGGCAGTGGTGTGTTTTTAAAGAGACAGTATATGAACACACACTGAGGAAACAGAATTCTAAAAATAACTGAACAAATCGTCATGTGTCATGTAATCGTCAAGATTACATCGTTTAGACCTTCTGAATGCCAGTTTCGATTAATTATTGTTTAATTGACTGAGGTGGTGAAATAGTACACTAGATACTCACAGCAAGAGGACACAGGTATGCTGATGGCCAATACGACCCAAACAATGTCCATCTTGTCCAGGCAGATGGGGGAGCGCATGTGGTCTGACTGGTTCCCCGAGTCCCAGCTCCCTTGCGTGGTGGCAGGGATTAGCTTGCTGACCGTGGATGGCGCTTCAGAAGCATTCACAGGTGTGCGGGCGTCCAATGGCGCAGCCTTGCTGTCTTTACCCGAGACTGCAGCCGTGACAGTTTGGTTACCAGAGACAGAATTAGTGGCTGGGCTGTAGGGCGTGTTGGTTTGGTCTCCGATCACTGTCATGCTGCTGTCCAGTGCATTGGTGGAACCGTTGTTGTGAATAGAGGACTTGACGTCATCTGTTTTAGGGCTTGGGCTGATGGTTGTACTGGGTGCAGAATTGAGGGGAAGGCTAGTGGACGCATGTTGGAACGTGGTGATATTTATCACAGCCATCGACAATGTAGGGTTTTCGGTGAGACGAGAAGCCTCACGCAGCGTGATGGCATGAGCACGCTTCCTGAGGGTTTTCTCTTGCACAGCCGCAAGAAGAGACGAAGGTCCAGATGACAATGTCAATGACGAAGAGTAAGGCCAACTGATGTTATTGGGCTCCTCAACACCAGGGTCAACGGCCACTTTCTCCAAGCCTGAGGTGCCCCATCTTTCAGTTAGGGCCCCTTTTTGGATAGATTCTTGGCTCTGGACCCCTTCTGCATCAGTCCCTGAGAAATCAGAGCCAGAGTGAGATTCCGAACTAGAAGAGCCAGTCTGTTTTCTGATGACCATCCCAAGTTGCTCCAACATGCTCCCTTGTCTCCTACTGACAGCCAGAGGTTTACTGGTCAACTTTGCAGAGACAGAACTGGAGTTCAGGACTTGGGAAGATGCAATGATTGATTCAGACATGGTTCTGTCAGATTCAGTTCCAGAGTTCTCTCCATTTTTCTGGCTCCTTGGTGCAAAGGTTTGGTCTCTCAAGACAGTGCTAGGTAAAGGGACAGCATTTGCTTGGACGCTGGTCTGAGCTGTACTGGTTTGGTCCAGGTTGGGTGTGACAGCCTGGGCCATTGCAGGAGCAGAGCGGATAGCAGTGGGTGTGATGGCCACTGTGAAGGTGGACTGCTTGCCGTCGCTGAGGAGGGTTGGCTGGAGCATGGGCGAGGCCCTGCTGCTTGTTACGAAGGAGACGAGGCTCCGCGGGGTCCAGCTAGGGTCCAGCTCCTCTGCGAAGGATACCAGCTTGTCTGGCATGGAAAGAATCAGAAGAAGACCTGGGGAAAAGGGTATTGAAGGAGGAAGAGAAAAGAAAGGGGAAAAACAGAGGAAGTCTTAAGTAATGGGCTATGTAATAACAGCTTAAAATTAAGACACCTGGTCTCACTCTGTAGGTGTGCCAAATGGTGTACACCTGCTTCCTCTTTAAAAGCACTGCTTATGTGTGGGAGAGTATATGTGGTGGTTTAGCAGTTTGAATAAATTTTGAAGCTTCATTCCACTATCCTGTAAGCAGAAGTCTTCCTACATTAAGTGTACAATGAGGTATGCTCTATTAGATACTAAGACAATGTAAGCACAAGGAAGCAAGCCTCAAAATGTCATTATGGCTTGATAAACAGTAGCCCGTAGTAAGGTGAAAAATAGATAGAGAAAGGGCTACAAGAGTAAAGGACATGCATACAGAACACAAACAGGATCACACAATGACCATGAAACATATAGACACATCATAAACACCAGGAAACCCACCAGGAAACCCACCCAACTATGCTAACTATTAATGCTTCCATGGGACTAGCGGATGAGGGTGTCAGTCAAAACAACTCATTCAAGACATTCGTTGGGTGAAATTAAACAAGTAACCAACACTGGGAAAATCAATGTCTGTAAGTATGGCTCCACAAAAAACAATGAGTCTGTAACAATGGGTTTATGCATTTCAAACATGGTGTTGTAGAAACTAGTTGAAAAATAGCAAGGAGAACGCGCAACACTATTTTAGACAACATGAGCACAAAACACCACAGCAAACAGTGCACCACATTTAAATGTAATCTCTGCACCTAACCAATCTTGGTAAGAGCAGTTCTTGGGCTTGTCTTACTTTACTGGCCACGGACTTAGATTGACTGAATTCTGATCAAAGGATCAGCACCAATACTGTATTAGTATTCATATAAAAATATCCAGTAATTTTTGTAATGTATGGTATACACACTATTAATATTCTTATGTATATACTGACCACTTCAGTTCAGTTCTGAAAAGCCTCCCATAAACGCACCACTGATTTAAATGAATCATCTGCCATCTTGAATTTCTAAGTGCTCTGGTGTAATTATTACACAGCATACAAACTTTCACACAACTTGTTTTTGGATCTTAGGCCTTCTAAAAGATATGACAGACTTTACCACTGGTCCCATGGGTCATCAAAAGACAGGGACCAACCCTGGGCAGGCGCCAACACACTGCAGGACAAATTAATTAAAAACTATCAATAATTTATGAATATCCCATACAAAACATGCAACAAAATTATGAGCCATTTTCATTTTTGGCAAAGATCTGATCGGTGTCAGTACTGATTACAGAGTCTATAAAGCTGGAGTAGCAGCTGCTGAAGTCATCTCTCAGGTTCCACCGAACTAGCAGACTGGAGGAATGGAGGAACAGGGAACTGTGGGCAATGAAAGGTGGTGAAACATGTAATTGTGCCCAGAACAGAAGTGGAGGGAGAGTGGCTCTTGGACACTGGGGTAAAGAGAGAACAGCCGCCTGGGAAAAATGGTAGCGGCTGTACAAGCAGAATGGCATCCTGACCTTTGAAGAGCTTGCTATGCTGCTCTGTATCTCTCTGGATTATAAAGGCAAGAGGTTTTGAGGACCTAAAGAAAATTCACACACATACATCACACACCTACTCATACAATGTCCTTATGCTATGACCCCAAAGTTGGGCAATTGTTTCATCAACATGCTACCTCAGTTGCTATGGAGACCAATCTTTTTCTCTCAGGGGAAAAGACAGAGTGAGGTGTGAGATCTGGTGAAGAATGACAGAAAAAGCAATGAAAGGGGAGAGTGAAATCTAATAATGAAGAACGTAGTCTAACATAAATGCCAAACGAGATATACACAGCATTTTGTCTATTGTTGACATTTTAAAGGCAATATCATAATTTTTTATACATTTGTTAATTTAAAATATATTAGTTAGTCATTGTTATTTATTATTTAGCTATTTAGCTGTTAAATTAAACTCGGTAACCAGTAAGACTTCTACTGAGAAAAAATACCCAACACTCTAATACAAGATTTGTAATAAATCTATGAATAATGAATTGCTTCCAGTATTCCAGCATTAGTGAAATGACAGTGACAGACTGTTTGTGTCAGACTGCTTTGTCACAATTCATTCATATGCATGCAAATGTAGTTACCCTGGAGAAAAAAAGCACTCTCAGGAGAGTGTATGGTTAAAGAGCTGATCTGATATTAGACTGCCAATTCTATTCTAAACAATCATTATATATTCTAAGAATAAAAATTCAACCCCACATCTAATCCATCACACTAGGAAATAAAGGCCTTGACCTTTTCACACTCATTACTCATTTTTCTCATCCATGAACAATATGCTAAATATTTAAAGTCACACATCGATTATAGTATCTGATGAATATACAAAGAGTACATCATGCATTTGATTTTGGGTGTTTATTATGAAGAGTAGCAACTCCCTATATGAGCACCTAAACACAGTAAATACACCAATAAATCATTCTATACTGCGTGTGTGTGTGTGTGAGTGAGAGATCTGGAGCCCTATTTACAGAAGCTGTCAGATTGATAATGCATGAGTCTGGGGTTGGCTGTGTAGCCAGGGGATAACACCCAGACCAGCCATAGTGATTTAAACAAGCCCAACCCTCACTACAATGAATAGTCCAACAGATGCTCCTTCCTTTACAAGACAGGGAGTTGGGGTTCTTTTCACACTTGTACCAAGGCTGGGTGACATGACCTCAAATCAATATTTAGATTAACAGAACATTTTTACCTCATTTACAATTAATGAACAATTATTTTGCTTTTTGATTTTATAGTTTGTTTTTGTCCTCATAGTTCATTGATAATGGTTTGTACTGTACATATGCTCAACTAATGCTGGGCTGGATTGGCACAGCAGTGTGGTGGTTAGCACTGTCACTTCACAGGAAAAAGGTTCTGAGTTTGATCCTGAGTGAGTCAAATGGCCTGTCTGTGTGGAGTTTATATGCTCTCCTTGTGTTTGTGTGGGTTTTCTCAGAAATATTAACAGATTTTTAAAAATAATCAAATTAACCAGAACAGACACGATTAGAGGTTTTGAACATCATGAACATCAACACGATTAAATTCTGAATAATTTCCCAGCCCTAACCTGTCTCTTATCAAACCTCACTTCAGCCTAACATAGTACTGTCTTTAACGTTATATGAGACGTTATATGAGACTGAAATAAGTAATTACATTTAACAAGGGTACAGGACAGGGGGAAATGAATGGCATACCACACAACAGACAGACGCAAGACAAGGCAGGGGTACCCTCAGGTGGGCAGCTGGGGAAAAGACCAGGGGGAACTGTGACAATTATCATGGTATTTTTTTCTATATCATTCAATCTCAAAAATTATCATGATATAGAATTTCAAATTCTTGTTGCAATTTATACTGATCATTATGATTAGTAAGTTAATAAAGATTCTCGTTATCAATCAGTATTAATAGAAGAACAAAAAATGCTAAAATTGCAAAATACAACGTTTACATTTACAGCATTTAGCAAATGTTCTCATCCAGAGCAACTTCCATTTCCTAATTATAGGGACAGTGTCCCTGGAGCAACTTGGGGTTAAGGGTTTTGCTCAGAGACCCAATGATGGTAGTTCTGGAGCTAGGATTTGAACCAATAACCTCTTGGTCTAGAGGCAAGTAGCCTAACCACAAGACCACCATGACTGCAACATTAGTTGGGCGCTGTTCCTTCTCGTATGATTGGATGCAAGGGCTGTCTGCTTCACTATTTTACCGAACTTATTTTATCAAACTAAGCCATGAGTGTATCATTGTCATTGAACTTTTTTTTTTTTTTCTTATCATCCCTGTGCCACATCCACTGGGATTATAGAAAAGAATGACTAAAAATAAAAACACACTTACACTGATATACTATTTATTGTCAATATGGTGAACACATGCTTTTCACGCTGGCAACCTCCAGCCGCAGTGTCAGCTGTCCAGTCCGGCCTGTTGAGAGGAATTCCGTTAGTCAATAAGTGCTGGCAGCGAGTGCTGTGTTGCAGTTTTTACGCTGTGAATCAGTGGGACGTACTAACACAACCCGCCTCCGATGCCTAGAAATCCGAAACTGCATTAATAAAACATCAGTCGTATGAATAAAACATGAAGAGAGGCTCGACAAACAACAAAGTGGCACGTTTAGATCTGACATATGCACCATCCCAGCTCGCTCAGACCGCCGCTTAAGCGGCCCGCCGCCCCAGGATCCAAAACTACAGGCCCAGCGTAAACTTAAATGTATTAATATTCATGCAAGTGTCTCATTAGAAGGGCCATGTTTTATTAACGAGAGCACAGAGTTAAAGGCTGTGAAAAGGCTTTCGAGAGCGTTGGTGTTAAAATGTGTTTGCGAACAAACAGGAGTGTTTACTGAATATCAGACACGTACATGGTGGTGGGGGGTGGGGGGGAATCTTGTAGAAAGAGCTAAAGAATGAATAAATAATCACAGTGAACAATTGCATTTGTGTTTATGTGTGTATGGGTCTTCTGGTTATGCCGCATTATGATCTTTGGATGTCCATTGGGATGTGTTCGATTTTTTCTGTGGCAAAAGCAGTTCTAATTTGTATTTGGCATTTATGACTCTTGGCAATATGTGTATTTATGTGTGTGATTAAGAGAGAGAGAGAGAGAAGCAGTGAGAGAGACAGATAATAAGACAGAAAAAAAGACAGCATTAACAGTTATAATTTTTATTTTGCATTTGCTGTGATATATAGAAAGAGAGATAAAGAGAGAAAAGGAGAGAGGAAGGCATTCAGATAGAGGGAGACAGACAGACAGAGAAGGGGAGAGAGAAAGACACTGAGAAAAAACAGTTATAATATGTATTTGGCTTCTTTTGGCAATGAACGTATGAATGTTTACGTAAGTGACTGAGAAAGAGAGAAAAAAAGAGGGAGAGAGAACGAAACAAACAGACGGAGAGACAGAAAAAGAGAGAGCAAAAACAGATATACTTTGTATTTGGTATTTATGACTCTTGCCGATATGTTTTTGTGTATGACTAAGAGACGGAGAGAGACAGACATAGAGGGGTGAGAGATAGAGAGAGAGAAAGAGATTTGAGTACGATATGCAACTCCACCCTGACTGCATCCCTCATCAATGGTTGACTCACTCTCCAGTGCCAACAGTAGCTACACTAGCTCTCTCTCTCTCTATCTCATAGACATACACATGCACACACCACACACTACACACCTCTGACTCACACTCTGTACTGAGTGGGTGTTAGCGGAGGAGAGAGCTTACTCAGTCTCTGAGCTCTAGTCGTGTGTTTAATGATTGGTCGTGTCTGACCCTGAATCGGAGCTGTGAAGGACAACAATGCTCCTATTATCTGAAGTACAACATAACATTTACCTTACAGCATTCCTCAAACGCTCTTTTACACAGCAACTTTCGTTTGCTAATTACAGTAACAGTCTCCCAGAGAGTAATTTAAGGGTTAAGGGTCTTGCTCACAGGTCCAATGGTAAGTTTCGCCCAGGTTATGAACCCCCAATTTTATAGTCATCAACACATTGTTTTAGTCGCTCAGACCATTGAACCATCACCACCCCCAAATGAAATTATCTAGACATAACAACACATCCATTCTCCAATGCATTATATCACATCTCCTTTTTGAAACTGACAATGTAAAGGTTAAAAATGCCCAACTGGCCATTAGTTTCCCAAGTAACATTATGGTTATGATGGTGAATATTAGTGAGACAATTCACAAATTTCATCACAATACCATATTGTGAGTGAGTAAGTGAGTGAGTGATTGTCACTGTAAACACACCACAGCACAGCACACATTAAACCACTATGAAATATGACCTCTACAACTGACCCATCCATGAAGGAGCAGTGGGCAGCTGAGGAGATGTGTCCAGTCTTACCTTTACCGGTCCAGGTTTCGAACCAACGACCTTCCCATCACGGGGTGAACGCCCTAAACGTTACACTACCAACGGCCCCTTGAAGGGACAATTCAAAGTCGCAAAGTCTGCTACGATACGATTTCGATTTGATTCAATTCAGGAGTTGACAAATGATATAAGACATTTTCATATGGTGATTTAACACAATCACTTCCATTCACATCAAATCACAAAAAGTTACCTAAATATCATTTGACATATTTATTCCTGAGCTCAACCAGACATTTCAATCAAAACCAATCTTATTGGTTTAAAAATAATCACCTGCTGTTCAGTTTGAGATGATGTTACAATATGTATAATGTCTGACTGATGTCATTTTGAATTGATGTCATGGGCTCACTGGTCACTGAATTGATGTATTGATGTAGATCAACGTATTGTTGCATCTCTAGTATATATGATTACAAACATTCTTCCTAACCTTAACCCTAAACATGAGCGACTAAACCCTAAACTCAGCCACGGATTATAGATAACATTTTTACTGAATGGATTAAGAGTAAAGTGTTATGCTGAAGTCTCCGCTATTATCAATTTTAAGTCCTGATCACAAAAAATCTGGGGAGTGGGGTCGCAGCAAAGAAAGCTGGGTTTTACTTCTTTAACATAAAATGTTTACTAATAATCAACTAAGGTTTGTTAGTATCTAATGCATGTTAAGGTTTGAAGATATGAAGAATTAGTATATATGAAGAATCAGTATATGTGTGCAAGTGTCTGTGTGTAAGAGTCACACAAGCAAGACTGATCTTAGCAGTAGCCGTCCATTCTGATGGAGTAAAGCACTAACCGGCTCTAACACAGACAGAGTGGCTGAGACTCGCTACGGTGAAAGCAAATTACCAGAGTGTGATGATGGAACGAGGGCGAGAAAAGTGAACATGCTTTTATTAACATCCATTACCATGGAGAGAGGTGGTGTTGCAGCAGGAGAGAGAGTGGTGGGGAGGGGGAGCAGCAGGACTGGGAAAGAGTGACAAAAATAATAAAAGACCCAAACAGTCTGAATTTCAAGACAAAATGAGAAATAACTTGTTCCAGTATATTAGCTCTGAGCAATAAATCTAAAGTTATACAGTTCAGAATAAGACAAAGTGGAAATTACAAAGTGGAGTGTGGAGTAGAAAATGTATTTTACTCCACTTGTGGCTACACTGTCATATGCGTGTCTGTATGAGGGACTTAAGGATGACTGGGATGATGTAAAATGTAAAATATCAGAATTGAATCACTTCCTGATTTATGTTTCTAAATGCAATGCTATGTACCATTAGCTGAGGGGAAGATTTATAGCAGAGCAGCAAATTATGCAGTAAACATTCTAAATTAAAGCTCTTTGGAATACATAAGCAGACTGTGACTTTCCTAAAGTCCTGCTGTGATGCATGGTTATGAGACTAATAAATCAAGCTTTGGTGCTTCAGTTTTTGACTCATATCCACACTTGGGTCAATGATGCAATTAAAGATTTCACCTCATTGTCCTGTGTTATATGGTCTCACTGTCAATCTGAAAATTCCAAAGCATGGAAACAAGGAGGAAAGACCAATTATGGGGGTGATGAAGGTGGTCTAGTAATGGGATTATTGTCTTTCGGCCAGGAGGTTGTGGTTCAAATGATCTCTCCAGCATTTCCACCACTGGGTCCCTGAGCAACACCAAGTTGCTCCTAAGAACTGTCCTTGTAAGTAGGCAAAGGCAGTCACGCTGGATAAGTGTGTCACCTAAATCTCAGTGTGACAGCATCTGTAAAATTGATTAATGTAATTTCATGAGGTGGTCCACATTCACATTTTACAGCATTTAGCAGACTCTCTTATCCAGGGCGACTTTCATTTCCTAATTTCAGGCACAGTCTCCCTGGAACAACTTTAAGTTAAGGGTTTTGCTCAGGGGGTCAATGATGGTAGTGCTGTAGGTGAGATTCGAACCTACTAACTCTTGGTCCAGAGGAAAGTGTCCTAACCATTAGATCATATTCGTGTTAAGTCCTCAGGGTGGGGTTTTGAAGTTAGTTATTTTAATTCTAGCCTTACATTTTTACTTACAATTTCAAACTACAAGGCTCTTCTCAGTAGACAGAAGACTGAAATATATCTCTTTTTGATTCACTGTGCACTAAGGGTTAGCTGCCAAGTCCCTTCCAAGTTCCAACACTTCATGCATGCCTTGACAAAATCAATCAAACCAGGAAGTCCACTTATCACTTGGTGGAGTATAGATTTCTTGATATAGCCTCAGGTTGGGTAGAGATCAATCCTAGAGACACTTTAAGTGTGAGCACAAGCTCCCACTGTGAAAATATCAGTTGGTGACGTTCTTGGGGCTGGATCCAGGGATGAAATGTGTAACGTGTCAGGCTGCTCGGTGCGATATCACAGCAAATAAACACCATCTAGTTGAAGAAAAATCCTCAATATCCTCATTTATGCCAAGCTTTCTCATTCTGTGTGATTCCTACACCGGGCTACTGTTAAAGAATAATCAAGGTTTAGGGTTAATTTGGTGTGAATGATACAGATAGAGGACGAAAATTTAGTTTTTACTCAAATACAGATCACTATTTGAATATAAACCACACTGTGTGTGCCTGTTATTAGTTGAACTTTACATCTCAGACGTGTGGGCACCTATTTGAATTCAACAGAACCCCTCAGATAGCATTGTTTCAATGCTGATGTTTGTAACAAAAGACTACTCTAACAGTCCCAAAAGAGTCTGTGCTAAGCTTAAGGGAAACAATGAACCAGACAAATTCCACCAGTATCTAACTGGGATAGCCAAGCAGCAAAGTTAAAGACCGAGGACTGGGGAACAGATGTGGCACTTCCTGTTTTGAGGGAGGAGCAGGGCGGGAAAGATGTGAGCTCGCAGATAAGGCATGAAGCATTATGCCATTCTGATAATGGCTTTCCTGTTTGTGAGACTGCATTTGAGTCCCGCTGCAGCGCCTTTGAACTTATGGGTAAGTGTATCCCATCAGGACGGTAGTCAAAATGGGCATGAAAGACGTGGGCGAGTCTGATTGGGTGTACTGAATTGCTACTTTGGTATAATTAGCATTGCAGGAGCTCCGATGGGCTCTTAGAACTCGGGTTTGGTCTCACAGGAAGTGCAGATTTTAAACAGGAAGTTCACACCACTCTAGGGAATTTGCTCGGCTGCAAGGACCAAAGAAAAAATATTATCGCATAACTAGAGTGTGTTATTTTCCATTTTGGAACGCAGAAACCCATGCGGGATAACAATGTGTCATAGAGGCGGCTCGGTCTAGCTCTGCTGCCACAATATGACCATAGAGACCACTAGCAAGTTTCAATTGTTACTTGACACCATAAGAAGTGTATTTGTAAAGTCATCTCACAGTGCAATCTGCCCTGAACGCTGTGGTGTAATATAAGAGACAGAATAGAGATGTGATGTTCAGAGAAACTCAATCTTACTTATCGATGCTCTAACAAGTAAGAGAAAAAAATGAAGTTTAAGAAATTGTGTTTTTTGCCCTTATCTATTACTTTTGTAATTCAGTTTAATAGCACAGAGATGTGATTTTAATGCCATTACTCATTACCTAGATACACTGCTCATACATTCCAGACCACTCCTAACTTTGCAAATTTAACACAGTTAGCCCTTTGAATACCAAAACTTTTATTTAGGCAAATTTAACTCCAAAAAAACAGGGAGGAGTGGCATCTGCCCAGAGTTAGGCTCCGGTTCCCCAGTGACCCCAGTAGGGATTAAACGGTTCAGATAATGAATGAGTCAGAAAGATTCATAAGAAGGAAAAATGGGGGAAGGAAAAACAAATTTAGCTTAACTCTTCCAAAACATTGCACAAAATCCCAAAGTAATGTGTGCCTTAATAATGAATCCATTATTAACATAAAACAAGGGTCAAAAAAGTTCACTATAAATCAAAATCTGTTCAATTTTGTAATAGATACATGGAGAGAAATGAAAGAACCAGGATGCTGTAGCAGTTCTGTTTCTTTACTAAGACCCCGAGGGCAACGCAAAACCAGCTCAAAGCCCAAATACAAACACAGCGTCAAGTGATCGGTAATCAAACATCCAAGGCAAAGTACTGCATCAAATCATCAGAAACCCAAAAACCAGATCAACAGTATTGAAAAACAAGGCTAAAGTCAGGCTGAATGGTATTGAGCAGTTGTTTCACAAATGAAGTGTGAGAATTATTTTAGCAGCTTCAGCCAGGACATGGACTTCTCCTATACGAAAGAAAAATCAACTTCAAGTCTGCAGCTGCTACAACATCTTCCATCAGGGAGACGCCAAGGACAACTTGATAGAGTAGCAGAAAAACACGTTTGTGACTCTCCCTTTAAAATTTCAGACCCGGAGTGTTACAATCCATTCCAATTCCCAGCTCTTAGGCGCAGTCCTCATCAGCAGCACACGCTCAAAGCCATAACACAGATGAGGATGATGACAGGAAACTCTCCTAAAAGCAAATTTACACCTGTTAAGCGCTCCTCGGCTTGACCTCATGTTCCTGGAACGTTTCACATTTTTCATGTTGGATCTCTGCCAGAGCTCGTAAGCAGAGTGTATGAGGCCGGCGCTGTTACATGCGAGATGCTTAATGTAATGCATGCTCCAGACTTCAACTATGATGAACGCTGGGTGCATTGTGGAGCCACCAATTACACTCAAAGTCAGATGATCTATTAAAGGCTTATACAGAGTATGAAGTGTGCTTATAAGTGCGCTTACAACAATAGTGTCAGGCCAAGCGTGATCTTCATATATAAACGAGTAAAGCTAACTTGACTACTTTTTTAGTAGCTTACCTGTAGCAAAGGTACTTTTAAAACGCTGTAGCTAAACCAGTAGCTAATTTTCACACACATAGTGATGTAGCATGGCAAACTGCTACTTACAAAAAGTATTATCTTTCTCTCTATACAAAGACAGAAAATTCAACTACCAAGTGTTTTCTGACTGGTGTTGAATTGGTAGAAGTGGCATCTGTCCATGTACAGAAGCAATAATCTGAGGCTATATTTATCAAATGTATTACTCTAAAAAGCAAAACGTCCAGAACTTACACATTTGAGTCTAACTTATTCAAATTAGACAAAAATACAAATACTCTCTACTTCTATTGTATGTACCGTTTAAAAGTAAAGTTTCCCCAGCAGTGAAATTGTACACAAATTGGACACAAAGTTTGGAACGATTAGGAAAAAATTTAATACTGATTTTATAAAGTCAAATAAAAAACATGATCATTACCCCTAATCCCCTTTGTTTGTTGATGTGCACTTTTTAAAATACCTCAATATGACATCATGTAGGCAAGTCGGCACTGTTTTCAGAATGTGATATGAATAATAAATCATATAAGAGGAATGATGAAGAAGAAACATACTCAGCAGCTGGTTAGGCAGGACCTGTGGGGTTTTCTTCATGGTATCATATGATCCGGCTCTTCCTCCACAGAGCTCATGGTTCTCTATGGACAAGATCAAGATACACACAACAGTTAGTTACTTTCTTTACATTAGGCTTGATAAGGAACAATCTGTGTAACATCTGTATAACATTCAAATAACAAGCTGTTTTGTACAATTATTATTATTATTATTATTATTAAGAAAAAGAAGAGAAGAAGAAGAAATGTTAAGTGTCTGATATATTTCAACATAAAACAGATTATATTTCAAACTATAATTGTTACTGTGAAAATGGATGATACAACAACATTAGAATC
Source organism: Distichodus sexfasciatus (assembly GCA_032718565.1). Taxonomy (NCBI): domain Eukaryota; kingdom Metazoa; phylum Chordata; class Actinopteri; order Characiformes; family Distichodontidae; genus Distichodus; species Distichodus sexfasciatus. The sequence continues at coordinate 3,274,178 of JAVGVS010000012.1, forward strand.
CCAATAAATGAGCTAGTGGACACTATAAATAGTAACATGTATCAGCATCAAGGTGTCATGCTGGTCTTGGTGATCACACTCTGACACTCTGAATGGACCAACAGCATAAGAAATCCACAGCGGTTGGCAGATGTAAAATTAGTTTTATGTCCCCCAGCAGAGCAGCACAAACTGAATTATGAGATTAGGGAAATGGTCCTGATTGTGCTGCTTTGTGGTTTGCTTAGAGACCACTTAATTCACATGTAAGGAACTTCAGATAAGCATCTATTAAAGCCATATTCAAAATGAACTTTTCATTTTTAAAAAATGTGTAAAAGTGTACAGTAGCAATATCCAGCTGTAAGAATCTGCAGGCAGTTTTGTTTGGGAACAGGTTTCACGTCCTGTACTTGGAACTTAAAAATCTGTGGATATTTTTTTCATTTGTTTTTCACATTCCAAATACCGCATTTTGTTTTTTTTACGCAAGCAGGGTGACCTGGAAGTGAGTGTGGCATGCAGAAGATTGTAAAAAAAACATGAAAAACACATCAAAAGAAGAGTAACCTTCTTAATGGCAATTAGCAAAATGAAGCAATCCAGGACACGGAAGTGTACATGACAGCTATCCAATCTTTTTTCTTTCTTTACCCATTTGAGGTAAACAAATATTGAGGGAAAAAATGTGTTTTGCATTTTCGTTTTTGGTGAACAATGAAATGAACAAATGATACACAGATTTTTAAGTGATTTACCATTTTGCTCCTCTATTGTAATCACTCAGGAGAGTTATCATGCGTCATACATATCCATCAATATAGTCCTGATGCCTCAATTATGTTCATCAAGTCGAGAGCCATGACTACCCCAGATCACCCCTGACTCAGCCAGCACGTCTCTGAAAATGTGTGTGTGTGTTTGTGTGAGAGAGAGGGAGAGATCATTAACTCATCAAGAGACACTTCAGTTCCTCACTGACTCACCTACAATGTCTGAATCTTTTGTGTACAGTGAGTAATTGTGTGTGTGTGTGTGTCTCGCTTTATGTGTCTACCTGCCAGGTGAGAGAAGAGGAGGCAGACTCATCACTCACAATGAACCGGGAGGACAGAGACGAATTAGAGGCTAATAAGAACAACACTGAGTAAGTCTGGCCCAAAGCTTCAGGTTAATGCCTTTAATACTTCTGGCCATATATTACCTGAGAGAAAAAAAGAACAACTTGCTTCAGTCTATTCGACTCATTGATGAACAGAAAAAGTAACATGGCATGGTATAGTCATTGTCCTTTAGAAGGGTCAGGCCTCAGATACAAAGGGCAGTGCACTTTCAGAAATGTTCCCATGTCTTGTAATTGCTCCTGTCCTTTTAAATCAGTCCGATCGCAGATCAAAAGGAGGAAAAAAAGATTGCTGCACTGAGAAAATGAATTTCTAGTTTTTAAATAAGACAGCTTAGAAAAACCTATGCTTTAAATTTTGTGGACTTAGATTTGATCTGCAAATATTTTTTAACAATACTTTAAAATATTAAAGTGCTTAATTATTGCTGTTTACATCATTTAACTCTTTCCAATTCCTGTCATGGAACGTCTGTAGCATGAAACTTCAATTACACTGTGAATTGCAATGAGGCGCCATTTAAAAACAAATGAAAAACAATAACATGTTGACCAAGATGCTGTACAACAATAACAGCACACAGAGGTTACGTCAAGTAAAAAAAAGTAAAAACTTTTTTGGGGGTTTTGAGAGAGCAAGTCAGATGATTTTGTTGGTGAAACCTGAAGTTTTGTCTTTCTAAGTGAAGAGTAAATGATAAGAGAAGGTTTTCCTAGCTTACCATTGAAATAATTATCTTTAAGTCATGAATAACTACGTCCAGATCTTTGAATGGAAGAAAATCTTCTGACCAAAAATAATATTTCAGACTTGAAAGACTTTTCTTTTCTCTGCACTAAACTGCTAATTTGCAAACTCAATTTTGTTTTCTTGTTCTAGTCTTTGTCTTGATGTTCATATCCTGGTTAAAATTTGAACTGCTCGACTGAACTGCAGTTGCTGCTTTCTTCGCTACAATACCATTTGCAAAAATGGTCATTTTTGTACCCATCTTTTGGCTTGTCGTTTACATTCTTTATTGTACTTAAATAGCTATAGGGATTATTTAGCTCTGTGTACTGTACACTAGAGGTGTGAATCTTCACTGGTCTCGCGATTCCATTCGATCACGAATATCACGATTCGATTTGATATCTAGATGCATCGCGATGCATGCAATCAATTTTTCTAAATTACTTCACATTGCATGCAGATTGGGCATGGATCACAGATTGGGAAGCTATAGTTGCTACTGAATTTTTATGCCACAGCCAGAAAATCACCAAGCAATGTCATTAGGATACAACTGGTTCTGTCCCAGGGACCACCACTCAGACCACTCAGTGTTGGATGGAGTATTTTTTGTATTACTTTTTAGATATTTGCATTAAATTCATTATTAATAAAGATCAAAGTCAAAGTAAACTTTGTCCTCTCTGCTACATACTGTACAGATATACAGAGAGACGAGATGATGTGGCTCCAATTTACACAGTGCAACAAGAAACAGGGAAGAAAGAACAAATAGGGCACATAGAACAAAAAGTATATAAATAGAATACAAAATATACAGTTTTAAACTAGAAATGGAGTATTAACTATAAACTTTAAACTTGTACTAGAAATATTCCAGGTCGTGTGCTGAGAGACTGCGCTGACCAGCTAGCCGAGGTGTTCACGGACATCTTCAACACTTCGCTGAGCCAGATGATCGCCCCAGCGTGCTTCAAGTCCACCACCATCATCCCAGTGCCAAAGAAATCTTCAGTTTCCTGCCTGAATGACTACCGGCCCATCGCTCTGACCCCCATCACCATGAAGTGCCTTGAGAGACTTGTCATGGCACAGGTGAAAGGCAACCTCCCCCACTCACTGGACCCTCTGCAGTTTGCCTATCGCACAAACAGGTCGACTGAGGACGCGATATCCACTGCACTTCACCTTTCCCTCTCACACTTGGACAATAAAGACTCTTATGTTAGATTGCTGTTCATAGACTTTAGTTCAGCATTCAACACCATCATCCCCCAAAGACTGTGTGTGAAACTGAGCAAGCTGGGACTGAGCACCTCACTCTGTAACTGGATTCTGGATTTCCTGTCAGAGAGACCTCAGTCCGTCCGAATCGGCGACAACGTTTCCAGCACCATCAGGCTGAGTACCGGAGCTCCTCAGGGCTGTGTTCTCAGCCCACTTTTGTTCACACTCCTGACTCACGACTGCACTGCCCTGCACAGCTCAAACCACATCATCAAATTCGCCGATGACACGACCGTGGTGGGGCTCATCAGCAACAACGATGAGTCGGCGTATAGAGATGAGGTTCAGCAGCTGGCTGCCTGGTGCAGTGAGAACAACCTGTCACTGAATGTGGAGAAAACAAAGGAAATGATCGTCGACTTCAGGAGAACTCGCTCCACCCACACACCACTCAGCATCCACGGCTCCACGGTTGAGACTGTAAAAAACACCAAGTTCCTGGGAGTTCACATCTCAGACGATCTCACCTGGACCACCAACACCACCTCCATCACCAAAAAGGCCCAGCAGCGTCTCCACTTCCTGAGACGGCTGAAGCGAGCCAACCTGCCCCCTCCCACCCTCACCGCATTCTACAGGGGCACCATAGAGAGCGTCCTGACCAGCTGCATCTCTGCCTGGTTCGGTAACAGTGCTGTTGCCGATATCAGGCGGCTTCAAAGGGTCGTCAAAGCAGCTGACAACATCATCTTCCGCCGCTGCAGGACATCTTCTACAAGCGCTGCATCAGAAGGGCCTCCTGCATCGTGCTCGACCCCTCACACCCTTCACACAGACTGTTCACACTCCTTCCATCTGGCAGACGCTTTCGCAGCATCAGGTCTCAATCCTCCAGGATGCGTGATAGCTTCTTCCCACAAGCCATCAGACTCTTGAACTCACTCCCTGCCATCACACTTCCCCCCACACACACACCTGGACTGTGAAGAAACTGATTCCGTTGCACCACTGCACTTTACTTTACACACCACCGTCACTCTGATGCACAATAACTACTGTTATGACCTGCACTGCTGCCACTTAGTTGCACAAACATTATACGCTGCTGTACAAATGTTTGCACATACACTGAACATTGTACACATAAATAGCTGAATATAGTATCTGTCATATTATAACCTTCTACCTCGTGCACATCCAGTGTAAAATGTCAATCTGCACCTGTTTAAATGTTTGCATATTTGCACATATACTGAACATTACTTGCAGAAATAGTCGGATATAGTATCTGTCTAATATAACTCTCTTGCACATTCAGTGTAAATGTCAATTTCAACCTGTTAAGAATACTGCATCCTTGACAAAAGATTTTACCTCTATGTCTATTTCTAGCCTCTAATTATATATATATATATAAAAAAAAATCCTGTCTAGTTTAAAATGTATATTGCATATTGTCTGGTTTAAAATGTATATTGTTTAATATATATTTTAGTATTTCTACTTATTTATTGTTTATTCCATGTGCCTAGATAGAACCACTGCCTATTTATTCTCTATTCCTACTAATTTCTTTGTTTGTTTTACTGGAAATAACCTGGAGCCCGCCGTCGTCTCGTCTCTCTATGTCTGTACAGTATATAGCAGAGATGACAAGAGATTATTTGACTTTTGACTTTGACTTAGTAGAAAGAAGAGACAGTTTTAAGATGCAGTAGTATTAACCTACAAAAAGTGGAAATTGACTTTTACACTGTATGTGCAAGAAGGTTATGTAGTTTCAATATGAAAAATTCTATATCAGTCTATTAATAAAACAGTATCTCTTAAAACAGTCTGACTAACATTGAAGTTTGTGCAGATATTATAACAGCAGTGGAGAACTAGAGTGTGTGCAATACTTTAATAATTTGTGCAGATACAGTTAGTTAGAAGGTAGCCAGTGATATATACATTCAATGTTCAAATATGCCCCAAATCAGTTGGAAATGTTTTGAAAAATTAAACACTTTATAAATAATTTTTATAAAGTGAGTTCAGTAGTAAAGGCATGTCAGAGACCACCTGCAATGCTGCCGTGGACCGCTAGGGGACAGCGGATCGCCGGTTGAAAACCTCCGTTGAAATCGATTACGAGCTGCCACTGCATCGTTACAGCATCGTCCACATCTGCATCGTGATGCACTGATTATGTGATTAATTTCAACACCCCTACTGTACACAAATGTACACGGTTTAGATAACAGTTTTACTGTATGTATCTAGATATCTGCTTAGTGTAAAACAGATTTTGAAACTTGACATGTGCGTTCTTAGCTGGAAAAAGTCACAGAACTAACCTGTTCATCCCATTTAAGCTCTGAATGCCACCCTGAATTTTCTAAGCCAGTGTTTGTATTAGGTAGGCAGCAAAATCTCCCAGAGAATGACCAAATTAAATGACATCAGTCTTGCTCTCATTAGCTGGAGAAATTGTTATTCATCTGATCTTTACTGTCTTTAAGGCGATTCTGAGGAAACAACTATAATGTCAAGGAGCACTACAAACCCTCCTCTCTGTTCACTATTGAAAATGGTAAAATGCTTGATCCGTCCTGCAATGTTCAAGAACCATTACACGATTCATGTCTCCCTTTTCTTCAAATCTGGAAATCACCAAATGTGGCGGACACATGCAGGGAGCCCTGCTTTGGTCACCATGGCAACGCTAAGGGAACATTACACTCGAATCTCCTCACAATGACAACGGTGCGAGGCATCATCCGGCAGGAGAGCAATCAGACTTAAAAATCCCAGCCATCTTTTTTTTTTTAAAGCATCGCACCTTCCTGAAAAAAATGAGCCCCATATTGCTGGCATGTGTGTTAATGGAGGCTGCTGGTCTCTGTTCAGCCAGACAACACTTGACTGCCCAGGGGACAGCAGGGCTGACTGATTCAGGTCAGCATAATGAAATAAAATTGAGAGCACTTCTCCCTGGAGGTCACCAGTGTGGCTATGGGGGGATAACGGGGCTTTTCGTTTTATACCTTTTCTCTATTTTATGCTGGCAAGAACTGCCAAAGTGGGAGCGGACTGAGGCTTCAGAGTTTCTGGGATCCTCTTCTAATCTGTGTTTTTGAACAAATATTTGAGTCAGCTACTGAATGATCAACTGAAAACGTAAACTTAAGTTATCAAGGAGATGTCTCTAATCTATGTCTGCCGACACACTGCTGAAAACACCAGAAAATGTAAGGTGTGAAGAGTGTTGATGCTTCCACCAACAGTTACATGAGAGATTGAAGTCATCATATAAAAGTAATATCCATAATAATGGATAATGGATATGCTTTCAACACAGGACTAAATTCTCTGACATGTTGATTTTTGTTGAGTATCATGTAAACAGTGTCATAGCAAACTGCCCATATTAATTAAACATGAATTTGATGAAAGATAGTAGGAAATCCACAATCATAAGACGCTAACTAAAATCAACAACACTGACCGCTAGTAAACTTTTAGTAGCTTATCCTGTAACTATTTTTTAATATAAATATCACCAGGTGTTTCTGATTGGTATTGAATTTTCAGAAGCGGCATCTGATTGGCTACAGTGCATCATAGCATGCTTTTGGCTGTAATAGCTAGTTTTACCTCCTGTAACCTTAGTGTAGTTAACTACTATAATAAAACAGTAACACGTCTGTAGCTTAACTAGTTTTAATGTATGTAGCTTGGGCTTGAAAAGCTTCTGTTTGAAAATAAGCTACAACACTGGAAATACATTTGATCTGTGTCATTGAGTACCTGGAATAACTGTGCTTCATTACTATACATAAAAGTGCTATTTTGAGTTCTTTTGTATGACCTCAGTATTATCCCGGTATAACAACTTTCTATCAAATACTTTAAATACTTTGGTTCTGTCAGTGAGTGGTAGGTACTTTTACTTACATAGTGTTCTAAGAGGTGACTAGAAAACTGTTTACTGGATTTATATTCTTTGAAAATAATCTATTCTTTTACTTTGAAGGCATGGCTTGGACTATAAGGTCCTGGGTGAACTTTTTAGGTTTGAAACAGGAGTAACTAGTCAGTTTGTTAATGGTTATACAATAAAAAAGGACCTGGAGCAATACTTTACAACCACTTGATATGACTGTAGCCAATTTGTGATAAAAGTAGATAGTGTCTTCACAAAGCATAAACTGTGATACCGTCAGCTTGATCCACAAACGAGGCAATTCAATGTGACAATGTGATGCTATGACAACTCCAAAAGGTGATACTGTGACAGTCTGACAGTGTGATCTGATTGAACTTGGACTTCAACCGATAACTCTAACTCATACCTTATCAAGTCTTTAAGGGTGTTCACTTAGCAGATTTGACTCAGAGAAAGCAGAAATCAACAATTAATTGTTAATTAATGCAACAACTCACTCAGTTGTAATCATTTTTGGCTTTTTGCAATAGTCAGCAGTGAATGATTCACTTTATTGATTACATTTTTTCCCAAACTTATTTACTAGAATTTTGTGAGCATTCATATAACTGCCAAACATTATCTCTTAATCACAGCTCTAATATTCTGTAAACTTAAAATTATATAAAAATCCTATAAGTGTTAAAATATATACTGAATAAAAAGAGATATACATTTTCTTTTGTACATATTATATTTATATAAATACATATACGTATTTTTATGCAATGAATAAACAGAATTTATTGATCATCTCTAATACTCTAAAATAGTCAAATAACAAAGAGTAGATACTGGTATATTCTCATAACCAAAATGAGAAAGAAAAAAATAATAGACTGGTAGAGGATTTCATTAAAATGAAATATATATTAAAATTGATTTTGACATGAAATTAAAGAAACAAAGTCCATTTTATGGAAATGATTATTTGTAAATACAAAAATGCATAAAAAGATGGATGTAAAGAATGTATATATTTTGACAGTAATAAATAAATTCAATGAAATGTGTTTAGATGGATTACAGAAACAAATTATACTCATACTTTCGTACCAAAAAAATTCCAAAAAAGATTATTTAAAGATTTTCACACCTCTCCAGCTAGCTAGAAACCTTAAGAACTCCGGGGAAAAAGATAAAAGGAAATCCCAGGGCGTTAGCATGGCAACATTATTACATCACACAGAAAAGAGAGATGTAGGAGGGATGAGACGAGAAGGTTTAATTCAGCCCAAGGGGACTCGGTAAAGACAGAAGGGAGCCTCTACGACGGCGCGATGAGACTGGATTAGACCTCCATTTGCGACTTTGATTAGGTGGATCTCTGCGTTGATCAGCACTCGAGATGATAAAGTGTGAGGAAGTAAATACCGCTGTGTTTCCTCTTGGAGCATTCAGAGGACGTAACAGGATCGCAATCAAGCGGGTGGAATACTGCACAGACTGCAGGCTCGCCGATAACCCCGGCCCGACCTCTCGGGCAAATAAACCCACTTTCATCTGACATTGCCTGAAGAAAGCTCCTGCAGCTGACTTCATTCCCGTCTCTCTCTTACCCCGGACCAAAAATGCTCATAGCATTTTAGAAGAGCATACCTCAAAGTCAAATACAAGTCACATCAAGTTTTAGCAATGTTCAAAACGTCCATCAAGTAATGACTCCTCCAAAAGACTTTTCTGCCTTGCCTATAATACTCAGTTTACTGTTGAATTCTGACTGCTTTACTGCAGATTTTTACCTCACTAGAAAATATGGATCACTCACATAATTCATGTTTGCATTATTGCATAATTCGCTGCTGTCATGTTCTGCGTTCCACAAGAACAAGAACAAATGCAAGTGCATGACACACACTTTGGCTTTTTATCAACAAGAAGATGGCATATGGAATGACAAAAGAAATGCAATTGGGTGAAAGCTGCGTAAAACAGCAAGCATGCAATGTCCTGGGAACAGACACAAACTTACAAAGAATTGAAACACACATGCAAACAAAAATCAACAGGGAAAATGAAACTCCAATAGCCAGTATTTGAGTGGATAGACTCTATGTTTTGGTGTCTAGGGTGAGATATATGTACATACAGATTTGATGTCTTCTCTGAAAAACCTCAAGAAAAGAGTTGGTTTAAATATCTGCCCACTCGGGTGTACGAGAATCATGAAAAGATTATCCATAACCCTTCTAAAACTTGCGGATATCGCCCACTCAAGTAAATAAAGGGTTAATTGCTGTCACATTAGCACATTTGGGAGGAATGCTCCTTTAATTAGTACATTTACAACTTTAACCTTTAATATGACTCTATCCCAGCAAAGTGTTGCCTCTAAACCCTTGAATATTGAACTTGGGGTGTAAATCCTGAGTTGCATCATGATACAATATATTGATTCAATGGACAACAATTCAAGGTCTGCCAATACCACAAAGTCTGCTGTCGATTTCAGTTCAGGAGCCGCGATCAATATAAGAACATGTCATATACTGATCACCTCCTCATATCAAATCACAAAAAGCAACAAAAATATCAGATGACATTTTTATTCCTGAGCTCAACTTTAACATTGACATTTACCCTTACAAAAATGTTAGGCGTCCACAAACAGTTGCCGTGAAGCAACTAATAATGTCGCGACAGAATTTTTTCAGCAGGGTCATATTTTCATCCAAATTAGGCTTGTAAGCAAACTTACGGTGGACATAGCTCATGGCCTTCTTAAATTTGTCTACCAAGGTTTAATACAAATTTGCCGTTACCAGCAAACTATTTTGGCAAATATATTTGCCACTAGTGGCTATTTGTCATTGTTGCAGAACATTTGCAAGTTGTGCACTAGTATTTGACAATGGAAACTTGTGACCAACATATGTTAGCAAACACTGTTTACCACGATTTAACCACAAGTTTGTTGCAAACCTGCCGCAAACATTGTGTTTTTGTGAGGGATCACTGAATCAATATAAGTGGCGAATCAATGTATTGTTACACCTAAACCAACACCAGAGATTCAACAGTATCTCAGACTAATGCATAAAAGCAGTGTAAAAATCTGCTTAACTGAGTCATGGTGGCGCCTCTAGCAGCCCTAACATTGAGAAAATTGCGGCCAATGGTGGAGTTTGCTCGTCACAAAAGCCAGCAGCAGAAGGATGTGTCATCAATCAGGGCCATGGCGCTACGGAAGTTTCTGCACCAGGCCATTAAACGTGCATTAGCTTCCCAGCATGCCTTTTGCCAGCCAGGCAAGGAATCCTGAACACTTCCTGAGTTCCGCCACCGTCTTCAACAGTAAAATGAGATGGTGACAGGCTCTTTAGAAATATATTTGAAAGGGCAGCAACAAACTTGCCACATTCAAAACAGCAATTCAAATGAAACAGGAAAATTAATAATGCAAGAGATCCAGTTAATTTGCTGGCGCTCCGATGAGCTGGGAGGCAGCTCTTTGAAAATGTGTCACTGACATGCGGGCCATGCTCATGCAGATGTTCTGTAGCTGTTCATCAGCAAAACAGCGTGGTCTCAGGCCTTTAGTGAAGGCGGTGTCCTGACGCGCATGTCAGTAACACTGCTGTCTGAATGTTGGATGTTGATGGAACAGAGAAGCTCCTGGGGCTCAGAATGTGTGGTGCAGAAAAACTGCTGTGTGCTGTTTTGCTGCATTACCTGTACATTTAAGCTCATGTGGTAATACATGATTTACAGAAAATGTACTTTTGAAGTTTGGTGATACCTTACAAGTAGTTCAAGATATAGTTGCAACTCATGATGGGGGTTTGCCTTAATGTGTGTTAATCATGGTATGACTAATGTACAATATTTATTGTTATATAATACTCATTCATTCATTCATTATCGAACTGCTTAATCCCAACCAGGGTCATGGGGGGAACCGGAGTCTATCCCGGGAACTTACAGGTGCAAGTCGGGGACCAAGCCTTGTATAAAATATAATAAAATATAATAAAAATATAATAAAAAATATAATATTATATAAATATATATTTAAGATCAGTTCATTTACAACTCGGTTACAAATCTTAATCATAATTCTAATTATTTTCTTTCCCATATTATGAAGAAGCTCACAGGTGAACATAGTACCCGAAACCCATATCTCCAATATTTCCAGTAAAAGTTCAATCATCCATTAGAATCCTACTAAAAAACAGCACTTACTATAAATACTTGACCCAAAGTCAGAAACTACTTTCATTTGCTTGTTTTCAAATATCATAGCTGCTGTCAAATTCCTTTAATTCCAGAAAAGATGAAGACAAAATTTGACACAAATCACCACTCATGACCAAGTAAGTAGAGGCTGAGGTCTGATTATCTACAGACATACAGTATATAAAGCTACATTAGCAGCAAACAGGACTCCAAGCTAGTCCTTTTTTAGGTGCTTGATCATGTTGCCTCTGACTTGGAGCCACATATGATAAGGAAAGTACATTAAAGGACTTACAAAAAGCTCAGCCTTACACTATCTAAACACCTGCACGCCAGCAACATACAATTATCTCCCTTTACACACACATAATACAAACTGTGACTGAATTGACACCATGAAGTTCTTTCTTTTAGGGCTGCCACTGATTATTTTTCTATCAGGTAATCTGTTGAACATGATGAGGCCGAACTATTATTTATGTTCACAAAAGAAAAAAATCTATTACTCTTGGGGTAAAAAGTAGACAAACATGGAGTTAAAGCAGAGAGCTAATATGATAGTCATTGATACTCAGTCCAAGTGCAAAGCACTTAAAATAATAGTCAAAGTCAAATCAAAGTAAACTTTGTCATCTCTGCTATATACTGTACAGGTAATCAGAGAGACGAGACAATGTGGCTCCAGTTTTCACAGTACAAACAACAAAGAACAAATAGGGCACATGGAATAAACAATACATAAATAGAATTTGAAATATATACTTTAAACTACTCGAGTACTTACTAGAGTAATGAATGAATGAGAGACAATTAGGTTGCAGTATTAATCTACAACTATGGTCTTGAAATTGACTTTTGCACTGAATGTGCATGAGGTCAGTAACAGTTTTAATATGAAAAATTCTATATCCAGTCTATGAATAAAACAATATCTCTTAAAAAGTCTGACTAACATTCAAGTTGGAATAATACTAGAATAACAGAAATCTAACCTTGGAAGAATTTTTGATATCGGCAGACGTTAAAACGTTTTCTACTGAATCAATATAATCCCGTATCCTGAGGATATAATAACATTAATGTTAACAATAATAATATACAATATAATATTCCATATTATTGGCCACATGTCGACATGCACAAAATGTCCCCACATTTATTAATAGTCAGGTTTAAACTTTTATATACTCTGAGTATTGATTGTGATAGGACAGCGTGATAAGAATAATCATAGACTTAATCAACTAATCATAAAAAATAATTAACTACAGCCATAACCAGAAGCTACTGTTTCCTATGTGGTACCTGGAGTCTAAACGTTCAAGCTCCCTGTTCTTAAGACAGGAAACGTGTCTCTTTTCTTCCAATCAGTCAATCATTCAGAGGCCACATTTTGTCTGAGTATTGAATGTGACTACAGATGAGCATCAGTACATAATCTGGCCCTATTGCTCACTGCTCACAGTTTTGAACAATCAAGACTTTGTTCCTAATTTGGCTCATAACTTAATTATGAATCCTTAATGAGCTTTATTGCAACAAAGCAGCCTCTAACACAACGTGAGACAGAATCTCACTGGTATATATTTTGCTCTGCAAGACCCGTGGGAGGTGTATCACAGTACAGTACAGCAGAGAACACGGACTTCAGTATTATGTCGAGGTGGAATGGAGGGAGGGTGTATAAATGGATTTGCGGGGGAGCTGACAGGTGAGAGAATACACAGTGGCAGTCCATCACACACACGCTAAAGCATCTCCGACTGGATAAGGTGACATGAGTGAAAGATCGAGACAGCAAGAGGCAGTGTCTGGCTGTTATTGTGAGGGCTTGTGCAGTCTCAGTTTCATCCTACGCACTCTTCTGTCTTCTCACCAATCCACTGAGTCTGTATATTGACTTCAATAATATTTAGCACAGGCTCTTATCCTAATTTTAATGACAGTCTCCCTGGGGGAACTCGGAGTTAAGGGTCTCGCTCAGGAACGCAGTGGAGGTAGTACTGGAAGTAGGATAGAGGCTGGTTCAAACTCACAATTCCTTCATTTCAGATATGTCTGGGCAATATGACCTAAAATTAATATCACAATTAATTGAACATTTAACTTTTATTACAATTAATGAACAATTATTTTATTTTAAGTGTTTTTGCCCTCAGTTCACTAATAAAAGGTTTATATTGTAAATACACACATCTATTACAGTCAGGATTTATTTCTAATAAAAGAGTGCACATCTTTGTGATTTTAAAATGACTGAAAGCAAAACACACACATGCAGTGGCAGACTAGATGGGTCTTAGCTAAGTGACAACACAGTGTTTTCAGGGGGACACTACATGAACACACACTGGAGAACGTATTAACAGAATTCTTCTTTCTTTAAACATTAACATTTATGCCCTGTCATGGGCAAAGCTATGTTGATTAGAGGTTCTGAATGTCAGTTTTGATTTATTTTTGATTCTAGCCCTAGTTTCATACCCCAACCCCTTTGTCTGGAGCAGAGAGTAGGGCTGCAACAATTACTCACCATAATCAAAAATGACAATTAGTAGAATTTGTTGACGCCTAATTTTAGTGTGGACACACCATATATGTAAATGCAATGCACTACAGAAAGCGCTGGGGGCAGTATCGCTACCATTTGACTCCATTCTGTAGTGATGTAAACGTGTGAATGGGTCCTAAGCATGGGAGCAAGTTGAAAAGTAACTCTGAATAGGAACTGTCATTTCATAGCAGCACTGCAATATGCTGAAAAGACAGCCCCCTGGAGCTGTGATGTTTGCCTCAGTTGGTCAAATGTAAAAGGTTTTAGCGAGTTAAGCTTATGTGTCACCTTGATACCTTGTAGATCTTTTATTTTTCAATAACCGACCACTTTATCTAACTGGCTATAATGTTAGTATGGCAAGGTTTATGTAAGTTTGCCTGTCAGAAAACTAGGCTTCAATGACCATGCTTGCTAAGCAAATAATATTTCAGTTGATAACTAACACCTATGATGCAACTGTAAATCAGTGAATTATGGGAGTAGCTTCCCTGTATCGTCTTTGATTAAGCTTTGATACATTTGATTAAGCTATCTAGTTTAACTTTCACATTTATGCTCAACAGGGGATTAAATTTAATTTGCCATGGGAACTTATGTTAAGGCAAAGACTGGACAACAGGATAACATTCACAAGTTTGCAGGTGCAGAGAAATATACACCGGAGCAGAGAAGGAGGGTGTGATAGGAATAATCATTGACTAATCGGGAAAAAATAATCAACAGATCAGTCGACTACCAAAATAATCTTTAACTGTAGCTCTAGCCAGGAGTACTGGGAGTGTAAATGATCAAGTTCATTATTCTTAAGATGGGAACTCTGTCTCTATTCTTCCACCCAATCAAATCATGCTGAGGCCATATTTTGTGCTGTCAGTCAAGGCCTTAACCAGAGACACCCATCAGACTCACTCCATTTAATCCCAGAGTGACATCGGATGTCCTTGAGTGAACGTAAGAGAATAGGTTTGAAGCCTGAAACTTGAATAAAAATATACACTGACTAAATGTAAATAATACTACAGCTTAAACCTAACCCTGACCTTAACTTCAGTAACCAATAGCATATCATTTTATTCTTTTAGTTATAAAATAAAACCATTTTTTTCTTATGAGGACCGTCCTCACATACTAAAATATCCTCATATTTCGTGGGTTTTATTTTATAAAGACACTTTTGTGACAACATGTCGTCACCTACAAAAATGTCCTCAAAAATCCCAGGTTTTCCTATGTTTCAGAAGAAAATCAAGTCCTTACCAACATGCATGCACACACACACACACATAAGCAAATGTTTTGCATGATAACCACCAGCCTTTATCCAACTGCTCCTTGTTAAAGAATAAGCCCTTTCAGTTAATCAACCCAATCCATCATATTAACAGCTTAAACGCTTAAATAAAAAACAAAGCTTAAAATGGCTAAAATGGATTAGAAATTTTAGTGCAGTCATTTAAATGAATGATTTGTACCTTGGTGGAATTTATTACACTGTCAGCTGTGTGTGTGTGTGCATGTGTAAATATGTGGAAGATAGCTCCATGTATGCTTTGATTATTTAATCTCTTTAATAGAGCATAGCTATGCTTGTCACAACTACTTTTCACAGCTAAACAAAGATAAAATAAATCACAGTTGTCACCCGAATTCGCCACACTCTCACGAGACTCTTCACACACATCAGCCTCGGGTTGCGCTCTTTTATTAGCCACTTAATGGTCTTAACATTGGAAGGACAGGCGTATAATAAGCACATCGGCCCGGTCGGAGAGGTGGAGGTCAAAGTCGAATTGTAGGTTTAGAAAAACTGACTGACTACAATGATACAACAAGCAACATCAGCTACAAACAAGACTATAAGCTAGCAGTAAGTGCTGGATCATGTTGCCTCTTACTGGGGGACACTGAAGATAAGGACGGTACATTAAAAGCTACCTGGGGACTAAACAAAAAGGTCATCCTTATAGTATAAAACATCTTCACAGCAGAGACGTACGATCACCTCTCATTAACATGCACAAAAACACACACATACACACACAACCACAAGCTGCAACTGAATTGTTTTCGGTTATCCAAGGAACTTCCCATAGGACTGCCGGTAATGACTTTTTCAAATGATTAATCTGTTGACTATTTTAGGAATTAGTCTATTAATCTAAGCAATTAACTGCCTTCAAAAAAATCTAACTGTTCATTTTATTTATGTTTATTTTGGCAACAACAAGTACATCATAATTACCAAATCTGTAATAATAACATTCCTTAAACTCAATTACACTGGTTACTATTCTTCTTTCAAATGTTTTTCTACTGTATGGAATTTCTCACCTAATACAATAACCTGAGAACTAAAATAATTAAAGTCCAAATTCATGAGAACACATACAGGCGCCATCAATCAATGTAGAATAAGACCAGATTGCAAACTAAACAATTTCTTAAACACTTATTAAATGGAAATTTAAGGTAGCAGTTAAACAGCATTAAACATTTCAATAATGAGTGCATTGCTAATGAGCAGCTACAATGACAAATTCTATTAAAATCTCTCCTTATTTAGGCAGGTTTTGCTTTGTTGGTGGTGCATTCTTTAGAATAGCTCCAGTGTTTTTTTCCTTTAGGAGTTTCTGTTTAGCACTGTTGCAGTGAACTACCTTTTTGTTTTTAGATAATATGATGTCCTCCCATATTTTCAAGGTCTTGGATCTCTGGAATGTTTTACACTGACCCTCTTTAGCTACTGAGTCAGACTCTGTGGTCTCATTCATTGAGTCTCATTCATCAACCGTTCTTAAAAATAAATTTATCCTTAAAGCAGTTTTCACAAAGATTCTGAAATTTAAAAAATTCCTAGGTAAGAATAGAAGAGCACTCTTACACATTACAATTTCGCAAGCATGTTTGTGTAAAACTTTAGCTTATTGAGTTTTCTTCAATTCTACAGTTGCATAATATTATACTGGTTAAATAACTTTCTGAAGAACAAAAAAAACAAACATTGTGTTGACAGGAGCTCACCAATGAGCGGAGCCAAAAGGTCTCAATTTGAAGAATTTTCAAATAATACTGTTGACTACTTGCTGCAGCCCTACTTTCCTTCACCACCTTCCTCAATTCTTTTATTCTCTACAGACTTCGATCATAAAAGGGGGAATTTTTTAATAGGCTGAGCTACTGGCTGGCCGTTGGGAACATAAAAAATAAAAGGAACAAGTTGTTGAAGGTAGGGAAAAATAGAATTGAAAAGATAAAATAGCACGATTGAGCCCACCATGGTAGACGGACGGTAGGCTGGAGGAGGGAAAATTCCCTTTGTGTTTCCATTTGAGGATGTAATATAAAAATCTCTCTGAATGCACGCCAATGACAGCTATTCTGAGAGAAAAGAATCGCAAAGTAGTGGGTTTAGACTGCTGGAGTGTTGGAGGGTAAGGTGCAAATATAAAGATAGTTATCAGGGTGTAACCCAACAAATCTATAAAGCTGACTGTGTTTTCTTGTAGATCTTATTTGTGGCTATCTTGTTCAGCCCTTGTTCGTAGAGATTGATTCCATGGTCGGTGTCCAGAGAGCTGGAGGGCCTCAATAGATCGATTTGTATTTGAAAGGTGCTTACCAATGGATTTAGTTTGAGACCCGAAACATGTTTACTGCAAGCCTGCAGGCCAAATTTTTAAGGGAGTGTTACACAAAATGGACAAAGCAGTCAGAAGTGGCCTTACTAGAGCTTATATCCGGGATTTAATCAGCAAGCTCAACATCCAAACAAATCGAACGTATTTACACCACCTGGTTCTGTCATAAAGGTTGATTTAAATGCTGATGGAAGGGAATCTAAAAGGGCTAAAACTAAGATGGGTGTTTTTTCACAAAGGGCTCTTTGAGGCTAGCTGTAAGTTTGACATGCTAATGCTTAGCAACCCCTAAAATAAAACATTGATTATTGGTAGCAGTTACTGGTCTGTAACTAGCTAGCAAGGGAAATAGTGACCTATTAACCTTTTCCCAATGCAGATCAATAGGCTAATTACATAGAGACCAGCTAGTCTGGGCATTTAGTTAGCCATCAATGTGCAAATTGCATCAAGCTATTTATACAGATGAAATAATTCATATTAAAAGACTGAATTGATCATCTACAGATAAATGTACATTATTAATTAACATTAAAAACCTTAACAAAATGGTACCACAATAGAGTGATGTAACAGTGGTGGCACATCACTTGTCCTTTGTCAATAATGATAAAAAATAAAAACTATATATTAACATCATTTTGTGTGCATGATATAAATAAAATATTAGTGTGAACTGCTTAAACTTTGGTCACTATACAAGTTTCAGTGAGTTGCTATAAATTAATGAGTGTGTACATTCTCAGAAAGTCAATTACATAAAATGCAAATTACAATAGATGCAATATAATTTAATTAAAGATCATGCAGCCCCAGTTAAGAGTTTGTATAATTTTAACACACCCAGTCCTGATAATGATAATGACTGATAAGCACATGTGCTATTAGATTGGGATTGGAGTTAAAAAGGATGATTTTGAGCAAAACTATTTTGCACTCAGAACCTCATTTGACAATATGACCCAATAAGCTACACTGCATAATGTGAAGGCATACATAATTTGTCCCTAGTGATTTCAATTCAGTTTGAGCATTATTGCTAAATATAACCGAGTCCTAAAACTTTAATGATGTTGTCATCGACAGGCAAAGAGGTAAACAATGTTCCAAAAGCCATAAGCAACTTCCACAAACACATCCTCTTAACATCCCTCGTTTGCTGGTTCTTGTCAACAACTTTTCGTCAAATCACTTTCAACACACCTTTTTACACTGACACTATAGAGAGTTTTCTCTCTTTCTCTTATTTCCCATTTCTCCTCTAACATTTTAACACCAGAGGAAAGTTTTTCTCTCCAACCCCATCTGCCACTTAACGAATGCTCTGCAGTGTTTAAAAGGCCCATGCAACTCCTCAAAATCCCTAAATGATAGAAAAGCGAATCTGTCTGATGATATGCAAATTGAACATCATGTCGGCACTCTGAGGCCTCGCCGCATTTCTGCTAATATAAAGCTGAAAACTTCAAATCTTCATCAAAGAAGATATTTTACAGGTTTTGTAAAAGGTCAAAAGCGACATCCATGCCTTTGAGAGGATCTCAAACCTGCCGTCAGTGAAACTTCTTATGGTTACTAATAAAGTGACTATGTCCTCAATGAGTTCTCAACATAAAGTACAGCGCAGAGTAAGGCTGCACGATATATGGATTCAGCCTAGTCATTGTGATGTGGGGTAAGTCAAATGACAGACAACAAAATGTCAAAAGCTACTTGAATCAAACGTCATGCTACTTGTTTTATGCTTGATACATCAGGAAAACGTTTTCATGAGACAATCTTTTCAAACAACTGACTCAACAAACCTTCAGAGCATTAACAAACCATTATTAATTTAATAGCATCAGCAGATAGTGTCTACAAAATCACCCCAAATACTGTAAATTGATTATTTACAAATTAAGCTTGTCAAGGTTGAAAAAATAATGTATTTTTAGGATCAATGAAAAATTTTGTGCAGCCCTAGTTCACAATATTTTATAATTTTAATAAACCTAGTTCTGATAATCATAAAGATCGATAAGCTCAATCGTGGCTTTGAGATTAGAACTAGAGCTGAAGACGATGGGATCGAGCAGACATGGCGATTGCTAATGAAGCATTTGTTTCCAAAAACTACCAAGCAAAATCAGATGTGTTCAAAAGGGAAATCTCATCTTAAGAGCTCAGGTTCAGAGATTAATAACTAAGCAAGATGGTCCATGTGTAGTCTGGAGATTTGATTATCAGGGTTTAGAGAAAAGTGGACTGAAAGGACTTAGCAGTCGGTCAGTCACACAAATGACAGCTGTCAATCTGATGACACATTGACACGTATACTAGGCTACGAGGGAAATCCTCCCTATAGATAGTTGCTGAAGCGGATTACTGTTTTCCAGAGTCACAGTTTTCTCCACAAGTTTAAGACCTTCTGGGAAGTTATTATCACAGCCCAAGCAGACCTGGCAAACAGATTCCAGGTTGCACACAGATGCCGGTATATTGAATTTGACACTTCTGACTCAAGGTTATTTCATATCGCACAATAACTACCCCCATGTGTGTGTGTGTGTGTGTGAGTGTGTGTGTGTGGAGGTGTGTGTGTGTTTGTGTGTGAGAAAGAGGTGGTGGTGATGTACATAACCCACAGGAGCAAGGCTGGGTCCCTGTCCAACCAGCTATCACTCTCCCACATCCCAGCTCTCCCTCTGCAATGATTGGCTAAATGACCAAAACAGATGCATTTTCAGCCCCAAATACACTAAGGGCGAAGCAGGTCCCAAGGCATTCTGGGTAAACGGAGATAAACTGTGTTGTGGTGGCGGAGGCTGGCGCAGGAGCATGACACAGCAGCACTGAAACACCAGCAGGGGAGCTGTCAACAATCATCCATCTTTTCTCTCCTAGTATGCTATAAAGCAGCACACAGAGAGAGATCACAGAGTGTCTGGTTTTCACACTATCACACATTTACAAAGTACCAATTTTGCTTTGTTCATCAAGGCTGTCCGATACTGTAAAAAATGACACTGCAATTTTTTTGTCTGTGATATATTTTGCAATATATAGTGTATTTCTAAAACAAAATTATTTAAGATAAATTTGGAAGCATATCTGAAAGAATTCCAAGATGGGCTGGTTTTGTAGGGGAATGCATTCGTATATAAAAAATAAAATAAACAAAAAATAAAGATTAAAGAAAAGAATCTACTTTACTATAAGACAGGGGTTTTCAACTGGTCATGCCTCAGGAACCACCAATTAGACTCAGCTGCAGTCCACGGGCCACTGTGTGTCAGTCTGTGGGCGGGGGATGTTTGGGTATTTTTTTCTATTTTTAAAAAATATATATTTGCATTAAATTAATTATTCATAAAGATGCCCAAATCATCGGGAAATGTCATCATAAAAATGAATAAAATGAAATATTTTTAAAGCAATATCAGTAGTGAAACTGGATTGCACGTCATAGACCACCTGCACTGACACTGCAGACCACCAGTTGGCCATGGACCACTGGTCAATGAAACCCCCTGCTAAAAGAAATCCTTAGAACACACTTTGCGCACAGAATAGAATTTTAGAATATTAGAGTTTTTTTATTCAATTTGTGATTTTTCATAATTTCTGTTGGCCATTTAATGTACAGTATCACCATCAATAACCAGCATTATACAACATCCAAAACCTTCTTGGCTTAAAATATATAGGTTTGTTGACCATCTCAATTAGTATCTATGAAACACGCTGCTGTGTTTTATGAACTTCAACACAACACACCCAGTCATTACCGTTACCATCAGTGCCCTAAACCATTGATTGCTAATATGCTGAGGGCCAAAAGAAATTTTATCATTGCTATATATTATATAGATCAAGTAGAGTAGTAAACGTACTTGGTTACTTTCGTAACCTCGGTTCCCTGAGATATGGGAATGAGTACTGCGTCGTAAGACGATGTATGGGAAAAACTCTCTTTTTCCTCCTCGACTGAAGCCTTTTTTTTAAAATCACGCAGTGAAACTGCAAGTCGATTGGTTTGTGCAGTGCAATAAAACGGACCAATGACTCGGCGGCGGAATTGAGCAAGCCTATGGCTGCGCCGCTCGCCCAAGCCCGGCAGAGTGGGCGGGGCTTACGGGCTATATAAGCGGCCGTTGCGCCGCCGCCGCTCAGATTTCTTCGAATGAAGCGACTGAGGCATGCAGCACATAGCACGGCCAGGAACGCAGTACTCGTTCCCATATCTCAGGGAACCGAGGTTACGAAAGTAACCGAGTACGTTCCCTGTCGATATTCCACTCGTACTGCGTCGTAAGATGCTGTATGGGAACCAGTACAATCACGCCGTGCTATGATGGAGAACGACTCAAAACATGACTCCCGTGGGGAACCCAGGGGAGTTCAAATATACACCAAGCACAGGTTGAACCCAGGGGGTCCTCCGTGGCTTGGGTGCCGTCCCAGTTGGCGCCCGACGAACGGGCCCCGAGAGAGTAGGGACCTGAACGATACTGGTCAAGCAACCCTCGAGACCACTTAGTCAGTCTAAGTGACGGACTAAGCCAAAAGGACCCTGGTCTGCAGAGCAGGGACGTCCAGGTTGTAAAACCTGATAAACGTGGACAGCGAGGACCACCCGGCCGCCGCACAAATCTCTGAGATGGATACCCCGCTAGACCACGCCCAGGAAGAGGCAATGCCTCTGGTGGAGTGGGCTCTGACTCCAATGGGGCACTGCATACCCAAAGAGGAGTAGGCCAAGGCAATGGCCTCCACTATCCACCTGGAGAGCCTCTGCTTCGTAACCGGGCGACCCTTAGCGCGGCTACCGAAGCCAAGAAAAAGCTGTTCTGAACTCCTGAACGAGGCAGAACGCTCAATGTATGCCCTTAAGGCCCTGACGGGGCAGAGCAGTCCTGGTCGTCCGTCGAGGCGGGTAGGGCGGAAAGCACTATGACCTGGGCTCTAAACGGAGTTGAGAGCACCTTAGGTACATTACCCAGTCTTGGTTTCAGGACGACTCTGGAGTCATTAGGGCCCTCAGTACGGCAGACAAGTCCCAAGAGGGAACTGTACGAGGACACGGGGGGTTCAACCTCCTGGTGCCTCGTAAGAACTGAATCACCCCACTGTTCCTGCTGACCGAGCAACCAGCGATAGGGGCGTGAAAAGCCGCTATAGCTGAAGCGTAAACCTTGATGGTCGAAGGAGAACGCTGCTTATCCAGCAACTCCTGCAGGAAGGAAAGAACCACTGATACCTCAGAGGTGACCGGATCAATGTCACGGTCTCGACACCAAGCCGAGAAAAGGGATCACTTCAAAGCATAGAGACGCCGAGTGGACGGAGCTCTAGCTTCAGTTATAGTGTTTAGGACACGCTCTGGGAGGTCCAGAGGCTCCCACTGAGCGGCCACACGTGAAGGGCCCATAACTCGGGCCGTGGATGCCACAGCAAGCCGTTCGCTTGAGAGAGGAGGTTCTGCCTCAAGGGAATGGTCCACGGGGCTGCCTCGAGCAGCTGGAATAACTCCGACACCCACGGCTGGTTCCTCCAGAAGGGGGCCACCAGGAGAAGCTTGTGTCTGCATTCCCTGACTCGCCTGAGTACCTGTGGTAGCAGAGCGACTGGAGGGAACGTATAAAGCAGGAGATCTGGCCATTCGTGGGCCAGGGCATCCGTGCTTCTCGTGAAGTAAAGCGGGCAATGAGAGTTGCCTTCGGAGGCAAAGAGATCCACTCGAGCCTTGCCGAAGATTTCCCAAATTCTCTGAACCGCGAGGGGGTGGAGCGTTCACTCTTCCGAGGAGATGTTGTTCCTTGACAACATGTCTGCCCCTTGGCTCAGCTTGCCTGGCACATGCGTCGCCTTTAGTGAGCGCAGATTGGCCTGGGCCCAAACCAGAAGGCGCTTCGCTAGCTTGTAGAGGCGCTTTGAGACGATGCCGCCCTGGTGATTCACATACGACACCATGGACCTGCTGTCTGAGCGTATCAGCACAACGGAACCCTCTGCTTCAGCCAGAACTGGATGGGTCGCATGTGAAGCAGACCCAACTGGAGAACTGGCGAAGCCACTGCCATAAGGCCCATCATCTTCTGAAAGGCCTTGAGTGGGTGCGAGGTCCCTTCTATGAAGGAGGCCGCACGGCTCTGAATTGCCCTGGCTCACTCGCAGCCGCGGAGGGACGCTGATCGGGCTGGGTGAAGAGGACGGGGAAAGCTCTACTTGGAGGGGATGGCGAGGTACGCGGGAGCTGAGCCGGCGAGCGCTCGTCAACCTCCTGACGCTCAGCAACTCTGCCCCGCCGTTTCTTCCTCACAGGTCCCTGGGAGGAAGGAGACAGGAGGGCTCGAGGGGCGGAGTCGCTCTCTGAAAAGAAAGCTATCTGCGAGCGTAAAGTGGCGATGCTGAAAGCCTCGCAGTGCGGGCAATCAGCAACGCTGAGCGCAGCATCGGCGTGGGGCTTTCCCAGGCATTCAGCGTGGCCGTCGTTGGCGCATAGGGAAGTCCCGCACGTCACACAACGACAGCGAGGCATTGAAAAATGCCGTTTGCTCTTTTAGAAGAGAAAATAATACTCTTTAGAATCGCAAGATGGCGGCAGGGGAAAACTAAGTAATGGCGAATCGCTGGTTTTCCAGCTGCAATGCTCGTTCAACGGCGACGGCGTTCAGCAAGAGAAATCAGCAAGGAAAAGCTCTGTAGCTGAAGAGAAGAAATCTGAGCGGCGGCGGCACAACGGCCGCTTATATAGCCCGTAAGCCCCGCCCACTCTGCTGGCCTCAGGCTCAATTCCCCCGCCGAGTCATTGGTTCGTTTTATTGCACTGCACGAACCAATCGACGTGCAGTTTCACTGCATTAATTTTAAAAAAAGGCTTCAGTCGAGGAGGAAACACAGAGTTTTTCCCATACAGCGTCTTACGACGCAGTACGAGTGGAATATCGACAGGGAACTATGTTAATATAAAACTACTGTGCATTGTTCATTGGCCACCAAATTCTATTCTGTTTAGTCTATATTATGAGTCTAATCATGACTATAAGACTGGGATCGGAGCTGATCTCCTCTAGTGAATGGTGAGTTTAAGTGATGGCTGGTGTAGGCTGTGACTTGAATAACTATCAAGAAGAATGTGAGATGTTCAAGTGGGAAATCTGAATTTACGAACTCAGGCTCTGATAGATTAATAATTGAAGAGTCACGTGTAGTCACCAGAATCTCACCAGTGATGAACAGACAAAAGAGTGTCTTACAGATTTTGCATAGCAAAATGGGGTGAGATTCTTTGATAGTACCTAAAAGTGCAGCCATATGGTAGAAAGTATGTCAACACATCAGAGTTTCATAAATTTTAAGCATTTTTGGTTAATTGTCAAGCCCTATCACAAAGTAGGTAGTCCTACTGAAGTGAGCAATACATAAGATACTGGGCATAACACAGGTTTGAGGCAACAATAATAAATTGTCAACACATAATTTTCAAATATCTACATTTTTAGCTTTCTTAGGACTAAATCATTTCCATCAAACTTGATATCTAGGTCATCTATCAAAATCCAAATATCATAATGTTTTGAAAATCAATATTTGCAATGCCTGCGGTGTGTTGGCGCCTGCCCTGGGTTGGTCCCCGCCTTGTGCCCGTAGTTCCCGGGATAGGCTCCGGCCCCCCTGCGACCCCAGGTGCAATTCAGCGGTTCGGATAATGAATGAATGAATATTTGCAATGCTGAATAACGATTTGGAATCTATCTTGTGTCCTCAGTAACGTCTGTTTAATAAAAATAAATTCCCCGCAAAACCCCTTTGACCCTACTGGCCCTTCATTAACAGGCTAATGCATCTCAAGGACTTCAATTAGGACTTCTCTGTGCTATGATAGCTTAGCTAAGAGGCCCCTTAGTGCAGTTAAGGGTTAAAATCCCAAGAGTAAATTACAGAAGCATCGGGTCTTATGAATGATTCAAATCAAATGGTAATGGGTACTGCATGGTAAAAAGAGCTTTTGCGGTTGTCCTCAGGGTGTCTGATAGGTTTATTAATATTTGTAACAAACCATCAGGGTTATTCTGGATCCCAAAGGGTTCAGATGAATGTGTGTAAAGCACAATTTTACACAAATGAAATGTTTCACCAGCACTGGTCAATGCTGAGTTTATTACACCTATGTCCTTTTTTTATTTATTTGAATGTATATTACATTTACATTTGTGGCATTTATCAGATGCTCTTATCCAGAGTGACTTACTAAGTACAGGGACAGTCTCCCTGGAATGACTTTAAGGGTCTTGTTCAGGGCTAAATGGTGATAGATCTGGCAGTAGGATGGCAAATGGATTTAAACCCAGGCAAGTATCCTACCACTAGCCCATCTTCATCATGTTTATATCAGACAAATATTGGGTTGGCTAAAAGTGCATTTGGTTTTTTAAGCAAAAACAATGTTTTAAACACACAGCGGTTTATTGCATCAATGTTATTATTATCATTTTGTTCTAATATCTTTCGCCATCTTGTGGGAAGATTCATAATTCCCTGCTCAAATAATTTCCTGTTTTTACTGGTGAAAAATGTTTCCAGGTGAATTTTCAAAGGTGTTAAGAATTTAGAAGAGACGAAAAAAGGTAGAAATCTGAAGTTGCATAGTCGGGCGAATACGGAAGGTGTGGCAAAACTTCCCAGCCAAGTTCCAGTAATTTCTGCCATGTCTGCAAACAAGTGTGCACTCTGGCATTGTCTTGATGGAAGACAATGCCCTTGCGATTAGCCAATTCTGGACGCTTCTGGTGGATCGTAGTGTTTAATTTGTCCAGCTGGTCACAGTACACATCCCAATTGACGGTCCTGTTGATGGGAAGAAGCGCGTAAAAGACAATGCACTTTCAATCCCACCAAATTGAAAGCGTAACCATCTTCAGGTGTAGTCCTGTTTTGGGGGTTGTCTGCGGTAATTTGTCATGTTCCCCCACGGTCGTTTGCGATCCACATTGTTATAGATGATCCACTTTTCATCCCCTGTCACCATTCTCTTAAAAAATCATTTTCCTCACGCTTCTGTTACAAATCACAGATGGAAATCCTTTGGGCGAGGTTAGCCTCATTAAGATGATGCGGAACCCAAACATGGAGGTTGCTCACGTAGCCAAGCTGATGCTAATGATTATCAACACTCGATTTAGGATCTCCCTGGCCGTATAAGGGAGAATGGTGTCGACTAACACCTTCACTTGGTCCCTGATAATCTCAGTTGGACGGCCAGGGTGAGGTGCGTCTTGAACCAAAAAATTTCCCGAACGAAATCTTGAAAATCACTTCTGGAACACACATTCGCAGTATCCTCTCAATACACAGCGCATGTCTTCCTGCAAGTTTCTGCCGCTTTCTTGTCTTTTTAAAAATAAAAAAGTATGAGATGTTGATAATGTTCGTTTTGGATACCCCTTTTCAGGGTGATCCTAAACACACAAAATACATCTAGTCTCATCATAATTTCATGTCGAACTATGTTGAAGTGTTAAGTATTTAAAGAGAGCCGTTTAAAAAATAATAAAAAGTGAAAAAGTACAATATTATTATTGAATCACTTTTTATTAGTGACCTCTGCATTTGACCCATCCATGAAGGAGCAGTGGGCAGCTGACATGGACAGCATCTGGGTAGCAGTGCTTAGGGATAGTACCTTGTTCATGAGTAGCCCAGCAGTACTTTTACTACTATGGGATTTGGGCCATTTTATGTGTTATGTATATATATATATATATATATATATATATATATATATATATATGTAATATATATATATATATTCATTGCTATTTAAATAAATATGATGATGATACAGTGATTATCATTATTATTACTACTACTACTACTATACAGTGCCACACCTAGAACAGAATTGTGTCCAGCATTTACTGCAACTTAGTTACCACCTAGCATGGAAAAAAATTAAACACAAAAGCTCCAGAAATAGTCTACCACCACAAAATGTTTGGCTTGTTGTCCCAAATACGCTCCAGTACAGTACCTGTTTGGGGTCAGTGGACAAAAAGAATTATTTTAATGAAAGCCTGTGACTATGGTTCAGTTTAATAAGAAAGTGCTTGCACATTCCCACTGCAGTGTTTGTGCTGCGGTTAATGTGCTTTTCGTGGCAAGCTTAGTAATGGGCGTTACTCTGTCCCCAATTCGTGGTTTACTGTAAGCCTGGAATGAAGTAATCATCGACACGTACTTTAATATGCAGTCCAGTTATGCAGCATAACGAAGGCGAAAAACCCTTTGATTCGCCAGGAAGCCACTTGACCCCGACCGTGACATGGCTGTGGTGCTTGATTGAATCAAAGACAAAAACAGCAGCTGAAACAATGGCTCTGAGAAATTACAATCATTCAACAGCATAATGTTAAACCATTAATCACCAAGGCAAAAGGAGGAAAAGCGGTGAAAAACAATCGCCGCTGATATTAAACAAGGGAGGACAAGAATTTTACAGTAGTGCTGTGAAAAACAAGTCATATCTTGCCGCCTTCCTGAATTTCATGCAAACGGTTCAACACAAACAAATCATACACTTATTTTAGAATTTTCTAAATTGAGGGCATTATCTGAGAAGACAAAGGTGAAATATATTGGAGCTGATCTAGACTGTTCTTCTACGGATTCATTGTTGACGTATGTATTGATTTGTCGATTAACCTAAATAGAGATCTAAATATTCACCACATTTCTTTGTTACTCTTCAGATAATAATGACATTCTTTCAAATATTGTTTATTTTATATTTGGCATTTACGGCCAGAGACAGCACTGTGGGCGCCAGTAGTTAGTGCCGCCTCTCACAACGAGAAGGGCTCTCTGGGTTAGATTCCTGGGTCGGTCGTAGAGGGCCTTTCCATGTGGGTGCTCTCCCGTGCGCATACTCTCCCGTGGGTATCCTCAGGAGTGCTCCGTTTTCCCTCCCACAGCCAGCATGCAATTAACCAGGTTAAATGCCGACTCTAAAGTTAGCCCTGTAAGGTGAGAGTGCCGATGGATGTGCCCAGATTTTTCTCAAGCCCATTTCATAGAAATTTAGCTGAGTACGATAAAGTCCAAGCATTGTACCCGCCACCTTAGAATTTTCATTAAACAACTTTTGGCTAACAAATTTATTTGCAACTAAAGAGCACAAAACAACATTTAATATTTGTAATGTTTAGTGCTACTGCTGTTTCTTTAAAAGCTTTTGAATACTCCCATGCTTTCGAAGTCTTGGGTCTTTGTGAACTTTTACACTCAACCTCTAGCTACCAAGTCAGACTCTGCTGCAAACACCGCTTTTTAAAAGAATGATTACGGTGATTGGACTGCAATCATTATGCAATCCACCGGCGGACAATGCCAAGTGGGCTGATTTCATTCAGAATTATGCAATATTTATATATGGGAACAAATGTTATATGTCAGAGATATTTGAAGCTTTGTAAAAATTTTGGAGCATGACGCATTGGTTTAAATTAATGACGTTAATGCATTTTCAGCACTGGCGTCATCGACTTGAGACTGGGATTAGACGTAGCAACTAACGAAGACAAGGAAATTCCACACGGCAGCAACAAAGACGCAGTTATATTTTACTGGGAAAAACGCCATACAGCAATTAACTTTTGCAGCATGTATCCGCGCTTCCTGACTCCCCTAAGGCAACACGCAGGGGGAGGAACAGGAGAAATGCAGAGCGTTACCGGCCTGCTAATTTACCTCCATGGCACAAACCATTGACACAGTGAGCAATGGCAGGAACGTAGGAAGAAGCGGCCCAGGGAAGGATGTGCGGGGGTTAATTCCGTGCAATGAGGAGTTTCCTTACGTTGACGCTCTGGAGCTAGAGGAAGGCAGCTGCAGAAAGGCTGAATGGAGGAGGATATAGTCAGTACAGAGGGAGAAATGAAAGAATTCAACTCATGCATTGCTGAGGCTTTTTTTGACATTAAACTTGCTAAAAAAGAGGGCATCACACTGAATCAAATGACAAGCCATTGACAGTGATATTAAAGATGCAATACAGAAAACAAATCGGAGGATCATCTGAATTCCAAATTCAAAATATTATTTTAAGAAAGCACTTATTTGGGATGTGACTAACAAGTCCAAGAATAAGCTTATAATGAAGTCGAGTTGAAGGTATCAATAAAATCATAACACTTACCACATGTATAAAATTAATATAATGTCTTTTAATAAATATAAAGCAGCACAAGCTTTAAAAATAGCCTAAAATTAGATTGTTTTATACAGCAGATTATTGGAATATTAATCATTATTTGATATATTGTATTATATGGTCCTAAGCGGTCCAAGTTCCTGGTTTTCATCAGGTTGCATAGGTTCGACTCTCTGTATGGGAAAATCAGCGAACTTTGGTGGCAATTGGTGGCGTATTGGTTGGATGTTTGCCCTGTGATCAAAACGTTGCAGACTCCAATCCAGGACTGGTAAAATTGCCACTGGTGCTCATAGACAAGAGCACCTTCCCAAGCCTGCTCCTGGCCACTGCCCTTACATTCTTTAGTAGCGTGTTCTGAAAGGGCTTCCGGTAATGAATAGAATTGGTGAGAAATTTAGAAGGGTAAGCATATGAAACAAGAAAAAATACTGTCATATAAATCATCCATATAGAAATGTAACTGTATTCGATTACCGCATCTATTTAAACTGTAGCTTTGTAATGCAATACGGTTACTGATCATGTAATCTGAATAAATGGCAATATTCTGTTACTCCCCAACACATCTGAGTGGGACATACAAAGCCACTGGTTTTTGTAAAATGTATCTTATAAATTAGAAAATTAGTATTGTGTTTGTGCCTAAACCATCCACATAAGCCTCGCTGTAATTATATTTGTCCTTCACACTTGGAATTTGGGAGCAAGCCTGTCTGGATCTCTTCAGGATAAGACATGCAGTGGAGCAGAGCCAGGGACATTGTCACTCACTAGCCCTGATCCTGAACCTGCCCTTTTTCCTACACAAACTAATGTACATACATGTTAGTGATGACCTTTCACTGGAAACACTTTTAGCCACTTTATTAAGAATAAAACCCAGGATGTGGGACACTGTGAGAAGTAGGGGCACAGGTCAGACTATGAGGGATAAGGTAAAAATTTACCCAAGCTATACTCATTATAAGAACACAGCTGATTCGTATCTGGGCTTATTAATTCATGAATGCATGTGTGTGTGTGTAAGAGAGAGGTAGATACCCACACAGCTTTTGCATAATTTAGCAGTGTTAATTGGAAGCTACTTTAAATTGCAGCTTTTTCAGATACAAGTTACTTAAGATTAAATACTGCCAAACAAGTGGTTGAATCTTATAAACTACACTACAAGCTACAGAGACAATGGCTACATCAGCCTAAACCATCAGAAATACGTAATATTTGTGCTGTAGGACGCTCTTGAAGCAGTTTTAAGAATGTAATGTCAAATCACAATAAGGTTTCAATGACATTTTTGGAGGCAGGGAGTGTTCTGTTTTTACTTTCATAAGATTACACTCAAATTTCAGTGTCATAAATTTGAAACATATAGCCACAGATTCTTGCTTCCATCTTCCCAAAGGTGCAAAGGGGGCAATGTGATGCAATAGGCATGCTTTCTGTGTGAGAGTTTATTAGATGCCACTTCTGCTATTTCAACACCAATCAGAAACACTGTAAAATCGATATTTTTGATGTTTGTCAACATAATCAGCTCGTATCTAAATAAACAGAACGCCGACTTCCGACTCATTACGGCAGATCGGGTCACAAATGATAGTTAAAAACAGTAATTTTTGTAACAATATAGTGATTGGCTATGCTACATTGCTATTTGGAAAAGAAAATAACAACACAAAACAAAGTGTTTTAAAAAGTAAGCAGCTAACCAAAGGCTAACAAAATATAAACTGATATTGTATGTTGTGTTAGTAACTTGTAGTTGAATTACCCCCACAGAACTGTATGACAGTCCATGATGTTCATTTTGTTAATTCTGGTGCTATGGCTAAAGAATTGAGGTTTATGCACTGTTGGTGCTTTAAAAGATAAATGCATATATGCCAACTTAGAAAATGACATTCATTTTGAGTACTGGCAGTAAAACTTGGGACCATTACCGCCTGAAGAGTTCCTTTCACCAAATACATAAGCTGCAATACAAACCGCCTTTTACAGTAGAAAAATACTAATTATAGCCTGTTGGAAGATTTTCTTTCCCCAGCTAATGTCCATTTACTGTTGCAAAGGCAGGAGCTTAGTAATGAGCAAATGGAAAAAGATTAACATTGAAGCTGAACATGCTTCTGTTATCCTAATTAGGCTCCTTTCCATGCTGTGCAATTAAAGCAGTAGTCTATCCTTAGAGACATATCAGGCAAAAATTATTTATTTATGAGATAATATTTTCTCTGGTTTGTTTTTCTTATTCTATGCTTCTTGCAAACCTTAATATTAAGCGTCACCAAGAAACATAAACAGTGTCAAGATTCCAAGATTCAAGATTCTTTATTTGTCACATGCAAATTATACAGGTACAACATGCAGTGAAATGTATCCTGATCCGCTCTTTGACCATGCAATTAAGGCAAAAAAAATTTTTTAATCTGTTAAAGCTTCTTGGAAAGCTCTGTAGAAATATTGCATTAAATAAAGAAATTGATATTTGTGAGGAATCAAGTTAGGACTAATACAACAAAGAAGGACGTTTTCTAAACCAGAACATACATGTGCTGAACCTATTCAAAATTTACTAGAAAATGTGGCATGAAATTTCGAAGATGGGCAAGATATAGAATATATATATATACCCATACTATATTCACAATATACTTGTATATGTTGCCCATCTTCAGTAAATTCCTTGAAAAATACAGTTTTCTTCTACTTGTGAAACGTAATACTTAATATTAATCCTTTTTTTATTGGTTCATTAAGAAGCTCTTGCCTCAGAAGAAAATCTTGAACAAAACCTTCTTAGCAAACTCAACTCATTCTCTCTGATATGCAATAGCACCACTGAACGAGGGATCTATTCAAATCAGACTCTTAAAACATGCTTTAACTTCACCCCTGCAATATATTTTTTATAAACATATTACAAATGTGGTAGGAATTTGCATTTAATATTTAATCCTATCTCATATGCACTGTGATATTTACGCTATAAAATTTTGGCTAAAGCGTTTTAATGACCTCTTTAAGCCGTTGAACTTCCCACTGGCTTTTACTCTTGAATAGGTCAAACTATTATCGGACTCCAGATCCTAAGTCATTAAGTCGTTTCTTCATCCTTAAAACTGGTTTTGCATCCTTTACCTCCCTCCATTTCTTCACCGTGTCTGCTAAATATAAAAAAATGATGCAAGAGACTAAGCGTGACTCACATCAAAAACTCCTCCAGACCTCAGGCCTCCTCCACATGGGTAGCTGCGTCACAGAACAAAGCACCAGACCGTTTTAAGTCCTGTCCACATGACACTAGCTCGGAGCTGTTAAGAGGACTTTGGCATGGACTGCGTCAGATCACCAGCATCAATCAGAAGCCACAGTCAACAGATGTTTATCACAAATAATGAAGCAATCAGCAGAAACTCTCACCAAATTATCCAGAGCCTTCTGGTCATTGAGAGAAGTCTTTGAAAAGAAATTGGGGGACAAGCGTGCCTTTCCTCCAGACAGGCTAATTACAGCAAGACAGAGTCTATAGTAAAGCTGAGACAGCAGTCATAATCAAGAAATAAAGTGAATAGGTAAACACCATGGAAACGCTTAAGACTCTAGCTAGCAGAGGTTCTGTTAGCCCTATCGCCATAGCCAGCGTGACTATTATGACACATGCTGATATTCAAGATACTTCTTGACAAACATAGTAGTAAAAGTACTACAACATTCCTGATAGCACTCTGCGGTAACTTTAAATAAAGTTAAACAAACTGATCACGATTAGAGAAATGAAGATATAAGCTCAACTTAAAATAATATTGTCTGTGACATTTACAATACACAAAGACATAGGGAATAATTTGTGCAAAAAAACCTGCTGAATATTATTTAGCAGGTATAATAGTATTATTTTATTAAAGAAAACCTACTACAGATTATCTACCAAATTTAAACAAAATTATCTAAAATGAAACTATCAAAACTAAATAATTATTATTGCTGCTGTTAATTACATTTACACAGCACTATTATTACTCAAGTTGTAGTGGGTCTTTTTATATAAAAATAAATAAAAAAAAATCCCACTTCAGACTATCTAAGTAATTAATTATAGTAGGTATTATTGAACTGGTTGATATGACAGAGATGTGCATTAGTTTTGCTGGTTAATTATATATATATATATATATATATATATATATATATATATATATATATATATATATATACATATACATATATACGTACACACACACGTTATATTACATAACAATAAAATAGTACATTCAAAGCAGGTGAATTTGTAACTCCTAGTTCCAGTGGGCTTTTTCAAAAAATTAAGCTTTATTCAATCCACCAAAAATGCAGACATCATTACAATAAAGTATGAAAATGAATTAGGTACTAAAAACAACCTGGTGTGTCAACAAAAATTATGTCTTCAGCCTAACTGAAAATATTTTTCAATATACAAGGAGGATGGTTGACTGTCTGCATCTACTTTGGCGCACAACCCAGTTTCCCGTAGGCCCTCATCCATAATGGAAACCCTGATTAATAAGAATGAGAGAAAGCCTGAACAACACACTACAGGCCATCAACTTTCAAAAACTTCCTCCAATTTCAGTAATTAGAATGTTTTTTGGAGCCGGGCCAATTTACCACCCCTGGCTTTTGCTGGTGTTTTTCAGGTGTTCTGAAGGATGTTTTATTGGTGCTGGGGAGGACAGGGTTTTACGAGGCATCTGATTTGATGGATCGTGGGTAGAGCCGAGCGAGGGGAACAGAATCAGCTGGAGAAAAAGTCTGCCAGACGGGATGAATGTCAGTGGCATTCCTCTGGCCTGTTTATGACTGGGCTAGTTAAATGTCAAGCGCCTCACCCTCAGGAGAGATGGAGCCCCCACAGCAGACAGACCCTCAATGTGCAGGTGCTTCTCTATCTCTCGTTTCCTTCTCTTTTTTTGGACCACACACTTCTAGTTCTATCTGTCAGATTTTGGTATAGCTCTTCATTAATATCAATGTCTCTCATCCTCATCTTCAAACATAATGTTGTTCAAGCCTTCCCAGATTTGTTGCCTCTCTTTCCTTCTCTTCCTTGTGACTTTAACCTTTTTTCTGTTATTTGTATTTGCGATTTGCTGGTTTTCGTTCATCTCATGCTTGTTAAGAGCTCAAAACACGCTTGCCTTGCCTGCCCTCTTTCTGTTGATGACACACCTTTAATTCTATCCATCTTGTTATGATATAGCTATTGATCCATATCAGTGTATGTTATCATCCACCTTTCTCACATTTCTTCTCATGATCAGCCCTAATGGTAAATGGGTCTTCATGGACCAAATTTAA
The DNA here is from genome assembly GCA_032718565.1 of Distichodus sexfasciatus. Lineage (NCBI taxonomy): Eukaryota > Metazoa > Chordata > Actinopteri > Characiformes > Distichodontidae > Distichodus > Distichodus sexfasciatus. The sequence continues at coordinate 3,309,117 of JAVGVS010000012.1, forward strand.
CTGGTCACCTTGGTTTCTAGGACAAGTTGGTATTTTCAGTTCTACTTGGACAGTGTTCAGTGAACCCAACCTGTTTCTAATAAAATATCAAACGTTGGCACTACATTCGCAATGCAGTTCCTAAAATAACCTACGAACATTCTTTAGCATATTGAATTCAGTTTTACAACATTGTGTCGATTTTAGGTTTTAAGGGTGGGACTAAAACGTAGTCAGGTTACATAAAGCGGTTATGTTTAGCATGGCCCTGCCCAGATCTACTGCTCTGGCCCTGCTCACCTGCATAGTGTCAGTAGCCTACCTGCTAGTCTGGGCAATATTTCCATTCCCTCATCGCCAGTGGCTGCCATTGAACCAAGTGTAAGCTTAACTATTTTGTGTTGTTATAAACTGTAAACTACGACATGTGCATGTTTAACCTGTTGTAAAGAACTCCAAATGATTAGCGAATGCATGAGAACACGCAGCTAATCCGTATGAGCTAGCTCAGATGTGAATTATAGCAGGGGCATAATGCATGGTAAAATGTAAGTTAGCAAACTATCTACTCTAAACTATCAACTCTCTCGTTTTTTCACCCTTCCTCTGTCGTTTTAGCCTTTCCCCTACTGTCCTCCTGCTTAAATATTTCCCCGCCAGTATTCTGTGTTGTATTCTGTATTAGCGTTGACTGTGCTTACTATCCTGTCACTGTCTTCATCCCTTCCAGTGAAACTTATATTATGCTGATATTGTTTTGACATTACTGGGTCTTTAAGATTGTGTGCCTTAAACTTCTATTCAAAAAAGTACAGTCAAGTTACAGATCAAAGATCAATTACGCCAGTCCCAGTTACTAAACAAAGAGCCACATGTTTTTCATTTAGTCTAGCAAGAACTAATACCCATGAACTGACTATTCACATTGTTTAAACTTCAAATCCATTTAGCCGCAAATTAATTTGCGACTTTCCAAGAAGAAAGACTTGACCAACACCACAGCAACCTGTATGAACTACATTCATTTATTCATTCATTTTCCTTGGCTTCCTCTCTTTCCTAATTTTCTCATTTGCTAATTTGAGAGGACATGAAAGCCCAAAGAGGAGCAAGTGAAACAGCAAAGGAAAATTATGTCTTTGTACTACAAAAAATTAAGTGAACACAACCTGCTTATTATAAAATATCAAACACTGGCATCCAATATGCAAGGCAGTTCCCAAAATAAAACATTTTGGCTCATCACCCCTGCAGTGTTCTCGGCTTCTTTACTGCAGCGTTTGTACTGCCTCCAAAATGGTCAATGCTGCAATCACTCTGGCTAATTTACAGTCCCTCCCAAATCAAAGAGGAACGCCAAGTCATCTGTTTTCTGCTTGGCCCATGAGAAGAGCTGGTCAGAGGGATTCCCAAACCACCTGAGGGGAGTTACAACTTAGGCCTATGTCCAAAAAATCTTGCCTTAAATCCTTACAAGCCTGTCTTTCAGAAGCACTCAAAGAAGAAGCGGAGTCTATATCTACATTGATGCATTATTCGTGAGACCCAGAAGACATTAAGCACCCAGAGTGAGACATCCAGAAACAGGAAGCTTAAGAGAGCATCAAATTCTTCAATGCTGCTTTCTAGGCTGCAACTGTCACCAATTTGCACACAGACCTCCAAATAGGAGACGGGAGATGTGCTGTCGGCATCGCAGATCATCTCCGTTCATTGATTGTTTGCGGGTTGGCTAGTCACAGAAGGAAAGTGATATTGATTTTTTAAGCATGCAGATATTGAGATTTACATGGGCAGGAAGGTAACATTCATGAGATTATGCTGAAGGTTAGACATACAAACTTAATAACACCTGGGGAAATTGAGAGCCAGCAGGGATGTCAGTTTATCAGCAACAGCAGCACCATTGTGGGTTCATTTTAGGCCCTGTTTACACTTGGTTTTTAAAACGAATCTTGGGACATGAAACCCCAACTGGACAATGCATCGTTTCAGTGGTGTAGAGAAAACCTGAAAACAATGCCTAAGGACAAGTAAAGATTCCTTACAAAGAAAATTACTATAAGATATTACTTGAGGAACTTAACAGAAGTATTTGGCTGGTATTGGTAAAGGTTAGCCATTGCAAGAAAGGCTTGACTTAAGTCATGAAGTCAAGTGCATTCATTTGGTTTTTTATAAATATGATACCAAGTCACAAGTCCATATTATTTAACCAAAGAGTAACTGGAACATGCTTGGTCATTTTGTTTGAATTCAAGGGTTAAGATTTTTTCCCGTCAGTTTCATAAAGCCTGCAAAGGTAAAATTACACTTTTTTTTACATATTGCATATTTTTCTTCTATCTCTGCAGACAAAATTACTTATTACTTAAAATCTAAAAAGTGAAAACTGTTTCCAAAGGAAAAGTACATTAGTTTCATTATATTGTAGTAAAAAAGAGAGAGACAGTTGATAATATTGATATTATTCAATCCAAGTGCGTCTCCAAGGTCAAGCTGACCAAATGTGTTCTGATTTAGTTACCGTTCCTCTTGACTATCGAAGGGCCCCACACACAGTTATTATGATGGTACATAACAAAAATGACAAGACCCAAGACAAATTCATTCGCAGCTTGCCAAAAACCAAAGACTTTCCCATTTCCAACCCACCCACAACAACCTGCATTGATGACATTGCCTCTATTACATCCATCATATTAACACATCAGGTCAAGTTAATTTTATTTACTTTTATTTTCTATAGAGTGCCAGATCACAACAGAAGTCATACCTTATTCTTTTATTATACATACGTTCATTCATTATACAACTGCTCAAACCTATGGTGGCCCAACGCAATTCAAAGTTAAAAACACGCTGCAAAACCACAAAGCGTTTCATTCAAGTTCACAGCGCACGCTCAAACACACCACAAATTCGTAGGCGCGACACAAACTCAGAAATCACTTTCATCAATTTCGTCATTACACGTTGCAAAACAGAAAACACATGCATCTTCTAAAACGCGCTGCAAATACAGAAAATACATGCATCTTCAAATTGAGCCAAAACACAACGGAAATGTTTGTGGAGGACACTGTTTTGGGTGGCCACATCCTTATTAGTTTTAAGTCCCGAGGAGGTGGAGACCAGTAAGTGAAATTAACATGAGATCCAATCTAACTCCACAGAAAGTCTCATACATGAGGAATTCCTACACACACAAATATGTACGATAAAACCATGAAACCAATCGTTTATTTCTCAAATGTTAATTTCACTTACTGGTCTCCACCTCCTCGGGACTTAAAACTAATAAGGATGTGGCCACCCAAAACAGCGTCCTCCGCAAACACTTCCGTTGTGTTTTGACTCAATTTGGCTGTGTTGTGGCTATTTGCAGCACGTTTTAGAGGATGCAATGGTTTCTGTACTTGCAGCACGTTTTAGAAGATGCATGTGTTTTCTGTTTTGCAGCATGTAATGACGAAATTGATGAAAGTGATTTCTGAGTTTGTGTCGCGTCTACGAATTTGTGGTGTTTTTGAGCGTGCGCTGTGAACTTGAATGAAACGCTTTGTGGTTTTGCAGCGCATTTTTAACTTTGAATTGCGTTGGGCTTTCTCAGCCACCGTACAAAACCTCATTCGGGGTTGCGGGGGGCTGGAGCCTGTCCCGGGAACTACGGGCGCAAGGCAGGGATCAACTCTGGGAAAGCGCCAACACACCGCAGGGCACACACACTCACGCAATCACACTCTCATGCACACCTTACGGGGCCAACTTAGAGTTGCCAATCAACCTATATTGCAAGCTTTTGGACTGTGGGAGGAAACCGGAGCACCCGGCGGAAACCCATGCAAACATGGGGAAAGCATGCAAACTGCATACAGAAAGGCCTCAAACCAACCAGCTGATCGAACCCAGGTCCTTCTCGCTGTGAGGTGACAGTGCTAACCACTGCATCACCGTGCTGCCCTATTATTTTATTAAACAAACATTTTATTAAAATAGATAAATAATGTTATTTATTTACACGACTACATAATGTTTGTCTCTACATGTTCAAGCGTTTACAACTTTTCCTGTATGACCACAGCAATGTCCTTGGCTCTCAACCCAACAATAATACAACAAGCATAAAAAAGCCTGCTGTGTTGATAATGACCCCCTACCTAAACAATACAAGGTCAGCCGAGGTTATGTGGTCAGCAACTGCTCAGAAATTATGAGTGTGCAAGAGCTACACATGACATCAGATGAGTCATAGTTGGGGAATAAAAGTCTAAAAACTGCGGCTATCAGGTGGGTTTATTAATTAGCAGCCAGTAGGTACAGAGCAGGGGTGACCAGTTCCGGTCCTGCAGAGCCGGTATCATGGCGGTTTTCCCATCAAAACACTCACACCTTGTCTCCGGTAGAAGCTTACCAGAACTGACTCATCAGGTATGATGGAAATCATCCAGCACTCAAACTTGATATCCCTGATATAGACAAATATAATACTCTTCTATACCTACTACATACTGGTGTGTGTAAATAAACGAGAATAAAATAAAATTGGCTGTTTTAGATTTAGAAAAGTAATCATGTCAGTTGTTCCAACCAATTTTGAAGTTATTGGAGTGGAGGTAAAAGCTTATGGAACAACACATGCATTAAAAGAACCTTTTCTTCTCCCTTCCTCCAAAAAGAGCTCTCTACAAAAATCACTTGAAGTCTTCAGCTGTATCCATGGTGTTGCAGATGTCACATGATGATTGGATCCATGTTTCTTGCTCTCTCTTTCTCTCTCTCTCTCTCTCTCTCTCACTCTCTTTCTCTCTCTCTGTTACACACACACACACTCCCGGTTGTTTTGCACAGTCTGTTTTTTTGCCACCCCACGCTGGTGTTGTTACTTTATTCATTGTAGTCAGCACCTCTGTAGGCTGCGTTGGAAATTAATTTGCCAGGCTGACGCCTCTCTCCGTCTTATTCAATATTAATGTCATCTCAGATTACCAGACAGTTCTACTCTATCCCCATGAGAAATGAAAGCTGCTCAGACAAAACATTCAGACAGAACAGTGGGAAGGGAGGCAATGAGAAAGAGCGAGAGAGAGGGATGGACTGGGGAATAAGGAGAGTTAAAGTGTGACAGTGTGTGGTTAACCGTATCACACAACGCCGTCCCTAATTGAAAAACAGCTGACAAATCCTCCGCATTCCAGCCTTTTGAAATTGACCCTCAGCGAAGACATATGGTTTTGCTATAAAAGAGACAGACGGGTCTCCATCAGACACTAATTCAGAGATTAACGACCATTGAATATCCAATTCATCTCTGCTGGGGCTTCACTTACGACGAATTAAACACACACTCACTCACTAAAGCAAAGATGCAAACCTTTAATCTCTCTATGAACTTAGTACACAGAATATGAACTTAGAAAAAGGCAAAAAAATGATATGAGGGTAAACAAATGATACAGTAATATCAGTAAAAACGAAGGATAGTCATGAATGCAGAATATGGGATACAAAGAAGGAAAAGAAGGCACAAAAGTCTAATGAGCACTTTAAAAATGAAGACGTTCCTCAGACAAAAAGAGTAATATCAAGACTGTATTAAGATGGAATAGTAAGAACAAAAGCACACAGTTACAATGTTTTCCTTTGGCTGAAGAGACTGACATGCACAAGCTTTTCCTGTTATCAAAAACATGTTCCAAATCTTGTTGAGGCTTAGTTGGAACAATGCAGAGCTTAGGCTTCAAGAAAAAAAGGTCAGAACTGTGTCAAGTGCTGGGAAAAGAAAGGGGGAAAATGATGATGTAAAGTACATCTGTCAGAATGAAGACTTAGCTGAGTTCTCGTTTTCGTGATAAGGTTTGGGTAAAACCCTCTGGCCTCGAAGACCACACGGGGAATGTCGTTATGACTCATACTAAACAATCAATCTGGAGATCAGCAGCCATGAAATGAGGAAAGAGAGAGAGAGAAAGCAAGACAAGGGGGAGGGTACTGTTGGCTACCTCAATAGCTTTCAAAAGCCTGTGGTAAAAAAGCTGGGCTCATCAAGCTGGTTTTAGCTAGTCACCGGGATAATCTGGTCCATCAAGAGCTAGTTTACTTGTAACTGTCTTAAGTTGGCTTTGGTTTAAAGTGGGTTTTGGAAAATTTTGGAAACAAGTTTGACCACCATCAAACCAGCAGACATTGGTGTTGCTGGACCTAATGGCTAGCTAATGAATTTGTGTGTCATAAATTTAACCAAAAACCAAAACCCTAAAACATGATTTTTTCAACACTTGTTTCCAAAGCAAAAAAAACAACAAAAAAACAAGTCACTTTCTGATTATGAATGGAATATGACTGCGTTTTCCTTTCTTTTCATTCTTCATTAGGGTGGCAAACTGGAAATTGGAAAACAACTTGTTATTCACTTTCTTTATTTTGGTTTTGAAAACGAATATTGGTTTTGCTTTTTGATTTAATGTGAAAAATGAATGAATGAATGATGCATGGATTCTAATAAGTCAACCATTTGCCTTTTCACTTTAATTGTGAAAATAAAAGAATGTGAGAACTGGTTGATTGGGCACCTGAATCTACCTGACTCGACCCTGATATTTGATCCAAGTCGGCTGATTGGAAAACCTGACACCAGGTCAGGCCATTTCACTTCATTCACCAGCGTTCAGACATAGGATCCAGGCCTGGCAGTGCCTTTGAATCTGCAGCATAGCTAAAGCAAAGCACAAATGGCACAAGGTGAAGGTTCTATGTTACATGAACAGAAACACACACAGATTTAAGTGTCCATCTTTTCCAGGCTTGTACTAAATGTAATAAAACCATGAGGATTTCCAAGCTACTTTACTTGTATGGTTTTCCACAGGGACAATGAAGCCAACATCACCTTATGACTAATAAAGAAAGTTTTTAAGTCAGCATCATGCCAACACTTAATGCTAATTTGGGGGTTATTAGCTTTCTAACTTGAGTTTTTCACTTAGCTTACTTGATTATATTTTTTCTCACTAAATATTAATACAGAGAACTGATAACTGCTTTCCTATTCAAACATGTACTGTAAGTATAAACATTTATTTTATTTTATAAAGCTTTGTTTTATTTGTGTGTTAAATGGTTGTAATAGCCGAACAGCTCTGCTAAACCAGCACTAGCATGGTGACACACACGGTGAATGTATTGAGCTGCACACAAACACACAAATATCCACATTTTTCAGACTTTAACCTAAAACCATAATAACTTTTAAATAGTTTTCCCACTGACCGTACAAGGCTGATATTATCTAACAACTTAAAAACACTAACAAATTGACATTATTCTAACATAGAGGCCTAATTTGGTAATCATTAACTTAATTTTTTTTACACTTACTTTACTTGTTCATAAGTCTTTGATCTCACTAAATGTAATACATATCCTAGAAATGTTTTCTTCTTCAACATTAATCCAGGAGTATACGCATAAAAGCCATTTTCTAAGTTCCTTCCTTATTCAATTTGTGTCATAAATATTTGCAACAGCAAGATTGGCAAAGTGAAGTTGCACAAACACACAGGAATTTCAGAGGCAGTCATATTTCAGACTTCTAACTAAAACTATGTGAAATTTTAAAAAATCAGCTTTTACTTCTTCAGTTTTCCACTAGATCTATGACACCAACATCACCTAACTATTAAAGAAAATTTATGAGTAACAAATTAACATCCTTCCAACATGTACTGCTCATTTGGAGGTCATTAGCCTTTTAGATTACATGTAAAGCTTAGTTTCCTTGCTAGCTCATTCCAGCAATGCAAGCTGATAAGCGATGATCTACACACCAATTAAATTCTGGCCAATCGACTTCATTCAAGTTAGGTGAAACATACCACAAAGAGGCACAAAACTGAAATTTGCATAGAAATTAGTATGTTTTCACAGAATCACTCCAATGGAAGCTGTTTCTTTATGTCTGAATTTTGATGATAGGGTTCACAGATCTTCCCAAGCTCAGCAGGTTCAGCCGTTCATTTAGACTAACAACTACTGCACATATGGTGCTGAGAATTAAGCTCCCCGCGGGGTCTAACATGACTGAATTATCCAAAGGTTTATCCAATACAACTTGTTCTTTCAAGGAATCGGATTTGTAACAAACAGAGGACAGGACCCGGCTGCCTTGCCTCCAATTTCCAGGGCAACTTAATAGGCTTAAAGTGGCCACTGCAAAAAATACCCAAAATGAACTCTTCAGATAAAGTGTTTGAGGATGACTCCAAAAGAGTTTAAAGAGTTTAACGAGGACCTGTTTGAATGTGGAGACGACGTGGAGAGTAGTGTTCAAATACACACTGTACTAAGATAGAAAACACAGGTTTGAAAAATCCCATCCAAAAAAACAGATGGGTGAAAATGGGAGTGTTTATTTCTGTTCTGTTCAGGTGAACCTCACACTTTACCTTCAGCTCTAAACACAGAGCCAAATGAGATATTATGCGACTTCGTTTTACAGCATTCAATTACAATGAAACTTCTAATGGGAAACTCTCTGCATGAGAACTGAATAGAGGAAGTCATTATAGAAGAGCATTAGAACGAGCAGGGTGAAGCGGCAACAATACTTGAAAATGGCACAAACACTGCGCCAGGATCAGGCTTTCAATGATCTTCTCACTAAATATATCTTCCTATTCAACATTAATCTGTGAGTATGAGCATCAATGTCACTTTCTGAGGTTTTAAAATAAAGGACCCCCGCCATGTTAGCTTACACATGCTGAAAGTGTCTCATAAATGTCTGGAATGATGTGAAACTAAGAATTCTAAAGCTTCAGTTGGTCATTTTGTTGAATCCTCAAAGAGCAGAAAGCTAGGCATTGCATGAAAAATATACTGTGGCGCCGATAAACATCTAGGATCGCATCTCCTGTGGAGCAACAAAAGGCAGCACTAATAACATGGCACTTTTACGAAAGGAAGGCAGTGAAAGTTCATAGTAATCAAGCGAGATAATAATCCAACATCCACGACGAGTCACTCTTTCTCTCCCAGGTATTGCCATGGAAACAGCATCGCCTAGCTTATGACATCCCTTCGCTGTTTCTATGTCGTACGAGGACGTTCCTGTCTCTTAGCTGATCTCCATGGCGTCTCATTAGCCGTCATTGCAACTTCTTCACCATAAAGTCTGGGAGTAACAATTATGTCTAATTAGAATTCCCACTAATGATTATTTTTCTACCATTCATCTGTGGACTTCTTTACTGATTAATCAAATAATCATCAGAGGCTTTGGATCCTTTGAAACTGTTGATTTGAGCCTCGATAGCAAAATAAATATTTAATAGGAATTTAAATAGCAGGTAAATGACTTTAAGTATATTTAGCAGCTACAAGGAAAACAACATTTAAAAATCCCACAAAGGGTTATTTATGCAGGTGAACAAAACACTTTTCTGTTTTCTGATCAACTGAAGTACTCCCATGCTTTGAAGTACTGGATCTTTGGACACTTGAACCAAGTCAGAATTTATAAAATTCTCTTCATAAGGCCTTAATAAATCTACCCAAGAATGGAGTTAAAATGGGCTGACATTTTTATGCAGGAATTTTGAAGAAATGATGGTTGTTACAATTACTTGAAGTGTTTTAGCAATCAAAATGCATCAGATTTGGTCCACTGTTTTGGGTCACCACAGGTGAAGTTGGTGGTGGTTGTAGGGGGCCACATCATCACCCCTTCAACCCCAAGTCTACCTCGGGGTTCATCCCGGCCTCACTAATCCTATTAGCTTTATTTATCAGGCCCATGCTGTTCAAACCTGCTAATGTACTGTGACCATATGACCCCCATTTCTGTCAGTGTAAACAGGCAATTTCTGCCAAAACACAGAAAAGAGGTTTCTCCAATTCATTTACAGAAATGGAGCAGGGAGTCCGTGTTTACAGTGGTTTCACAGACACCAAAATAACCCTAATACCATTTACTTTAAGGATTCAAGGAAAAACCTGTTGTGAAAGGGCATTGGCCTGCAAGCCATCTGATAACGGTGGAAAACGATTCTGCAAACAAGTTTCGTAAGTCTTCTGAAATTGTGCTCGCCGTGCCCGAGAGGTATGCAGAAAAGCCATGACTTAGTGGCTTAAATGAGGTAACAGACAGAAATTAGCTTTAAGATCAAGCGTGGGGGAGGAAAAAAGCTCAGCCTTATGACTGAAACACACAAAGGCTACCAGAGCTTTTCAAACCCAGGACTTAAAGGGCGGATTTAGCCCAGGATGCTAATCTGACAAATCTCGCCATCTCAGGCCAGTTACTAAAAATGCATTTCTCAAGACGATGAACAGATGTCTTGCCTGCCAGACTGACCCTGGATGTATTTGTGGGTGTTAAACAAAGATAGCATGATTGTATTGACAGGGCTTGCTCGTTTTGCTTAACTCATGCTCTCACCTTTATGTTTTTTGCAAATCATCTTTTTACGTAGCTTTGGTTATTCCAACGACTGAGACACTGTGAGTCACTGTATGGTTAGACACAAATAAATGTTAAATGAGGCTTCGGGTCTTTGATCGTTGCTAGAACTAATCGGTGTGACAAGAATTTCGCACGGCCACTGATTAAAGGACCTATAGGTAGGGAATTCACATGTGAAAATCTGTATAAATGGAGAGTCATTAAGAAACAAGTAATGAACATTATCATGTTTTCAAGAAGGGCTTTTGCAATGGCCTGGGCGGTTCAGCTCAACTTCCAGCCTTGGAGTGACCCGAAGGTGACTGTTGCATACAGAAGACTGTTTAAAAAATGCACAAAAATCTGAGATGAAGAAAAGTAATCTTCTTATTGCCACAAAACAATATGAAGCTCTCCATTTTATGAATAATCAAAAAGCGTATATTTGATTGAGCATGTGTATTTGTGTGTATGTGTATAAATCTGAGTATGGGTTTTCAGGTTTTTTCCTTTTTTCATTGAATGCAAACTGGAAATTTGATGAATGATAGTCATTTCATTTTGGCTTTCAATATGGATATTTAAAACGGTTTGGAGTTTGGTTTTAATGTGAAAAATGTATTAACGAGTGATGCACAGATTGAGAGCAACATGCAAATTGAAATATTGGGTAAATATTGAAAAATTGTGTCCCTGAGCAAGAGCCTTAGTCCATATTAGGAAACGGAAGTCACACTGGATAAGGGCATCTAATAAATGGTGTAAATGGAAAGTGAAAAAAAGTGAAAGTGAAAGTTTCACTTGTGAAAAATTGTGAACATCAAAACCCAATGACTGATCTAACTAAACAAATTGATTTTGGAGCTTCAAACAATGCACCTGGTGTCAGTTCATCACTGCTTCATTGGCAGTCTAGCACACATACGTGTCTGAGATCTCAAGACTGGGAAGCAGAGGTGGGAGCGGCATGGCCACCGCTAAGGAATTCCAGGAACTCCCCCTGTACACACTTCACGCTTCATCAGTCTGCTCCTCTCTTCCCGCTTTTCCTCCTCCTCCCCTGGTTCCCCTTTCCCGAACACTCCACCCTTATCTACACTCGTCCATCTCTCTTGCACGCTCTAATCGCTGTAATGGCCAGTGGTTGCTCAGTGCCCCTATGCTCTCCTTAGTTGTCCTTTGAGCCAAAGTGGACAAAGCACATAGAGAGCCTTCTTTACTGATGTAGCAGACCACCAGACCTCTCTCACCAGTCTCTGGTGGTCTGCTACATCAGGCCACAAGACACCACTGGTGAGAGGTGGCCATAATGGGTGGAGTGAAAATTCCCACATTTCCAAGCATATGAAGTACAGCATTAATGTGTGTACCAGTTTAAGGTACAGACCCTCCTTACACAGGGTTATAAATGATCATAATCAGGTTGTAAATTAAGTTGTAGAGAGTTTATCATTAATCAGTGGTGAAAAATTGTTGATAAGCAATTGTGATACATTGCTGCAGGCTCACTATTGGTGAGATGTGTCTTACACTTTATTAAAAGGTTCCCTTAGGCCAGATATAAATGTCAGTAAATGATCAATAACTTCATAAAAATGCAATTAAACATCAAAATGGATGGAGGTCCGTTGTGATCAACTCATCAACTCTGACACTAACATTTGTTTAGGCCTAAGGCAAGTGCACAAGATAAGCTAACCAACTATCAAGATTTGGGATCTCACCAAATAGTGAACCTGCATCAGTGTATCACAACTGTTACAACTTATTTATCATTGTTTATTAATGATTTAAAACTGTCTACAACCAAATTAACAGCCTGATTATAAATCATTTGTAACCCTTTATAGGAGGAGTCTTATTTTAAAGTGGTACCCAAATGTCTCATGCCAGGGGTGTCCAGTTCCGGTCCTGGAGGGCCAGTATCCTGAAGGTTCTCCATTATACTTGAGTTCAGAAAAACTGAAAATCTTTTCCGAGGTGGAATCTCACTAGAATTGACTCACCAGGTATGATTAAAATTTTCCAGGATACCGGCTCTCCAGAAGTGGAACTGAACACCCTTGTCTTATGCCAAGTCGCCACAACCTCATAAATAAACATTGTCCAGCAAAAAAATACTCTACCCCCAAAAAGGTAAGGTTGTTAACAATATGGGAACCTAACAGGTCTAGTTGTCTCTTTCTCCATATGGCACATTGCTGTATGCTACAGTCCCTTCTTTGCAGCTCAGAAAACGAAAACTTGTACTTGGAGGTGTAGAAGAGACAGCCAATGCCATTTCACATGCGTGGGAAAAGAGCAGAGGACAAGAAAGGGAGTCGGTTTTCTCTCTCTTTTCAGAATGAGATTTTTTGCTCCTCGTCTGCCGCACAACCAAGGAGGCTGTTGAGGATTTACGCATAAGCCACATTCCGCGCAAGGCTGTACCACTTTCTCCAGAGGGCCATTACAGAGTCTGGAAATGTGCAGACGACAATTGCACGCACCTGGCTTTTGTGTAGTTATCTAGCATAGACAGAACAACACAGACCAACATAGACAGACTTTTGAGAATTGTTGCTGATTTGATGTTGGTTTTGCTGGTCAAATGGCAAATTTTAGCTGGTAGCTGGTATGAGCTGATGGTAGGATTTTAAAACTATTTTAAAATCTAAAAGGAATGCACTCTTTAAAAATCACAGCTTTAATAGCTAAGCATATAACCATGTCAGTGAACTATGAGGGCAAATACAAAAAAATCCAAAACAAAAAAGTTGTTAATTAACTGTAATTGTAAAAGGAAAAAAAATCAATTAATCATGATACTGACTCGATGTCATATTGCCCAGCAGTGGAAAAGTTATATTTTCAGTAGAAAGATTGAAGAAAAAGGAGATCGAGATGTGAAGAACGTGCAAAAACAAGAAAGGAACGTGCATATGAGCTTGCTTATTGTTCCTCCTCTCCTGGCTGTTTCCTGATAAGCCAGTGGGAAAAGCTGTCCAGATAAAACCCCAAAGGACGTTCCCAGATGTTCTCTGGTCGTTGGGCCGGCGTCCCACTTCCCCTGCGGATCATTGATAAGGCTCTAGAAAAAAGTCCCGAGACATGCTAGGCCACCTTGCCCTCCGCTGACTCTTGAGTGATGCCTAGCCGAGGGCGAAGGCTACGACCCGAGGCAACTGATCTGTATTTCTGCTCTGCCTGGCCTCCATCACGATGACACGACCCCGATTTTCGCGCGTGACAGACGACAGGTTTGACAAAGCCGTAATCGCTCCCAATGGGGAAGAAACTAGGTGTCCGTGTCACTCAAACATTTATAAGGTATGCATTTCGGGTCACTGAAAAAACAGGCCTCGTGACACATTGATCTCAGGGCTAATTTTTGGAGAGAGCCTGTAAGATAAAGTGTTACAGGTTTCTTAGAAGCAGGAAGAAGGAGAGAACAGGCTTCCTAAATTCTTCCACATTTCCAGTGACTAAGGAACGATGGCAGCTAAATTCTTCCACATTTCCAGTGACTAAGGAACAATAGCAGCTGAAACAAGCTTTATATCATACTGTAAGAACATAATGGATATATTTGGCAGAATGTCAATATGTCAAAACTGGTGGTAAAACACTTGCCTTTGAACCAAGTGGTCTTGGGTTCAATTCTGACTTAATCCTACCCACTACCCATATTGAGCTCATGAGCAAGAACCCTAAGCCCAAGTTTCCCAAGGAAGACTGTCCCTGTAATTAGGAAATGTAAGAATATCTTCACAATGCCATAGAAATGCAGTTAAAAAGCAAAAAATCCTTTACACTCTTCAATGAACATTTGTATTGTGTTTTTCAGAGGCAATCTGGTACTGCCTAAGCCCCACACACTGGGTGAAAAGCATTAACAGAATTTCAAAAATAATTCAAATAAGATTACGTTAACCAGAGGCACTTAATCAAAGATGCGTCAGGAGAACTTTCCCTCTACTTAGGAAATGTGGGAACTGTTTGCTAAATGCCATAAGCGTAAATGTAAATTTTGCAATAGCTATAGCTTGCTTTTTTTTGCTGGTCATCAGGGTTCCACCCCAAATATTTTAGAAAATGCCCATGAATCCCTTTCTCCTCACAGAGACTGGCTGCCCTTTGTCATCAGTGCACCGAATGTCCTGTACAACTCTTAAACAGACACACAATGTGACTTACAATGCCACCCTCTCTGACACACAGCGAAGAAGTTGTCATCTACATATGTCAGTGCTTGCCACTTGACCCCAACCCCCAATTCCACTTGCAAAGTTCCTATTGGCTAAACCAGCAGGCAATTGTCCCATGGAACAAAGTCGACGTTGGGGGTGCCTCTGTTGAGGACTTTGACTAACATCCCCATCACAATAGTCACCGCACTGAGGCTGAGATTTAATGACCCAGCACTTCTAAACATTTACTGATCTCCTGAACCACAAAAAGGGACACATGCGTTGCTCATAAATGGAGTGTGGTTTTATGGAAGAGCTCCTGACTGCTAACACCATGTTTTAAGAGAGTTACCCACTGTTTAGGAGGGATTATAAATAAACAAGCAGCGGTAGTTTGATTTTATGCCTGTTCAACTCAATCCACTCCTGGAAAAGAGGAAAAAATGTTTTACCAAAGGTGCACACCAGCCTGATACTGATCTTTGATACTGATCCGATACTCGAGTTTGCATTAGTTTGTGACTGAAATTTAATGATTACAATTTGCAGTTGAACTGAAAATTCAGTTAATGTGTAATAAGGATTCTGCAAGTTACATTCAGTTGCATAATTAAATAAGTACATAGATAGCTAGATATTGTAGGTGGATAAATATTTTAACATACTTTATGTTAGGAAAACAATGTTTAAGTCTAACCTGATGCCATGCAGATTAAAAGAAATTCCATTCTCGTGGCCTTGGTGAAACATGCAACTTATTAGTGAAACATTGGAACTGGATAGGTACTCAGCATCGGCTGATACCCAGGTGTCTGTGTCCGGACTGACTGGTAAATTGGATCAAGGCATCCCTAATACCAATATGACTCATTTCTAGCTTATGAGAATCAGTTCAAGCCTATGAGAATCGAACCTGGCAAGATGTAGCACTAGTGCAAAGCCTCCCAAGTCCACATTAAGGAGAAAATTTCCAGTCCAGTCACCATAACACAAATCCAGCACAAACCAAGTCAGCAAATTCCTGCCTTGACATAACGCGAATCTTCGCAGTCAGGCTTCCCAACTGGAACACAGCCACAGTCCGTTTATAACGCCCGTCATAGGCTTAATAACTCCCCCCGACAGCCTGTCAAGCGTTGAATATAAAAGACATGCAGTGTTTTATTATTTCTTACCTTATAATAATATGAGAAAATCGATCAGAGACGCCGGGAACATGACATAATGCCTGTCAACAGCGCGTCCTTGGAATCCTGAGAACAGAATAAAAAAGTTGGGATTGTCCTGGCGTTCCTGTGTTGCGTCAAGTCCCCGTACTAGTCGAGACGTACTGTGCATTGTGTGTGTGAGAAGGGGAGAGAGAGAGAGACAGAGAGAGAGAGAGAGAGAGAGAGAGAGAGAGAGAGAGAGAGAATATGTATCAATGCAGCCGTATAGTAACTAATATTTACTTAATTATTATATCTGAAAGCGGTTAAATAGTTGTGGAAATCATGAGCATATCATGTAACTTATCATTTACCAATTGAAAACAGAAGCCAGAGACTGCACGGTGAGAGCCATAAAGCCCGATTTTGCTGAAAATTGAAAAGATATCATGCCAGAACTGTCCAGATAATAAATATAATATAATATAACGGTAGCGTCACGATAACGCGATGGAGTCAAACATGCCCAATATTCGTGCTACCCATTTAACCAAACCAACCGATTTGAACCCCGCAGCCGATGTTAAGTACGCGTGTTTGTTGGTTATGCTGGGGCTCACCGACACGGCTGGAGGCTCCGGCGCCTCGGCGGCTTTTTTCCAAGGCGGATCGGCAGCGCAGAGCCGCTGTGTCACCGCTCACAGTCCGGCCAGAGACGCGCACATGTCGGTGCCACTCAGTCCGGCACAGAGCGCACACCGTACCCGAACTAACCCTGATCCCAAAGGAGCAATGACAATCCCACCCGGCTCAACTCAAACCGGGACAGACGTGTTAGAGATCCACTAAACGAGGCAACAGGCTGGGAGCAACGAGCAGTGATGCTGTGGAAGTCGGGAATAGAGTTTTGGGATGGTCGCGTCTCACATAGCGCCATGTGCCCTAAGTAGTGGCCTACATAGATGCCTTAACCTTCCTGTGGATGCCAGCAATCACTTTCAAGCTACTGTCGAACACTCAAAAAAGGATGTATATCCTTTTCTTACCATTTTCCAGACGTCGATAGAAAATGTCACGAGGTGAAGAAAAATTGTGAAGAACTGAGAAGAACTTGGGTAATAGGCTACAAACAAGGTTTTTAAGATAAATTAAAAGTAATAAAGCAAATAGCTCATTAGCAAAGTATAGCATGCCATGGTAAATTCTTAATTAGTAACATCTGCGTCTCTTGTCGCTCATTATGACAAATTGTGTATCACTTGTATATCTCAAGTAAATAGGAAATTTACAATTGCAAGGATTTTTGGGATACCATTTTCACGTGGTAGTAAATAACAGTCCTTCGCTCTATGCTTAATGAGTTTTTTAATAGTACTTGAAATAGTACTAGAAAATTCACCCGGTTCTTGGCATGGCTTCCACTTCGATACTCCCAGATAATTTCACTCTTTCAATAACATTTCTAAGCCAAAACACTGACAGCAGCTTGGGACTTGATTGTAGTGCACTTGCCGTATGTGCATTTAATGCACCATATCTAGTGTAAAAGTCACTTTCAAGCCAAGTTTAGGCCACTATCTAGGGAGCTTGATGCCATTTGGAACGCATAACGGAGACAAGGTCTATACGCCTGTTTTTTTGGTGGAGTGTGGACGCTCACAGAATTTTAATGAGAGCATATTGCTGCGACAGCAGGCCAGCCTTGGGTCTCGACTCAGATTAGGGACTAGGTTTACAAACGCTCCAGAGGATTAGCATTAATTGTCCTATTAAGAAACTGGATCACGTATAGAGGTCAATGAAAGCACCAATCTAAGAGACAGACGTAAAATGGGACAAAGAAATAAAACAACTTATAAATTGTCATTTCATATATGACTACGATAAATGATAAGAACAAAAATACTCATGCATAGATATAATTCTGGTCTCAAGATTTTAGAATAACCGTCAAAATCTTCACATTCTATAATCTCTTCCAACCAATGATGGAAAAACAAAAAATAGCAACATGCAAATATCAACATCTATAACATATTCTCTTTATATGGCAGTTAAAATGTAATAAAGAGTCTATACTGGCAGCTGTGCACCATGCTTCACACTTTTAAGTGAACAATTTGCCATTGTTTCTCTCACCAACAGGAAGGAAACATGTAGCTAATCTTCAGCATCAGGACCGATTTAAGATGTTGGATAAAGCAAACAGGAATAGATTCCTTGTCTCAGAGAGAAGAAAGATGAACATGGTGCTTTTTTTTTAATAAAGGCAGTGGCGAAATATTATTTATGGTTAAACATCAGAAACTGTTTTAAATTATTTTTTTCCTAATACTGAATTTGTAAGTTTGTTTCCATAAAAGCAGAATAACATTAATTCGGAAATAACAATTCAAGTGTTAGTCGTTAAAATATTTGACTGGAGTGGCCCTTAAGCCACTTTTTTACACATCCATCATTTTCTGTTAATTCCCTTAGATCTCTAGGATTTGTTAGAGGTTTATTTTCCTGTTTGTGAGCCAACTTAATTGTTTTTTAAGCAACACTGAAAGGTTCTCAACCCAAATATAACAGCCTTAGAAAACACTGCATGTATTAGAATACACAGCACTTACGATAAGTTAACCAATACATCAGTTCAGTAGTAAGATAAGAACACAATTTTTAAAGAAAAACTTTTATTCTACAAATTTAGATTTAATGGTATTAACACCCAATATCTGTTGGAGGAACCACAGTAAAACCCAAGTATGAACTGTAATCTGGTGGTATTCAAACAGTGATTTAATGCTACATCTCAGCTCTTTGCTCCTGGCAGGGTTTAGCTATAGACAGAGTAAACCACTTAGGTCCCCCATATGGTCCTGTCCATGGCCTTTATAACAAACCTGTTTTGACACAACAAATGTGTGTAAACAGGCACAGAGACAATGCCTAGCACGCAAATGTTTTATTTGTGCCACAAAATCTGTTTATTGTGGAAATGTGTTGAATTCTGAAAGAGATGGTGGAGACATGAGGAAAAGATCTATTTTAAAATTAGGTTATGCTTTGCACATTACTCAGCCATTTGGATTTGGCAATGTGGTAGTCAGTGGCTTAAAAATTTGGGATGGTGGTGTTTAAGAGCCTCAACGCAATCCCTTAATTCACATACAAGTGTCTCCAAAAAGCAACAGTCGGTTAATCCTTCCTCTAGTCTACTGTGCTGAAAAATTCAAAACACACCGTTAGAATAACAGACAAACTACATCCTGCACATTTTATTTTCAGTTTTTCCTTGGCTTGGAGTAGTTCTGCCTTTGAAAGTTGAACATTTTATGTTTAACCCTTTTTTTTTTGCATAAAACTGATAACTTGCATAACCATTGCGTCAAACATTAAGCTATTTAACATGAGAATAAAATCCCCATTGTGATGGGTTCCAAAATCATTTGACAGGTGATTATGCATCGTGGTTGCCAGTACAGTTCACTTGCCAAAAATCTAGATAAGTCAAACAATTCTTATTCTGAAGACGGCAGCAGTGTTCTCTTGGCTGCCCTTAGTAATAAGAGAGTTCCAGGGATTTTATTCAGCAAGTAAAGCACGACACAAAGAGTCAAACCCACATGCCGGTCATCACCTTGAACATGTCTTAATTACTCTGAAGCGCAGCAATAGTGCAGAGCTATGAACGCGACACTACCAGCAAGGACAATAAAGGGACAGATTGCATTTAACTACAAAGTGCAATATTTTCTTAATTGTATTGTGAAACACATTTTGATTATACATATGTGTAAAAGCCTCTCACATGGAGATCAGAGTTATTGTACAATAGATTAACATAATTAGTGCTCCATCAAATCAGAATCACTGAAGAAGGCAAATGAATGTATATAAAATGCATTAAATATATGTGCATATGAGCAGGTAAATGTGGCCAGTTAAACCTTAGATCAAATAAAATCACTGCCAGCTCAATTTAGTACAGGGCTCCCTCTTTTGGGCATGAAGTAGTAATACAAGAACAAGAGCGAATTTGAGAAAATTGTACCTGGAAACGGCTGGAATTTCATGTCAAAACTCTCAAATTTGAGGAACACAGCTAAGTGTTTAAGGCCAGCTTAACACTTAGTTCATTTACAGTGTTTGTCTTGCTTTCTTCTCAACTTTGTGTTTTACTGCAGGTGTGAACAAGCAGACTGCGCCAAACCAATGGATCCAAGACCATTTAGAGCCAGATAGCTGGAGCCACTGGGCAGCAAAATGAGTTGCGGGTTAATGTTGTGCACAGGTTAAATGGGAGTCACACAGACCATCTTACGGTATAAATACCTTCCAAATGTTTTCAATTAGTCCTGCTTACTGGTATGTATACCTTGCAATTATTGCTGAAGGTCTACAAAATGACAGCTCTGTTTAACATGATCGCTGGGTTTCAATCTTGACCGTCACACTTTCCTAAGGTACATGAAGCAAAACTACAAGCATATGCAGAAATCAATGGATAGCACTTCTGTTTTTCTTCTTTAGGAACCTCAAACTTGGTAATGGTAAGGAAACAGTGTCTTCTAGCTGCTGTAAATTTTACTTCATATGACACAAAAACTACTTTAGTGACAGTGCATTTATTTTCAATAAACAAAACATTCTATCTACACATAATACAAGGATAAACATTGATAATACACATTTAACAACACAAGCATTAAGATTAATTTATTAATAGCTAATACATTCACTCTAAGTTCACCTAACTCTGCTCTTTTTCACATTGGATGTATCCCCTGAAGCTTTGCGCTTGCGGGAGGGCGTGGCCTGACCCCTGTCTGAGCCCTCTGATTGGCCGTCCAGGGTTGCTCCTGGTAGATAGTAAGCGTCCATTGGTGGGGTGGGCTCCTGGGCAGAAGTTAAAGAAGGAATAAAGATTAGAAGTCTTCTATCAACAACAGCCCAGTGCATGAGGGGTTTTTTCAGGGCTGCAACTGCAACAATCAAGCAGCAGCTATAAAAAGTGATGAAAGGATGTGAAAACAGCCTATTAAATCGAACCAAATGTAAAGAACTGCTGACGTGGTTGAGAAAATGCTAACTAGATACGATTTCATCCTGAGGTTTTATTTCATTTAGATCAAGAACTGTTATTTCTTAACTGAGCTGTCTGATTACGTGTCAGACAGAGCTGGCCAATTATTCGAAAATGAATCAAAATTGAAATTCATAATCTCTAATCAACAAAATCTTACTTGTGATGTTTATTTTGGTCGTTTGTAAAACTGTTAATATCTCTTCATATTTCAGTTTATATTTTCCTGTGTGTATTCAAGTGCTGTCCTAAAAAAGAGCCTACTATTGTGTTGTCACATGACGCCATCTGCAGCCTGTTCATTGTGTTCCTGCAATTATTTAAAAAATAACCAAGATATGCACTCTTTCATAAGAAAAAAAAACTCAGCTCTGTAGTTGAGCGTATATACAGTAGAAACATTATCAGTGAGCTATAAGGGCAAAAATCTAACAAAAAAACCCAAAACCAAAGAAATTGTTCATTAACTGTAACTTAGGTAAAATGTTTCATTAAACATGATGATTTTATGTCAAATTACCCAGACCTACTGTCAGATATTACTATGGGAAAACTTTAAAAGCTAAAGTTAGCAAACAGCCAGGTTCCTCTCTAATCTAACCTGCATGAGGTAGTCAGCGATGTACTCTGGCTTGAGGCATTTCACTCCATGAGCTAAAGCCTTGGCTACATCCACTCTCACGTCACTCGGTCCAAGGCGGCTGAAGTCTGCAAACAGGTGAGTGGTGTCCTTAAAATGGGAAGAGGAAGGGCCTGGCAACACCTGCACAGAGAGGAGAGGGAAGTTTAAAATGACACACCATACATCAACTATAAATCAAGTTTGACAAAAGTTCAGAGATTTGAGAATTAAACATGATAAAGGAAATACCAAGTTTACACACTGTATCCCCAGTTTATCCCTTTCAGTATAACAGTTTGAAAAATTATTAGCTTTCTCACAAACTACTATCTTAAGCAATGAAACATTTTCACAGAGACTTCACTGGTACTGAATTGAATTAGGAGAAGTGGAAGTCACTCGGGATAAGAGTGACTGCCAAATGCTATAATGGGAAATGTCTGAAAATATAGAGCCACCAATAAAGAGTAAGTAATACATTAAGAGATTTACATGTTTGATAAATGCTGTGTACATAAGCTCAGGACAACAGATCTGACATTTTCAAGCATGGTGTTGCCTCTAACACCAGCGTTGAGTTGTTAGTGCAACTCTCAAACTGCCATTCCAAGGAAGGAAACAATTTCACAGAGATGTATTTTCGACTTCAGGCACTCTTGTTTCTGGTACTGAAT
The DNA here is from genome assembly GCA_032718565.1 of Distichodus sexfasciatus. Taxonomy (NCBI): domain Eukaryota; kingdom Metazoa; phylum Chordata; class Actinopteri; order Characiformes; family Distichodontidae; genus Distichodus; species Distichodus sexfasciatus. The sequence continues at coordinate 3,331,221 of JAVGVS010000012.1, forward strand.
GAATGTCCATGTCACATAAAACAGCTATTCCAAATGGCATCCTGTGACTGTGAAAGAATCACTAGTCTGTTTTACATTGTAACATGTAAGAGAAGTTCAATATCTAGGTCCTGAAGTGATACAGAAACACAAGTCAAAGAGGACAGTGGGTTAAATTATCTAACCAAATTAGATTCAACGGTGTGGTTCTTGAACCACATCCTGCCTCAAGTGTATGAATAGGGATGGGTACCAAAATCCGGTGCTAAACGGCTCCCAGTCCTAAATTGTTTAAGACTCGAGTATTGAAAAACTTCAACCATATCAGTACTGGGCGTGTAATAATACTTCAGTTCAATGATCCATATTTTAGCAGTTTTTTTGTGATTTGATATAAGTGGAAGTTCAATTCAATTTTATTTATATAGCGCTCTTAGCAACAGTCATTGTTGCAAAGTGCTTCACCTATAACCAGCTCAATCCCCCAACAAGCAAGGCTGAGGCGACATCACCAGAAGTGATTGTGTCAAATCATTCATTAATTCATTACCCGAACCGCTTAATCCCACCTGGGGTCGCGAGGGGACCGGAGCCTATCCCGGGAACCTCGAGCGCAAGCTGGGGACCAGCCCTGGTCAGGCACACCGCAGGGCACACACACTCACACAGTGTTTGTATTATATCAGTATAGAATAGTCTCATATGGATTGTTGGATTAAACTGAATGAAAATCGCCTCATAGCAGACTTTGTGAGATCAGTTAATATATACTGTGAAAGAATGCAATAATTCAATTTAAAGTACAAGATGTACAACCTCACCAATAATGGAACTGACTCTACACGGTAAAACCAGTCGCTTGTCGCAACGTTTTCCGAGAAAAACGACCATTTATGTTGCGTGGGGTAAAATTCTGGATTTTTTGTTTTTAGTGTTTTGAAACAGTGGAAGGTCTATACTGTACAGTTGTGAATAAATTTTGCTGAAAAACTTACCTTTCCATCCTAAAAACCTGACTTTCTTGAGATGAGGAATTCAATTCCAGCAGAATGTTACAAGTTTCTGTTTTGACCGCTCTACTTCAATATTTACGGTAAATCCACTGGTTGACTAGCGTGAAGATATTTCTCCGGAATCCATCTTCGTCTCCCGAGTTCAGTTAACCTAACGCAGGTAGACTATCCGTGTGGCTGTGAATGCAGCGTAGGCTACTGTAAATGCAAACGTAGCTGAAACTGCACCAAGCGTCTGTGAGTGCTACGTCGATAGTCAACTTCAAAGGCAGATTTCTCCGTTTCTCACTTGGCGTAACAAGAGAAACCTGACTCCTTTGAATGTTGATATCTCAGTCATATGTCGTCCGATTCATTCGACATAGGTATTGTTTTGAAGGTTGATTTATGCCTTTTGAAACCATAATAACTTTGCGACAAGCAACTGGTTTTGTCGTGCAGAGTCACATATGTGTGAGAAACACAGATTACACATCAGTCAGACACAGCAACCTTTGCTCCTCCAGACTGCAGCAGTCTTCTGAATCCTGCATCTCTGGCCTGGTCTATGTTTAGCATCACCGTCCAGCCACCGAAGGCACCCTGAGAAAAGAAAGGGACCGTAAATCTTGTGAAGTGTGCCTCTATGTGTGTGTGAGAGATAGAGACAGAGAATAAGTGAGAGAGGATAGAGTATGGGGCAGAACTGTAATACACAGTACTGATGCAAAACAAAAGCACTTATCAGACTTTGTATAGATCTTTATATTTAACAGGAGGTCTACTATTATAAAAAAAGAAGATTGTCTTTCATTTAGATGTCTGGCTGACCTCAGGAACAAAAATGTCAAATGATACTTTAGTTGCTTTTTGTGACTTGATATGAAGGGAAACGACTGTAGTAATCAGCCTCTGATCTTGTCTCATATTGATCACTGGCTCCTGAACCGAATCGTATTGTAGCAGACTTTGTGATATCAGCAGACCTCAAAATGCTGCCAGATGAATCGATATAACATCATATGGTAACAAAACGTGATGACACTCCTAGGCATGTACCTCTTTGTCTGTGCGTCCTTGTAAGGCTTTCCTCCAACGCAGGGCAGCAAGAGCCAGTTTTTTCTGCTGGGAGCTTACATTGGGCACAACATCCAGGATAGAGCGACTACCCCATTCGTAACCGTCCTCCTGTAACACACACAGTTATAACTTGCTTCAGGTGCCTTAACAGTCTGTAGTGTGTGAGGCGGTGCAGTTGTTTGAGTTACTTATGTTGGTGATTATTAGGTCCCTTTCCCTGTTCCGGTAGTTAGGAAATGGAAGTTACCCTAAGTGCCGTAAAAATAAATGTTTGAAAACTTTAAACCACATAGAGGTTTACACATTTGATGAAGTCTATTAAAAGTTAAAGACAAAAGATTTGATATTTTACAATCATAGTACCACCTTTGTAACTCACAGTGCAGAGGCTTCATTGGAAATTCAAGAAACCTTGATCTTCGCTGCCACACAGCAAAGCTTTATCATTTGAAGCAAATTAAAATGTCCAGACTCACGGGTATGAAGCGTCCCTCAATTCGACAGGCCTCCAGGTATGAGCGGTGAAGAATCCATTTGCCTGCTGCCATGGCAGCCAAGTACTTCTCATTCCTCAGAGGAAAACCCACAATAATGTGAGTACAGCTGGGGTCAAAACACTGCTTCTCCAACACTACACCACCTACACACAAACACACAGAATGCTTACGTTGCATCAGAATGAAAGATCCTTCCTATATACATACTTCAAAATCTGAATTTTGAATGCTTTTAGCACTTACCGAAAATGATAATCAAGGAAACTATTACATAAATGACATGCAATTTGTCCTAAAATAGAATACACATGAACAACTACCGATGCAGACTTTCAATCACTTCAGAAAAAGTGGTCAAACATGGAATTAACTGACTAGCATGACCATCAACTCAATGGAGTCAAAGGTCAGGAGACTTATGTTTTTCATAATTCCTTCATCCACCCTAATCACCGAAAACTAGGCCTCAAGTTACTGCTTCATTACATTGTTGAACAATTCAAAAAGGTTATTACATATTACAAAATGTGAATGTTAGTGCACACATTTGTGGATATAAATGTGTCTATTCCTTACTATAGCGTACTAAAGCAAATTACACTAACCAAGTTCTTCTATTAGGTGGCTGTAAGCAATACGCTCCTGTGGGTTGAGCGAGGAAAGCTGGAAGCGAGGAGGCTCCTTCTTCACCTCTTCTCTCTCCTCCTCCTCCTCCTCTTTCTCCTCAATCTCAATCTAAGCAGAGAATTAAAGTAATCAGTGCAGTACTGGACCAGCTTGGCAGCAATGTAACACAAAACTTGATATTGTCTGTTAAAAGAGTGCATACCTGTGGCTCGGGTGGTGCTAGAGATTTGGTTTCGTGGTTGCCATTAACCCGGGATGGGGACACGTCCCGTCTCATCTGCTCCTCTATCACATCACAGGCAGCTTAAACGAGAACAGACAAATAGAGTCATTTATGAAAGAAGTGACAAAGAACTACTCGAGAAATGATGTAGTTTGTCATAATTAATTTTGCCCCTCATGCATGGAAACACGCTCACACAAACTCCTTCTTGGTCTCACACACGGACGGATGTCTGGAGGGTTTTTAATTCCAATAAATGGAGGATTAAAACATTCGATGATAGTTTGTCTGATATTACATGTTTTCCCCCATGATCACAAAAAGATTGTCCCTAACATTTACTATGTGGAGTTACTTAAGAGACATCAAACGCATTAGCAGAGTTTTAAAGAGACAGTACATAAACAAACAAGTATTAAGAGAATTTCAAAAAGAATAAAAATAAAGTGCACGATTACATCACCTAGATTACATTAATTGTCCAGCCCTATCCAGAAGTGTGGTAACCCTAAATTTGTGGTGGACAACCTACATATATTAAGAAGCCACACAACTTCTTAACCAGGACATGACAGCACCACTGCGTTAACATAACACATTCATGCGCAAGCGCTAAACTCTTCCACATTGTTACCAACCTGCCATTTTACACTGCATGCTTGTATGACACCCATCTGCCTTTAAGAACTGTATGCAGGGTTCCCACGCCTTAGTTAACATCAAATTCAAGGACCTTTCAAGGACTTTCCAGGACCAATAGCCTCAAATTCAAGGATCACACGCGTCGGCATTTACCTACTGCTAGCGCTGAATATGTTATCAACAAACAATTTTAGATACAAATTTAATAAAAGACTGTGAATGGCATAGAAGTTGTTGGGACAAAATCAATGCAAGAAAGTGGACTGAATGTATAAACTACATCATAACCCACCCCCGCACCTAGCAGAATGTTGGTCTTTTGTGTCTTTCGCCAACCACTCCGTATAGCTTTCTTTGGCAAGCCATGCATCCTGGAATTTGCATTTTCTGGGCATCCAGACACGACGACTCTTCAAAAACTTCACTTCACAAACTTCACAAAAACAGTCACTGTCTATAGTACAAACCTTATATCCGATGTGTTTCATGCGTATATCTGCCGATGCCGAATAACGAAGAGCGTGAGCGCAGGCAGGGTTGAGCTTGTAAAGACAAGATATTTTGCTTGCCAAAGTTGGCACAAAAATAACGCCATAGTTCTGACATTTCTAACACAGTGCCAAGTCAAGTGAGCATGAAAGCAGAGTCGAGTGAGGGCAAATAGACCGTATAAAATCTCACCTCGGACTTTGGACATGCCTGGCACAAGCGCTACCTTTCTGACGTACAATAAATGCGTCATAAAAAAATCGGCTGAAAATATCGAGCAAATCTAAGCATCGGCCCGATGCCGGTTACAATCTTACTACATGTTGTACTTACATAACTATGTATGTGACAAAGAATTTTGAATCATATCAAGGCTGTAGGATTTCCTTGCATTTCTTTTCACCATTTATCGGCCAGTATTGGCATCACTCACTCACAATAAAAAACCCAGCTACCTGGGACACACAAGACAGCCTATTTTTTGGTGTCACTCCAAGCCCAAGTAAACGGGGAGGGTTACATCAGGAATTGCATCTGCCGTTAAAACTTTTAACAAATCAACAGGCGGATTACAATGAAGCCTGTACGGGAGCAGACAAAAAAGAAGAATCGAAGAAATACCAAAACCAATGCTTACGGGCTCTATTCCTATTGTCTTCAAAAACACATCCTCCCTTACCCATTTCCACCAGTTCGGAGTCAGTCATGGAGTCTCGGACATTGCTCTGTGCTGCATCTGTGCGTGCAGGAGGCAGGATGGCGAGAGGCTCCGAGTGCTGAGACGGGCTCCCGGGCCACTGCAGGTTATCGGCCAGCTTTGCCCTTTCTTCCCTCGCCGTGGGGTCGTCCCACACGATCTGCTCGCTCTGAGAAGCCTCTGTGTTTACGTCCATCGCGACCTGACGTGACATGCTGCCAGCAGACGTGTGCACACAGACACAAACACATAATGCTGTCCTGTCAATTTAATTTGTGCATAAAATTCCTAGTAGTGCATCATGATTAAACGTGTGATTTACACCTTTACCACTGTGTCCTAATGTCTGCAGTGCCTAGTGTGTGCTTTTACCGTAAAGCCTCCAGGGTGCGGCTGCGTCTGTCCGCTCGACACAGGCTGTCTGGAGTGTGGGGAGAGTCCAGTCCCCCCGAGGGCAGACGTGCCAACCGGGAGGATGCTCTTCGGCCGCTGGTCAGCTTAGTGGCGGACATAATCTCCTGCAGCTGTCTCTGTAGGTTCTCTCTCATCTCCAGGGTCTCGGTCAAGTCTTTGTGAGTGAGAGAGTGTCATTAAAGAATCTCAGAAACATCAGAACCTTGTTTTGCTTCATGTTTTTGTTCTTTCACCTCTTCTTGCAGTGCTGTTCTGCTTCTCCTGTCTTTCATGCTCTCTCACAGGAGTGGACATGTCTGCCATGTTGTCCACAGAGCCCATCTTAACAGGAAAAAAAATGAAACTTCCTCTAAACAATAAACCTCTTTACCATCTGATGTAAGGTAAGGTAGCGAAAAGGTGTTAAGAAGCAAAGGGGGGGGGAAAGACAACTGTTCTCACCCTGGCGTCCTCGTCTTCAGTGAAAGCTCCAAATTTGGTCCGTGGGGTGGTGAGAACATGAGGCCTCTGCGTGGTGTCAGCCACCTGACTCAGTGTAAGGCTCATTTTGGGATTAAAGGTGTATGGATAGAGTGACTCAGACACACGTTTCTGCTCCTCGGAACACTGGAGTTTCATAAAAAGACAAAATGTTTCAAGAAAAATAATTAGAAAACAAGGCCCTGTATCCAACTTAAAAAACATGTTTGTGTAATGAATGGAAATGTGAGATTGAGAGGTGGGGTGATATTCTGTTCTGTTCTGCAAAGTACAAATTCCTACAGTTTAACCACTATCCTGTTCAGATGGACCCAAACTTGCAAACCTTGAATAATAAAATTAATTCTGTCCATTGCCTGTCTTTACATAACCTGATCTGACTATGGTGGTTTACAATGGTGTGTGTGTGTGTGTGTGTGTGTGTGCGTGCATACCTACCGCCTCTATCCAATACTGTGACACTATATGTAGGCCCCTCTCCTTTACTGCTCTGTACTCTTTGCTGTTGTCTCCTGCTTTGCCCTGGTAGATGTAGTGAGTGACCGATTCATCACAAGACCACCTAAAACACACATACACACACACACCAGTTTACTAATACAGATATACAAAAGGGGAAAAATATCTTCAGAATAAATGAGAGTCACTGTTAAACTGTTACAAGTTGATTTTTAGCTTTACTAATTTTAACATTACCTATTTTACTCACTCACAGGCAGGGATGGGTATCGTTAAGATTTTAACAATACTACTACTCTTATCGGTACTACTTATCGGTCAGGTATTTAAATGCTATTCTTACAGTACTTTTCAAAGGGGAAAAAAAAATCAAATTAACAATATAACATTATTTAATGTTATTTAACAAATATTTTACACAATAATAACCAGAATGACAATGTAGCCAGAAGCCGGGTAATCCACCGTTTCACCTGCCCTGGCTGAATTAATGTACCTGAAATCTGCTCCAAGGGATGCGGCCATCGCATTCAACTCACTCTGCTTCCGACTGAGTTTTTTGCTCACACAAACCACTACTCCGGTCAGTGGAGCTGGTGCCTCGTCCTCCACCTACAGAATACACACATTAAGGACAAAATGCATGATACTGTGAATCAGCAATCATATATTCATAATCCAATTAGTAACTAACAGATTGCATGATGCATGTTTTTGGAGGCTCTCTAGCCATGAGTTACATGAAATCCAATTCCTGAGTCCTGAATGACGGCTCCTTAGTGTACGGGCGTTAACACACGTTATCACATTTATGAGAGAAGTCAATGAGAGTGGATGGAGATTACTTCCATCTGCATGCACCCACCTTAGTCTCTGACTCTTTGGCTAGTTGAGGACTTGCTGTCATGGCAGCAAGGTCTGCTACATGGCTACGGTTGCTATTAGCAACAGCTGCCTTTAAATTCCTCTCTATGACCTCAGTCAGAGGAGTTTCCACCCCGTGACCCGGCTGAGGCTTGTTGCCAGGAGTTTTTAAGTGGTCAAAGACATCCTGTAAGACATGTGCAGAAACAACTCATTGACAAGCAGCTTTTAAATAGAATTATTCTACACATGATTAACTGAAAAATGAAACATTTAGATGAGTCTGAAAATTCATAACAGATGTGCACATGAAAAATCTCCCAATTATTAAACATTATATTCCCAACTGTTATAGCAGTTTATGAATCGTAATTGAGGTAAAATGTTTAATTAATTGTGATATAGATTCAAGGTCATGTCCCCCAGCCCTACCAACTATGTATAGCAAAACACTTTATATACATTGTGATTCACAAACTGTATTGAAGTATACTGAAGTACCATTACCATTTGGTAAGGCCATTAAAACTTCTAAGAACCAAATGTTAAACAGTCACATAGAGTATAATGTTCAAAACTTATCCAAGTTGTGAGATTTCTGAGGCTATACAAGCACAAACCTTGATGTTAAAAGAAGGACCGAACAGTCGATCTCGGCTGAGAAAGCGAGATGGTGTATCGAGCTGGAGAGTCTCTTTCTCTTTCAAGCTTCCTCTACCTTCCTCCAGGCCTGGTGTCACTACCTCTTCCTCGTCTTTCTCCCCTTTCTTCATTTTACGCAGGACTGAGTGGATGGCTCTACTCTGCAGGCGGCCCATGTCCAAAGGTGTGACAGCAGCGCTGCTTTGGGGACCCAGCAGAGGGAGCTCTGGGGAGAGGCGCAGAGGGGCAGGGACAGCCGGAGCTTTTTGAGAAGCCCCAATAAAGCTGCCCTCAGTCCGCTCTGGATAGAGGAACATGAGATGTTTTCTAAACCTTATGTAACAATACAGGACAATTTTACTCACTTTAAAACGAGTAACTTTAACTGGGAAACCCCCAGTCAAATTCATATTTCTGCTCTTTGACAAATAAATAATAAAGATTACGGGATGATGACTACATACTTGTGTCTAGACATCAATCGGTGCTGCAACTAACGATTATTTGTGACTCTGCACAGCGAAACCAGTCGCTTGTCGCAACGGAGGTTTCCTGTCATCGTGACAACAGTCCAGGAGTGTAAACTCTCTAGTAATGTAGTATGAAGTCCCCAGGCACCAAGTGGAAATAAACCGGAAAATGTGCTTTGCATTCTTACCTGGAGATGGTGGCAGGTCCACCATGTAGCGAGCCTCCTCTGCTCGTTTTCCTGTCCTCGCTGACTCCAGGACCCAGCGCAAGGTGACAGCGGGCAAACCCCACTTCTGTGCTGCCTGGTACTTGGTGCCTTCTGGGGTCTGAAGGACCAGGTGGGTGCTGGCCAGCATGCCCTTCCTCTGGTTAGCGGTACGCACAAAATAATCCTGAACACTGTACAAAGAAGAGAGGTTATACACAGCAAGGCACTACGGTGCATGACTGCAAGGGATATTTTATCTCAGTTGCTAGTTGTACGATTGAGGAGTAACAATATATCGACCTACATCAAATTAATGATCTACAAGCTCAGAGCACTGATATCACTTGCTGACTCCTGAATTGAATCAAATTGTACTGTAGGGGTGGGTATTGGCAAGGACCTCAAGATACGATATGTATCAGGATACATGGGTCACGATATGATTATATCACAATATATTGCAATACTATACATATAGTGATATATTGCAATATTCTACAGTTCAGATGTGGGTGGTCTTACTGAATCACTTTACATTAATAATTCAGCCAAAACAACATAACTCAGAACTGAATCTGAACTTTATTGTCTTTGCATTTTAGCACACTGAACTAGTGGACACCAAAAACTTTAAGATAAAGTGCATAAGATTGAAAATAAGAAATTAATGTGCCCAGTCAGTTATCTGAGGCTAACTGATATAATGACATAGTATATTGTGAAAGGAAATATTGATTGTTTTGCACAGCCCTATTGCTCTGTAGTAGATTTTGTCTCCCACCTTGCTCCCAAATGTTTGGCGAGTTGGATTAGAGACTCTCTCTCTGCGCCGGTGAACTGACTAACTGACAGCACGCAGTCTTTGAGGGGAGTGCAACCGTCCCTCACCACAACCGGAGTGAACAGTGGATGAGACATCAGGGGTAACACACACTGCTGTTCCAAGCACATGGCCTGAAAACACACACACACAGGTCATACCTCCTGCAGGGATTAGATATACACAGTATATATCGAACATGTTCAATATACACATCAATACACAATTTCCAGTAACTAGAAAGTGTTTTCTGGAACTATGACTGTAGTCCATGGTTCATAAAGATTTTCAGTGGTCTTTTCCAGAAGTAAATACTCACCAGCCATGTGTCTGTAGCGACCTCATCTACTGTGGCCTCCACCTCACAGCCCAGCAGTGGAACGATGGCATAATCAGCCACGCCTCTGAAACGGCCAACAAAAACCCTCCCCAAGTTCTCTTTCACCATCAGTGAGAGCTGGGCCTCTGCCTCCGCCCCAAACCCCACCAGGAGGAAGCGCTTCCCTGTGAACAGGCCTCCCTCTGAGGCCTCGGCCAGAGTTGAGTTCTGTCTGGGAGCTGCTGGCTCTGGTACGACAGATGTCTCGGCCTTCTTACTGTTATCTGGTGCAGGAGGTAACTCCACTGTAAGGACAAAGTAAGAATACAAAAAAGCATTTAAGTGAACAGTGGCATCATAGCGTCTCATTGCAAGTTTCACATCGAGCAGGAATAATGCATAACTTTTCCTAGCACATTAGATGACTACAGGATTGTTTTATGTTTTCAGCATTGTTTTAAAGACACACGCACTTAATTCACTTTTTGTGTACAATAAATGAAAGCAATGCAAAATTTGAAAACTAGTATTTGCAACAAATTGTTGATGATTAGATTTGCACACACAAAATACTCTATACACCCTATATACAATATGAAGGACATTTAAAAAAAAATTGTATTGCTAGTCATCTACCAGAAGTATCACCACAATACTACACAAATATATTGATTCGGTGTATGCAGAGCTCACGAACTCCATACGATTTCTAATAGACTCAATTCAAGGGCCAGCAATAGGTATGTTGTAAATACCACATTGGCCCCATCAACTTCATTCATATCAAATCAGGACTGCACGATATATATCAAAAATTTATCATCACGATCTCAACTTGCATGATTTATCATCACGATCTATACATATCACAAAGCCTGCCTGAACTGCGATAAGTGGTATATTTGCATGAGCTATCGATTCATGCCCTGTGTGACTATATATTTGTCACACAGAGCATGAATGTGCGTGACAATATATTTGCCCAATCATATGGAGTCAAACTGCCTTCGGTATGCTTATGATCACTGAACTGATGCATTGATATAGACTGATTGCTACACCCTGTAACACATGTTTAGAATGTGCCTGATATGACCACTCCAACCCACCAACTGTCTCATCGTTATCCATGTACTGTGAGAGCAAATCTTCCTCTGCTTTGGCCTCTCGGGTCGGGCTGGGCTTCGGAGGGGCGGCAGTGGAGGGTCGGGTGGGGCGCGGGACAGCAGGACGACGGCCAGGCACTTCCACAGCGGCTGCGGCAGGAGGGAGGAATGACGGGTGGAGATAGTCCTCTACTGGGAGCAGAGAGCCACGAGAGAAACTATCCAAAAGCCACTGCACGGTCACAACATGAGGCCTAGAGGAATGTGTACACGCAAGAGGTTTTTAAAATACAGCTCGTTAAGCTACTTTCTCATAGTCATGCTTTGTTAAAATTAAACTTTGCCACACCTGTCCAAGAATAGTTATTGCCTTACTGTCATATAAACTTGCCTGGAAAACACTGAGGTTAATTCATCAATATTTTATGTTTTTTCTTCAGTTTTTTCTCAAGAAAGCCAAGACATTTAAATAATATATGATATTAATAAACAATAGAGTTGAAGGAAAATGTTTTGCACAAATATGCATGCAATAATCTTGCATAAGACTCCTTGCTCTTTAGCAGTTCCTGATTCTGTTCTTACCGAGGAGTAATTCTTTAATAACAAAACATTAATAAAGGTCAGAAACTTCAAGTAAGCTGCGCAAGTAGTTCTTAAGAACAAATTTCGTCTTTAGAATGGTTAGTGAATGATGCCCATAATTTTCAGTAGTAGGATTTAACAGTCCTCTTATATGCCCTGACAGACCTGTGAGTGGCTTTGGCCAGAAAGTTTTTGACTTCCTGATCCGGATCTCCCATCACTATATGTGTGATCTCTTCACCAGGCTGGTTGAAGCGCAGGCCTCCTGCAGAGTTCACCAGGCGGCGGAGTTTCTCCAGCCTCTTTCCCGCCACACCACATAAGTAAAGCTGTAAAGTGCGAAAAGAAGCATTTTGTGAGTCCTACTCCATGATTTCACAAAGGTACTGACATTGATCAATGTTTTCTTATTTGACATTAGTTCTAGGTAAGAATCTACAAACAGTGAAGTGCACTCTTACTTAAATTCTATTTCTTTCCAGTTTGTGCAAAAAATAAGTCTATTGGGGGTTCTTCAATTCTACAGTTGTATAGCATTATGCTATGTTTGAAAATTACTATGTACACTTGCTTAAAAACATTTTTTAGATAATTGATGAATGTGGCCCTGTGTTTATAATTATCACACAAGTTGATAGTTGTGTTCACTTCTGTCCAAGACTCAAAACTACTTTGCTTGGCTGCATTTGTTAACGTCTCTAGAATTACACCAGTCATCGTGTTATTTTTCATTTAGGTGAGTTGGCCACCATATAAAGCAAGATTTATTCTGCAAAGTCACAATTTTATCGTTTACTGATTGAACAGTATCTGTAAAAGCTCTGTTTAGGGGCAAGACTGACCTTACAGCCATCTAATAGGTCGTCCACTGGACAGACTGTGACATCAAACGTGTCAATGGGATCGGCGGTCTCTATACGGCTCATTGTGGCTGTGGTTAGGGCTGTTTCATTCACATTCACGCTGACGTTTGAGATGTGGCTCAAACCAAGCAATGAGGACCCATCTCCTGTAAAATGAAACAAGATCAATATAAACAAATATAGTCAAAGTCAACTTTGTCACCTCTGCTATATACTGTACAGATACATAGAGAGACGAGACGACGTGGCTCCAGTTTTAACAGTGCAGTAGGAAATAGGAAACAAAGAACAAATAAATAAGGCACATGGAACCGAATACCGGTAGTTTTCGTGCCATATCTAGGGTATATTTCAAATGAACATGAGTTACTCAAAAAAAAAAAAAACCCCTAAAAAATTGTTATCAAAAGAATGCGAAGCAGACACTTAGTATGATGGGGGTACAATGCTGAAGAAGCAACGTTCTAAAGAAGAAGACTTACTGTAAGCCGAGGGTAAAAAGAAACTGAAATCTTAGGTCTCACCTTTGCTTTTCCCAGAGCCGGTGGGAGTGGAGGTGTGAGGCCTGTCTGACTTGTCTTCTCTCTTCTTCTTATCTCGCTCCACAGCGTAGTGACTCTCATCCTGACAGAAGCCCTTATCAATACTGTCGAAGAGCCAGTGGAGGGAGACGCAGTATACATTCCACTTCCTCGCAAACTCGTATTTCTGCCCTAAATTCAAACACAAGCTCTGTCCTAAATTTGAAAGGGCTCTGTATTACAAAATTCTGCTGTTGATTGTTGGGAAAATAATCATATTAAGTTCAAATGAAACCTGAGGGTTCGCTGGCAATGAGATGTGTGCACTCATTCATCTTGAGCTGGCCTGTGTAAGTGCCTCCATGCAGCTGGCAAAGCCGCTGCACTTCTTTACGCTCCACCGTGGACAGACCTGTCACACACACCGTGCAGCCTTTGAGGATGGGACAGAGGTAGTCCTCTGAACGCAGATCTGTATACCTGAACAAACTGTGTGTGTAAGGAAGAAAGAGGAAATATCATATATCAAATATATGCAGATATATATGTCTTTAAAAAAGGCATACATGTAAGTGGAGTATTACCTGTCTTGAGATTTTTCCCAGCATCCTTTGACCCAGGTGGGCAAAAGGATGGGTTTCCCAAGACTGGCTGCTACCAGATACTTCTTACTGCCCACCTCGCCTGCCACCAGGTGTGTGACAGAGACGTTGAGGTCTCTGTACACTCGCCCACCCATCAGCTGGACCAAGTCCATCACATCCGTCTGAGAATCATTTTGAAACTTGTCATAAATCTTGAAATACTCAAAAGGCTAACAAAAAAAAAAATCACAAGGACTGGGTTGGTCAGTTACCAATTAGGTCCTGCAAAATGTGCAACCCTTACTCACCCGTGCTTCCTTGTCCAGACTAGTGCAGGACACTGTAACATCCGCCATGGCCATGTTGTATACTGGCTGCTCTGCCTTGGGCACACATCTCTGATGCTGGAGACAGAAGAGCACTACAAGAGGACTTACTATCCGACAGCCCAACTGTAACACAAAAAAGTGAAACAGAGACAGAAACATTAATTCATTAAACTAATAATTAATTGCTTTTGAACTCTCAGACCTAGTAATTCCATCTACGCTTTGGCACAACACTGCTGTTAAACCTTTGGCATAGAATTTTACTTCAAATGCTAGGTTGCCTCTAAAGACAAGTTCCTTGCTAACACACCTTCCTGCAGTGCTCAAACGCATTGCTTGTGAAGTCGCTGAAGACATACAAAGACTTGTCATTGTTCTCTAGTTGCAGAGCATCCTCCTCATCAACAGTCTGAACATACTTCTCAGACTGGAGCTCGACTATGGCCTAAAGAGAAAAAGAAACAATCACACCATGACAATGGGACTGCACCAATGTCCATGTGGGTATAAGAATGGAACTAGGCTATGAATAAAACTTTCATTAATAAAAATTACTGAGAAAAATATCATGATAATGATAAAATGTCCAGACTTTAAACTCATTTGTTTTCACTCATTGATTTACAATGTTAGCCCATAAGCTTTACTATGACAATTTTATTCTGCACATTTTGTGGTCAGCATCTTAAAAATTGGCATAAGTGCAGTCAAATATCTCGATTTTTGTGGGGTTATCTGCACTTTGGAAACAAAATCACTGCACGTCTGATGTTGTGTCTGCAATGTGGGGTTACCTCATAGGCTTTGAGTGCAAGCTCGCTTTTCTGCCCATTTTGCTCGACAAATTTCACCATGTATGCATCCCGACTGCCTTTGGACATTCTGGCTTCTGTCCTAATCAACAAAAGGACAAGAGTTTGATGAGCAGAACTGTTGCATATTAGGTGCTGCTGGTATGGGAGTTTAAATAAATATAAAACCCTCGACTAAGCCTAAAATCCTTTACTCCTTTAATAAACTAACTAATTTTATCCACAAAAACTGCTCCATCTGCTTTTGTGTCTAGTGGATCAATTGTATAGCTTAATGGGGTTTGGACTGAATTTGTTCTAATTTTATTTTTCCAATTTTTCCATTATGCAGCCCTAAGCATCTGACAAATGCCCTTCGTGTAAGTTATGGCTGTGCATCAGGAATCCAAGAGAAGTCTGAAGAACTTTGCCTTTCTCTACGCAAAAGCATTAACTGTGAGGATGGTTATCCGCTCTAAAGCAAAAATATGTTTTACAGTCAGGGTTGTACTTTAACAATTGCCAACGTCGCTTAAAAAAGCTGTCCTCATTGGCTGTCAACACAAACTAATGTTTAGTTGTGTTCAAGTAAAGATGAATCTAGTCAGTGACTTAAGACTTCTTATGACCTGTTAAAACGATACTGTCAGCACAGCCACCTCAGGCACGTAACAGACCATGGCTGTCCAAACAAAAAGTATCTCAAGAAAACGTGAGGAACATCTGAAGAAAGTCTGAACTTTACCGGCGAAACCCAGCGGCGTTTTGTAGAAGACGCGATGAGCCCGAAAGCGTGTTAGCTTGCTAGCCTAGCGCA
This sequence comes from Distichodus sexfasciatus, assembly GCA_032718565.1. Lineage (NCBI taxonomy): Eukaryota > Metazoa > Chordata > Actinopteri > Characiformes > Distichodontidae > Distichodus > Distichodus sexfasciatus. Next base: position 3,346,720 of record JAVGVS010000012.1, read on the forward strand.
GACAAAACGAAAACAATATGAGCAACAGTGCTGAATTAAACCACAAATCATGTTTCTCCTCTCGTCGCATGAAGAGAAGAAGGTGGTATATCCCAATAAATAGGAACTGTTTACACTCTCAGCTCAAAAAACAAATAATACAAGAAGGAATCGAATCCGAGTTATTTTTTTCACTCTTTCACAAATGATAAGCAAGATATTCGCGCCATCAAACCAACTTGCAAAACGTCCCGGTTTCTTCTTCTTCTGTCGGCTTTTGCTCAGCAGAACACTTGTATTACTGCCCCCACGTACGAGGGAACGACATTGCAACGTCACCAACGTGAATGTTGTGCCACTGCATTTTATTTGCGCAGTTTCTCTTTTTTCTCTTTTAGAGGAAAACATCCAGAGTGTGAAATATAAGCTTGTGGTGTCTTAAAGGCACGTATATTCGATTGTCAACTCCAGTCACACCTCCATACTCCAGTGTCATATGATCTAATTTGTTGAGGGAGCCCACTCCTGTTCAAAAACTTAGATTTTCTGAAACAATAAGTGTAATTCGATTTTATTTGTATACCGCCTTTAACAGCAGTCGTTATTGAGCCGTTCTATTAAATTTGTTCTTAAAACCCACTCACGCGTTTTTATTTTATGTCTGTGCAAAACATTTGCTTATTGAGTTTTACAAGTCTACAGTTGTGTAAGATTATAAACGTCTTGACTTTATTATTATTATTATTATTATTATTATTATTATTATTATTATTATTATTATTATTATTATTAAGAAGAAGAAGAAGGAAACACAGGCGAATGAGCCCTATTATGACAAAGCAGCTTTATGTTTCCACTTGACTAAGCATATAGCACGTTCTCTTTAAAAGGCCCACCATGAACAGAACATCATTTGTGTAAAAAAGGTTAATACCAATCTGTATTAAAGGTCATCGGTACACGGATGTAAGGTAAAGTGAAATGATAAGGCTTTGCTTTCTGGAAACGTTGCCGTTATCGTGACAGCTTGATTGTCGCATGCGAACCCGCGCGCTTTAAAAGCCGCCCCGTGCGCGCTCCTTCCGGTGAGGCGCGTGCAGGCGGCGCCGTTTTTATCAGTGAGGAGCTGCAACATCCTCGTATTCATCTCCACACAGGAGGAGCTTCACGTTACATTATGATCTTATTCATTTAATCGAAGATGAATTGATGTCACATGTTTCCTAAGTTGATCAAAGAATCAGGGATGAAATAACTAGAGTATTTGATTCTCCGTATTTTAAAAACATTGCTTACATGTCGGATAATACGATTTTTTTTGTAGACTGTCACGGTTAAATACACGTTGCTGACGGGAAAATATTCTTAATTTCAAAGGCTACCTGTAAAATGGGGAGCACGGCAATGGATTCTAAAAAGAAAGACGGCAAGAAGAAAAGTGTGAAGAAAAAGAGGATGCTTCGATTAAACATGCCGGTAAGTTGACGCCAAACATTATTGAAATTGAGTTGGGATATGAAGGCGGGGCAGGGAACAGGAGCGCAGGAGAAATAAACGCCAAAAAAACAAAGGAGATGGAGCCTGTATCTTTTTATCAGATCAGTTCAAGGACAAAGTTTGTCCTTGTCATTGTGATAGTATGTTTTCTCTAAAAACGAAATTGTCCTTTTCAAAGTCGAACTCTTTATTTCTATAACAATTATTAATATAATTTTTTTCGGGGGTCACTTTTTATTTAATACTCATCTGTTTTTATTACTATTTTTAATTGCATACAGAAGGTGTATAATGCTAGCAATCTGTTTTTGTACTATTTACTATTTGTGCAACATAGCTGCCAATACTGAACTTTGTGTGACTCAAGAGATAAAATTGGCAAAAGTGATGAGCAAAGTGCAGAAGTGAGACACTTAAATTCTATAGATTTTGTTGTATGGATTTGCCTTATGTGTTAAGAAATGCTATGAAAAGAGACGTGCCTCTGGATCCTCTCATGCTGATTGTAATGGAGGTGGGCTGGTAAACTGTAAGGAGATTTAGTGGCATCCTTGTTGCTGTATGTAAATGAGTCATGTTGCAGTAATGAATCTCATTATCTCATCACATGCAATATAAAATGCAAAATGTAATTATCTTCTGAAGCAGGAGATAAACAATAAATACACTTGCAAGTAAGGAAAGCAGCATTGTCCATTCAGATGTGCTTAAAAGAATGCTACACAAATGTTGCAATGCTTTGTAATGTAATGTTTTTCCATGAGTGTTAATGCTATTGGCTAGTTAGGTTTAAAGTTTGTAAAGTTTGTCTCCGTATATTTATTTCATTCTGAAGATTTAGTCAAATTACATTAGCCTTTCGATTATCATCTGATTTTTGGGACAACATATGTACATATGTACATATGTAGACTTTGTCTCAGTGATGTTCCTTTTTTTATTGTAAAAGCATATTCAGAGGAACATGTACTTTATCGGACATTAACATTTTTATTAAAACCTACATAATTATTGACTGAAATTTGTTCAATTTCAGCAGAGTGCATATTTCTAAGATGTCTTAAAGTACATTCCATTGAAGTGTGTTCCATACAAGTTACTTTGAAACTTAGTATCTGTTTAATGAACCTTCTAATATAACTTCACACAGTTCAATCCACAAACGTAGCATGTAATTATATCTTTGTCCAAAAATGAGATAAAGCCAAGCTTGGTGTGCAACATGGGCTCATCTACCACTAATAAGATCTTTTATTTGCTTGAGAGGAAAGTTGTTTAGCTGTGAAGGTTCTTTGTGATTCTTCTGTTCCTCGATCAGTCTGTCACAGTCCTTTGTGACCGCTCCAGGCTCAGGATGGCACTACTTGACTTTCTGTGTCACATGATTCAGTAGGAGGAGCTCTAAAAAATAGAGGTTTGGCATAAAACACCCACATGAGGACTCCTGAAAACCTACTAGAATTTATACCACCTGACACCCAGTCAGATAGTGTGTCGGTATTTTTGGTTGCATGTATCTTTCTCCTCAATTTTGGCAGCAGTCCAGCAGCTGTGCCTGGAAGTGTATGTATGTGTGCTGTTATGATAAGTGCAATTTACTGTGGTACCTGACAGCTCGAATAAACAGATTCTTCTGTGCTAAACCCAGAGGTCGGTTTGTAGTTCATCCCTTTCAACGGACTCTCTTAGTCTTCTTTAACTTTTAAATTATTACATCATTGTTTTTAGCAATCAGGGACATGAGGTCATTGCTGCTACAGGAGTAGCTAAATTAGAGATGCTACTTACTTTTTTCAGTACTTTTAAAATGTTGTAACTTTTCCAGAAACAATTATTTTTAACAAGCAGCTTGGCCAAAATGCTAAGAAAATATAATTTTACTTTCTTTACAAAGAATGGTATTTTCAACTACTATAGGTGCTTCTGACTGGCGTTGAACTGGCAGAAGTGTCATCAGTGGCATTGCGTGGCACACACTCATTCCATCACGTTTTGGCAGCTGTAAGAGGGAGTCATATGATGGAACCATACTTTTCAAAATTGATGATTCTAAGAGGCGAAAAAGACAGAATTGACGCATTTGAGTGTAACTTTTTGCAGGCAGAAATTCAAAACAACCTGTAGGTTCAAAATGTCATTGTGATTTGACATTACAAATCTCGTAAATAATTTTTGTATAGATGCCACAGGGTTGCACTGTCCTTTAAACATTGGGCCTCATTCACCAACCATTGTTAAGAAAAAATTACGTCTTGAAACCCATTTTAGCAGTTTTCACAAAGATTCCGACATTCACAAATATTTCTGATTTAAGATATGTTCCTAGATAAGAACCATTGAACAGCACGCACACAAATTTATTGCATTTGTATTTTAGCAAAACATCAGATTCCTGAGTGTTCTTTTGCAGTTGCATAATATTATACTATTTAAATGTCTTAAATTTCTTAAGAACAAATAAACAAAACTTGGTGATTAAGACCCAAGCATTCAGCACCCATCTCTTGTGAATATTTCTCACTCATTCCCCGACATTGTATTTTTCACTACATCCAACAAAACGCCAATCCCCACACAAACAGATAGAGATCTGAGATAGCATGGATCTTTGTTTTTGTAGACACAATCTCACACACACACACACACATACACACATTATGACATTTCTGTGAGCTTGTGCGCTCCTGCAGAGGTGCGGTCTTGTCTATCAGGCCCTGCTGGCCATGGCTGGCAAGAGTGGTCTTGGGTTCATCAAATAGGATTTGCAAGTGCTTGAGGCAGCAGTTTTGTCGACTATCTCATTACGGCACTGCCCTTGTCATTAAGCACTACTTCAGCACTACAGCGCCAGCGCTGCACTGAAGACTTGGCCACTTTCTGCCTTATTTCTGAGAGAAGAAGACTTTATTGGAAGACTCACTTCACACTGGCGATGGAGAGCAGAATGTGATGCCAGATCCAGCATCTCTGGGCAGTGAAGACTGGCCAGCTAGGGGAAGGTGGCTTATCTTTCTTGCTCGCATATCTCTTCGGCTGGAGGTAAGGAAAGCTTATGTGCCTTGTTTGAGCCTTATTGGATTTGAAAAGATCGCTCCACAGGTCCGATCAATACAGCATTTGGGAGAACTGCTTTCACCTCGAATGCTGCAGGCTGCGTTATCGGGCGATGGGGCAGCACCAGGAATCAGATCAGCAATGTTTTTGAGTCAGATGTTCCTGCCATTGATTGATCTGTAAAAGGCTTTAAAAATGGTACGGGGTCCTTGCAAAACAGAAACGTTTTGTGTAGCAAGATCTGAAAACTCAGCATAGGGCCATCTTGTTACCATGGAGACATGTTAAAAAGTATGGAAGAGGTTTTTGTGTTGAGAAATAGCCAAGAACTAATTCAGTAGCAAAGTACTAATTACATTTATTACAATGATTTTGCATGAAAAGAAACGTGATTGACAGGACCTATGGCCCCATGTAGGCTTTAGAAATAAATCTAGGCAGTGATAGATTATTTAGACTTGGCAATGTTTTGCAGACCTATTTTTCATTCTCTTTCTGACGGCCTTCGTTGGCAGATGGCCTTGACCATTTCAGCGAAACAGCCCTTTAGCAAGGACGAGAGTTTTTGCATGGACAAATCTTGAAGGGAGGCAGAAATTATAGTTTTGTCCAGCATGTTCTGCAGAATTTGTGACCTTGCATATGTAAAATGAAGTAATTAAATAACTTTATGCATTGGGCTGGTGGCACAGTAATGCAGTGTGCAGTAATACCGCATGTGTGTTATTTAGTCTACAAAGTGGGTGCGATTTCAGCTGAACTGGATTAATCCATTTCAAGTGTTGCATTTGGCAGTTACAAAGAAACTTCCAAACAATCACGTCTTGTGTGGCTGGACAAAGGAGGCACTTGTTATTAGGATCAAATGTTTCTGCAGTAAGCATGTGTGTGTGTGATGTGTGTCATGCTTTCATTCTGACCACTGGGAAATACAGAGTACCTAACATCCGTACAAAAACTTGTGTGTAGAGGGGGGAATTAGGGGGATAGAGGGAAAGAATGAACGCATATGTGTGTGTGTGTGTGTTCGCTGCTTGTTCTGAAGTGTGCTGTTTGTTTTTTTCTGAGTCACACTTAGAGTGTCCTAGCATTTTAATGAGCTTTGTCAAACTGAATGCAGTAATAACTTCGTGTGCACTCAAACTGTTAAAGCCACAGTATTGACTCCACTATGGACCTCCGGGACACTTTGTGTGTAAGTACTATACTCAAATTCTGTTTCTGTAAAAATAAATATTTCTAAATCAGGCATTTTGTGTTGAATTTGCTTCTTAACATTTTGATTCATTTATAGCGTAATTCTGAACGTCAGGTTCCTGCTTTGGGGTTTCTGTAGCAATTAAATTGTTTTTAAAATAATATTTTTCTTTGGCACTGCCTCCAGAACTAGCTGTGTATAATTTGCGTCATTCTCTCTTTACTTGACTACGCTTATAATGAAAGTATATTTACATTTTATACCCTAATTTTGTGTGCATTGACAGAAAAAAATGTGTTTTCCTTTTGAAAACTGATATTTAAAGGATTATTTTACCACCTGCAGTCTTTTATATAATTGACAGAAGAAAAAATAGACATTTAATTCAACATGTTCTCACTACTCTATACCAATGTCGATGATTTGTGATCATTGGTCCTCATCATTTTTGGAATTTAAAGAATTTGAGAACTGTTACAAAAAATAAGCAATTTCAGGCATTTAACTTTAAGACTGTATTTCTTGCAATGCCTAACATTAAATAATACCAGCAAAATACTTTTAAATGGGTTACTTAACCTTCACTAGAGTCATTTTCTTTGAAAGGAACCTTTACTTTTAATCAAGTTAGAGATGTTTCAGCAATGTTGAGGCGTGGTTAACTAAAAATAGTGACTATTCGCTATTGAATGGTGTTGAATTTGCAGAAGTGGCACCTAATTGGCTACCACTTTCTATGGAAGCAAAAATCTGTAGCTGTAAAACAGCTTCGATGTAGTTAGCTACTTTTTCTCTGTTGCTACTCGTTCTCCATAGGCTACCTTGTAGCTTGTTATAAGCTACGATGCCAGTACAACAGACTCTCACTGCATCACAACATGCTCTTGTCAGCTATGAGATACAGTAGGAGGTTTGAATCCACCTTGGTGAATATAGAAGCAAGAATCCATGACTTGAAATGACTGATGTAGTTAGCCACATTATTTTTGTAGCTTGTAGTCTAGGTAATTACTATATTAAAACAGTAGCTTGACTCTACCATAGCTACTTATAATCGTTAGTTAGCTTGAAAAGCTAATGTTTAAAAGCAGTTTACCTAACACTATACACCACTGGAATCAATCTTTGTATAGGAAACAACATTCTGTCTATAAAGCTCACGGGAGACTACCTCATGCCCACTTCCCATAGCGATGACCGCCGGTCTGTTGTGATTCTTGGACGGTAGCCTGCTGGCTCAACCTAAAGGCAAGCGGAAAATGTAGCCACTTGACCATGAGATCCGGTTTCACTTACAAACCGGTTTACTTGGCCGGGCAGCGTAAAAACATCCTGCACAGCACAGCAGATGTGACTAATGTTGGAGGGTACACTGTAGCTGTAAGACAGTTTGTTATACAGACAATTTGGTTAAAGGTGGGATGCAGGGAGGAAGAGAGAGTAAGATGTGAAAAATGCCTGCTCCTGTTCGCTGCCGTATTTCCAGGTTGGAGGTTTGGCCAGTTTTCAGAGTAGCTTCAGCACTGACTGGGCTGTCCATCTGTACAGAAAAGTAAACAGATTTGACTGTTCTTTATGCTCACATTTGTGTTTCATTTCATTCTTGTGGCATAGTGGCCTGTCTTATGTATGTAGGACACACAAAATATGTCCTCAAAATTCTTCAGTTTGGATCAGGGACCTGGATGCAACCTAACCCTAATCAGATTAGGATTATTTATGGAACAACGCAATTGATATTACAGTGTTGTGCAAAACAAGGATGAAACCATGTGTAGGAAACCCATTTGATTGCTTTCTGTTACTGTTTGCAATACGTAAATGTTTTTCTCGGTAGGTTATGTTCTGCATGTGCATTCAAGATTTCAATTAACAAGGTCACTCAAAAATAAAGCAACTTTTTGGTTAATAAATTGGATAATTTTACACCGAGTATGAAAAATTTGAGAAATTCTACATGTGCAAAAGGTGCATTTGGACAGCTGTGTTACAGAGCATTACACAAGCATACACATGACAGAGAGCAACCTCCGAATCTGCGTATCTACAGTTGCAGCCAGATGTGGTGATGAGCTGTGTATTTTCTAGCATGACGGTGCACAAGTCAAAATTGAAAATAAAGTTGCTTAGAGATCGTAACATTGAACCTTAATCCCACTGAGAACCTACATCTTATCCACAAAAAGCCTGTGGACAACCAGAAGTCCACAAACTGATTTCAACTCTGCACACTAACAAGGCGACAGTGGATCGACATCATTGTGAATTTGACACAGAAGTTGATATCTGAATTGTGGAAGTTATGAAGAAAAATTAATAATGAGCCCCTGCATAGATTTGATATATATGTCCAGAAAAAAACATTTTTTTCTGTTTTGCACCTTACATTCTGTGGAAAAATCATTCAAATTGTAGTTGTGTTATTGCACTTGCAGCCCAAGGAATCACAACTCTAAGAAGGGATCGTGAAGCATTGCTTGTTAGTCAGAAAATGGTTCCCTGAAGTAGCAGACTGATGATTTTAGTCATTGTTAGACACAGACAACAAAACATACAACAGCTAGCATTAAATGCTCCATCATAGGGTTTATGTCATCTCAGTCTAAATAAACTGGGTTAGAAACTGATCAAAAACTATTCCATGACTGTGAAAGAAGCCTGTGAACATCAATGTACACACCATGTTAAAGTCTCTCCCATTCTGTTATAAATGCTATACTTGTTTAACTTCTTTCCACAGCTTGTAAAGGCATGACTGGGAGTTGCAGCTGCTTGTTCCTTCAAAGCTAAATGCACCAGCTGTAAGAATTCAGTATGAACATTTTGTTTATTGGATCTAAATGTTTTGCAGGACCTGAGCTCATTTGCCATGCCTTTCCTGGAGGGGGACAGTGAGCATGCTGACCGAGAGAGTATGCGGAAGGTAACATTGATTTAACATTGAAGTTTTGCTCTAAAATGCTCTGGTATTTGTTGTTAAACAGTCAAAAATTTAGGAAAAAAGCCTCAGGGAGTGTAAATCTGATCAAACAGAATTTCTCCATGTGTACCAAAAAATCTGTGACACTCCTTTATTGGTTGCCGACGATCCTAGGTTTTAATGTGACTGCATGTTTTGCCTGAAATGAGAAGACAGGCGCATACACTGTGTTCCAAATTATTATGCAAATAACATATCAGGTGGAACCTTTAACTTTTAGTTTGTCAATTAGAGTTTTTCCCAGTTTTAGTCTGGGAAGTAATTTCAATGTGGATAACTGGTGTAAAGAGGAGGCAGGAATGTTAAGTAGTTTGTCAGGTAATCTTCATTAAAGGGAAATCTACTTAAACAGTGTTCCACATTATTCCATAGTTCTCATGTAATATGAGAAGGAAAAAGATTTTTCTGAAACTGAAAAGAAAAAGGCATGATAAGGAAAACTGACGAAGGACCCTAAAACTGTTAAAAGATTCGTAAGTGCGTCACAGCAGAAGTGAATTTGGTCAAAGGCAAGTTTAGAGGCACATGAATGAGAGCTATAAAAAGATATACATGCATTGAAACTATTTCATTCAGTTATACTTAATATTTCTGCTATAAAATACTCAAAGCAAATGTATTTAACAATTTCTGGACGTGATGTTGGAGTGCTTTGTTTTTCGGCTTGCATAAGTTCCCCGAGTCGGCCGTGGGATCTTTCTGTGTGCAGCTTGCATGCTCTCTCCGTGTTCATGTGGGTTTCCGCCGGGTGTTTCGGTTTTTATCCCACAGTCCAAAAGCATACATTACAGTTTAATTGGCGACTCTGTATCAGCCCCGTAAAGTGTGAATGTGAGTGTGATCGTGTGAGAGTGTGCCCTGCGGTGTGTTGACGCCTGTCCAGAGTTTGGTCCCCGCCTTGTTTCTGTAGTTCCCGGGATAGGCTCCGGTCCCCCCCAAGGATTTTTGTTTCCATCTTTGCCATTGTGAGCTCCATCCTCTGACTCCATCTTGCAGCTGCCAAGGACATGCTGTGATGCAATGAGCAGTTTTGCCATGGTATCATTGCCCATAGAAAAAAGTAGACAGTTAATGGACATAGCATTTTAAATACAGCATTTTAAATATAGCTTTGCAACTGACAAAAAGGGGAAAAATGTTATGTCAGTAGTGTCATTACTGGTAGTTAGGTACTCCCCAACACTGACTGTGATGTGGAATATTAGAAAATTAGATTGTAGGTCCTTTTACACTGTGAAGAACTGAAAAATATGTGTAAACAGGAAACAGGAAATACTAGAAATACAAATTATTAGAGATGGGCTGATACCACTTTTTTATGTCTGATACCGATACCGATATTGTAAATTTGGATATCTGCCGATACCGATACAAATCCGATACAGTCACAGTCTTTTTTTAAACATAAAATAATGCTTTAAAATGTCTGAATACATGACTGAGATTATTGTTAGGCTTAAGGAAATGCTTGATTTAAATCCTGTTTTCCTAACTAAAACAATGTAATAATTACACACGTATATGCTAAATTATTTGTTCTCAAAAATTGTTCATTTAGACATATAAATATTTCTTCTTTCTTATTGATTACACTATAACATTATAAAATTGAAAAAAAAATTATCAGTTGAAAATGAAATACTGAAATTTGTCATTTTGAACCAATTTGGCCTATAAAATGAGCTGCTTTTGCAGAGAACTACATTTCCCACGATTCTCTAGGCACACAATGATGCGTTGCGCATGCGTTCCAGAATAAACGAAGGGAAATCTAAATAAACGGCAGAATTGTGAGTAGAACGCTGGTTGTTGTGGTTATTTATCAGCTAAAATATGGCTTGTGTCTGTTTTGCGAGTAACGTTTTGTGAGTAACGGCGCTCATGCGTGCGGTCATTAACACAGCGCGTGTGTTTACATCGCGAAAAATGTCGAAAAATGTTTTTATGCATTTACTTCTGTTTTAGTGCAGGAATATCTCACAAATACTCTCACATGCAGAAGGATCAGGTCTTGTCTTGATCGCGCCACTGAAAACGTTATGTGCCACTATTAAGCGTCCGTGTGAAATACAAGCAGAGCATGCTCTAGAGAGTAAAATGAATTAAACAAAGCTTCTATTCTAGAAAAATTGCCTCGACCATTTTTGTAATAGAATTATTGTTATTGGAACAATCGTTTCAGTTCTACTTTACCGCAGTGCCACTTCCCATGCATAACGAATTGAGCGTGCACGCATTTACAGATTAGCTCCATAGAACGGCCCAATGCCACCGATACCCGATCCAGCTGTTTGAGCCGTTATCGGACCGATACCGATCCACATATCGGATCGGCTACATCTTTACAAATTATTTACACAGTATGATTAACTAAATGTTAACAAATTGCATTTGGCATAATAATTTGGAACAGAGCATTTTTATGAAATATTAAAAGCAGCTTTTTACAATGTCAGTGGTTTACATTCATATTATAGTACAAGTATAATACAAAGAAGAAATCTGAATTCAAAAGGACCATTCTGTGAAAACATATCATTTTCTTTTGCCCAATAATTTGGAACGCTATAAATATTAATAAATCAGATAATAAATAATAATGATTAAGTGTTGAATTATCCTACACGCCACATGCCAGTAAGCACTAGGGAGTTAACACTGTTCACTTCAGACGGTCTTTTTGACTAACTACGTGTAACTACGGCTAATTTGCTGAGTCAATTTTGCTTACTCATCCGCTTGTCACATTAGCAATGATGTGAGGATGTTCTTGTGATGTTCCTCAAGCTGTATGATTCAGGTGCTGAATGATTTGAAAATGAGTGTACATTCAGTGTTTTTCATTTGTGTGTGTTTGTGTCTTTTGGGATGTTGGAAAGCTCCTGAACCACAGTCACAAAGTATACTGAGACATAATAAGGCCCATGCCCTGTATACAAGCAGAGGATATCTGGTTATAATTGGATTTTCATGGTCATGTGACCAGCTTAAATTGAAGCAATAATCAGCAAATCACCAACATGAACCAGCTTAAATTGTACTTTTCTTTTCAGCAAGGGAAGATCAAACCTGTCTGGATTGTCTTGGCTCAGCTCCACATCTTTGACCTTCAGCAAGGTTCACAGGGTATCGGGAAAGTGTTGTAACACATGAGGCTCTGAGAAAGTCAAGGCTGGGGATGAGATCAGCAAATTAACGGCTCCCATAGAAATGCAAAGAGCTGAGCTGACTTTTTCTTTCTTCCCTTAAAGATGAGTAGCTTGTTGAATTGTCTGATTTAAAATGTAATCATACATTTTCCTAATTTAAAATTGGGGGAAAGACTGAGCAATAACTTACTTGTAAACCTTCTTCTATGATTTCTGGTATACTGAAACATGGAATATCATTACTGCTGTTCTTCTAAACAGCCGGTTGCAGTGGAGTTAGAGGAGCCTTGAGCAAGGTGAACTGAGGGTTATGTTTGCTGTGTATACGGTCTTGTGTGCGTGCAATCCTAATCCCTGTAGTGTTTTCCAAGTGTTTGCCATAGGAATAGGGTAGGTTATAGGTTCTGAATATTTTTCTAAAATTGTCAACATGTACATTGACATGTAGGGCAAGACAATGTCTAGTTAAGATCCTGTAGGTGTCGGGGTTGGTTCCATTGTGTGCCTTTTTAAGCTACAGTGAAAAGAGCAACAATTCTTTCGGTTTCTACATATAGGGGTATCATCACAGCAGTTACAAACATCTTTTTAATATACATTAGAGCAAAAGCTAAAGAAAGCTAGCTAACTACACTGAAGCTATTTCATTTTATAATACCTAATATTTGTTGATGAATACTCTGAAAGCAAATAAATTTGTTAAAAATGTGAAACATTGTATTATTATTAAAAGTAAAATGTAAATCCAGATTTCTAACAATGTCAAATCACAGTAAGGTTTTAAGTCACACTCAGAAATGCAACCTAGTTTTTGTACACATGCAGATATGTGTGTGTAATCCTGAGAGATGCTACCAATGTGTTTTCTTATTTTGTGGCTGATTTACAAGAAAAATGAAAACAAAATTGCCTGTCACTTGGAATGATGCTGTAAATTATAGGGTATTCAACAATGCTTGCTGAGTATCTTTTATCTTCTTTTTTTTGCTCATTTCGGTCTGCTTGACAGCTTTTTTTCGGCATTTTTCCAAGTTTTTATTTAAATTTGTTGTTATTCAGACCTTCCTCACATGTGAAAGACAAACAAAAATTCCCCAGGGCTTTGATTACACCTTCTACTATGTTTTGCGCTGACTATCTGCGATTATTTGCAATTTTGCTCTCTGACGGATAATTAGCGCATTAGAGGCTGAGTTTTATTTGAACTGTAATAAACTGTTATGATTCTGTATCTTATAGGTAGCTTATCTTTGCATGAGTTGTCAGTTTGTACACACAAGAAGTGGTCAGTGGTCAAGATTGAATTTACAAGCCCCTGTTTGTGGGTTTTCACTTTAGGGTGAGATCAGCTGCCGCTCTGCCAGCCCAACCAAAAGCTTCTTCAGCAGGAGTCCTTTTAGTCGACCCTCCAGCCCCATGTCAGCTCCAGCCAGGTACCGCAACAGCCCAGGATCTCCCAAAACCATCTTCCCCTACCCGCCCCACCAGGAGTCTTCGCCCAAGTCCCCAAGACGGCTCAGCTTCACAGGAATCTTTCGCTCCTCTTCTAAAGACTCATCCAATACCTCAGTGTCCACCCACATCGCCACGTCCACCTCCCCCGGCAGTATTAAACTCTTGTCCCGTGCCAGAAAAGGTAGGAACTATTTTGATTCCACACTCAGGCCTTGAAGAAAACACTCCGCTTGGTTCACCTATGAGTATCTTAGTTGGTACGAAACATCAGAAGAACTGTGTGTCCTGTGTTACAGAATTTACATTTATGGCGCTTGTCAGGCACTAATGAAGAGGAACTTTTATATAAACTTGGCAACTCATAGATTCCATGTTAAAGTATATACTTAATGTGACCATCAAACTCGCATAAAGTATATTCTTTATGTGAATATATACTTTATATGAGTTTGGTGGTCCGTTATTTGCAAGTACTACATTCTAAAACCCTGAGTTGGTGACCATAAGATTTACATTTTGAATCTGAAAAAAGGCTAGAACCACCCTCGAGACCCTGAGTTAGACCCTTAACCGCATGTTACTTCAGGAAGTCCCTGTAATTATGTAATTATGAGCAATGGATGTTGCTCTGGATAAAGAGCTTGTGATAAATGTAAACATTTTATTTAAATGTGAGTAAAACAAATAATCCACTCATCACATTTTTGTGATAGTCTATCGTAGGACATTCATGCACCTTACCATTTTAACCCCAGACATGACACAAGTATGTTGATATTTGTTGGATGGAATGTAGAAGTTTGCAGAGAATGAGTTTGCATTAGTAGATTAATGTGCTGAGTTAGAATCAGAGAGCTGTGCCCATCAGCCAGCATCTGTAGACAAAGCGCTTTTTGCCAACTCACCATGGAGATCTTAGTAATGCCGATAATTATGCGTTGTGCTGATTTAATGGGCGCGTGGGTGTGTTTGAACGCAGCAGACTGCACTAAATGGATTCCGGCACTTCCTGACGTCCCACTCCTGGTGTAGGGGAGCAGATACTGACAGAAACCAGGAGGATTTATGGTTGACAGTGATGGATTCAGCAGAGGAAATTGAATTCTTGGACTGGATTTAAAAACCCTCTATAAATTAATCATGGAATTTATACTGCAATTGTAACTCTAATAAGAAATTACCATAACTGTCCATGAAAGTACATATAAAGCACCATTTTTTGGAATGGTTTAAAGTGGTGGTGGTGGTGGTGTTATTTTTAAAGATGTCCTTTGTTGTTTTTGTTCATGATTGAGGCTTTTCTTGTCTAGATTGCAACATTTTTCTTCCCAACGTTCAGGAGATCTTGTGCTTTGTCATGCTGAGCTGTTTTTCTATTAAATGTACCAGCAGCTAATGACTTCCTTGTGGCATTTCACAAACCCCTTCATAGGATGTGGTTACACATAGAATTATAAGAAAGGAAGATGCAATTTCCTTCCGCTAAACCGAAATAGGCGTCACAGTGTGTAGCAATTTCATAATGAGATAAATTTAGCAATTAAGGTAAAAACAATAAGTACCAAGCTTCTGTTTCTCTTTTCTGTCGGTTTGTTTAGATGTGATAATGAGTCATTCACATGTTCCAGGATTTGGCTTGTAACCGCATTGAAATGTTTACTCATGATGTCAAACTAAACCCTATTTCAGACTACGCTGGACAGATGCATTAGACTAGAGTGACCTATAATTGGAATCATTTTGGTGCCGGCGGGGGACGGAGTGCTGCAGTGGGCCTCGGCACTGAGCCAGGCCCCTTAGGCATTGCGCTGGTCCTGCTGATTGTAGACCAGAGGTCATGGGACAGTTGCTATTGGTGACGTGGGGCTGGTAGCACCACTGTCTATATACCTGAATGTTCCAGATACAGTGCAACACACATCTGGGCACTCTGTATGACTTCCTTTTAAGTTGTATGGTATGGTTTTATGGTATATGATAATATGGTATAACACAACTCCAACGTTCATAAGAACAAATGTCTGGACTGGATCAAACTGTAGTATAATAAAACCACATCTATTGCCAATTTTTAATTGTGACCTCTCGGAAGCCTTCAAACTCTTTTTGTTGCCATAGCAACTTTGCACTCTAGGTTAAGCTGTGTTTTGAACCCTTGGCCTACGTAACCAGCATTGAACCTGCAACAAACAACATCCTTTCCCTGCTTATAGTCTATCTTGTTTTAAAAGCGGAGCAGGACTCAGTAATCCAGAGGCATTAAGTGTACAGTAAGGTTGTCCAACCCAACTCTCTGGGTCTACATTTTGCTCTTTCAAAAAGCAATCCAAGCAATCAATATCAACATTGTATGTCCAGCCCTATACGGTGGATCTTGTTATTTAGCATGAAAAATGTTCTAGAGCGAACCACAACTCAAAATGGCCAAGTGAAATATTATCCAATGCTGTTTGTTTAGTTCATGTTTTAGTTCATGCCGTTGATGTTCATTTTAGTGGAACAAACTGCTAAAAATAGATTTTATACACTGTCAATAATGAAACCTCTTTACCTTATAACTTTGGCATATGGTGACGTACTGTTACAGTTATTTCACTGTTGCATTAAGAACTTCAATTGCAACAAAATTATTTCAATTTATTATGTTGCCCATCACACTTTAAACACGTAGCTGCAATACCGTGCCAAACCCAATAAAAATTCTCTAGAGCAAAATGTCATCAACAACATGATTGACCAGTGGTGGTTGCAACATTGTGCCTGTGTTTGTGGAAAAGGGCATATTGAACATTCAAAAAACAGATAATAGTTGTTGAAATCAAGTGACATTTTATTGTTCAGTTGTTGTTGATCATTGTCGTCATTCCGATTATTGTCCTTTCACATTTTCAGGTTTTGCAAGGTATTGTAGCTAAAAATTGGGCGGCATGGTTAGCGCTGCCGACTCACCGCGAGAAAGTCCTGGGTTTGTTCGTGTTTGTGTGGGTCTTCTCCAGGTGCTCTGCTTTCATCCCACACTCCAAAAGCATGCACTATAGGTTGGCTGGTGTATCTAAATTGGCCCCATAATGTGTGACTGAGAGTGTCATTGTGTGAGTGTATGTCCCCTGCAGTATTTTGGCGCCCGCCCCGGGTTGGTCCCCGCCTCTCACCCAATATTCCGGGATAGGCTCCGGTCCCCGTGACCTCAATAGGAGTTAAGAGGTTCAGAAAATGAATGAATGAATTTACAGCATTTAGCAGATGCCCTCGTCCAGAGCGGAATGCAACAGTGTCGTTTCATAGCAGACTTTGTTATATTGGCAGACACTGAATCGTGGTCCCTTGAATCTATATAATATCGTATTGTGATGAAACTTGTGATTTATACCCCTATAGCTTTCTCTCTCTAACTTACTCTGACCCATCCAAAATTGACCTTATTTCCAAAATTGGTCAACAACCTATGGAGAAATTACAGAGGTGACTTTTTTTTGACTTGCAATGAAATTTATGATGCAGTGGTGGAGAGAGACTGAAACTTTCGATTCGTTTGAATCCCAGCAGAAACTAAAATCAGTGTTGAGCCCCTAAGCAAGACATTTAACCCCAAGTTGCTTCATGGAGACTGCTACTGTAACTCTAACTAGGGAATGGAATGGAAGTTGCATCTGATAAATGCAAGACATGATGATTTGATGCTGGTCAAAAACAGCCTTAATCTGATTTGCCAAGTCTTTTTGGTCCAAAAACCAACATGAATGAAGCCCAAAAGAAAGCTTTAGACAGTCACCAGGAATATTGCCCAGTTTAAGTTTAACTAATGCTTGCTTTCAGGGACAAAATGTTCTTGTCAGTAGGGAACCATGTTTGAAGGTAACTTCTCTATCTAATGTTTTTCCCAATAGCTCTTTAATCTGCACCCTGTATGAGCTGAAATTTAAGGTGTAATGACTATGAGTAAGACAGCTTTCATGCAAAAGTAGTGTGTTTATGATGCGGTTCAAGTTCACATCTGTCTCACTACGCTTTAAATGATCAGCTCTGTACTACTCAGTGGAAGATTTTGGACAGTAGGAATACTACAATGAGTACTACAAATCCAGCCAGTGGGAGTGTGGGAGTGTTTGTGGGTGAAAGCAAACATGATCATGGTGAACAAATAGGAGCACACACACACAGATTGTTGTATTTTTGTTAGGTCCCTCCAGTAAATCCCATAATGTTAAGTTGAAAATATTATTTCATGGGCGCTGCCCATGTTAGCTGCCCACTGCTCTTTCACAGATGGGTCAAATGCAGAAGTCATATTTAACAATTGGCAAATAACAATGATAAAATAATCATTCACTTTCACTTTCAATCTTGCCTTTTTTCCGTGAGGTTGCCTATTTGATTTACTAGATCTAATCAATATTACTCCAACCCCAAATCTCAGGTTTTTCTATCTTTTAGCAGACAATCTGGTCTCTACCATGATCTAAAAAACACAAACCCACACACAAAACTACATTATAGTTTTGCAGCTCTCAGAAACCTATCTAGCCAATCTGGTCTCTACAACCACCTAAACACACACATACAGACACACCAGCATAAAAGCCAGACTCGACTGATCCATTAGTGGCTCTGCCAGACTCGTACTGTCTGTATGCTGAAAAAAAAAGCATATCGATCTGCCCTGAAGAACAACCAAACTGGCCGACTCCATCTGTGTTCAAGTAGGAAGGATAACGAAACCTGGTCCGTTAGTACATAATGTAGAGACATGGTTGTAACGTTTTTCTGATATTGAGAATGAGATGACTGAATTTGTGCTAATAGATCTACATTTTGTGTTTTAATATCTTTGACTACACAGTGAGGAAGAAATAGTGGGTCACAGACTCTCCTAAACAAACACACAAGAGGGGCATGTCTGAGTGGGAGTGTTACCCAGATCTGAGCCCGTGTTACTCTCCGATTAGATGCCTGAATTGACTGGAATTTTGTTTTGATGGATTGGTTACTGACTCTCGCTGAGCCTCGGACCCTTGGGTCTTCTCACGGCCAGACAGAGTGACCCACCCCCTCTCTACTCCTACAGCAATAATATCTCTCTCATGACCAATCCAACTTTTCAAACATGACTTTTGAGAATTGTAGATTTATGAGACAGATATATTAGAATAGATGTATTAGATGGCTGATGATGGTCAGTTGCTTATCACTGGTTGATGCTGATTAAGCTTTACGGAGATGGTTTGGCACCAAAAAGAACCAAAAAGACCTAAACGCAAGACACTAGCTCGTGACTTTAAAACAGAGAAAGAAAGGGGGTGAGGCTGGGAGTGAATGGGAGAGAGAGAGAGAGAGAGAGAGAGAGTAGGTGTATGGGTGTGTGTGTGCATATATAGTAAGTACTGTATGTTTAAAAGAGCGAGAGTGTGTGTACAAGACAGAAATGACACCTTCCTTAACTGTGTGTGTTTGAGAGAATGTAAGAGAGATTGAGCCTTGGACAGCGATAGAAAGATACTATAAATTTCTAAACTGTGCATGTGTTTTAAAGTGTGTGTGCTGCGTCTCACACACACACGAGTGACAGTCAGAGAGCTTTGAGGCTCGGCATGTAGAAACTAGAGAGCTACTAGTGACATTATTACCTTTAAAGCTGAACCCTACTCATGTTGTGCAAATTGAGGAAAACAGGCATTAATTCAAATATACATGTACAGTGCTGTGTCATCCTCACGATGCCCCGGCACTTGCCACAAGGGGGAGATAGAACAAAGATACTTTACCTCGCTTTATTTAGCCTCATGGTGCCTTCTAGTGGTCACAGTCCGCAAGTAACGTCGATATTACAGTACGTTGGTTTCTGCTCCAGGTGTCAGGCCAGCAGTCAACAGTCAGAGTAAGCTTTACTGTCATCTCTGCAGTATACTGCACAAGTACACAGAGAGACGAGACGACGTGGCCACAGTTTTAACTGTTCAAAGAACAAATAAAAAACATAGAACAAGCAATAAATAAATAAACTTTAAAGTATTCAGCTTATTTCAGCATGCATAAGATCTGCAACAGTTTCCATATGAAAGTTCTAAACAGACAATCTATTAAATAATAACAGTACCAGTCTGATCGTTTATAAAGTCTGACATATAAAGCTTACATAAAAAGTCTGATCTTTTGTAAAAATTGAGGTGGGTGGGGGGATTGAAATGCAGAGAAAAGAGAAAAAAACTGTACATTTAACAAACACAGTACAAGCTCCCCCATACACACAGACTAACAAAAGACATATTAATATTTCAAAACAAAACGAATGATTTTTCCACAAAAAGAAAAGACCGAAACTCACTGTTAAGCTCGTCTGGATGCAATGCGGTTACAGCGCTGAGAGGGGCAGGAAGTCACCTTTAGCGTTCATTAGCCTCCTCATCTTAATGCTACTTAATGAGAGCTGGTAGGACTTTCTGTAAATAAGACGGTGTGCTTGTGGGTTTGTGAGGAAGCTTTGGACTCTTTGTGAAGAAGCTTACACAGAAGAAGAACTTGTTTTGACGTTTGGAGTTTAATTCTTTTATTCGGAAACCTGCAACGCTCCCGTTTTTAGTTATGCATATGTTTTTCCACTTGGTGGCAGCAAAAGTGCACCAAACTTCAATTACATTTCTGTCGCGGTCTTGAGTGTTATAACACATTATCACATTTCACATCACATTTCACATCATTATTATAAGAATATCCAGATTCTGAAATGAAAAATTGACAAAATTCTATTAAGAATTTTGTTTACGTGATTATATTTTGCTAAATGGCTTTTGGCAAAATATTTCTCTGGCTTCATAAGCACTATATTTAATCAATTTGATAGGTCATCACTTGGTTTGTGGCTGATGGTTTAATTCTTGCAGTGTTTCAAAAATTAAAAGTAATTAAACATTTTAGTTAGCTCAGATGTAGACTGTGATACTGGCTTTTTCTTTCTTAATTTCTTTTACCAACAATCAGGAGGCTTAAGAACGTTTTGATTGTAGAGGGTCATCAGTTCCACTCTCTCTGTACGTGTGTGTGTGTGTGTCTGTGTGTGTGTGTTCCCATGGTGGCTAGAGATCAGGTTTATGGAGAACTGAAGGGAACCTACTGTTTCCACTGATGTTCATGATGCCATTTTTAGGAAACTGGCATCATTCCCCAAGAGCTCTGGCCACACACTACACAACATATAAAACACAAACAAATGTTAGCAGTGGCGGAGTATTGTGCTCAAAATGAGACAAGCAAAAAACACAGGGCTGCTGGTTTTCAGATCATAGTCTCATATTATCCTCATTAGACATGTGTTCACCTTAATCTGCGTTTTCACCCACAGCATCAATATCACACACGGTCATTAAAAAATAAAAAGTAACCCTGCTAGTTTGTGATTTTAAAAAATTGTTTGATTTTACTAAAATGTCGGTATTTGTGTGTGTCTGTCGTGGTTGTGATTATGTTTTTGGTTATTTGAGAGGACTATTCATACCCTGTAAGAGATTTTTATTGTGGCAAGGTGAGGACGTTTTTAGTATGTGAGGGTCAGCACTCATGAGTGAAAAAAATATAGAAATCTTCTGGTTTTATCAGAAAAAACTTAAAAGAATGAAAGATTTGCTTCTGGTTACTGAGCTTGAAGTTAAGGATGATTGGAAGTGAGCCACAAAGATGACAAGTCTAACTATGTGTGTGTTTAATGTTCTGGTTGTTTGTGAGGAGATTGGGAAAACGAGATGAGTCATTTATCTGTAGTATTATTTATATCATTTACATCTAGTAATTATGGGAGTCAGTGGAAGGAACTCACAGAGATAGTAGGTGTATGTGTGTGTTGACACACTGACATGTGTGTGACCTGGGTCTACGCACAGCCCCACACGTCACATGCATAACACAGATAACAGCAGAGACCCCTGTTGTGTCAGTGTGTCAGGACATGACCCAGCTGCAGTTCCAGACCAACACACATCTAAGTCCAGTCACCACGCAACCGCTAAGTAAACATCGTGACTTTGTGAGGGAGCAGAGCAGCCGTTTTGGCGATGACTTTGGGCCTCATCTTTGAAGCATGAGTGTCACATGGTCACTCTGCAGCGTCTGTACTGACCCGACACTTTCAAGCTTTCTGCAACTTCATCTCACCTGGAAAAAAAAAGTTCACACTGATTCATATACACTCAGTTTACCTTAGAAAGGCTTATCTCTTTCTCACACACAAACACACACCTCAGAATGCTTATCTATCACACAATACATCACTGCACAATTTCACTTTTATAGAGACGTATATAGTTACTGTCCAACAATCGGGAGCTGCTTCTTATTTCTTTATACTTTAAGTGAATTTATGTAACTGATTAGCACACACAACCAAATGTGACCTCTGCATTTGACCCATCCATAAGGAGCAGTGGACAGCTTTTTGGCAGTGTGACATTCTAATCACGGGGCCAAGTCCCTAACCTTTACACTACCAATTGCTCTGTACTGTGATCAGAGGTGGAAAGAGTACTGAAAATTTGTACTCAAGTACAAGTACTGTTACATTGGTTAAAATGTACTCAATTACAAGTAAAAGTACTGGTGTTAAAAAAATACTTGAGTAAAAGTACAAAGTACTCTTCTCAAAAACTACTCAGAGTACTAATTACTTTTTAACCGATGGATGTTTTATTGTGTCGTCAATAGCAGGCATTCGTTTCGATTCAGCAGTATAAAATATCTACGTTCAAAACACAATTCTCAGATGAACAAGGTATAGAAAGGCAATTTGTTTTGTAAATAAATGTAGATATAAAGCAGGAATTTTGTTTGTTAAAACAATGACAAAAATGTTTTTGAACACGCATAGAACAGTTTAAACTTTTCCCAATACACTGTGAACAACAGGCAGGTAAGTGTCTTAAACTCTTAGACATAATGGCATTTCTGTCACACTTCACTTTCTGAACATTTTGTTCAGTTTCAGCAAGAGCTGGTTTTCTAAATTAACAGAGTGTATCCGGCTTCGTTTTGCTCCATTTTCTCCATTTTGGCTTCTTTGTCTCCAAATCTTCAGTCTATGAATTAGTTTGTACTCCGCTGTGTAGTAACTCCAGACACTTGTGCCTGCAGCTGCAGCGGAGTTTATTCTTTGCTTACGTCATAGATTAATTGGCGCGGTCGCGATTGCCCAGCCTTATTGGCTGCAAAGATGCAGATGAAAGGTTTGAATATTAATTCAAATTGTGGGTGTACTCAGTAGCGACTTTTGATTTTATAAGTAGCGAAGTAGATTACATGGTGTAAATTGTACTCAAGTACGAGTAAAATTACTCACTTGAAAAACTACTCATAAAAGTACAAGTACCCAAAAAATCTACTTAATTACAGTAACGTGAGTATTTGTAATTCGTTACTTCCACCCCTGACTGTGATTTATGAACAAACATGAACAAACCTACATGTAAACACTGTTTTTCAAGACCTCATTAAAAACAGAAGAAAAAACAAATAGGGGCTTTTGGAAACTGAATTGGCAGCTATGTTTTGAGAGCAATATTAGTGAACTGGCAAAATTGTTTCATTGGTGAACTTGGCATTTTCCAGTTTAGATTTCATTTATTCAACGCTCCTCTAGAGCCTGACCGATAAATCAACATACCGAAATGATCAGCAAATATGAGCCAATTGTTGACAAAATGAGCCAATTTGGACTCATTTTGGCCTATATAATGAGATGCTTTTGGCCTTTCTGGGAGAGAACTATATTTCTCTGTTCTAAAAATGCAATGGACATGCTTCTGGAATAAACACTACACGAACTTAATAAGTGGCTGTATTGTGAGTAGACCGCTGGTTGTTGTTATTTTTCAATTTAAATTTGAGTTTTGTCTGTAATAAAAGGGAACATTTGACTGAACTGGAGTGTTCCAGAGAGCCACAAGTGTTTAAACTCACTTTGCATATGTTTACACAGCTGACCGGCCGACAGCCTGCATAATCAACATTCTAATAAAAGGCTTACTGATTATATCACTTCTTAGACAGTGAGTTTGCGATGTGTACCCCCTCCCCCTTGCATTTTAATTCGCATCGGATCTGCATTTATCTAAAATTTGCCTTCGAGTTTGACTGACGGAAATCCGTCATAGAGATGGAGAACTTTAATCGCTGTAAATGACAATTAAAAAATCCATCCGCCATTTGTGAGTGTTATCATTATGTAGTTTGTCCACTAGAGGGCTCCAGCTCAACTGCAGACTTTGACTCTTATTTATCAAAAGTTGCGCTTTTGTTCAAATTTTAAAAAGGATAATGTGCTATTATGCCCTGCAGCATGTTGGTATCCGCCAAGGGTTGGTCGACACTTCACACCTGTAGTTCCAGGACAGGTGCCAGTTCCCGTGAATCTGATTGGGATTTAGTCGTTCAGATAATAAATGAATGAATAATGTATTATTAATTAAAAAATGTCACATAATAAATGTTTGGGGAATTTTATGTTTATGTTTTGTGTTTCTGGAGGACAAATGAATGCTGGCTCTCAGTGTGAGGGTCTTCTCTAATTTTAGTGTGTGGGTTCCTCTTTACACAGAACCAAAGATAAGACCATCTCAGCACTTATTTAGACTCTATCTGCGATCTGTAGTGTCTTCTGGTTTTCCCACACACACACCTCTCTCCTGGGACCACTTTGTACAGAGTCACATACGCCATATTTTTCTGAGAACGATGCCACTATTTTACGTCCTCTCGTCTCTCTATGTATCTGTACAGTATATAGCAGAGATAACAATAAAGTTGACTTTGACTTGACTAATCTTTGACTGTGAGGTTACTCGGCCAAGGTGCTGTCAAAGCTTTAACCTTTACCCTGTTTTTCTATTTTTGGTTGCTCCGCAATCAAGACAGCATCTCAGTAGCACATCTACAGGTCCAGTTGACATCCGTAACCCGTAATGATTGTGCGGTGCATTCCTGCCTGAGGCCAGGCCTTATCAGGGAATGCTGCAGAGACACCAAGGAGCCTTAGTGTGTTTACAAAGGAGGATCAGTAAGTTTGTAGAGTGAATCTCGTAAAAAACGCAGCCTTATCAAGGTAGGCTCAAAGTGCACGCTCCTGAACTTTTCAGAAGAGAGCTTCAATCAGTTTTATCCAACAGTATTTTCTATTCATATTCCAAAAATTGAATAAGTACAAAGACAGACATTAAAATTAAACAGAAAATTCTATGTCATTCCATCCAATGATCAAAGTAAAGTCTATAGCAGTCCGTAAGTCCAGAGAGACATCACCAATGTTCAAAGGAATATTTTGCAGGGCTGCACAATTTAAGGTTTCAGCATCTTCGTGTACTCATGTGCTATTGTTACAGTGCAGGATGTGCACTGTAAAGTAAGACAAATGTAATCAAACATGTCTTGCTAAATCTTTTAGCTGTTTCATGCTCTCATTTTTCCTAGTTAATCTACAGGTAAAGTATAATATAGCATCATTTACTCCAGAAGGGTTCTAAGATAAAGTTGAAGAATTAATTATTCAAAATCCATAAGTCTTCAAAGTAATAGGTTATCATTTTCATTTAAGTGAGTGATTATTTGTTATTGTGAACACACCACAGCACAGCACACAGTGCACCACAATGAAATGTGACATCTGCATTTAACCCATCCACGAAGGAGCTAACAAGCGCCCAGGGAGCAGTGCTTGGGGACGGTACCTTGCTCATGAGTACCTCAGTGGCAACTTTACCAACCTTGGATTCAAACCTGCGACCTTCTGATCACGGGGTGAACACCCTAGCGTTATGCCACCAACTGCCCCTATTTTATTATCGTTTTGATTATAATCCTTTTTTTTATCATTTTATTCTCATTATTATTTTCACTCTCTTAAATTACTCCAGTCATTTTATACAGAAACATTCTTTCCAAATACATCCTTTCAACTGATTCAATCATTCATTATCCAAACTGCTTAATCCCAACCAGGGTCACAAAGCCTATCCCGGGAACTACGGGCACAAGGTGGGCACCAACCCTGGGCAGGTGCTAACACACCGCAGGGCACGCACACTCACACACTCAGTGGACACTCAGTCACACACTTTACAGGGCCAATTTTAGATTCACCAATTAACCTACAGTGCATGCTTTTGGAATTCGGAGCACCCGGAGGAAACCCACACGAAGGGGGGGAAAGCATGCAAACTCCGCACAGAAAGGCTCTACGGCCTTCTCGCTGTGAGGCGGCAGCGCTAACCACTGCGCCACCGTGCCGTCCCCCCTTTTGAACTCATTTGGTAAAATAGCAGTAGCACTATTGCAGTTTAAGAAAGAGGGAAAGTGTTTGTTTATCATGAACACATCACAGCACATCCAAATAAAATGCTGCGCACCTTGTCCAGGAATTCCTCGAATTAACTCTACAGTGTAGGGTTTGAACCAGTCACCATTTGATTACATGTTAGTCAGTCACTCTTCTCTAACAGGCTCTAGATGTCTTTCCAGATAATGGTCTGCTGTGTCTTCTGCTGAGCAAGTTGATTTCATGGGGTTTATCTTGCGCCATAAAGACTAGTGTCAGTCTACCAGCTGATGATGAACTGAGAGCCTTTTCGATGCACTGCTGGAAGTGACTGAATGGAAGGTATGTCAGCTCACTGTATCTGGCTCAAAGCCCAGGAGCACAAGGTGACCTCCAGTAGACAAACAGGGCAACTCCTGTGTTTCCTGCAGCTTGGCTTTTCTCCCTCATAAATGAAAACCACACTTACGCCTTGAAATAATGCCAAATGTTGTTTGCCTGAAGTTCCGATCACAGAAAAACCTGGAAAGCAACTTCAGGGGGCCATCTTTGGAGAACATCCTGTAGAGACTAGCATTTATCGGCACTGAAAATCAATTTAAAAATCAGTATGTTTTAGAAGATGATAAACAATGCGTGTCAACATTCTTTTTCTTCTTTTTTTATTTCGTGAGGGTGCGAATACCTGACTAAAATGACTAAAGCTGTCATTACAAATTTTGACTTGAATTTGTCTGCAGTGATGATGACTTATTGCCAAGAAAAACGTCATGATTTTGAGATAACAAAGGTTCACTTGAGATTGCGACAAAATGATCTTGAGAAAGCGATGTTCGTTATGTTGAGATCACAAGAAACCTGAAGAAAAATAATGTGAATGCATGTCATCTACTGTATCAACTTCCGTAATTTTTTCCGTACTTGTTTTCTCCCCAAATAAAATAAATAAATGTGTGGTACTGGAATAAAGAAGGGATGGTAAGGAAAAACAATTTTTGGCTTTCCATGGCAGACTTAATTAGAAGACAACAGCTACAACACGAATGCAAAAGCCACAACAGAAATGCAAAGTTACAACATGAACGCAAAAGCCACAACAGGGGTCTAAATTATTGGTCAAGGATTACGACACCCTTTTATTGCTGGCAGATAGGAAGGTTAACAGAAAGTTTTGTGACAAACATATAGCAACACTAATCACAGTTTCCTATCATAAAATTGGAGCAGTTGGTAGCGTAATCGTTAGGGCGTTTGTCCTGTGATCGGTTCGAAGGTATCACCAAGACACTTATAAGAAAGCTACCATCCTCAAGCACTGCTCCCAGGGGGCTGCCCATTTCAGCTGCCCATTGCGCCTTCACGGATGGGTCAAATGTAGAGGTCATATTTCATTGTGGTGCACTGCGTGCTGTGCTGTGGTGTGTTAACAATGACAAAAAATCACTTAAAAATGTATTCTGTCGAGCCACCTGGGCCACTGTACATTTCACCTCACCAATTGTCTAATTTGCATAATGCTGTAACATTCCTAGCCCTGGTATTTATTCGATGGATAGAAAAAGCCAGGATGTCTTCCTTAGCTTGTCCCTGCTTGACCTTCTTCAGTAATTGCCCTCTGGTTTAGGAGGAAAAAACCTTTCCTTGCCCCTTTTATGTCTTGTTGACTGCTCTCCTTTGAACAGATGAAGGAGCCGGAGGAGGGCCGGAGAGGATTAGCTACTCTCCACACACTAGGAGGAATCAAGTGAGCTTGTTTAGGAAAGCTTTAGTTGGGCTCTGAGTGGACCGACTAGAAACGTCAAGGGTGACGAGAGAGAGCAAGAGGTAATTAGACAAAGCCTTTTTTAATACCGATCACATAATACCCTCTCTCTCCTTTATCCCTGTAGAAAGAGTCTCTTTGCATTTGATATTAATGGCTGATTTAGGCTTTTTCCATGGCCCAGGGCAGTGACTAGAAATAATTCCTGATGGTATTAGGAATGTGGTACTTGGCAGAAGCCTGAAGGTTGTTATTGCTGGTAACCCGTTACTCAATGTGAGTAATGTATTCTGAATACTTTGGATTACTTAATATATTGTCATGCTTTTTACAACTACATGAATGTAGCAATCACATCCTGCAAATTCTTGTTTGTTTTTCTCTACCAATTGGCTATTAAGCCTAAATCTCCCTGAATAGACAATATATTTACTGTAGAAGAGCAAAGACAAAATTTCTGAGTAAGAAATGCATTCCTGCCCGGGCACTGCTGGATCTGTTGTGCTGGCTCCGGGTCCATTGTGTAGTTAACTGATGCCACCAACATTAACAGAACACTTGTTATGTGTCGAATTACCAAAATTAGAGAGGGGATAGCCTAACATATGAAACAGGAAAAGACCGCCGTGTAATCCATTTATTTCAACAAAGTAACTGTATTCTAATTATCACCTATTTAAACGGTGACTGTAACGGAATACAGTTACTCATATTTTGTATTCTAAATACGTAATGCTGGTACATGTATTCCGTTACTCCCCAACACTGCTGGTAACAATCAATAAGGCTAGAAGACTTTCCGTCCACTTGAACTTGCTGTAAGAATATCACATCACGTGTTGCCAGAGTGGCTTTTCAAGAGAAGATGTCACGTCTCCATTGATGAGAAACAGCTGGTGGTGTACTCATTTAAAAAGTAGAGATTCCTTACAAGGAGAGTGAGTCCAGTACTATCAGAATACAGCTTGAGTGAATGTACTGAAGTATCTGATATTAACATACTTAAGTATTAAAAGTGTTTCATTGCATTAGTAAAGGTTAGTCATAATGTCACCGCTCTCCCCTGACCTTTTCCCTGCTGGCCACTGGAGGGCACCCCTGTCCTGTCTTGTCTCTGCCTCATATGGTATGTCAGTCATTTCCCTCTGTCCTGTTTGTGTGTTAACCCAAATTAATTAGTTAAGCTTCATTATACAGTTATAGCAGTTATACCTTCATTATACAGTCAATCCTGTTCTTGCTCAGTTGTTTCTTCCTGTTTATTTATGGGGCAGTTGGTGGCGTAACACTTAGAGAGTTGGCCCTGTGATCAGAAGATTAAAGGATGCCAGTTTAAGCCCCAGACTGGTAAAGGTACCACTGAAGTACTTATGAGCACGGTGCTGTCTGCATGCACTGCTCCTTCATGGATGTGTCAAATGCAGAAGTCACATTTTGTTGTGGTGCACTGTGTGTTGTGCTGTGCTGTGCTGTGTAGTTTTCATAATTTATTGGTCCAGTTGTTTTAGCTGCTTACCATATTCTGTTTCGGTTGGTTCAGTAATTTAGGATATTGTTTAGTTTAATGGGTTACTTAGGTTGCATAAAAGCCCCAAGAATAGAGGTGGGAATTGATAAGATTTTATCAATAACAGTGCCATTGTCAATTCTGCTTATCAATCCAATTCCTTATCAATTCTCTTATTGAATCCGGAGTAGTTTATTGAGTGTGAAAAAAGTAGTTCTGCAGCAAAAGCAACCATTTTATTTTTCCCAAAAGAGTTTGCACAAGAGTTTTGATTATGCAGAGACATTCTATGGTTTAGTACTATATGGAAAAATAAAGTTAGTGCCAGATGGAAACACTTCTTTATCCATTTGGAATCCATCTGGATATAGAATAAAATTATTTGATAACAAATAATGATTTTCTATATTTTTTATCCTTTAACATTATAGAATGAAAAAAAATTAATGGAAAATGAAGAAATATTTATAAAAAGTTTTGGCAATTTTTGAGCATTTGGGATCATTTTAGCCTATAACTCATTTTTGACTCATTTCTGGGAGAGAAGCACATTTTTGCCATGAGGGCGTTCCATATGAGAGCCGCGGCACAACAGCGCTGTGGACCTGCGTTGGGAATTAATAAATATCAAGTAAATAGCTGTGCTGTGAGTAGAAAGCTGGATGTTTTTGTTATTCACCAGCTAAAATATATGTTTTGTCTGCAATAAATGGGAAGATTTAACTGAACTGGAAAGTTTTAGTGAATGTGAGAGTTGTGTGCGCTAACAAACGCAGCATGTGTGTTTACATCACAAAAAATATCATTTAGTGGTCTTGATTCCTCCTGGTTGAAGGTCAAAGGGGCAGAGAGTGTGACGTAATGTACGTCATGCTGGAAAATGAGAGAATCATTAAGAACAATCGAGAACATTGGAGGTGTACAATTCTGATGTAATTGATAATTTTTTCCCTTCAATTCCCACCCCTACTCCAGGTGGACTTTAGTATGATGCTTACTTAGGACAATACTTAAATACATCAGCATAAATACAAATATTCAAATATTTCACACTACTGAAAAAAGAGTATTGATAGTCATGGGCTTTGAAAGTGAAAGTGTGTGATTATTTGTCATTGTGAAGCACAGCACACAGTGCACCACAACAAAACGTGACCTCTGTATTTGACCCATCCTTGAATGAGTAGTGGGCAGCTGACATGGGCAGCACACAGGGAGCAGTGCTTGGGGACGGCATATTGCCCATGAGGACCTCAGTGATGCCTTTACCAGTCTGGGATTCGGGCCAGCGACCTTCCCATCGCCCTAAGCATTACGCTACCGACTGCCAACTTTGAAGTTGGTTGATGATGGTCATTTGATGGTTGTTGCTGTTTTGTCTCTGAACGAGACAGTTAGTTTTAAAACAAACCTTAACCTTTTACATTTTTGTATAACTTTCACTGGAGTGTACTGCTATTTATATTCATATCTTGTCTTTTTGGAACAGACGAGTGAAGACGGGTGACGCTGCTCGATCAAGTCCAATAGCTTGAAAGGCTTTAAAACAAAGCTTATGTGGGTTACAGGTAAAATAAGTCTTTTTATCGACCAGCTTAAATGACCTTCCAAAGGTCATCATTTAATAAAGGTCATTAAGTCATGACGTTTTATTTCCATGAAAGCTGGGAAGTAAGAAGCAAAATGTTACAAGACAAATTCAGGTGGCGTTTTAATGAACAACAGTAATCCATAACATGCTCCAAAACGAAAAATGCTATCTCTGCTTTAAAACCATTTCAGCTCTCTCCTTCCCAGACTCCATTCAGGACAAGAGCAGGTTGAGTACTGGCAGTGAATAATTCAACAAGTAAATAATACAGCACTGGATCTTAAAAGTTAATGAGGCTTCGTCACAAGCTTTGCATTTCCTTCCAACCAAAGCTGCGTGTTTGCTGCCATGTGGCTGTTTGACAACACAAAATTTCTCCATCTCCTATTGTATGGGGCGTTGTAGAAAACTGGAATCCTCTCCCCTGCAGTGAAAGTTATTTCCAATACCTTTGAAGGGGCATTAAGCGGTGTGTAGCAGCATGTCTTTTTTTGTCTCGTATGAATAAATTTGCGATGTGAAAAGTAATCATTTACGGCGCAGATTTGAGGAACACAACAAGCCGTGTGTGCTGTACTGCTGCTGGCTGAGACTTTGTGGTCGGAGAAAACACCAAGTTAGACCTGATTTAACGACCGTGTGTATACTGCAGTCTCTCTCTCTCTCTCTCTCTCTCTCTCTCTCTCTCTCTCTGTGCTTCCCATTCTCTCTCTCTCTCTCTCTCTCTCTTTATCTCTGTGCTCCCCCTTTTCTCTCTTTCCCTCATTTTCCTGTGACCACCCAACCTCCCCCTTCTCTCTCTCACACACACGCACACACACATGCACACACACGCACGCACGCGCACGCACACACACACACACACACACTCAGTCTCTCTCTTGCTCTACCACACTGGCCTTCTAATCGTTGTTGCAGCTTCACAAATTCCAAAGCCTGAATAAAAGCAATCATCTAGGTTCTATTTATTTTTTCAGATTATGTCCAAGATTTGTTACACAAACCCTTCTTGCGTTCACCTTTTGCTATTATGACCTCATTTGGGATATTTGCATAAGCTTTATGCAGAATGTCTGCCGAGCTGCTTTGCATACATTTCAGGCGTGCATCCGGTGTTTGCTAATGTTCTTTTTTTTGGAGTTCTGATGAGGCTGTCAGGTCAGGGAAAAAATGTTTAATCAACACAACCCTGTAATACGAAACACATACATACACACACACACACACACACACACAAACACACACTGGCTGTGTACTTAGAGAGATGAAGTGTCCAGGAGTAGGAGGCAGGGAGGGAGGCCGGCTTGTAGCCAATCACCATCAGAGGCTATGCGTGTCCGTGTTGGTTTCCTTTTACAGTGTCTCTACAACACGGGCTATTTTGAAGTGTGCACACACACACAGCTGCACCTGACAATCTGCAGAGAAGGAGGGCCGGCTCCAACATAGTGAGAGAGAGGGAGAAAGAAAGAGAGAGAGATGAAAACAGCAACCCAGTTGAAGAATCATCAGTGAGAGTTTCTCTTCTCCAATCATCTCATTCAACTTTCCTCATCTCAGGATTATAACATTTGGCACCATTCCTTACGCACTTCTCCCATTTTCGGGGTTGGGACACTTATCAGTTATCAGAAAGAACGATTCTTGTTGTCAGCGTGAAGTCGCTAGCAGTCTTTACCCGAATTCTCCCTGAGTCAGTTGCCGGTAGTGACTGGAAAGCGATGGGCCACCTGCCCTGACTTGTGTTGTGGCTGTAGGTTAGAGTCCAACTCGGTCCAAACGAGGTGAGGACTCATTCCAAACACTTCCCGAAGAGCCAGGTATGCTCACATCGGTGGCATCCGGACGCTTGGTTTTCCTCCTCCTCTGGCAGCCATGAAGAGGTTTAGCAGCCTGAGAGGAAGCAAGAAACACAAGGACCATGAGGGCAGGGTGGGAAGACGGCGCTCAGAGCCACACGGCCTCCTGAGAAGCAGTAAGATAGTGATGACGATGATGATGATGATGATGATACCATACACTGTAACCAGTAGCTATAAATGTACAGTTATTTACCTACAGTACTTGCCGTATTTTCATAACACAGTCAAATAGACTGTTATCAGTTGCTGTAAATCTACACTTGTTTCCTTACATTACATAACATGGTAAAATGCAGTACCTTTTATACAAAGAAGAAATATGAAAGCTTTATTGAAATTGTTCCAGATAGTACAACAAAATTTGCTGTGCAATACCAAAAATAATACCAACACCCATATCTCTTTGTATTTCTAATAAATTATAAAAGAAAATATTTGAATATTAACATATTATACTCTATAAAATATAATGTATTTTATATTTTTTAAAGAGTAACGGCTGGTGTTTATAAGTCATTTCTTGGCTATTCTTTACACAATGCACCTAATGAATGTAGGATGTCACGCCCACTCCTCTCTCACATCGTACAGTGTTGCCGGAATTGTGATAGCCTGATATCATTCACACCAAGACAAAAAGTAGTGCTTTTTTGTTGTCAATTTCAGAATTCTGAAATCTGAATTTTCTTGAAATGTACACTGTAGTTCTTTGTTTCCATTCTGAATCATCGCAATGCGCTCAGTGCCTCAGAAAATCAGAAAAAAGGCTGAAAGATGCAGACAGCTAAACCAAGATGAAAGAAGGTAAAATGTCATTTAAACTGCATTCCTAAAAAGAGTTTTAATAAGACGTCTTTTCTTCATTTAGGTATGCAAACATTTAGAATTTTGAATTCTAGCAAATATCTGCCCCTACACAACACAGCACAATTATTATTATTATTATTATTATTATTATTATTATTATTATTATTATTATTATTATTATTATTATTATTATTTTAACTAATAATAATAATATTGTAAAAATTTATGCAGTCCTACAGTCTGTTGGCACCTGCCCATGGTTGTTCCCATAAGTTCCCCTGATAGGCTCCAGTCCCCCCAAACCCCAGTTGGGATTGAGCAGTTTGGATAACGAATGAATAAATGAATTAATGCAGTTTTTTAAGGAAAAGCTGTAAATCCCAGGTCATTTATTTGCAAATGCAGTAAAAACTAATAAAATAGAACTAAAGCATGTCACCCTCCCTCCCTCTTGACATTGTTCAGTGTTGCCAGTTTTCTAATTATCGTCCAATTCACAATTCCAAGTCTACCCTCCCTCTAATGTGAGTGAATCTGTGAATCCCCTTGTTTCAAATTAAATGGACTTTACATTGAATTTTGCATAAGGGTCATGAATGAATTTTTTCCAGTTCGAAAGTTTGTAGGCTTAAATGTAGCATTTTGTTTTTTTGTATCTGAATTAGTGAAGGTGAAGTCACATGTTTTGATAATAAGTCCTTTTCTTCTTTTTTCCCCAAGTATTGCTTCTGAAAACAAGCATATGCAGCTAAAATATTTGCAGTAGATAAAAGAGCAAAATACTGTAACAAATGACAATATTATTGTAAATGTCAAGTGACCAATTTTATACCAGCTTACATTGTGTTTTGCCTCAATGTCTACCTTGTCAAAACCAGCAATCAACAGGAAGATCATTATGAACTAGCTTAAAATCTAGATGTACTGTTTTTAAGAAGAGTAATACCAAAGTAACTAGATATTTCCTGGAAAAATGTGAAATTACCGGGATTACTGGCAACACATTTCCCCACTGAAGAAAAAAGTTAAGATATAAAGTAAAAAAGGAGTGTTCGAGTGGATCGGTTGGGTAAAAAATGTAAGTAATTATGTATTATTTTTAAAGTCTAAGTGAAAAATCTGACTGCACCTTGTGAACTCATCAGAGAGGAAAGAAGGGAAAAAAGAGGTATGCAGATGGACAAGAAAAGTCATAAGTGAATATAGAAACTGATCATACAACATGTGCTTTGTCTATATCACAAAAATGGTGGAAATAGTTAATAGACAAAAAAGTTGGAAGAAGAAACGTACAACCAAAGATAAAAAATGCGATAAAAAATACCAGAAAATAACATTTAAAAAAGCATTCTGCTATGAAGAATAGCTTTTTTCTAGCATATTTATAGCATATGTGAAAAACCAGATGTGTTTATGACTATGCAGGTCATGCCATCTTTCTCCATCTTCCCTTCTTCTTTAATTATCACTTCATTGTGTTGAGTTAAATATATCACTTTATGTGTCTCCACCATTGTTCTAGTTATCAGTAGGTGGAGATCTTGCATCTCGATTGTTTCCTTAATCATTATCTAAGTCCTTTTTATATTTTTAGCTATTGATTCTGGAGTCATAAATCTGAGTTCCCAGATTGATTATACCCTATGATCTGTTGTAAGAATAACTCAGGTTTGTGTTCATTTCTTGTCTATTTTTATTCCTCATTCTGTCATTGACCTTTATTTGAGCCCTCCTATAGAGCTGCTGAACTTCACGCTAACCTTTACAAGCTCTCTGCTCAGCATGCTAACATTTTTCATAATGCTAGCACACTCCCAGGCGTCCTTGCAACATTTTAAAAAATGCCGCATCAAGACAAACCTGCTCCAGAACTTCTGAATACCATTTTGAATACCATCCCATTTTTTTCTTATTGACATTTCATTAACTTCTTGGAAATCCATTTGAAAAAAGTCTCCTCTTCTAATTTAAATCTAGATCTCCTCATTCTCTTCTCATGAAAGGATGTGTTTGTACAAAGCTCAGTGACGTATAGTTGGCCAAAAGTCAAAAGGCAGATGCTTGGTTGAGTCGACCTTTTTTGGTTAGTTTGGTGGACTTGAAATCCAAGAATAGACCAAAATAGAGCAAACTAAAGCAAACTATAGCATAGTTTTCTCTTTTCCCTGGTTTATCCAAAGAAGACCGGGACTTAATCCTCCTCTATTGTTAGAGTCTGTTCATAAGTCAGAGAAACATTCATTAAAACAGAAATTATCCACTTATCCACAGGCCACCCACCTTCAATGACATGTTTAATACAGGTTTTACCAAACAAGAGAAAATTGTGCAGTGTCTGGTAATCTAGTTAATAACACACACTCACACAAACACACCTTGACTTTATCCATGTTTCTGGAAGGTGCTGGATTTGAGGCATTCTCTCAAAGCCGTTAGCTATGTGTAGTGTGTACATGGTAAATAAAAAGGACACAGAGGCTGAGCTGGGAGAGACTCTAATTGGCCTCTTTAGATCATTCTGTACATTTAGGATAAATATATGCACTGGGGTGTGGCAATATACCATGACATTTGTGTTATACACATTATATGTTGCATATTTTAGAGAGTAGAACAGGTTAAAAGCCTTATTGTTAAAGTCAAACAATTATCAAAATGTTTCACCTTCAGTTCACCTCAGCATGTATTTAATATAATGTGATATAGTCTGTGTACTTTGTAATCTCTTAAAGAAAAAAAATCCCAATAATAATAGAAGTACATCGGTCCCCATATGGAAAAATCAGTTATACCCCAAAAAGCAAATTCAAAAATTCAGTTGGTTACTGAGATATAAAATTGAGGATTGGAAAAAAAATCTAATGTCTAAAGTCCAACTGCAGGGACTCTTCACCTGCAGACAATTTGGCCTGGTTAATAATAATTTAAACAGAGCAGAACGAATGTGCTTATAATAAAAATGATGGACAAGTTGACAAGTTACTTTTCCACCATCTGTCCGTGAGTAACATCAGCACCTGCACCAACTGCACAATGGACAGTTAATATTCAGGATCATCACAATCAACAGCGGTGAAAATTAGATTGTTTTCACAAAATTATAAGACAAATGAGACAAAAACAATATGATACATACTCATTCAATTATCTTTAAATGGATGGAGAATGCTGCTTAACTTAAAACTTAAAAATACTCCTGATTATATACTAAGCATAGTTTCTTTGTAGGTTCTTAGAAAATTGGGGAACCAAAATGGCTGAATCATTGTGACTGAAGACTTGCCCATGCTTACTTGCCACTATGTGCACTTTGGACGTAAAAATAAAAAGTGTTGGGCACAAAATAGTGGTAAGGCCATTTTTTAATCCACATCTTTTAGAATTTGTGAGAAGTCGGCCCTTGGGTGTTTACTCTTTATCAAATACGGACCCCTTTGACCAAAGTTTGCACATTTCCCGCTTAAGGTTTAGGTACAGACATGGTGCTATTCAGCCCTTATAACTTACATTAATAAGTGGTTTCGTTAAGATGTGAATATGTGTCAGCAAAGTTTTTAAATAGTGCTGAGTGACACTTTTGATATCAGTCTTGCCAGCTAACATTTTAAAACACACAGCTGCACTGTACATGTGGCCTCCTTCTTATAAGCTGCTCTCTAAGACTACAGACAGTCCTAAGTCTACAGACAAAGAGAGAGGATCAGGGCAGAAAGGACCTGTGAGGGTTTATCTTATCCTCTGCAATAGGTGTCAGCAGCAGGGCCTAAATTAGGAAACTGGCATGTTAGAATAGGATCGGCCAGAGAGCTCTGATTAAGCTGCTAAAATGTCAAGAGATAGAGCGAGTGCCAGCTTTAAGGTTTCTCTCTCTCAGTGCTCGGATTTCTATGTCATTTAACACATATCATCCTTCTGGTTTTACTGAACAGACAAATTACGGTTATGTAATGCAACCATAAAAATCAATAATTTCAAAAGACGACTCAGAGGATGAGAGTTTTCAAAACCATGAGGTAGAAGAGGGTTGTCACAATCTAATTTATTATAGGAGAAGAGAACTATCATAATCAAATTTATTTATCCAAGCATATATTTTTCAAACAGAAACTTAATATTAATTTCAACTACCTAGTATACTACAGGATTAGCTAACAGAAATGAAACCATCATTTTCAATAAGAGTGTTCACCTCAACAAGTGAATGTGTTGTTATTAAGATTTTTGTGTCTCCTTTGTTGAGATGCTCATAAAAGCTGAGTATTGAAATGGGAGAAAAAGCAATAATAAGAGCAAATAGTAGCTTAGGATAGATTTCAGATGCATTGTGGAACTCTCTAATTGGATTTGCTTCACATATCCCCCTGTTCAGATGTGTGGGATGAAAATACATCATTGACATGCAATCTTGCTGATAACTGTTGGATACACTTGATTGCTGCTTGCTGTACTTAAGGGTGAAAATGGCCAACATACACTACCAGACAAAAGTTTGGACACACCTTCCCATTCAATGTTTTATTCTTTATTATCATGACTATTGACGTTGTAGATTCTCACTGAAGGCACTATGAATGAACACATATGAAATTATGTAGTAAACAAAAAGTGTGAAATAACCCAAAACATGTTTTATATCTTAAATTCTTGCTTAATAGCCATCCTTTGCTTTGATCTCTGCTTTGCACACTCTTGACATTCTCTCGATGAGCTTCATGAGGTGGTCACTTGAAATGGTTTTCCAACAGTCCTGAAGGAGTTCCCAGAGATGCTGAGCACTTGTTGGTCTTTTTGCCTTCACTCTGCGGTCCTTCTCATGCCAAACCATCTCGATTGGGTTTGGTCAGGTGACCGTGGAGGCCAGGCCATCTGGCGCAGCACTCCATCACTCTCCTTCTGGGTCTTATAGCCTTTACACAGTTCATTCATGGTTTTGATGACTTTAGTGAGAATCTACAATGTAAATAGTAATGAAAATAAAGAAAAACATGGAATGGGAAGGTGAGTCCAAACTTTTGACTGGTAGTGTATATACATCCACACATGTATTATATAAAATTACTGTATATACACTTTGAAAAATACCTTTACTAAAACTCTCTCAAATTCTCACAGTATTGCATTCAGAATTTGCAACAAACTGATTATTATATTGCCCACCACACTGTAAACCTGTAGCTACAATATCTTGTGAAACCCCAAAATTGTTTCAATTTGTCTGGAGTAAACCATCATTGGCAATGTGATTGACCAGTGGCGTTTATGATTCTGTGTCCATGCATCTGCTAGACATTCTTTTTAACTTGTAATTGCAAAAAGAATTTATTGTTGTGGGTGGCACAGTGATGCAGTGGTTAGTGCTGCCGGCTCACAGCGAGAAGATCCCGAGTTCAATCTCCGGTGGTGTGTTGATGCCTGCCCAGGGTTAGTAATCTTTGGTGGACAGTATAAATGTATCATTTGGATGAATGTTACAGTGAAAGAATGTGGAAAATCTGTCAACATTTGGGAATGCACACTATATAGTGTGTATTAAATAGAATATAGAATGTATAATAAGTAAAAGTGAGTGATTATTTATCATTGTGAACACACCACAGCGCAGTACACAGTGCACCACAGCCAAATGCCCATAAGCTTTAACCATTAACCATTAAGCATAAATATCATTTTCCTTCTCATACAGCAACAGGATCTGGTCTTCACAAAGAGCTAAAAACAAGATCACATTTGCTTCTTCCTCTATTTACTTCTCGAAAACTTTTGTTATGTATACAGGCTCTATCGATCACACAACAACGATAACTTCCTTCTTTTGGCCATTTTATGCACTCTGTTAAGACCCATGTCTCTTACCACAGCCAGTATGAATTGTATCTTCGTGAGCAGAGAGTTAGCCTGAGTCTATTCTGAACTAAAAGCCATCTCTCCCACTGAAAGCTTTTGAGTGGCAGGGCAAAGCTGTACATGCAGCATAAAGGACAGTTCGGTTACAAAAGGCATCATCTGAAACAGTAAGTCAATGGCCAAGAAGACAGGCCTCAATTATTATTTTCCACTCTGACTAGGTTGAAGGGCAAGCTTCGTGGGAGAGAAAATATACACTGTATAAGATGCAATTGTTAACACTGGTCCTCGTTCTTAAGAGGAGCTAGGTTCTTAACCATTTGTTCTTAAAAGTTTTCACAAAGAATTTGACGTTCAGCAATGTTTTCTTATTAATGATTTGTTCCTAATAATGTAAAGTGCATAATATTATACTATTTAAATGTCAACTTTCTTAGGACAAGAGGATATTGGGGAATGAGGACAATTGTCATTATTGTGTCCAACTCACTAACCTTTCCCCCAAAAAGTTCTTGAAAGCCACGTATGCAGTTGTCATGAAGATTTTAACATCCACCATCTTAAGATTTGGTCCTATGTAATAACAGAATCTACAATGCTAAAGGGTACTTTTACCCAGTTTTTGTGTCCGCATTTGTGCCAAACTTTAACCTATTGAATTTTCTTCAGTGCGTCCCATACTGAACACTATTGTTAGTGACCTAGTGGGAGGTATTAATTACTGTATATTGTTACTGACACTCTAATGGAGAAACAAACACATGATTTGGGAAAAAGTAAATAAAATAGGCAACATTTGGGCTTGGGTCTGATCGGTGAACACGTTGAGGGGTGGAGGCAAAATTCTGTGCCCTTGCTGTGATTACCATTAAGTTGGTTAAGGGGCAGTTGATAGTGTAAAGGTTAGGGCGCTCACCCCATCATGGGAAGGTCGCCAGTTTGAATCCTGTACTGGTAAAGGTACCACTGAGGTATTCATGAGCAAGATACCATCCCCAAGAACTGCCCACTGCTCCTGCACGGATGGTTTCAATACAGAGGTCACATTTGGTTGTGGTGCACTGTGTGCTGTGCTGTGGTGTGTTCACAATGACAAATAATCACTCACTTTCACTTTATTTGCCTCCAAAACATTTTTTTCCCTCAGATGTATGTTGGTGTTCCACCACAATACTCTAGGTGGCACTGCTATGACTTTCTCTAGGTGTTTGGCCAGTTCTAAAAATGTCTTCAAATAGGAAAATTCTTATCTTAAAATTCTTGTTCTGCCAAGTTCTACTACTTCTTGGCTGACCTCTGATTCCTTTAACATTAAGAGATAAAAGCTATTTACATTTCATAAATGAGGCAAGAATGTCAGCTCTGGTATATTCATCTGATTGTTCTGTGATGCGTCCTTTGATATGCTCCTGAGTGCCACCTTTCACACACATATGTGTGGAATAGTTTATGTTGGTCGGCATGGGTACTCCATGAATATTTCAATAAAATGTTTGCAGTTATCATACAGGTTCATATTACCATCATTTTGCATTAATATAAAGTATGCTTAATTTCTAGCTGTGTCATGCAAATACACTTTAATTGCATTTGAAACATATAGATATTCATTTACATTTTATACTGTTTGTCCATACATTCTTACACACAGTGTAGCTAAGTGTAATGTATGGTGAGTGATTTTGAAGGTGGAGAGAATATCATGCCTTGTCCTCTTGTCTGTTTGTGTGTGTGTGTGTGCGCGTTTGTGCATGTGTCCTGCCTGTCTCACACCCTGCCGTCTCCATCAGACAGCAGCACGCAGGCACACAGACGTAGACATCTGCTCCTTAATTAACCTCAGAGTCAAATGGATGCACAGACACACCAGACTGTTCTCTTCTGATCTGTGTCCTTACACGTATAGTCTAAATGAACACAAGCTGACTTTGGGTGAATATATCTATCATTACAGAATTACAGACCACTTTATTAGGGACCCCTACCTTGTGCAAATACATTAATCACTAATACAGTATGCTGTAGAGGTCGACCTATATTGGTTTTTCAGGACAGATATCGATACAGATTATTGCTAGTTAACAGGGCCAATAACCAATATTTGGAACCGATATGCAACAAAAGAGAAATTTTTCAAACACCAGGCTCAGCTGAAACTGCTCTCTCTTCTTCCACTTCTTGGAGCTTCACGCTGCGCTCGTGTGTGAGTGTGGTGTGAGGACAACAAGGCTTCAGAGTTGATTGGCTCGTGTGACAT
The DNA here is from genome assembly GCA_032718565.1 of Distichodus sexfasciatus. Taxonomy (NCBI): domain Eukaryota; kingdom Metazoa; phylum Chordata; class Actinopteri; order Characiformes; family Distichodontidae; genus Distichodus; species Distichodus sexfasciatus. The sequence continues at coordinate 3,387,951 of JAVGVS010000012.1, forward strand.
ATGGCCTATCAGAGACTGTTGTAGATGGCATCTTAAATGAAGCAGTGAGTTGAGAGCAAACGGCGCAGAGAGAAGAGACGGCAGTGGAGCCCTTTAATATTGGCGCACTTAATATTGGTGTTGTTCAGACTTAAACACTGATACTGATAATGGGCAAAATGCCTAATCTCGGACCCTGATAATCAGCCCGACAAATAATTGGTTGACTCTTAATATGTTGTTATGAATAAGTTGTTAGCCTTTGCTGTTTTTACCACCTGTCATGTCTGACCATAAGACCCCAGTTGATCTTGTGTTATTTACATGTTGGGTGACTTTCTAAGCAAACATGACATTGGCATGTGTAGTGCTGGTACAAGACTATAAGAATTCGGTTTATATGTGTGTTAGTCATATCTAAGTAAAACTTATAATTGCTCAACAGTCCCATAAACATCCAGGCAAGACCAATGGACCACCAATATCTTCTTATGTTTTTCTCTAAAATTCAGAAAAGTCCATGTCACACTTATGATGTGTTCTTAAATTCAGATTCTTTGAAAGTTTGTTATTATAATATTGAATCCCCCTTGTCTTGTAACTTGAAAGGGTGTGACAGTAGTTCATAATTAGCATAAGTAAATGCCCTGCAAATCCCCATAAAAGGGCATGTCATTGTATGACTGTGCAATCATGTTGTGTAATGTAATTAAAATAAGTATGAGCAATAATGAAATAATTTAAATACAGTAGTCGGGTGGTAGTAGTAAGGGGAAGATCAATTCAACATGAAAAATGATTTTAGGGGCCCAACATTGACAGGACCCTGATTTTTTATGTTTATTAATTGTCAAATGCTGCAGTATATTCCCTCATTGAGCCCAGTTTGCGTTCCCCATGCTCATGTGGGCTTTCTGTGGGTGCTTTGGTTTTCTCCCACAGTCCAAAAGTGTGCAGTGTAGGTTGACTGGTGACTCTAAATTGCCCCCTTAAGTGTTGGCGCCTGCCCAGTGTTGGTCCCTGCCTCACACCCGGTCTCCCGATAGGCTCCGGTCCCTGTGACCCAGATTGGGATTAAGCAGTTCAGATAATGAATGAATGAGTGACCTAATAGTTTGCATAAACATACATGGAGGAAAAATTTGGATAATTGGAGTTTTTCCTCAGCATTCTGAGATTCTGTTCGTACCTAAAAACAAATCTAAAATAAGAAATATTGGAGGATGTCAAAATCTTTGTGAAAACTGTACAAATGTTAAGCTCTTAAGAATAGTGGGTGAATGATGCCCATTTTATTGTCAGTATCTGCCCTTGGGAGAAGGTTGACGTTATCATAACACACAAGTTGCCTTTTCAAAGTAAGAGTCACTAATAAAAACTATCTGGTCAATATGTGCATCATTTTTATGTCTGGATTCAATGCAAGGTGTGGAATAGGGGGGTAAGGTTGGTGTTACATGGACGTGTCATTGCTGGGTTACTTTGACTTGACCTAGGGTCATAGGTCAGTGACCACTGAGAAAGTAAGTTGGTGAACCTGTTTAAAATAGGTCAAGATCAGAAGCAGGTTGTGCAGGCGATATTGATGTCACACATCAGAGCCTCACACATACAGCCTTCATTTCAAGGCAAAATCCTACTCAACTTGCAATCAATTTACCCTCTTTCTTGCGCTGGCTGACATACTGACAAATATCATTCTGTTTGTAAATAACATTCATTCATTCCTTCATTATCTCAACCGCTTAATCCCAACTGGGGTCGAGAGGGGACTAGAGCCTATCCCGGGAACTGACGGGCGCAAGGCGGAGAACAACCCTGGGTGGGCGCCAACACACCGCGGGGCACACACACTCACACAATCACTCTCACACCTTACGGGGCCAATTTAGAGTTGCCAATTAACCTATAGTGCATGCCTTTGGCGGAAACCGGAGGAAACCGGAGCACCCGGAGGAAACCTACGCGAACACGGGGAGAGCACGCAAACTCCACACAGAAAGTCCCTACGGCCGTCCCCGGGGTTCAAACCGAGGACCTTCTTGCTGTGAGGCGACAGATTACATTTAAATCTGCAGGTCATTCCCAGCTGTAGTACCAGCTGAAAGACTAGTGCCTGTTTCAGCTTTGGGATGCTGGACACTGAAAATGGATTGGTGCATCCCCATTTTGACACAGTGGATAAAAACACATTAAATTGGCCTCTAAACTGGGCTTTATACCTTCCAGAGCCTGCTGTTTATCGTGAGTGATCACATTTTAATGAGGAGGAGCATGCAGAATGTTGCTAGGCTGCTGTGTCATGGTGAAGTAGCAATGATTCAGCACTGGGTCCCGTCTCAGGCGAGCTGCCCACATATGACAGTTTTGTTTGTCTGCTTTAGCGGCAGTCATCATTTGCATCCGGCTGAAGAATATGCTAATGAGAATGGAGAGTGTATGTGTGTGTGTGTGTGTGAAGTGAGAGAGAGCGAGAGGGTCAGGCAGTTTTCCAGATGACATCATCCTTTAGACCTGCTCTTTTCAGTTCTCTCTGTTTCTCCTCTCTTTAGACAGTAGAACTGCTTTGCTCACTTGTTAGTTTTGTTTCATGCCGATCATCTCTACCAACAACGCAAGAGACCTATTAGATTTCAGCTAACTAAAATCAGTCCTTCCAGGATTTTGCAGGCCTTTTTTGAGATTGTTTGTGGCCTAAAATGCCTGATTTTGCGGCAGCTTTTCTAAAAAATTGCGATGAAAGTTGCTTTATTAAAGTTGTGGGAGCAAGTCAAAGTTGTGGAAAATTTTGCAATTTTGTCCCCATTTATGATTTTTTAACAATTCATTAAAATGAAGGGAACAAAACCACTATTATTTTTATTGACCATTTATTGTAGTTATTTTTGAAGGTAAATGTGAGGCATTTTTATCACACACGTTCCCCGCGTCTTCCAAGCGTAACGTGGAAGTGAGTTTGCTGACATATGGCTCGACATTTTGCAGGAAACATCAATGATTGGTTAAAATGATTGCGGAATAGTTGCAGTAATTGGTAAAAATTGCACGGTAGTAATGAATTTGTGGGGATTGGCTGAATTTGCATTAATAGTTGTGATTGCTACATCATGAAATCCTGGAGGGCCTGTAAAATGAGCAAGGCTACTTTCAGAAGCTACTTTTTAAACAATGTCATTTTTCTAGTAATTAACTGTTTATTTCCAAAGAGCAATATAGTGGTACAGATGAAAGTGACCATATTTTATGAAATGCATTACTCTGAAAGGCTAAACAGATAGAACTTACACATTTGCATGTAGCTTATGCAATCTAAAAATTGAAACATTCTCTGCCTCCAAATAGCTATTTAAACCTTATTGTGATATGACATTACACTGTTAAAAAACTAAAAATTTCATTCTACTTTCAAAATAATGTTTTGTATTTTTTCAATGAATTTCTTCTGACTGTTCTACAGCACAAACATTTATTTCTGGATAAACAGCTTTAATAGTTTTCAACTTTTACTCTGTAGCATCTAGGGTAGCTAATGACTATATTAAAACAGTAGCTTGGCTATAGTTTAGCGACTCGTAAAAAAGTAAGCTGCTGTTTAAAACTTGCTTCCCTAACACTGGTGATGACTTCTCTAGTCAGAAGATATGTGTCCTCCACCTGTCTAGATTTGTTGGCCTTCTGCAGCACGCATTTCCAGCATCAGCAGAACCTCCACTTCCGTTAACGAGGATCTTGTCAGCGCATCACTTTTGAGCTAATTGTTACTCTTGAGACGTCTTCCGCCGTGAAGGTGGGACCACATTTCACTCTCCCTTACATCAGCTAATCGCACTGGAAACTCAAGATTCTGCCTACCTTACACTCAGCATCAAAAGATAGAGACAGAGGGAGAGAGAGAGAGAGAGAGAGAGAGAGAGAAAGTAAGGGAGAGAGACATCTCATGCAATCAGATCCTGTCACAGGAGAAGGCTGCATGACTGGCTGGGTCACACTCAAACAAAAGAAAGCCAAAGCAATCACAGGATCCAATTAAGTGGACCCTGGCGGGATCGATTTTATCATTTGACCACTAACAGTCAGGAGGCGAGTGTACAACACAAGGCAAATTACACAGACCATTTGTGTTAAGGACATCCTAGGGGGTGGGTTCTGAAGACGTCCCCTGTCTGGGTGTTTGCCACGTAATGTAATAATTGCTCGCTTTGGTCCATGAGCCACTGCAGATCTGTTTCTCACCTCCACATCCGTTGTCTCACTTGAACTTGTTGCTGGGATTCGGCATACTTACGTTTACATTTACATCATTTAGCACATACTGTTATCCAGAGTGACTTACAACAGTGCTTCGTAGTCCATAACTGTTCTTCAGTCTCTAAAACTAGACTAAAAATCAACAACTGCCATTGTTAGAGCCATTTTGTGTTGCATGAATGTTTGAATATTTGGATTTAACATTTCATAACTATTTGTAGTAGAAATTAGAGCTATAATGCAAATTTGAATATTTCTGGAACTTTCCATATGAACTTTCTATACAGTGTTGCCTTACGTGTCGTAATCTGATTGGTTCCTCAAATATATATAAAGAAGTAAGACCTTACACAGACGGTAGAAGTGAGTTGAAGCCAAGAACTCAGAAGCAATACAGTCTTTTGACCGTCACGTAAAGTCTATTTGTAGTCCTAAGAATTCATCTTTTGCTTGTAAAAGTTGTAGTAAAGATAAAGACATCAAAAGAGAAGACTGGATTCAAGACTCTTCTCTTGATACGTGTCGTGTGCAAAGAATCTTCGGAGTTCGAGCGTGAGCTGCACTCACAGTCATGAATGCCAAGTTATATACATTAACCAAAAATCATGTTAGAGAAAAGGGGAAGTTAGTGCTCAGACAACAAACATAGGCTACATGTTAGTGGGTTAGTGTTTTTTATTAAAGGAAAAATAGTAAGTATGAGGGGTAGTAGAGGTGTGTCATCAGACAACATTACTTGTGTGACTTTTCTTGTCTTTATCGGACCCAGTTTGTCCCACCCTTCATCAGCACACAGACTCTGGACTTGGATGACGTTAGAATTTATTTGAGGCCTGCACACAGAGCAGTAGGAGACAAAATGGAAGTCCAGCAATTTTGTAGTTCCACCTATCCAGAATACGTTTCACCACAGCAGTTCTCCATAGCTCTGCTGCCCTTAATATAACAGTAAACACTATAGTATTATAAACCAAAACAGACAAAAATAAAATAAAAACAGGAATCTGAAATATGATAATTTCTCCATGACAAACAGACTTCAACATTCTTTTCCTTCTGGTTTTTTCCTTTTTCTTCTTAAACTTCTATCATTGTGATCGTATAGGACATTTTAAAAAGAAACAGGAATAACAAGAACAGAAAGACCGTACATCAAGTAAAGGATAGTATGAGGTACATAAATTACATAGCTTACGTCATCCATTTTATAGAACATGTGTATGAGAAGTTAATGAAACTATCATGAAATTTCTTAGTAAAACTATGAATTAAGTGCTTTACAAAACATAGTTAGCACAAAACATATACTTAATACAGAAAATGCAGCACTGAATAAACAGAGTAAATTCGTAAACACTATATAATAACGAAACAATTACCTGCACACAGAGCAGTAGGAGACAAAATGGAAGTCCAGCAATTTTGTAGTTCCACCTATCCAGAATACGTTTCACTTTGTTAGCACATGGAAAAGATAGCGCACGTGGAAAAAGAGTACATCAGACGGAAATAACGGTATCAAAATAACATGTATACAAACAGAAAACTCGCTTTACAGATCAATCCATGTCTATGATGTTCATTACTCTTCAAACAGCGTCTAACCTTTCACATGAAACAATATTTTTAACGTTCGGTGTGGAGCTACAACAAAAGCGACTCACCCACAGCAGTTCTCCATAGCTCTGCTGCAGATTGCGTGAACACGGGGAGGGATAGCGCCACCAGTGTAACCAATAGGAAGCGCGATCCCATTAACGCAGGATTTATTTAAAGAACCTTAGCGCTGTCAATTTTATATTGTTACACTTGCATGTGGCCTTTTTTGGCCAAACACACCACGGAGGTGACTAGTCAAATGGTAGGAGCTGTTTGCTAAGTGTGCTATGAACAGACAAGACTGGAAAGCCAGTGAAAGTTGCTGCTATTGTAGGTGTTGGTGGAACGTACAGGGTGCCGCCCTGTTGTATTTGTGGATCGCAGTGCTCCAGTGCAGTGATGAAAACACTTCAGATGAGACATTTAACTGAGTTCACAGTGCACCACGATGAAATGTGACCTCTGCATTTAACCCATCCTTGAAGGAGCAGTAGGCTGCTGACAGGCTCAGTACCACCTTTACCGACCCACTGATCATGGGTTCAACTCCCTAATCATTACGCTACCAACTGCCTCATGTATGCAATTACAGTATTACTGTAAATATCGAATTATTTTACAGTGGCATGCTGTCAAAATAAGAGATTGGCTGGCAACTTTGCTGCCAGTATAATACAGTAAATTTAATGCTGAAGTACCTCCACACAGTCTCTGTAAAGCGCAGAGGGTATCTAAAAAAGATCAGAAAGTGAGTGATAAATATTTATACACAGATTGCCGAGTCCTCACCTCTCCTCTGTGGCTCTTGGTTATAAGCTGACCGCTGTGCTGGAGAGGGGACAGCAGGGGCAGCTGGGAAAGCTGCTGGCCTCAGGACCCAGCGAGGTGTGAAATAAGTTTGATAAAACACTCCACGACGCCCAGGCTCTCTGCTTTGTGTCTGTAACAGAGCTGTTAACTGGGGAGATATCCGGACCCTCTCCTTCTGAGTCAAGACTCCTTGTAATTTGGTGTGACTCACTGTACGGCAGGATCAGGGTGGATGTGTCACTCTAGAGCAGGATTAAACTTGACATCATGACGCTGTCACACAACATGCAGTTTCAAGAGGACAGATGATCAATAACATAACTTTGGAAATATAACTCAGTGTAAATGTACATCATGTAAACTGGTGTATACACTGAGTGGAACACTTATTATCTCTTAAATAAACTGGTTTGTAAACTCTATTTTAATATTAAAGATCATTTTCCTGATATACATTGTTGAATATTTTAGAATGTTTCTAAACCATTTCATGTACAGTGTCCTCATGAGAGGGCAACCAGTAGGTTCTGAATTGGCTCATAATCCATGCGTGAAATTGTTCAGTTATATGCAAAAAAACTCCCACATTTTTTCATATATGGGAAGTCTTAGTTGTATTCAATACATATGATAATATTGCGGGCGGCACGGTATGCAGTGGTTAGCGCTGCCGCCCCACAGCGAGGCGGTCCTGGTTTCGATTTTACACAATTAAATACGTCAGTTTGTTTAGTAAATGACAAAAATACACAACTGAAAAGATGTGAAAAGATCTTTTTCCAGTGAATATCATGGAGTGTCAGGCTACTTGGTGTTATGACAAATGTTTCATCAATGTTAATCATCTTCTAGGAAGTGCAAAAAAGAAAAAAACACATCAGCACATTTTTTCGTAGACTGCTATTCCAATATCTATCCCCAGAGTATTGTTTCCAAATTGCACATTCAAATAATATTCACATATTTTTCTATATTTGAATTCTTGCCTTTGTTCTATGTCTCTTCTCTCACTTTCCATTTCCATTTCTCTCCGTTGTTCCATCCAGCCTCTGGATTATCCTCGCCGCCCACCACTCCAACACAAGTGACCAAACAGCCACCATCATTTCCTGTGGAGGTCAACCGCAGCGACCCTGCGCGTCCAGAGGAACGACTTCACCCCCTCTCCTCTTCCCTGGACTCGGGTCAGCGTTTCAGCCTGCCCTCCGCCAAGCCTCCGCTCACGCCCTTGTCAGCGCCGATCTCTACCTCACGCACGGTGAGAATTCACACAGATCTGGTCCGCAGACCAGCCCAAACTTGTTAATACATCACCAATCTTGTTGGTTGCTTAGTATAGTTTTGTTGCCTGTAGGAGGGAAGAGTAGTAAAAGTTTGTGTGGCAAGTTTGGGTTTATGAAAGCCTATGAGCATTTTTAAACAGATTGTTTCTAAAGAGGCATTCAAGTGTCAGAATTCTTGATGGCATAATTATAACTAAAATATCAATTTAAAGAAGTACCAATATTTTGTTATTACAATATTGTAACCAGACCCCATGAACCAATATTTGCATTCAGTTTTTTGGAGGTTCTGTGGGTTTAGAGATGGTTGTGTTTCAAAATATTAAAAACATTATGGGAGACTAAATTAATTTTTATTAGGTGTAATACTTTGCCTATAAATACAAGTGAACTCTTTTACAAACTTTTTGAACTTTTTATAGATTTATATTATAAAAGACAGTAATAAAGGCCAATATACTGCTGAAAAAAAGCTACATTAATATTTACATAAATTAATAGGTTATGCAGTATTGAACAATATTATTGCCATATTGCTGTTACTTAACTCTAACTCTCCTTATAAAAAACAATCCCTCCCTCAGTAATATTTCTATATTGTCCTTTCAAAATCCATTATTAAGTCAAAATATGATCATCTGAGAGGTGCACAGGCTTCAATGCTCATTCTGAGGTGTTGTGACATAAGAAAACTTTTAATCTATTATTAATGAGCCAGTTCTAGGTGAAAAACTTAGCCAGTGTTACTGAATGCAATGGAAGATTATTAAAGGTTATTTTTTTTAAAAACAAACACTTTTTCTGTTCATTGGACGTCCATTTGAGTCTGTACTGCCTCTACACACACTGTAAGTTTGATAAAAAAAATGGTCAGTTGTTTAGTATTAATTTCTGAATGTCAGAAATCGTGTGGTTAAACGAGCCGTTTAGATTTCTTCCCTACTTCTACATCACATTAGGGGACATTTGAATAACTCCACCCTCCTGTCTGAGAACCACCGCCCAGCAGGTAGAACTGCTAGCGCTTCCTGATCCACAATGTTTTCTTACAAGCACTAGTGTAGGAATCATAATAAAGAAGTCTACCAGTGGAGTGTTGTGTTGAACATGTATGGCTGTATGGATGTTGATTATTTTCACATGAGGTAAACTCTCACCGTGCAGAACTGTATAATATGGGACCTTTAGCTCTAACTCCACTTATATTACAATAATAATCCCCCCCTCTAATATTCCTATATTGTCTTTTTAAAATCCATTATTAAGTCAAAATATGATGCACAGGCTTCAATGTGACCTTTTCATGTGGTTCATCTTTGCAATGGAAGATAATTATTAAAACTAACAAAAAACGTATCTACCTGTGATACTGCAAAACCAGTGCAGACCGATGCAGAGTCTTGTTAGTGTCTGTGCATAAATCTTCATCACTTACAGCAAGCCTGTGCGCATTTATCTGCCCAGGTGTGGATTTGTGGATGTTCAACACGTTCCTTAGACCTCTGACCATTCCGTGACCCCCATGGGCTCGGCCCTGTGTCTGTTTATCATGTTCATGGGCCAAAATCAATAAACTGGGCGCCATCTGGGACACTGTTGTCCTTGCCTCCTACCCAGTAATCCAAGTAGGGAGTCATGGATGCTTTGTGCAGATGTGTCATCCACTTGCCTGACACAGCAGGGCCTGACAGTACTCACACACATACACACTCATATTTGCCACTCACGCACAAACACACCCATCTATAAACAGTCACTCATTCGCCATACACTCATTCAGTCGACCTCAGTCATAGACTGCTTCCTCAAAACACTCTCTAGCTGTAATTAGACCTTAGACAGTTTCTTCTTTAAATACAGGTCTTAAAGTAAATGAACATATTGATATATGAACATATGATAATATTATCTGGGATCCACAATAGACACCTTGTATTGTGATATGGAGACAACACTGATGTCTTGTTGTAAATATATTTGTAAAAACAATTAGTAATGATATTCAAATATTCAGGATTGAGCATTTAAATGGCAATTACATACATACGGGACATGAGCAAGTTTGAGGAAGCTGCATTTAAACAGTTACTAGAAGATTAAAGGTCGAGATTGGAAGGTCGCCAGTTCGAATCCCGCACCAGTAAAGGTACCATTGAGGTACTCACAAGCAAGGTACCGCCCCAAGCACTACTCGCTGGGTGATTCCAAAAAGCTGCCCACTGCTTCTTAACAGATGAGTCAAATGCAGAGATCATATTTTGTTGTGGTGCACTGTGTTCTGTGCTGTGCTGTGTTCACTATGACAAATAATCACACAAATGTTAAAAGTAATTTGGCTACTTATAGGCTAGTGAAAAATTAGTTAAGTTGGTAGCCTTACTAATTTTAGTTAGCTCTCCCCAACACTACAGTAAAAATGACCAAATATTCAATACATAGTGGTGGTGGCCTTTCTGTAGGACACCTGCCTGTACCAAGAGGTTGTAGGTTCAAATTCAGCTCTGCCCTACCTTCACTGAGTCGCTGAGCAAGGCTCTTCTGTCCAAGTTGCTCCAGGGGCACCTGTCCCTCTAATTAGGATATGGAAGTTGCTCTGGATAAGAGAGCCGATAAATGATGCAAATGTGAATGGCTGATCACCAGGCGCACATGTAACACAGAAAGTAAATATTTATACCTTTATATGGAAACTAATTAAGTCCCTGTTTTGTTAAACTATATTGCTAAGTGTGTCTGTGTGTGCACTCCTCCTAGACGCTGTGTTGCACCGTGTTGCAATCTTAACAGGAGAAAAACTCAGTGACAACAGAACAGCATGCACTTATTGCAATTACGTACTGCTGGTGTTGATGGATTCCATAGAGTTACTAACAAAAATCAAAAATCACAAAAGACAGAGTGCAAGCATGTATGCCATGCCATGCCATGTTAAATTTATATTGCATAACACACACATCCTAAAGGCACAGTTTTTCATTCGCTTATTAAGAAGGGAAGGGAATGAAATCTAACTTTAATCAAAACTTGCAAGTTTCCATCTTTTATATCTACCCCACTCATGTTAGTGTACCACACCCACTTAGTCATGCCTCTGGAATTTGGCCTTTACTGGCCCTACAAAGACTTTCTACCGTCACTACATGCTGTACTGTGAAGGACATGATTGAACCTTTCCATTTAACCTCAAAGAAGTCTTCGTGACAGAGCATTAAAGGCAATTTCTGTGACACAAATGCTTGCAGAAACAACATTGACTTATAAAGAAAGAAACCTTTTGCATTCAGGGCAATCATGTTGATTCAGTAAATACAAATTCATGTAATATTTGTTGGTTCAGAAGATTATTTTTAAGCATCTTATCTTTGGCAGCCATGGACATCTCATTTTCTCGTTCGGAAATGTTAAGGAGAGCAAATGATTCAGTGAATTCCCCATGGAAAAAATGGAGACTTCCCGCTTGTAATTGACATGGCAACTCCCACTAGCCAAAATTATCTCATGTTGGTTTCCAGATCTTTGATAAACAGGTGTTGTGAAATATTGTCTCAAAAGCATAAAATCCACTATCTAATGGGACAATTCCTCACTTGCTTACCAGATTCTAGCAAAATACAAAATATGTGAATCTAAAGTGAAAAGAACCCAAACATCATGATTCTTTAGAAGTGCTGCAGCAAACTGCTATACTCCATAATGTGTCTCAAATAGATGACTGCCTATGTAGGGGATGAAATATATTGCTTTACCACCAGTGTACTACCTTAGTTGGTCACCAGGTAATGCTGTTCTTCAAGTGAATCTGCGTGTTAAACCTGGAAATATTTTGTTTAGCACATGCCCTTATCCAGAGTGACCCTATCACAGGTAAAGTCATATTATAAGAGTAAAAGAGAACAGGGAAAACTGGGAGTCATATATAAAGTGATACATATTGTAACTTCACTTTATACTGAACATGAGACCTGTTTTTTACTCAAAAGAGAAGACTGGTTTTCATTTAAATGTCTAGTTGAACTCTGTAATAAAAACGTCAAAAGTTATTTAAATTGCTTTTAATGATTTTACATGAATGGAAGTGATAGCGTGTGAAGTTGTTTCATGTCAGTCACTGACTGCTGACTTGAATTGTATCGAATCGTATCGTATCGTGATATCGACAGACATCGAATTCGCTCTATTGAATAGATATAATATCGTGACGACAGAGTAAATACGTACTCGTTTTTCCCTAGGGCCCTACACAGGGTGTAGGTAACCGTTTGAGGCGTAGGGGTTGAAGCCAGCAGGGGGCGGGGCTCCAATCATAATTCACTTTAGACGCAGCAGCAGCACACGAGCGGAGCGCGGCGGAAAAGCGAGGACGGCGCTGGGCTTCATCGTGAAGTGCTTTTGCGAGGTTCCTGTTCCGTGTCACAGTTGCTGCGCTTTTTCTCTTTAAGCCGCACGCGAGCATCGTTTCATTTCCACCCCGTCAACATACCGACAAACGGAGCTGGAAGGCGGCGCATGACAGTCGCGTGTAAACCCGCATCTCAAACAACCCGAAACCCGTGGAGCGACATCATTTGACGCCAAAACGGTTACCGGCCACTACGATATTTTTGAGCCGACCGTCAGCAACAGGGGACTTCCGCCGGCTCGAAACGGCGCCGGTCTCCCCGGTCCGCTCAGAACGTACCCGCGAGGAGAACCGGAGACATTTGCAACCTTTTTCCTCTCAGCTCCTGACTCTGTCCCCGTCCCTCTCGCCCACAGGTTCACGGTTTACCGGAAGGCATGTTGGAGAAACTCGAGCTCGAAGATGAAGGTGAGTTAAGCCTCTTAAACACGCGTTGACTCCGTTGGCGTGAGGCATTTTTTCCTCGTATTTCCGCGCGCGGTGTTTATTAAAGCGCTACCGTGCGGGCTCGTCGGTGTAACGCGCGGCTTGTGCCTGGTTACGGGGTAACGTAGCTCGTGAAGGCGATGCGGATTTCACCGCTGCGTGACATGAGCGCTTGTAACGAGCGCATCATACAGCCTGCAGGAGGGGTTGCACGGTATTAGGGGGAAAATGACATTGCAATATTTTTTCGGCGTTCAGTATTTATTTCTCACATAAATTGGGATGTGAATAACAGTTGCCATATATTTTGCAGTATATGAAATGTAATGGCATTTCCAGGTTTTTGTAATCCCGTACGTTGCGACGTAATACAAATCGTTTTCTGTAATATATATTGCAATAAGGAAAAATTTAGGAATTGCAAAAAAAATTACATTGTAATATGGAAAAATTACAATGCAGTGTTTCTCTGAAGTAAAAATTGAACATTTGATCTTGCAATTTTTCTAACATTATGTTATCATATAAAACAAATACAGTACAACATTTATTTCCACCATATATAAATTGTGATATAGGAAAAATACAATATTTTTGGCACTGTATAAACATTGATATTGCTATTTTTCTTCTATATTAGAAAGGCTTTGCACTATTTTTTTTATATTTATATATAAATTGCAATTAAGAAGTTTATCATTATATTTTGTAAAAGGTTGCATTGTTGTGTTTCTTCCATGCATTTAGCAAAAATAAGAGAAAATTAAATATGCAGTAAATATTAAAAGAAAACTCAGTGTTGTGTTATAACAAGTCACCATGCAAGAAAAAAAAATCATCAATTGTGGTAATATATTGACTTGTTTAGTCATTCAAGTTGTGAAATGGTCTTATTGCATTAATCATAAAAAGTTACATCAAGTTGCAGCGTTAACAACAGAACAGTAAAGGTGAGACTGTATGTCTTGTAATTTCATGTTTTGTATTTTGGCTAAAATAAAAGCTATATGTTTTAATCCATGCATGCAGATCTGAATGGATTAGACAGTAAATGCACCACAGTTAGTCTACATAAAGACAGCACTGCACTACATTAAGTCTTGCACTTTCTAGAAAAGTGAGGGGAGAGGGAGTGATGGTGTGAAGATGGGTGTAAAAATCTTTCCTGTAGTTCTTGGGGAGAAAAGCAGACATGTGGTTTTCCTCTGGAGCTCCTTCTGCCTTTCCCTTCTAGGTATGGTGGGTGTGTCCTTAGCTGTCTTTTTCTCCTTCTAGGGCTAAACAGGTTTTTTTGCTTTTTTGTTGGTAACTACTTTCCATCTTGTAAGCCCTTAGTGTTAAGGTAAGGTACTGGCAAATCCCTGGACCTTAGGGGATAACAATCTAAAATTATTCAAAGATCTAAGATCTCAAAAATGTAGGGCACCGAGCAAGTGCAGTATTTTCTTACGCAGGGATCGATGAATGCACTTTCCTGAGTTTACTATAAAGACTAGGAGCAGACGGAAGCTGAAAGCAAAATGATAAATTTTGGAAGCCTGTTTGGAGCTTTCGAATTGTGGCAAATTTTAAGACTGGGATTCTTGACTAGGGGTGTAAATCACAAGATTCATCATGATACAATGTTGTTTTGAGTCCGTGGATAACAATTTAATGTCTGCCAATATGGCAAATTCTGCTGCAGTATGATTTTGATTTGATTCAGTTCAGGAGTCAGCAATCAATATGAGACTATATTATATGCTGATTTGACATACTTTCATTGATATCGGATCACAGAAAGCAACTTATTGATCACTTTATCCATGTATCAATGTAGATTGATGTATTATTACAAGCTCACTCTTGCTGTGATGAAATTTCGGTTTTTGAAATAATCAGCTGTTGCTTTTAGGTTTTACTGCAGATTTTTCTTCTATTATAAGAAGTAGACGATTTTGCGGCCAAGGTACATTTATTCTTGTGAGTGAGTTTAGAAGCAGCCAGGACTTTGAAGCTCAGTGCAGATCGATTCTTGCTTGCCATCCTGTTTGAACCTGTATGCAGTAATACCTGCAGCCTGCTTATAATGTCACCAACTGGTTAGTGAACGAGATCTCTACTTCTAGCAGGAGATGGTGGAGATGAACAGCGTCCAGCAGAAGGCTTAATGCCAGATTGAACATTTTGCATAGGTGGCATTCAGCTGGTTTTGGTAAAAGCATGATGTCTGTGCAGTAAAAACAAAAAAACAGCAACATTTATATGCTGCATTGATTATAGAAAGTTTTGATAGCACCTGTCTGTGATTGGCTGACAAGGAAATTAGCTCATTTGTCCTTGGACTAGGGGTGTTAATCACAAACTTCACCAGAATACTACATATCGATTCAGTGTCTGACAATATTACATATTCTGTGGTAATATCATTTTGATTTTATTCAGGAGCCAGTGCTTGACATGAGACAATATCATAATCTGATTTAACACAGTCACGTCTATTTGTTTCCAATTACAAAAAAGCAACCAAAATATAATTTGACAATTTTATTGTTCATTGAGCTGTAGCCCACAGTTGCCTGTGTTATTGTGCTTAATAAATATTTTGACAGTACCAGCTGACGTCTTTGTGCTTTCTTGGTGAGAGACATTGCAATATGTACGATGTCCGATTTTTGGATTGTTGATCAATATGGAAACTTTTGACCATATTGCCGTCTGCAGCACCGGAGAAATTGCACATGGAGACTAAATAGCTGAAGCCAAAGAAACAGTTCAAATTGTTTGGAAAGAACTCATTTGTCTCATCTTTAGGGTATCACAATGTGTTAAAACTCAGAGTTGTCAGGCTCCATTTTCTAATCTTCGTTCTGTTTGTATCTGTGTGAAAAAAGCCTCTAAATGAGGACATGTGTGGACGCAAGCAGCATCTCTCAAAAAAGTTTGAAAGTTTTATGTGCTCAGACGGGGCTACAAAAGTGACATTGCAGCGGTTTGAGTGGTGCATAAAAAGGGGGCGTATGTGGTCAAAAGGAGGTTCTGAACAGCTATGGCGCAATGCTTTTAAAAGCTTGTGAAAAAAGCGTAGTGCGCCCGACAACAAAGGGAGCATTCTGCACTAATTCGCTTCTCTGAATAGCTTGGTGGACATTTGCCAGGGTGTCATGCCTCCATGCTAAACCCAAGCTACTTTCTTTTGCTCAACTGTTTGACTATTTTGAGAATTCTTTTGATGTGCCTTCGATTTGTTTAAAAGGACACAAAAGGGCCCAGTGATGTAGATGAGAATAAAGCTCTGCTATGTTCTTGGTGCCTTTATTTACCCCTCAAGCTTTGAACGGCAACTAACAGGTTAAAACGCTGTATGTACCGTGGAGCCAGAGCAAGCTTGGCCTCCCCAAAATGTTTACCCAAGAGCCACAACTGAACGCTGCCCTCTTTCAATTAGATTTCTTTCCATGAGCTAATCTCGAACAAATCTGATACGTTTCTGTCTGAGCGCAAGGATCTTTCTGCAGCATGACTGGTGGATCGCTGGCATATTAACAATATGGTCTTTAACTGCTCTGTTAATTTGTCTGTGTTGCTTGAAATGCAGATTGTTTTGTTCTAATTAATGATTGATGATGGATTAAGCATAACTTTGCCCGGGGCACTTTGCTTGTAGAAAAAGCTACAATGTGGTAGATCCAGGAAAGGTGGAGAAATGTGTAATGTGTATAAACTGTTAACTTTAAGTCTGGGCGATATATGAAGGTGTTTTTTTTAGGTGGTATCGATATACTGTATTTTGGAAAAGGATGAGATGATACTGTTCATATTAGTATAGGTTGATGTTCCGTTCTGACCCTTTTCCTCATAAAGCTAGGCCACTCTAACTCATCAGTATGTTTTAAAATAGTCGAAACCCATATTTGAATCATTCTAGATTTGATGTCACTCTGTCTTACATTATCAGCTTCATTATCAAGTGGATAGATACAGTATGTATTCTATGGGTGTTGAAATAAATCACATAATCGATGCATTGTGATGTAGACGTGGATGATTCTGCACGGATGCAGTGACAGACCATGATCGATTATACAGGGAGTTTTCAACTGGCGTTCTGCTGGACCCTAGTGGTCTGTGGCGGCAATGCAGATGACATGCAGTCCGGTTTCACTACTGAAATCACTTTTTAAAAATTATTTCATTTATTTTTCACAACATTTCTAGATGTTTTGCCATCTTTATGAATAATAAATGTAATGCAAATACCAAAACAGTAATAGAAAAAACCTCCCCCCCACACTCAGACTGCTTAGTCTGAGTAGTGGTCCCTGGGACAGAGGTATTTGAAAACCTCTGGATTATGTCATTATGACGTTGGCGATTTTCTGACTACAGCATAAAAATTCTAGTTAAAAGAACACCAAGGTAGTAACTATGGCTCCCTTATCTGGAATCTGTATGCAATATGGAATAATGTAGAAAAATTCCTGGGATGCATCAAGATATTGTATCGAATCCAATCGTTGACCTGATAATCGTAATCGAATCGAAACGTTGACCTGATAATCGTAATCGAACCGAAACGTTGACCTGATAATCGTAATCGAATCGTGAGACCAGTGAAGGTTAACACCTCTAATATATTCAGTATGCACCACGTATCATATCTTCATGTACCTAGAATTAGCATGATAAGGCAGTCATCTCAAGTTAAATAAAAGG
This sequence comes from Distichodus sexfasciatus, assembly GCA_032718565.1. Taxonomy (NCBI): domain Eukaryota; kingdom Metazoa; phylum Chordata; class Actinopteri; order Characiformes; family Distichodontidae; genus Distichodus; species Distichodus sexfasciatus. The sequence continues at coordinate 3,405,390 of JAVGVS010000012.1, forward strand.
TGTTTCATTAACAAATTGACACCTTGCATACCAAATCAAAACTTTTCTTTAAGAAACTGACGGTGAAGCGCTGCTGCCTGACGCTGATCCGTTTGGACTGTAAAAGCACAGAGTGTGCACTGCAACATGCCCGGCCTAATTAAACAAATCAAGCAGCCGTCTGCACGCTGTCTGTTTTCTCTCCAGTTTCCCGTTAAACCAAGATACCCAAAGGGTGATAAAAGGGCTGATAAAAAAACACAGCACCAGACTTTCACAGGCCTTGTCAACTGGACCAGTTGGCATGAGGTGAGCCATCCGGTCAGTGTGGGCCGGTAAATCACACGTTTCATCCCAATCCAATATCAGATCAAGTATTCAGTGTCCATCGATATCACAGAGTCTGCTAAGATACGATTTTGAATTAATTCAGGAGCCAGTCAATATGAGTGAACTAAAATATCATTTGACATTTTTATTCCTAAGCTCAACCAGACATTTAATTAAAAAACGACCCCTTCATATGAAGTGATATTACGGTATGTAAGATATATTATCGTTGATTTCATTTTGTATTGATGCCATGGGTTTGATTAAGGACCGAGCAATTAATTGAAAATTAATTGAAAATACTTTGTATAAACTTCTATTAATCTTTTTCCCACGTCCTTGTCTTGTCACTTAAAAAACATACCGCTGCATGTGTCTCACGGCCCACCGCCACCTTTCTGTGTGCTTTCAGTTATTTTAAAATGACAAAGATGTGCACTTTTTTATTAGAACAAATATCCCAGCTATCCCATTTGAGGTCATATCGCCCAACCCTAGCTCGTTGATCACTGAATCGATGTAGATTGATGTATCGTTACATCACTAGGTTGTAGCCAGCAGTTCACTGGAGTGCTCCTCAGACATTATCTCAGGTTTTCTCTGGAAACTGAGCCTCAATTCAAGTGGCATCTCAAACGGAAACGTACGGTGTTGGCTCGTTCCCTTCACTTCTTTCCAGAAATCGATTGGCGCCTCGAAGGAGCCAGCCGTCTTGTCTTAGGGCCTCCCAACGCTGGCGGTTTCAACCACACAACAAAGCGGCTTCTCTGTCTTCTGGATGCTTCCCAGGAAACTGTTCAGGCTCAGGGAGCGCTACTGGAGGAATCTCCATGGACACCGGCACAAGTTCGACGGGTTCAGGTTCACTCACGGATTTGTCACACGAAAGCTTGGCTGCTTTAGCACAGCGGATTTTTTACTCTAAACTTTTTTGTCACTTCTATGTTGGTACAGTCAAAGAAGGGCTTTTATAACTTGACAAGTGGCGAGAGTGGCCCCTCTTCATCGTTTTCTGACAGCTCACTAACACATCTTGTGTGCGTTAATTGAAACAGTTCTAGGGGTGGTTAGGCATTCAAGGGAATGCAATTTTGAGCAGCTGTCTTGTGTTTTTAATGTAGTTTTGATGAATAGTATTGACCTGTTTGCATATTTTGTAACAAGTCACTGTACCTGTTTGTCTCATTTCCTTAGGTAAAAAAAATAGGGGTGGCTCAGTACTTTTGCATGTTACTGCAGATGTGTGAAATTGGTGTGGTTCCTTTTAGAACCTCACTTGTATGAAAATCCAGTGTTGGAGTGCTTCTTTCATCCATCTATCCATGACCATCACTCTCAAAATCTTAAATAAGATCTACAGTTTTAAGCGTCTTTCACCATTGTGTTGAACTTTTCTCAAACTTTCTGAGAAACTTCACATTTTTTGAGAAATTGTAGCTGCTGAATGAACTGCTTGTTTTCTTCAGTTTATACCTGTATATACAGGGAGAAAATGTCTTTGTAAATTAGAGGTTTTGTATTCGAGGTGGGCGGCACAGTGGCGCAGTGGCACAGCCAGAAGGTCCTGGGTTTCAGCCCCGGGTCGGCTGTAGGGCCTTTCTGTGTGAGTTATTGTTACACAGTGCAACTGTTGTTTACAGTTTATCCTATACTGCTGTGCTTTTGCATTCTTAAATCACATCCTATAATTCACAGGTATTTACTGTTTATTTATATCTTTTTGCCCTTTAGTTTTTATATTACTCCGTGTATATATACATATTTAACTTTTTATCTTTTTATTGCTATATTCTGTTGTCTTTTTTGCTGCTGTTACATGCAAATTTCCCACCTGTGGGACTAATAAAGGCTTATCTTATCTTAGTTTCATCTGGGTGCTGCAGTTTCCTTCCACAGTCCAAAACCATGCACTATAGGTTATTTGGCGACTCTAAATTGGCCTCATAAGCTGTGAATGTGAGTGTGAGTGTGTATGTGTGTGTGCCCTGCGTCTGCCCAGGGTTGTTCCCCGCCTTGCGCCCTTAGTTCCCGGGATATGCTCCGGTCCCCCTGCGACCCCAGTTGGGATTAAGCGGTTCGGTTAATGTATGAATGAATGAATTTCACATTTTGTCTGAGGTGTTTACATGAATAGTGCTTGAGTGTCAGTCTTTAGGTTTCAGTTTGTTCAAATCTCAGGATTTACCTGCGCTGCTGTTTCTATTCTAATGTCCGACTGTGAACTCTGCTCCTTTCCTGAACTAAACCACTATTTTTGCTCTTTCTCCACAGCCGTCGAGGAGTCCGAGAACGACATTTACATGCGTTTCATGAAGTCCCACAAGTGCTACGATATTGTCCCCACCAGCTCCAAGCTAGTGGTCTTTGACACAACGTTACAAGTAAGTACTCTTTAACCACCGATTTGTTTCTAACACGAACAGAAACCGTATCGGTCTCAAGTGAGTTTGCTACAGCCTTTTAGTCCTCAAAGTGAGTTAATAAGAAACCTTTTGTTTGTTGTTTCATCAGCAGTTGATTGCAGGTGGAATGTAAAAGCTCTAACCTTTGAGAAGCAAGTCACTGACATTTGCCATCCAAATTTAAGTTTGCTTTTTTAGGCATCATGCAAATATAGGGTGAGTCTCTAAAAGCAGAAGCTCTGGCTCTTGTCATATACATTAATTTCTTCTCGGTTCTCAGTAAACAACGCAGGGCCGGTAGAAAATGTTTTGCCTGCAACGTTAGTGTGACATCACCCTTGGACTTGGTGCATGCCAGCTTGTCTGTTTCTGACACAGACGCTACCTCATCTGTCTTTTGTCCTTCTTTGTGTAGTTACTTTCAGTAGAGGGCAGACGGTGTTAATTCGAAAAAGTAGAATTGGAAATGGTGTAACTTCGTCATTAGGTTCATTTGTCCGGATATACTTTTTTTGTCTGTCTTTCTGTATATTTTCTGAATGCTTACAGATACGGACCAAAAATGTAGCATTACCACCAGAACATCTGGGGCCATTTTAGCAAGCAGTCGGTTTTTGAGTGAAAATGTCAAAGGAACACGTTACAGTGTTTACATGAAATAGGAACGAAAGCGGAAGTGCCCAGTGATGCTTTTCGTAACTTAGCAACAACAAGCGCAGAGAAAACTCCCTAAAAGTGAGGTTTTGACAGCTCTCTGTGCAAAAAATGCAGCACCTATTTTTAATACAGATCCTATGAGCTTCAGCATTTAGAACGCTTCAAGTTGAAATCTGTTCAACTTTTAGAACGGCGCTGGGTGAAAGTGAAAGTGAGTGAGTGAGTAAGTAAGTGATTTTTTGTCATTGTAAACACAGCACAGCACACAGTGCACCACAACGAAATGTGACCTCTGCATTTAACCCATCCGTGAAGGGCGAGTGGGCAGCTAACAAGCGCCCATGGAGTAGTGCTTGGGGACGGTACCTTGCTCATGAGTACCTCAGTGGTAACTTTACCAGCCCTGGATTCGAACCTGCGACCTTCTGATCACGGGGCGAACACCCTGCAGCAAATCAGAACGAGTGTTGGTGACATTCTTAATACAGCATATGTAGCCAATGTGTTATTTACATACAAATATCTGGTTTGGAATTGAAAGCTAAATCTCCCTGTCTATCCTCCTCAGTCTTGCATGCCTAGCCAGCAGCCTCTCCTAGCAGCATATACACTCATCCTGTACTCCAGTCATGCTCAGTTGTCCTCTGCTATCACTGAACCTCTTTGAAGGCCTCCTTCGATATGCTGATGTGACCCCTAAGGGCCACATTCAATTAAAATGCTCCTAAATGTTAATCAGGTTTGATGTTTTATCTCTAATCCTCCTTGTCCCCTGGGTTCTGAAGCCTTAGAAACAAGAAAGTGCTGCTTCTCCTAGGCTTTTATTGTCACAGGATAAGGACATCGAAGCAGCAAGCCGACACCCTTCACACTCTCGCTGGCTTTTGTTGCTGTTAAGTTGTGGATTTAGGAAGCAAATTAGTTACGTTACTTTCTTTACTATTTTCTTTGCTAAATTTCCTACAGGCCACGGTGTAGGTAATCTATATTTTCTGTATTTTCAATGCTAACTTTTCTTTGGAGTTGTCTGGTTTTCTGGGATGACATTTTTAGGATACAGTATTAAACTTTTGGTGGAACAAGGGGTTTAAGTAGAGCATATTGTCTGTGGTGGCACACTTTTTAAAAGAAGACCTCAGGAACAAGCTCAGACCTCCTCCACTAGGTTTCAAACCCTCTTTGCATGTAGATACTGATTAAAAAAGCTGTAATGATAATATGAGTCTTTAAATGTATGTGATTGTGAATCTTTATTTACTTCCTGTGAATTAATGAATTGCAACCAAAATCTGAATTCTGTTTCGTGGTTAATATTGAGAGTGATCCATTTAGAAACAGCAATCATATCACCCAGCTCTAACTAGGGCTCTGTCTCATTGAACACGATATATCTTTGGCCCAAGTGACAGAAATGAAGTGCCAGAAGAGTGTATGCTATAAGTTAGTCTGATTGTTTTTTTATGTCACGTTGCAAACAACTGCTTGTTTCCACTAATTAAGGCAAATTTCTGCTGGGGCACCCATGAACGTCGCAATGTGTCATGTTGGCATCAAGCACTTACGGAAATTTACCTTGTTCCACCAAGAAAAAGTTGATTAGTGTATCCTAAAAATGTAATCCCAGAAGGCCAGAAAACGCATTCGAAAGCATTCGATATTCGATACTGCCAAGTCATAGGTGCTTCCCAACAGATTTTTCTAAATGATTGATTTTTGATTTTTGAACATTACAGTTATTGAGTGTTACCCTGATAACAGTAATGATCAGTTCTTTCTTGCCCTCGAAGTTCGCAGACCAATTATCGACCAGGCCGATTATTGGGGGCTGGTATTAGGCATTTTGCTGAATATTGGTGTCTGTGTTTACTTTTGACCATTACCAATATTAAGTCATTACAAGGCGGCCAAATATGGCTCCACTGCCGTCTCTTCTTCATTTAATGTCCCGTCTACAACAGTCTCTGATTGGCTATATGTCACACGAGTAGTAGCCACTCAACGCTGAAGCCTTGTTGTCACTCACACCACACTCACACATGAAGCTCAGAGAAGCAGAAGAGAGGAGAGCAGGGGAGACTTTCAGCTGAGCTTCATATCGGTCTGAGTAACTAGCAATAATCGATATCAATATTGCCCCTGAAAAACCAATATCGGTCGATCTCTACTGTAAATATCATCAATTATTACAGCTGGAATATTTTTCTAATGAAAGAGTTTGTCTCATTTTTATTTTTTAAATAATTTAAGGAAACAAAGATGTTGTTACTTGAAAGGGCAAAGTCACGTGACAACACACACTTTTAAAAATGAAATAAATAGCCGACAAGGGCGAGACTACAATGATTAGAGATTTTAAATCTTGCTTTTGTATTCACTGCCCAGCCGTAATTCAAACCTAAAAATACTCTTATCCCAGGTACAAATATTTAGCTTTAAAGGCAAGAAAGGTTAGCTTCTTAGATAAAATATAACTCAAGTTTATCAGTAAAACAGATCTATTCTCCAGATTTATTTACCTCACTGTTTTACCTGCAAATGCTGTGTCAAGTGAGCCTTCAGGCAAAACTGAAATGGAAACTAATTTGGCTTGAAATGAAATTGCTAACAGCGTTACAAAATCAATGCTGAATGAATATTAAGACTTTATAAAGACAATTTCAAGATATTTTCAAAAAGGAAAGAGTCCAATGGCAGTTGTTTTAAGCTTGCAGAGACCTTCAGGTTTGTAGACTTGTCAATAAGAGTAAATATTTGATGTCCAATGAACACAGCTCTCTTTAAAATCTTCCTACTCGAACAGCGTCTATTGTTTTTGCTGCAGCAGCAGAGTGATTACATGGTTGATCTCTGACTCATTGTGGTGGTATGCCGACTGGCATCAGCAGGGTGGAACGAGATCGTGCTCCCTCCCCTTTCCCATCCAGAAGTTGTTTTCATATATCTGAGGAAGAGGCCCCGGGCCTGGGCTCATTGTGTCCCCCACCATGACAACATTAAACTTTAATAGTCTCAGATTGAGCCACAGCAGCACCTAAGGAGGGAGAGGCGAAGCCACGATGATTTATTCAAGAGAATCGTGAGATGTCGCGATTAACGCTTTGTTTGGAGCCTTTTAGAGACGACGCTGATGGCGTTGGAGACACACGGCTCTGCTTCAGTCTGATATGTTTTAGTAGATGTCAATGTTCGGGGAGGGACAGGGAGGAGAGGTAATTATTCAGTGTGAAATTTTGTCTTCATTAGGGCTTAGTGGCCAGTTTCTGACCCCTTCTGACCAGGTATTATTTTTGGGAAGGCTTGGGCTGTTCTGGTACTTTTTAGAAAAAGTATTGACAGAAATGTAAAAAAATTACCATCATGGACGAGACTGTGCCATTTAGAGCTTCTGAAAGTTGGCTGTGATTAATTGCCCGGTTCTGCTTGTCATTACATTTGTAAATGAGTGCGTGATTGTCATTGTGAACACAGCACACAGTGCACCACCGCCTCTGCATTTGCCCCATCCGTGAAGGAGCAGTGGTCAGCTAACAAGGGCAGCACCTGGTTCTTACTCAGGGTGGTGGTGGCTTATGGCTCTTTTGGAGGCTAGAGCACCCATCTTATACTGATCAAAGTTTCAGTCACTCAGACCACTGTGCTACTTTGCCTAGATTTGAAACGGGAAATGATTTTAATTAAAGCATTATAGTTTTGCAATCCACTTAAATCTAATCAAAAGTATGAATTAAATGTTAGTAGCTTAGAATTCTCCACTGTAACAACTGTGTGGCATTTGTGTCTGATCTGCTGCAGTGCTGACGGAGCATGAAACAGATCAAACCTCCGTCTTTTTCCCATAAGACATATCGTGACGCATTTTTTCATTTCCCTCTCAGGTTAAGAAGGCCTTTTTTGCCCTGGTGGCCAATGGAGTCCGAGCTGCCCCACTGTGGGAGACGAAGAAGCAGAGTTTTGTAGGTGAGTGCTGCAATGTCTGTGGCTGTGAGAAGGATGATGTATTGGCACTGCAGTGTCTTGTGCTCGAGGCGCTTGAGCCAGAGGGAAATTATCATGGAAAAATCGATGGTGAAACTCATTAAAAGGGCAAAGAGGACTGGCCAGATTTTGGAGAGAAGGAATAGATCAGGAAAAGGCAGAAGACAAGATGTTTTTTATTTCGCAAACAAAAAACTGTGCACACACTTATGAGTACCATGAATAATCTTTACTCACCTTTATTTTCTTAATCTGGAATATTTTTGTCTGAATACACTACCACAGCTATAGATTACTTAAATTTTTGAATGAACTAATCAGTACTACAGTTATAGATTAACAAAAATCTATACAGTCTAGATTAACAAAAGAATTGATGATTAGTAAGTCGTCATATCTTTTGTTATCTTTCTTTTGTTAATCTGGAGTATTTGGCCTGAATAAAGGTAGCAACACAAAATATATTTACGTCTTTAAAAATAATGTAACTCCTTAAGTTATTAGTTGATTATCGATTAAAATGATAATCTCTATATCTCATTTTTGCAGGTTTTAAAGAAATCAGGAATTTGACTTTTTACTGATAATCTTGTATTTTAGATGAGTCTGATGTCTTATTACTTTATAGCCTCATTGTTGTTTGGCAGTCTAAAGATGGCACAGTGCTTTGAGACCTGCACACACCAATCCCTGAATTTCTAAAGCGTCCTCAAATGTCTCACATCTTTAATGATAATGTAGAATATTCTCTGCGTCACTCATTCCCAAAAGCTCCAAGCTCCTGGTCATGAGTTATGCATGATCTGCAGGCCCTGTTTAAAGCCGTTACCACTTCATCACCTTCACTGTCCAAGAATAGCGCCCTTTCTCCCTCCCTCCCTCGGTTGCAGCCGCACTGGAGTGCCAACTCTAATCAGGAGCGGTTGGCACGGCCTCAGCGGGCCAGATCTTGCCCTTCCGCTGAGATTCAAGCAGTCTGTCTGAAATATTACAGCAGCTTGCGGTCGAAGTTGTGGACCATTTGAATCATTCCTAAAATGAAATCTAACCCCAGATACCCCTTTAAAATAGTTTTCTCTAGGACTGCTGTGTTCTCACTCCGGTCGAAGTCTTGTGGTACACTGTGCTTCATCTGAAATGTTCTAGTTTAATGCTGCTTGCTCCATTCTGAGGGAAATGGATGAAGCTCTGTGGATGTGCAACCCCCCTGCAGCCCTTTTTTCCCTCACAGCAGGAGATCTGCTTTCAGAGCTTTTTTTTTTTTTTGCTCTTTATCTCTTAGCGTGAAAGCTGCAGATAAAACCGTCCACTGAGAGAGGCAATAAGAGCCCTGTGTGGATGATGGTCCATCCTTTTCCCTTCCCATCAGCCTCCAGTGCACCCAGCAACACAGCTAACCCTCAACCACATGGAAAAATCAGCGTCTTTCGCAGAGCCCCAATTGGAATCGGAACGTCTCCGTCATTGGCTAGTGGGGCTGGGGTCAGAGCGAATATGGGTCAAGCTTTCTCCTTTGTAAGGAGGTAAAACCAGTTGTAACGTGTAGCGTTATGGTGTATCTTACCACTCAAAATGATTTGAAACAGACATTCAGGTCCTCTTATCCAAAAATCTTCCCCATGACAAATATTTAAAAAATTCAGTTAAAAAAAGATTTTCCCAGTGTGTCCTCACGTACTGTATTTTTTTTTTGGTAACAAAATGAATCACATTCATGCTCCTGAAACTGCAGTACATATAAAGTGCCACATATATAGAGAGCCACAATATGAAAAATATTTTTAATGCATGTTTTATAAAAGTAATAAAACAATATAGTAATTTTAGGAATGCATGATGCTATTTGAATGGGCAAATGATTGCTTTTTGGAAGTCATCGGTATCAAGCTTAGATTTTCCAATATTTCCAGTCGGTATTTGAGGTTAGATTTTATACTAAATCCCTATACTAATTATATTAAATCTCTTGTCTTTAAACGCTCAACCCTGCCTGCACACGTAAAAAATGTTTATCTAACTACTTACCGAATGTAAGCTTGCACATGGGTTGTGTCTTGAGCCGTGTACTACTGCAGTAGTATGATAGTTAAGGCGCTCTTATCATACTTTTCTATGTGGTAGTATGCATCTTGGGAAATAGCCGGGGTTGTAGCTTAATGGCTCTCTACGGACTAGGTAGTGCACATGAAGTGTCACATACGCCCCATTTGACTTGGTAAATGTGACTTTTTCTTAAAACGCTATACACTATGCTCGACATGCTTCACTCTCACTCGACTCTGCTTTCACACTCACTTGACACTAGCTGAGCATGCAGTGGAACTTTCGTGAGCAAAATATTTTTGAGTCTTTACACACTCAACTCTGCGCTCATGCTCGTCTCTACCTGCATCGGCCGATAATTCCCATATCGTGCATCTTTTATGTGATTAATGTGATAAATTTGATAGGTTCCAACAAATGCAGGTTGTGGTGTACCATTTCTGCAGACTTGGGGGCATCCTAAACTTAGTCCTCACTGCGATTAAAACCCGCCTCCTGCTTGGCATCTTTAAAGCCAGAAGCAGTTGATAATGTGTATATTTTGTTTATATCTATCAAGTAATGCTATTATTAAAGTTAACAAAAAAGCAAATATATTAACAAATGTAAACATTTTTCAGTCAAATGGGGAGTCAAACGTTTGGTATTTGATATTGACAGATCAACATTTGGTATTTTAGTTCATATTGCCCAATCCTAGAACATATATTATTGTGAAATACGTACCGCAGTTAGCATGCTGAAGAACAGATTAGATGCTGCAAAGTGCGGCAAATGCAGAAGATAATTCCCGGATGGCCCGGGCTCTCGCCTCTCGATCTGGGGATTAGAAGATCATGTCAGAAGCAGTTGAGAAGTATGTGTAGGACTTAGCTTGTGCTAAGAGGGGAATATTCAAGTCTATATGGCCTCTTCTGGCCAGATGGAAGCCTATATACACACACATATACAGTACATATTTATCTGGCTTAGGATAAACAAGCTGTTATGTAATGACTTGGTTATAGAGACGGACAGATTTGTGCTTCTCATCAACAGCAGGCAATAAACAAGCAGGTGGTGCAGGTTCACATGGCCTTAGAACGCTGTCATTATTCTCTTTCTAGCTGATTATTTTTTCTCTTAGAACATAAACTGTATCATTTATACAGTCTGACAGAAAATATAATGGTACACATTATTTAAAATGACATAAAATGGGTAAAATAATTTTTACAATTATCAAAGACCAATTTATTTTATTTTAGCATGACTTTGGGGTTCCGCCTCAACTCTTTTAGAAAGATGCTTAGGGATCTTTGACATAATACCTCTAACAGCAGCTATTAACATGGTTCCTCTAAAGACAGTGGTCAGCAACCTTTTCAAGCCCAAGATCCCTCACCTCGAGCCTAGTGAAAGAGAGGATCTACCTGTTGAAGCACTGAGACAGCAAAAACAGAAGAGCACTCTGTTCCATGATGAGTATAATAAACCATATAAATGATAAAAATTTGATGTAAAGTATGTTTTGTACATTAGTATTTTACATTATTTTTGTTAATAATTTAAGCAACAAAATAAAATCAAAAGAACCGGCTCTGTTTAGTGAGCTGGAGTTCCCATCACTAATATCTGTAGCAAGAACACTTGCTTGGTAATTTTGTGGCTATGGCTGAACATTCTAGTTAATGCCCAATCTGTGTGCACTGTGGAATATTGATGGGATGCGTGGAGATTTCGTATCGAATCAAATCGTCGACATGATAATCGTAATCGAGTCATGAGGCCAGTGAAGATTCATGCCTCTACCGTTCATAGATTCTGTACTTCCATAGGAACAAGTTTCAAATAAGACAATATTGGTGAATATCGGAATCTCTGAAAAACTTAAGAACACATTTCTTTTTAAGAATGATTCATGAATGAGGGCCAAGGTGGTTGGTGGTCTCCCATATCCAAGTTCTGGCCAGGCCCAAACCTGCTTAGCTTCAGATGGATTCTCTAGCATGTGTTTGGTGTTTTTGAACATTTCAGTGAGGGAACTTTGTTGGACCCTCAGGATTCTTACAGGAAATTTCATTTTAAAAGGGTCTGTTGATGCTGCATACTCACTATTACCCCTCTAGCCATGAGGTGTTAATCTGTGGGAATTGCCGAGTCATAGCTAGCTAGCCATGATGATTTCCTCTGGGTTTAGGGGCAAACCTCACTGCAGTTGTCACATTTACCTGCAAAGTGGCTTACAGCAGGAAAGAGACCGTCTGTCTAGGTGTCTGAGGGCAGAGTTAGTGTGTGTGGGTGTGCAGGAAAGCAGGAAGGAGGTGGAGACAAACCAGGCAGGGGCTTTTAATTAAAAGAGCTTGCAACGCTTCCTGCTTCTCTTCAGTCCACCGAACAGGCCCAGCGTCTGCCAGCTTGAAAGTACTGCATCTTTTAAAAGCCTATCAGCAGTGTGAATAAGGCATAACAGTATCGAAGCATTTTACAACTTCCCCACCTGAGGGACTGCAGCGTTGGCTGAGAGAGCGATCATGAGCTGACTGGAGTGCTCTGCAGCTCTTACAGCTGAGAAAGAAACTGCACTGTAGATGCGCGCAAAAAGTACTGCTGAGTCACGTCATTATTTTGTAGGCGACTCCTTAAAGGATTTCCAGCCTCCACTTCTCTCAGCAAAATCAGTGGCTTTTCTCTGTGTTGGTTCATAAAATAGACATTTCACATTTGCGGGATTTAGCAGATGCTCTTATCTAGAGTCACTTCCATTTGGTAATTACAGGGACAGTCTCTGAAGCAACTTTGAATAAATTTTGCTGAAAAACTTGCCCTTTCCATTCTATAAACGTGACTTTCTTGAGGTGAGGAATTCAATTCCAGCAGAATGTTAAAAGTTTCTGTTTTGACCGCTCTACTTCATTATTTACGGTAAATCCACTTGTTGACTAGCGTGAAGATATTTCTCCGGAATCCATCTTCGTCTCCCGAGTTCAGTTAACCCAACACAGGTAGGCTATCCGTGTGGCTGTGAATGCAGCGTAGTCTACCGTAAATACAAACGTAGCCGCGACCGCACCAAGCGTCTGTGAGTGCTACGGCGATAGTCAACTTCAAAGGCAGATTTCTCAGTTTCTCACTTGGCGTGACAGGAGAAACCCGACTCCTTTGAATGTTGATATCTCAGTCATATGTCATCCGATTCATTTATGATTTATGCCCTTTCATGAAAATATAATAACTCAATTTTGAAAATTTGCGACAAGCGACTGGTTTTGCCGTGCAGTCACATATATTTGTCCATCTTCAATATGTCTGCTTTATCACTTGTTTTAACCAAATCACTACTAGATGTAAAAACTGCGACTGAATTTGTATTTCCGCATTATGTGTCCAATACCAACTTGTTAGCAATGTTTTAAGCACTCGAAACATGCATCTCTGAAAAGTGACTGTTTTTCAGGAATATTATTTTGGTTTCAGTTCTGATGTGCAGCGTTCCTAAACCCTGAGGGCTTTTTGCTAAAGGGAAATCTGAAGAAAGCAAGCAAACTGGCGTCATATTCAACTTCCCTTTTCCTTTCAGGCACATATTTTCTGTGTGTAACTGAAAAATATTTTGAAAAATGCATATTAGGGCTGCACAATATGTGAATTATTGGCTGATGCTGATATCCGATGTTTTTCATGACACAAAAATAACGCCTTAGTTCTGACATTTCTAATACAGTGCCAAGTCAAGCGAGCATGAGGAGCGCGAGTCGAGTGAGGGAGGAGCATTTTGAGCATAGTGCACATTTTAAGAAAGTCACTTCCCACCAAGTGTGGTGTACCAAGTCAAATAGGGCACGGGTGACACTCCATGTACACTACCTAGTGCGTAGAGAGCTGTTACGCTACAACTCCGGCTGTTTCCTGAGATGCATACTACCGTGTAGAAAAGTATGATAAGAGCACCTTCTATACTAATTAAGCGTGCCGGTACGCAGCTCGGGACACAGTCTGAGTGCAAGCTCACTTTCGCTTAGTGAGGCAAACGCGCAATTTCGTTATAAAAAATTGTGCACATGCAGGCAGAGTTAAGCACGAAAAACAAGAGATTGAGAGAGAGCTCTCGAACGTTCCACTGCATGCTCAGAATTTTGGCACAAAATAATGCCATACATTTTAAGACAGAATGCACAGGCCACATATAAAATCCCATCTCGGACTCTGGATGTGCCTGGTACAAGCTCTACCTTTTTCTGCGTACAATATATGCGTCATAAAATATTGGCTGACAATATTGGGAAATTCTAAGCATCAGCCCAATGCGAATGACTACAAAAAAAAAGCAATTATCACCTGATTCTGATATAGTGCTGACATTATCGTGGATCCCTAATATGGATCCGATATATTGTGACATGACATGAGACTGTTTTATACTGAAGCTCTAGAACAAATCCCAGTCTCTTTTTCAACATCACTTTTTTAGGCTTTTAGTGATAACCAATAAATCTAGCAGTTACAACATTCCAGTTCCCAGTTACAGGCAAGTTAATGTTGTGAAAATGATCACCAGTAACTGTCTTATAAAAGCATTTGTTTCTATTTACGGTATTTATTTCGATTGGCAAAGGCAGTTGTAAATGGTAATACTCATGATTGCATTGCAGTGGCCGTCAAACAGAATTGTTGGTCGTAACAGACACTTCTGTTATTGTTTTAGCTGCATTTGTAGTGACGGCTGCTGCCCAAATCTGTAATCAACAGTCGCATGTTTATCTTAAAGAACGGCACAGCATCAGTGCTGACGTTGAGGCTCCGCGAGTGAGCAGAACAGCGTTCGCGTGGCTTGCGTCAGTGCCTCGGCTCGGCGCACAATCCGCTACTTTGGCGGCGGCGTTCTCCAGAGACGCTGCGTAGACTGAAAGAGCTCACTGTTCCAAAGCAAAGAGAGCACGTCATCAGAGGCCCTGTTTCCCCATCTCTCCATCCCACCCTGTTTAATATTTGCTGTGTGAGTGTGTGTGTGTGTGTGTGTCTCCAAATCTAAATGTTTCTTTTTTTCTCCTCTTCTTTTGCAGGAATGCTAACCATCACAGACTTTATCAATATACTTCACAGATACTACAAGTCTCCCATGGTAGGTCAGCTGCGCATTTTAGAATCTGTGTATTGCATAATGTAAAGAGATAATGTGTAGAGTTTTTAAAATGCACACACACACAGACACACATGCACAAATCATTACTCTTTTAGAAGAACCTCTTGAATTGGGATAAATCCTCACCTAGACATCCCTGAGTTCAGGGGTTATCAACTGGTTCTGTCCCAGAGACCACCATTCAGACTAAGCAGTAGTCTGCGGCCCACTGTGTGCCCATATGTATGAGAAAGTTTTTTTTTTTCCTATTTTTTTTTGATAGTTGCATTAAATTCCTCATTCATAAACATATTTAGAAAGATAAGTACAAATTAAGAAGTGATTTCAGTAGTGAAACTAAGTTGCGTCCACCTGTATTGCCGCCGCGGGCCACCAGGAGGCCGTGGACCACTGGTTGAAAACCCCTGCTAAGTAAGATGTTTGAAGAACAACATTGGAGCCAGTAGGCTTTGCCAGTGTGCCCAAAGGGGACGTCACTGTTGGATGGGACAGGGATTTAAACCCAAAAGCCTTTAGTCGCTTGCGGCAGCCACAACTCTTCAGCATGCTCAGCCACCAGAAAGAAAATGTTGCAACACAATCTTTACATCCAATCAGTTTTGAAATGTTCAGATGCTTAGATTCTGCTCGTCAGCATGAAAGCCCAGGAGATGGAAGTGCGTGTATTGTGGGAAGAGCATTAAGGTGACCGATGCACAGCTAAAACCTTTGGTCAGATGTACACTAGGGCTGCAACTAACGACTATTTTGATAGTCGACTAGTCATCGACTATTAAAACCATTAGTCGACTAATCGGATTATAAATCGCATAATTATAAAATGGCTCCGATGTAGCTACCAGCTCTTACATTTAGTATGAGGTTATTTAAATTTTGTGGTAAATAATAAAGACAAGAAAGATAGTTCACTCAAAAGCATATTTTAATAAATAAGTTTCTTCTTTGCCTTATCTAGCCTGACGATGGCTCCTGGTTTTGTGATGGTACTGAGAAAATGGTAACGTACCAATGTAACATTTATGAGCGAGTGACAAAGGCGTTGGTTACTTTACCGGTTTGCGTTATTATTAAACGTATAAGACTTAACTATTAAATTATAATTATAAGGTCGATAAACTTGCGTTTAACCGACCCGTCGCTGTTCCTCTTCCTCCGACATCACCAGGAGCCATCAGGAGCCAATAGGATTCGCCCCCAAACTGCCCAAACCCGCCCCTTTCAAACCACACGCGTAGAAATCTCACTCGAGCAAAAAAGCCGCTCGTCGGTAATCTACTTTGTGCGCGAGGACATTTAACACATCGAGAGGAAAAAGACATTCGAGAGAGGAAAAATACAGTTTGCGCACTCTATTGGAAAGCGGTAGTATTGCACAGGTAGAAAGGAAGGAAAACATTTCACTCCGTTTAAAAATACGTCTGGCGACAATTATCGACAATCACATTCGTCGGCGACTATTTTTAGTGTCGACTTTTGTTGACAATGTCGAATAATCGTTGCACCCCTGATGTACACAGTCACACTGTGGCCCCCGTTTTGACATACACCCTCCAGAATTTATCTAGAATGGTTTCTTTCCATCTGTTGAACCTACATTTGCACTTCAGTACAGTCAGTGGTGAACACTTTGAACACTCTACGTCACTGCTTACGTTTGCATTTTGTTTGTTGAGAGATAAATTCTTCATTTTCTTTCCCTTTTAAAAAAAAACCACAACCAAATGTAATTCTGATTCTTTCCTAGTTAGAGATCTTTCAACCAGTGGTTAGTTTTTGACTGTTGAAACTTATTAGGGCCTGTGTCCACCAAACACATACTGTATCTTCTGATGAGAGTGTTCAAAACCCCACTTCCAGAGTGCTTTCTCGGTGCTTCTCTCAGCGCTCGTTGTTGCCAAGTTACAAAAAGTGTCATCGGGCACTTCCGCGTTCATTCCTATTTCAACATGTTTCTTTGAGATTGCAAGTTTAGCCGACGAGATGGAGAGAAATCGCATCTTAGCATTAGTGGCAGTGTTTGAAATAGATTTTCACGTCATTGAGACGTCTACGCACCATTTATAGTGAGCTCTTGACGGTGTATAACCCACCCCTCCTCGATCTTGATTGGCTAGCAAGAGACAAGTGACATTGACGAGTGCAGCGCTGTTCTAAAAGCTGAACAAATTTAAACTTGAAGCGTTCTGAGCACTGCGACAAAACACATCTCCACCGGAAATTTTTAGCCCTCTTAACTTAGCCCTCTGAACGCTGAAGCTCATGTATTAAAAATAGCCACTGCCAGTGGGAAAAAAAACATTTGGTGGACACAGGCCCTTAGATTTTTCATCTAGCTCTCAATAGGCCTCATTTGCCAATATTTTAGGTTTTTTTATTTGTTCTTCAGGAAGTTGATATTTAAATATTATATTATTCAACTTAAGAACAGAAGAAAACTAAATAAACTAATATTTTGCACAAACAAATAAAATAAAAAAGAGTCTCTTTGGCAGATGTAGATTCTCCTCTTACCCAGCAGCTAGTCTCAAATAAGAAAACACTGGTGAATGTCACTTTTGCTGCTATGTTGAGAATGGGCCTCCACCTTAATGGCTTGAGCCCGATTGCCCCCGGTGCTGGGGCTGAACAGGAAGGCTTTAAATAGTCAGTAAACATAAACAGACACTTGCATGCGTCACATCACCACCGTTAGAAGCTCGTCTAAAAATCTCAAACAACAAATTCCACTGAAACATAACACAATTGCAACACCAAACACATGAATAAACAAAGAACAAAAACACTGCGTAGGTCTGCGTGAAAGAAATACGGCTGTAGAATCTATACTGCTATGGCTAACCATGCATACCTGCAGACTCTGCAGGTTACGCAGATAATTCTGCTGTGTTGCATCTTCCTTTATTCTGACCCAGTAACATATACAGTATGTTGATTCCATAGTGACATGGCAAGATACCAAAAGCATAAAAATAGACATTGTGGTTGCTGAGATATACTGTACACATTTTATTTTGGGTATCTTTTTTAGAGCAGAAATCTGTAAAACAGTCTCAGGGCTTAACAGGTTAATTTACACCAGGTCAGCTAGGCTCCTTTGGTTAGAAACTGACCAGTTGGGAGTACACAGATTGTACATCAACAGATGGAGAACAGGCTCAGATTGTAAACCTAAATAGCATCGACATCAACGCATCAGCAGTAGATCAGCTTTCCATGACTGGAGCTGAGTTGATGACCGGTCAGAAGGCCTTGACCAGCAGGTGAAGACTGCACTGCAGTCATGTGTTTCTTGGCAAGCCTCCCAGATGAGCTCTTTTCGGCACTGGGGCCTGGAAGCGGCAGATGCAGGAATTCAGCAGATAAAAATACATACAGTAGCCATTCTACATGGACGAGAGCTGCACTGAGCATCTTTCTAGGAACAACAGCAGACAGTTAAGGAACAGTCACTCCATCTACTCTGAAACCGCATAGGACAAAAGAACTTTGGAGCTCATGCACCGGTATTTTCTTATTCTTAAATTTGTTCTCAAGAAAGTTAAAACACATGAATGGAATAATTTATATAACTGTAGAATTGAAGAAAACCTCATAAGCGGATGTTTTGCACAAACAGCAAAAAGCTTTTCAGAATTTGTAGATTCTGTTCTTAACTAGAAACAAATCTTAAATAAGAAAACATTGATAAATGTCAGAATCTTTTTCTGGTGAATGAAACGTTTATGAAGAGGTTTATCTTACCCCAGTAAATATTTTAGTTTAGTGCTGTTGTATCCTGGGAGGTTTGTTCAAACCCTGGTATAGCTTCCCTACTTGCAGCTGAATATTTATGAGCTCCGAGACCCATTTGGATTATGTTTTTCTAAAATCAATGCCTATTATAATATGCCTTAACCCAAGAGGAGGTTCTAGGAGACACTGTGAGTGGCATCTATATTAATGAGGGGAAGCAGGCCTGGTGTCACATTAAGGTGAATTACATAAAGAGAATAACAAAGCGTGTGGTGTAATCTAGAGGCTGACGGATAAACCAGCATGCCGATATTATCAACCATTATGAGCCTGTTGCTGATAAATCAGAATTGAGTGCTATTGATGCCAGTGAATTACTAAGATGAAATGGAAAGACAGAACGTGGAGTATTGAACCAGGTCTATGCACCAGATGGAGCACATGGGCGATGGGAGAGGAGAAGACCCCTACTACACAGAAGTGCAAATTTCATTTGAAGTTTCATTTTTTTTGTGGCCAGATGCAACTTTAGATAAAGTTTAAGTCAATTTAAGTGCACATACTGTAATGAAATTTACAAGTGAAGCACAAACAGCCTGTACTGCAGACTTCACTTTGTAACTGTGCTTTATTTGGTTGTCTTGGAATTCAGTCTGCAGTTCAGTATGCATGTCACGGGCAAATTTAAAATGCAGTTTAAAAACTAAGATGATTTTTTTGCCATTCCTTAACAAGTAGTTGTTTATTTCAGTACTACACATTCTGTCTAGGTTCTAGGTTAAAAAAGCACGTATTTAAACTTGATCACAAAGAGCACTAATTGACATTTATCAAACATTGTTTTATTTAACTGTACATTTTTCCAATTAGGATAGATAAATAGATACATAGATTATATTATTATTATTATAGATAGAAATTATTCTAATTTACTTAGAAAAATCTTTTAAAATGTTTCTGGAAAATAAATAAATAAATAAATATATGGTTAATACAATAATATGGTTAGACCGTGCTGCCCTATTTGAGAAACTACATGTGCTTTTGGTTACTGAGGTTAAGGTTAGGGTTAGCGCTACGACTGGCCGTAGAATTATATACATCTAGTCATTATGGAAGTCTGTGGAACGTCCCCACAAGTGTGTGTGTTTTTAAAATTTGTTTCTTTCCTATATCGTGATATTATGTAAATTATAGAAATTAATATCACTCTTAAAGATTGTATATTGTTTGGACTTTATTGTTACTTTGTTACCCTAGAATTTTTTGCAAGACAGGAAGTAGCTCATAATGAGAAAAATGTCTTCCTGTTTGGAGATGATGACATGCTCATGTGCTTGATTAGACACACACACACACATGCACACATACCGCTGTCTGCACTGCCAGGTTTCACTGCACTGAAATGGTTTAAATTGCCACAGGATTTCTGGTTAATTTCCCCCACTCAACCAACAGGCAACAGCTATCTGTGCAGGTTACTTGTAGCCCTGTTACTTGTTTACTCTGATTCCCCCTTTCTGGTCATTATCCCTCGACGTCTGTGACACACACACACACACTGTGACACACACCATTAGCAGCCAGGTCCATGTTTCTACCCTGTGTCTATGTTTAGCTCTTCACTTTTAGACCTGCTGTTGCGTCACTGCACTCCGGATAGATCTTAATTGGACAGAGCTGCTCGTTAGGTGACCCAGCTCTCGCTTTCCTCCGTCATCATTTCGGCCTTTTTCCCCCTCCATCCTTTCCCACGGGAGATGGGTGCAGCGCCTGTTAACTTTCCACCGTTCCAGGAAAAAAAAAACCCTGTCTGCCCCGTCTTGTTTTGCAGAACACGAGCTGTGAAGATTCTCAGTACTTGTCAGCTCAGTGAACCGTGTTTAATTGGAAGTTGTTTGTTAATTTTTAATGTTGTGTTACTAGGGTTTTGGGAGAGGGATACGGTGTAAATATGGGGGTGTGTTTTCTCGTTTCAGGTGCAGATCTACGAGCTTGAGGAGCATAAGATTGAGACATGGAGAGGTAAATGATGACTTCTGCATTGTGTCATCCCAGGTGTCCGTATGTCTGTCTGGTCTAAATGCAGTTTTCTCCGCTTTCTACAGAACTGTATTTACAGGAGACGTTTAAACCACTCGTCAACATATCACCAGACGCAAGGTGGGTCAGAGAGGTGGCTCTTCAGCCGTATATGTCTCTGAGTGTGTGTGTGTGGTGTGTGTGAGAGAGAGAAACTGCTTCTGTATTTCCCTGTGGACCCTTCCTGCCTTCTTGTATTTTTATCCTGTCGCTCTTCCAGCACCCCTCCCTCCATTGCTTTGTCTTTTTTTTTCCCCCTCAATCTTACTCTCTCTCTACCTATCTATTAGGGGTGCACAATTCAGAAAATCTCACAGTTTGATTCGATTCCGATTCTTGGGCTCACGATTGAAAATTGATTCACAATTCATAAATGATTCACAA
The DNA here is from genome assembly GCA_032718565.1 of Distichodus sexfasciatus. Taxonomy (NCBI): domain Eukaryota; kingdom Metazoa; phylum Chordata; class Actinopteri; order Characiformes; family Distichodontidae; genus Distichodus; species Distichodus sexfasciatus. The sequence goes on from JAVGVS010000012.1 coordinate 3,426,096, forward strand.
TTTGATACAAAGATGAATTTGTTTCCAGATTGCAGTTTTCAGCTACTTTTCCCATTTGACAGTTGCTGATCAACAAAAAAATCACACAGAGTCAAATGTAGTTTACTAAATGTAATGACCATGTTCGCAAACTGAATACATTTCCTTCATGCTCACGCGATGGAGGTCTATCTGGGCAGATTTTGACATTGCGCCATCTATAGGATTGGCGAGCTGAAATTGTGTCCGGGGTGGCGGGGTAATAAACTACTACCGTTAGATTAGCTGAAAAATATAAATAGATTTTTTGGAGTGCATGAATCGACGGAGAAAGAATCGCAATTTTATTTTTTGCACACCCCTACTATCTATCTATCCATCTGTATATATCAGTTTCCCTCCCTTCCTTCCTTCCTTCCTTCCTTCCTTCCTTCCTTCCTGCTCTCTCTGTTTCTCCACTCAGCTTCTGTTATATCTGAGTCCCTCTAGCTCTCCGTTCATTCTCTCTCTCTCTCTCTCTCTCTCTCTCTCTACGTCCTCTCCTTCCTCTCTCTGCTGTACAATATTTCAGTGCACTAAATAATTCAGTGAGCATCTTCTGAAAAAAGACTTATGGTAGAGCCTCCCAAGAAATGTGCTCAGCTCCAGAAGATGGAGTGGGCGGAGGTTCGCCTTTTACGCTGATCTCAAGCCAGTGTGGCTTTTACATGGCAACAGTTTGGATTGGGGTGGTTGATTTGGGATCAGGGTTAAAGGACGACTTCTTAACTGTGTTTAGCTCAACTCTGATCTCTGATGCTCACTTGCTGTGTCACTGCATCTGTGAGCTAATTTTTGTTGTTGTTTTGTGTGTGTCTTGGTTGAGCAGCATATTTGATGCCGTCTATTCGCTGATCAAAAACAAGATTCACCGATTGCCCGTCATCGACCCTGTCAGTGGGAACGCACTTTACATTCTTACACACAAGAGGATCCTCAAGTTCCTTCAGCTCTTTGTAAGTTTTTTGTTCTTTAATGCCTTTCATGATGGGTATTGAATAGACTTGTGTGAGGTTTGCCCGCAATGATGATGATGGTATTTTTTTGTATAATTTTTTGTTCAACGTAAAAGTAAAAAACAATGCATCACCAAACATGAAATGCAAAACAGAGCAAAAAGAAGGTTTGATACCAAAAGGATAATGGTATCTTCATAAAAGATTAATGGACATATTCCATAATTAATCTTCAGTATCAATTTTTAAGCTTGAACACTTTATAACACCTAACTGAATTGTTTAGAACACTCCTGCTTAATATTTAATACATTATTTTTTTTTACACAGAACTATATAATGTTTTATTTGCATGATCTGATATGTTTTTGATCACATGGAGACAGCCTTGGGGGAGACGATCCACACTGACTACTTTTACTTGGAGGAACATTATACAACGTCTTCTTTATTTATAAATGTACACCCACGCTTTCGTATAAAGAGTGGGAATTATTCTAGTTTTTTAGGAGTTTAGGTGTTATTTGTTTCACTTTGCATGAGGTTGAATAATACAATACAGTATGAATATTTCTAGCCTGCATCCCATAATGAGATATTGTGTTCAGGTTTGTAACCTGTCAGAGCTTCGCTCCTCCCACATGCCATCATCTCATAAACTAAGAAAACCTAAGTGCAATCAGGGAATCACTTAGGGGTCAAACGAATAATCTGTGCTCATAAGAACCTCATAAGAAGTTCAATAACTTTCATTTACAGGCTTTTACTAGCTGGTTTAAAGACAGTTGAGAGGTGTTTCTCCTGTACAATCTTTCCTCTCTCAAAAAAAGAAGGTGGTGAGAGATGAATATAGGAAAGCAGTGGACAGAGAGCAGAGTGCTGGGAACGAGGCCAAATCGAGCCTCTGAAAGATGTGATCGAGAAAATTCCAGATTGGATTAATGTAATCTATCTGATTGCTCTCTTCTGGTCCTAGCTACACATTTCTCCTTTTTTGGGTTTGTTACTGACAGAATGTTTAAATATCTATTAGGACTTGCCAATAGGAATATTATGGCTGGATTCAAGACTCCAAATTTGCACTTGTGATTACATACATGAGATTGCAGGTAAATACACACCAAGTGGTTGGGGCTATATCAGATGATTCGTTTTTGGGAAAAGATGATGCTTTTTAGGTCTGCCCAGGTTTATTTACTCTGCTGTTATCCATTTTTATGGTCAATCTTGTGGGACGCTTGTGCATCTCTGGCGCCACCTGGACGCTTCCAAAACTAACTGCAATGCTCCAGAAGATGATGTTTTTTGCTTAAAGACCCAGTAAGGTCAAAATAAAATCGAGAAAAAGCTCCTCATGTCAAACAAACAGTTGTCACTGATCACCTCGTCAATTTTGAGTGAATATAAATATTGCTACATAGGTCAAATTAAGTGTTAAAGTGGTCAAAGTCTTTTATTCACCAACTGTGCAGCATTTAATATTTAAATGGTATTGAAGATACTGTGCAATATTGTTACTCTCACTGTCCAACATCCACTACTTGCTGTACATGCTCATCATTACTGTGCAATACTTAAACAATGTGCAATAACCCACACTGCATATTACACTGTATATAAAACCTTTAGTTATTTATTCTTTTCCATATCTATACAGCACCTCAGAACTTTTTGCAACCTTTTGCACCATTTTATTTTTTGTGTTATTTTCTGCATACATGTCTGCACTGAAGGAGTTGCTTTTAATTTCATTGTACATGTGTATAGTGAGAATAAAAAAGGCATTCTAGGCAGGCATTCTAAAAATAAGGGCGCTACTTTCTACACTCGGATGCTGTACTTGTGTTGACTCAAAGTGCCGAGGCACTGCCCACTACTACGGAGATCCTACCCATCGTGTAAAACACATGCAGAAGCACTGTAAAAGAAAAGGTCACTCTAAAGTACTGCAAGTAAAACTATGTAAAAAATGTCCCTAGTTGTGCCTTCGCACTATATGTTTCAGTGGAAGGGATGAAGACAGTGACAGGGTAGTGAGCACAGTCTGAGCTCATTTGAAAGACAACACGGGATAATGGTGGAGAAATATTTAAGCGGGAGGACAGCGGGGGAAAGGCTAAAATGACAGAGGAATGCAGAATAAAACGAGAGAGTTGATAGATTAGAGCAGATAGTTTGCTAACTTACTTTTTAGCATGCATTATGTGAGCTAGCTCATACGGATTAGCCACGTGTTCTCATGCATTCGCTAATCTTTTGGAGTTCTTTATAACAGGTTAAAAACATGCACGTCATATTTAGCAGTTCATGACGACACAAAACAGGTAAACTTACAACGGCAGCCATTGGCGGTGAGGGAGTGGAGATATTAGGAAGTGCTTCGGACTTAGCATATGGCAGACTCTCTTAGTGAACTTACCCAGACGGTTTGCAGGTGGGCAGTGCCAGAGCAGTAGATTTGAACAGGGCTATGCTAAACATAACCGCTCCACGTAAGCAGGCTATGTTTTAGTCAGACCCAACTTAGACCTACCGTGAAAAGCCATGAAAAATGCATAACTCCACAACGTTGTAAAACTGATTTCAGTGGTTTTCCTCATCTTTTCAGACACGCTTTTCTGACACGTTTCACGTTACCAAACCAATGATGGTTTTCACCTTACTGGGTCTGTTTTGCTTCAGAAAATATAAAGAATGGTCAGATATTCCAACCATAATTGCTTTTAAGCTTTCCTGGTTAAATTTAATCGAGTTCCCAATAAGCTTTTAATTCATTTGGTAGCCGTGATGGTGGCAGGTAAAACATGGTGGGATTTTGACGTGATGAGGATCGTGGTGGTGTGGTTTCAGGTGTGTGAGATGCCAAAACCAGCCTTTATGAAGCAGACCTTGGAGGAGCTGGGCATCGGGACGTACAGCAACATCGCCTTCATTCACCCCGACACACCCATCATCAAGGCTCTGAGCATCTTCGTGGAGAGACGAGTCTCCGCCCTGCCCGTTGTGGACGAGTCTGGTAAGGGCATGGGGCAACAATAAGATGAAGAGAAAAAATGTGAAAACCTGTGATAAGTGTTTGCACTTTTTCCTTCCACAGGAAAGGTGGTGGATATTTATTCCAAGTTCGACGTCATTGTAAGTACATATCGTTGGTCTGTTTGTGTTTGGGAGTTGTTGATGGACACTAGAAGTTAGAAATAAAGTTTTAAAAGTTTGAGCAAATTCTAACCTAAAAAATGCTAATGAACAGGAAGTTATAAGTTATATAAAAGAACTGCATGTTTAGAATATAAGTATGTTTCTGTTGTCTAAAGATTTAGTCTGAGATTAACTGTAGCTGTAATGTTTCCACTCTTGCTGTTGCTTTGCCCCTTGTAGAATCTTGCTGCTGAGAAGACGTATAATAACCTGGACATCAGCGTGACTCAGGCTCTAATGCATCGCTCCCAGTACTTTGAGGGAGTGATGAAGTGTAACAGACTGGAGACGCTGGAGACTATAGTGGACAGAATAGTCAAGGCAGAGGTGAACACACACACACACACACAAGCGCCCCCTGACATGACACACCTTTTAACAATGAGTTATTTGCGTGCTTCCCTCACCCAGCCCAATGTCCCACGTGCTCATCATTACAGTCTTAATACCAGTACGTTTTTAATCTTGTGCTTTAATATGTAATGCAGAGTTTAAATTCTGTATCTGACACTGAACATTAACATAACAGGAGAAACAGTTTAACAGTTGGGTATCTCAGCATTGTTTAGCCAACGTGATGCTGACAGAATCACTCGATGAATTTTAATGTTGCAAGACAGTCATTTCTATAATTAAGAGCTGTTAGAGTAGAAGATTTACAAACAGTGGGTAGAAACAGATGCACTCTTCTTCAGAATCACTCCAATCATTCTACACAGATCAGTTCTTTCTATTTAGAGCTAGTCTATTTATTATATATTGCTGTGCAGAAGGCTTGAACCGACCCACAATTTTCCATATTTTGCTTTTAAAGAGCCAGACTTGCTTGCGTTTTTTAAAATGCAGTCTTGAGGAATAGCTTTTATAGTATTGTGTTTGTGTATGTTCCAGCAAATCACTGTACCCGTTGTCTCATTTTCCTATCAAAGCACAAATATACGATGGATCCCTCGTCCGTTTGAGGTATTCTGAGATATTTGCTTGATACTGACTCAACTAGTTGGATCAGGTGTCCAGACAAAAGCCTATTCCATTTATATTTACAGTATTTAGCAGACACTCTTATCCAATCTTTTTCCTCTCCCTCTCCCCCTCTTGGCCCAGAGGCGAGCATTCTAACCCTAGACCACCACCACCAGTTTCATTTATTCCCTTAAATAAATAAATTGTAGTTTTTGTTAGTTGTAATTAGTCAAGATTTCATTAGTTTGAGATTTGTGACTTAATGTTTACATTTTGTCTTAATTTGACCCAATTATATTGATTTATGCTGGATTTTTAATCCCTGACCAGTTTATTATTGCATTTATTGCTGTGTTTATTGCTGCATTAATTGGTTCATTTTCCAGATTTACACTGGAATTGTAATTTCTGGGTTTTTTTGTATTTGGATATTTTCATCAAGTCATGATATTGCCTTTCGCATCAAAAAAAATCTTTAATTTTCTTCCTCACAGTGAAAAATACAGCTTGACATTACAACTTTTGTCACGTCAGCACTAGATATTGACCGATACCCAAACCTCAAGTATCGGTATTGGTACCAGAAGTGAAAAAGTTGGATCTGTGCCTCCTTAGTGAAAAGGGCTGTTGAGTGTAACAGAGTGGTGTGTGTGTGACGCCCACTGATGTCCCTTCTCTCTCTCTCTCTCTCTCTTTCTCTCCTCCAACTTTTCCAGGTGCACCGGCTGGTGGTGGTGGATGAGAACGCCTGCATCGTGGGCATCGTGTCCCTGTCGGACATCCTGCAGGCCCTGGTGCTCACTCCAGCAGGTATAGATGCTCTGCACTGCTAACAGCTCCTCCTCTTCCTCCTCCTCTTTGTTCCTGGACCGCCGTGTCCCCCCTCTCCCTCCCCCGGCACACACAGGTACCACCTGCTCTCCTCAAGTAGCACGGAGGCACCGCACGCCAGCCCGCTTGTGTGTGTGTGTGTGTGTGTTTGAGGTTTTGGCATTTAACATCAGATTTTCTTGACGACAACAACATCGTGTGTTTGGATTTCGCTTGCTGTGTTTTGGTTTTAGGATCCCTGCTAAATAATTGAATCTATCAGTGAATTATTTAATATAGAGAGAGTGTCTATGTGTGTGTGTTACAGGGAGCTAATGTCAGTTAGTGCTGGCTTTTTTGTTCAGTGACAGTTAGTGATGCACTGATCCAACGTTTTCATTACTGATAATTGGGGTTTGGCATCGGCTGATTCAGAGGAGTCTTGATCCAATGCCAGTTTTTAATGAAGAAGTTGTGTATTTCTCTGTGAAGAGACTGAGATTATGTTATGCTAAAGGAAGTACTTATGGAAGTAATAATGTAATAATTACACACCCATAAGTATATGCTAAATGATTGATTCAAATAACATCTCAAAAAGAGATGTTTAAACACAGTTCAGTAATTTTGTGACGGTCCCTAGTCCTGCAGTGCTAAAATGATCAGGAACACAGAGACTGCAAGTGAGAGCTGGTGTTGTTTAGGAAATTAAACAGTCATGTGATCGTGTGATATGCTTTTGGGGTTGGAGTGTGTTGCGTTGCTTGTTCTGCTCATTGTCATATCAATATGTAGGAATTAACATGAATGTTGAACAATAAACCAGCTTTGTCAAAGTCAAAGTAAACTCCATTGCAATCTCAGCTATATACAAAGTATGCAGATGGGGCAGTGAGTAGCCCAACGGTTAGGGAATCGAGGACTGGTAAAGGTACCACTGAGATACTCATGAGCAAGGTACTGTCCCCAAGCATCGCTCCCCACTCCTTCACAGATGGGTCAAATGCAGAGGTCACATTTCATTGTGGTGCACTGTGTGTTGTGCTGTGCTGTGGTGTGTTTACAATGACCAGTAATCACTCAATTACTCAGACAGACGAAGCACCGTGGCTCCAGTTTCTACAAAGTACAAAGAACATGAAGGCACATGTTTATTCTTTTTCTTTTGCATTGGATCAACACAAAAAGCAGAGATAAAAGATATATTCATGTAGAAGTCGAGAAATGGACTGGATAAAATCACAGACATTTTGGTTTCATAAAAATTGAGGTCAAAAATAGAAAAACCTTTTGTATTTTGTTCCAATGCAAATACAATTAAATTAGCATGTAAGCACGAATGCGTTTGTAATGGCAACAAATTGCTGCATCGAGAACTGAAAGAAGGCCGGGGTGCTGATATCTTTGGCTGAGGCTGCAGGTGGACAGAGAGAAGACATTTTATTTTCTGATCTTCATAGAGATAAAACAAAGTGTCTGGTTTCAGCAAGTCAATGATGATTAATGAGCTGTGTGCTCTGCCACTTCTCCTGTTTGCTGTGTGCTACAGCTCATCCCTCTGCAGTGATGATCAGCATGATGGATGGCACAGAGACCTGTCCGCTCTCAACCAACACACCCACCCACACACACACACACAGCATCAAGATGGATGGGTAGAGACTAGACTTGTTCTCATGTGCACTTCAGTCAGGTCACAGTGTATTCTGCCAACTCATTAACACTGAATAATAATAATAATAATAATAATAATAACAACACCACTGATAATCAGCAGACTTTATGAATTTAAACCACCGTGTGTTGCTCTTTATGTTATGGACGTCTGGCTTCATTTTACTCAAACAATAGCAGATTAGTTATTTTATCAGTGTTTTATTATATGGGATTTTTTCCCTAGTAGCTTGTTTCCAGTACATCTGTCAAGCATTATAGCCACAACTTAACTTATCCAAATTAATCATAAATATGTTTTATTCACTATAATATCAATGATTCAAAATTTCCTGCAAACAGTTTATGATGATTAGAAGGAGAAAAATGCAATATTCTGATATTCAGTGTTTCTTAAAGAGTATACTGTACATGGCAGTGTACTGTACTATAGTATATGTTAATTAAAATGCCAGAATATTGTTTTCATAAATGATTAATATTCAATGTGTACATCGCAGTATACATAGTTGTGCACAATACTATATTATACATAATATTAAGGCTGTGCAATTAATCGAATTTTAATTTCAATTTCAATTTCAGCTCCAAACAATCACAAAAATAATGTAATCGACAAAAACAATTATAATTACAATTATTTTGCCACATTACGCTCTGCAAGTATACTCATATTTTGTCTTGTGTTCCGAATGACACACGCACGCGCACTAACGCACCTTCCGAAGACTGAACGCACGTGTGTGTTCTGGTGGCAGTGTACAGTCTGAGCGGTAAAGATGGCGGAAGGAGGAGAGCAGCATAAAGTCTTAAATAGTAACACAAAGTAAAGTGTTAAATAATCGTGATTTCAAGATTGACCAAATTAATCGTGATTATGTTTTTTTTCATAATCGAGCAGCCCTACATAATATACATACGAATATAAATTTGGTAGCATAATGGTTGAGTTCCCCTTGTGATCAGAAGGTTAGCGGTTCGAGTGCCGACCAGTAAAGGTACCTCTAAGGTACTCATGAGCAAGGTATGAGCACTGCCCATGTCGGCTGTCCACTGCTCCTTCACAGATGGGTCGAATGCAGAGGTCACACTCCGTTGTGTGTTGTGCTGAGCTGTGCTGTAGTGTGTTCACAATATTATATTTGGTTTACATGTATCACGAAATATATTTAGCTGAGCACTATGCTATAATGTACACAGTATACATAAGTATAAATACTATGCATTTAAGAAAAGTAGTATATGTTTAATTAAAAACATAGTTCTGTGCTACACCATGCATAATATATTTTATATGAAACACACATAAGATATCAATTTTATATGGTAAAAAAACATTTAATATGATACTGTAATAAACATTTCAAAAAAGTATTTAACATATGTGTATGTAAACATTTAATAAAATGTAGGATTATTTTAACATTGTATTAAAAAAAAAGCAATAGTGTGAAATGTTATTCAGCTTCTTGTTGCTACGTTATGAAAAAGCACCATCAGGCACTTCCGTGTCCGTCCCTATTCCAACATGTTTCTTTGAGATCGCTAGTTTAGCTGACAAGATGGAGAGAAATCGCATCTTGGCATTAGTGGCAGCGTTTGAAATAGATTCTCAAGTCTCTGCTGATCCAGATACGCCGCCACTGTGTTTGCTGGACACAGGTTTGAATAATGTACATTTGCTTAAAGTACTGTATATTTATTAGAACAATATATTGTATTTTTTAAAAATGTACTGATTTGATTAAATGTATATTACTAAGTAGAATAAACTAGATCTAAAAGGGCTATAGTGACTAGATGAAACCATAGTAAATGATAAAGGTATGAGTATATTCTAACTTGAATGGAAATGTCTCAAATTTGTTGTTCCAGTGATTTTGCGTGTGACCTCTATAAGCATTAGGTTCCATCACTGTCCACAAGATGGCACAACTGTGTTTCTGTGAATTGATTTTGCTCTCTCTCTTGCTCTCGCTCTCTCTCCCCCTCTCTTTCTCCCTCAAGGTCTGAACAGGCAGGAGAGCGAGGCCGAGGCTGAGTGATGCTGAGTTCCGTGCTGCTGCTTGCAAAAGAAGGCTGGATTTGAATTTGATGCTGGAGCTTGCAGTTTGTGGAAAGCTGGTCCGCTGCGTGTGAGGGCGGGTGGAGGGAGGCGAGGGTCACGGGGGTCCCGAACTACGTGCTGCTGAAGGCCAAAAGATGAACAGACTTAAGGAAGGGGACAGAGAAGTGGACCGCAAGGGGAGGGGGTCTCTCTTACAGAGGGACAACCACACTCTCTCCACTTCAGAGTGAACCATCGACACCTTGAAGGGGGGGTGGGAGGAATTTGGTCGTGCAGCAAGACGTGTTTTTTTGCGCTCAAAGCAAATTTTTGACATTTCCACATTCATCTTGAAAGCAGCTTTGGCTTGTGTGGTTTTTACTTGCACTAGGTATCCGTTAGTTCTTGCTTGCACTGTTTTTCTTCTCTCTCCCCCCACCCCTCCAAACTCTTTTTCCTGACTGGACGGAGATCACCTCCCATCTCTCCGTCAAGTGGTGCCTTCAGTCACCAGTTGTTGCCCGCCGACGATGGCCAGGATCGTGTGAGAACGGTGAATGTTCAAAAAATATATATCCGTCAGAGTGAATGTGAGTCTTTCAAAACCAAATTTTTTTGCGTTCAGAATATTTAGATTTTATTGTCTACCTATATATTTTACTTCTTTAGGAAAGTTTTTTATTTCCACATGGATTGTTTTTTTTTTTTAAATAATGCTGTAAAACGTAGATTCAGAGGTTTATTTATTTGTACTTTTTCTAGTTATTTTAATCTTGAAGGAGATATTTTTGGTGGGATGGCAAGATCTGTTCTCTCCCTATGCATATAAAAATGAGGTGGTGATGATTTGACATTTTGATGCAATTCGCAATGCAACAGCTGCCTGCGAATCCTCATTTTCGTTTTCCTCTACGAGTCATGCAACGACCTCTCCTACACTGTATCGATCGTACTGTATATAGGAAGAGCTTATGAGGCGTCTACAAGTGCCAGCGAAAGGCCTATTTTCTGTGCATTCAGTGTTCAAAATCATGTTTGTTATATAATAGGCTTTAGGTTTTCGGGTTAAGGTCATCTGTTGTGGCTGTGTTAGCTATTAAAGGGATCCTCTACCCAGAAACACTGAGCTGGCTGACGCTGTTAGCCAGAGTGGTATCTTTGGCTAAGATTTTCCTCTTTAAAGCTCTCAGAAGAAGGCGCTGTTTCCACAGAGAAATGCACATCACTGGCATGAAGACGACACTAAAAGTGGTTTAAATGTATTTTTCCCCCCTTCATTTTTGAAGTTTGGAGAACAATAAATCATGCTACTGAATCCTCGTATGCTCTGTGTGTATCCTTGTTATTCTGGTTTATGCTAATGTGCTGTGCTTAGGATCGAGACAAATGTGTGTGGCTATCGTAGAAAAAGTTAGGCGTAAGAGGGATTTGTATGTTGAAGTATCAATAAAAAAATCATAGAGTATGCTTCTCAAAATGGTCGCCAGTCAAAATCTACATATCATGCAAGTTTGATGAGAATCAAAAGCTGAGACCAACATGGCATCCCGTTGGCTTAGTAAGTGTATAAATATGTAGCTGCAGCTGCGGCAGAACGGGGCTGGAATTCAGCAGCAGGGAGACAACAGTACTCACACTGAAATATAATTATAACCACCACAGTCACCCAAAATAAGAGGATTCTCTGTGTTTGAGCATTTGTCAAAATTCCTACAATGCATGAAATAAAAAATCCCTTTATATACAGTATGTCTAATGTGTAGAATTAGGTAAATACACACACTCTAAAGCCAATAATCAACTTTCTACTTTTTTTCCTAGAAATGTTACCACAGTGAAAATTCCAGCTGTTATACTTTTTTGTTACTTTTGTAGGCAAATGATACCATTGCAAATGCTACTGCCACTTTTCCCACTATATTGTGTTTGTACTGGATGGGTTCTAGTCCTCTCTTTCAATCTTGTGCCTTGGGTTCACTTACAGTCATCTTCAGAAATCTGGATGTCCTGGGAAATTAAAGAAGTGACACTTTTTTTCTTATCTACTTTTAGCTTTTTCTCCATCAAATGATGTGGCCAGAAGCAACTGTGTGATGATTGCATGTAATTTACGTCATGCTAATTTGAGGAATCTGGATTTCACTTCACGTGTGCAACTTCCATCATCAGTCCAGTTCACCACTGTAAAATCCACGTAGGAACAACTTGGAGTACACACAAACTTCAGAATTACAGAATTATAAGTCATTGTTTTCAGAGTTGAGAAATGAGAGATACAAGATACAATGAGAAATACAAATTTCAGTTTCCGTGAATAGCTAAAAAGAAATTCTTAAAATCTTCACTTGAAACTGAATATTATAAGATAAAGTTGCCTGTAATATTAAGCTTAACAATAACACATTCCATGTTCTATTAAGTAATAGGATTAAACTATTCAGTTAAGACTAATTTTTTGTTGATTTTATTTTAAACAATGACATTACTGCATTATTTACTTATTTTATCAAAATGATTGCAAATATATAGGCTATTTATTATAAACCATAAGCTACAAAAGCTGTATTCTTCAAGTGGTTAGGTAACAATTTATTTCTCTGATAGGTATGGATTGTGCAGTAATGTACTTTCAATCTATTTCTTGAGGCCAGCATTATTTTTTTTCTCCTTTATAAATTGTGTTTTTGAGACATAAATTACGGGGGGCAAGCTGCACTCACATTAAGTCAAAAAACTTTTGCTATTAAGACAGAAAACGGAAACCACCAGCTAAGTTCAAGAAATCCATAAACTTACGGAGCTTTGCGTTAGACGGCTGGCTAGCTTGTCAACGAAGCAAATCCGAAGAGAGGCGAAAGTAAACGTCCACGGAGCTTCCAGTTTAGTAAGCCACTTAAGAGACACGATTCTGCACATTAAGAAACTCTTTTCACAGGCAGTGAATTAGTCGAAAGAGTGCTGCGTAACGCTGGAGGAAACGTCACAAGCAGTGCGTGGAGATTCGCAACGAAACGGAAGCAGAGACGGTGGATGCGTTTGTAGACCAGAAGAGCGCGCCAGAGCCCGAAGAAGAGGCATCGGATGTGTTAAAGTTAAAGAATAGTCGCAGGGGGAAGCTGGCGCATCCCACAAAGGAGAAAAGTAATCTAGATGAATTGATGCAAGATGTACTCAGTATTGACATTGTAGAGGAAGCTTTGCCGAAGTTCAAAAGATACTTTGAAGAATACACACACGCTACTGAAGAGTTGTGGAAGCTGTGGAGTGAAGATGAAAAAAAGGATGATCAGGAAACATATGAAAGCACACAGACAGGATTAAAGTTGTTCATGCAACGAGTAGAAGAATGGATCGTCCACGCTAAAAGCAGCCCTCAAAAGGAAGAAGATGTCGGTCCCTTAGATAGTATTTCTAATGTCAGGTCTGTCGCAAGTCATAAAAGCCGTTCAAGCCGAGCCGAAAATACCACCGTAGGCGACAGTGCACAAGGCGCAGCTGTAGTAACAAATGCGTTCTTAACAGCAGGGCCTGAAGGGGAGGAGCATAATGGGACCGGGCTCGTACAGTGGTGAGGATCCGCGCCTGTACCATGGGAGACCGGGGTTCGATTCTCCAGCGGGGAACCACAGGAGGGGTAGTTTGAACCGCTGAGGTCCAGACGAAGACAAACACCATACAAAGACCCATCACCAAGTTGAGCCTGCTAGAAGAAGAAAGAAAAGGACTTTTCATAGTAGAATGTTCATGGCTTTGAATTTAAGTTGGTAATTGATATGCTAATGCCTAGTCAATTAGGGGCCGGGATGTTAGAGCCATTTTGTGTGCATGAATGTGTGAATATTTTAGATTTTATGTTTTGTAGCTGTTTGCAATAGAAAGTAGATATGTTTCTGTATAGCTTTTCCATGTATGCGATTGTTACGTAATAGATACGTAATATGTATACACGTTAAATGTACTAGTATGTAACATCACTTGTGTTTATAACTAGGGGTGGGACTCGATAAAAAAAATCAATCTAATTAATTAGAGGCTTTGTAATTAATTAATCTTGATTAATCGCATTTAATCGCACAAGAAAATTTGCGCCAAAGCGCAAATGTTTTTTAATTTAAAAGGGTTTTAGTGGGCGACAAAATCAAATAATAGACATGGACACGAATATTGTAAACTCAAGCTCTTTTCATTTCTGAAAAGAAAAATGCATTTAAAGTGCATTTCAATTCAAAACAGACACCTGCCGACACCTTTAGTTGGTACTCGAACTGGGACTACCAGCGCTAACAGCTCCCACAGTTTCAGTGCTCGCTGCAACATGTTAGATGGTACCGTAGGGTTGAAGTGCTTCGGTGGTATGCAAACTCCTTTTCTGCACAGTTTGCACAAAACCACGCTTTTATCAAGGCTTCCGTCGGGTAGTCTTTTGAAATGAAATTTGCCTCCGATCAGGCCTAGCAATGCGCTCTAATGTGTGCATCAGTCTAATCGGTGTACCAGGAAATCGTGCACTGACAAAAGTTCCCCTTTGCTTGGAATGCGAAGTGTGGTTAAATGCGTTATTTTTTTTAACGCGTTATTTTTTTTTTTAATTAATTAATCGCAATTAACGCGTTAAATTCCCACACCTAATATATGTGTATATATATATATATATATATATATATGATACAAGAACGTAAAGAATTAGTATCGTATTGAATTGTGTTAGAGCTGAGAACTCAGGAGCGTTACAGTTTTTTGACCGTCACGTAACGTTACGTAAGGTCTCCTTGTAGTCCTAGGAATTCATCTCTTGCTTGTAAAACTTTAAATTGTAGTAAAGAAAAAGACAAGACTGGACTCAAGACTCTTTTTTGGATACGTGTCACGTACAAAGAATCTTCCGAGGCAAGTGAGACAGCGCGAGCTGCACTCACATAATTGTTAAGTAACTTTAGAATACTTTGTTACTAACTTTGTATACAGAAACAGTTGTCTTCTACACCTTCATTTACCCCTTATATTAAGTGAATTTAAGTGATTATTTGTCGTTGTGAACACACCACAGCACAGCACACAGTGCACCACGAAACTTGACCCATCCATAACTGAGTAGTGAGCAGCTTGTTGGCAGCACCTGTGGAGCAGTGTTTAAGGATTGTACCTTGCTCTTAAGTACCTCAGTGGTACCTTTACAGGTTCAAGACTCGAACTGGCAACCATCTGATCACAGGGCAGACTCCCTAACTATTACTCCACCAAGTGCCCCCTCCCCCTATTTTGTAATAGGAGTAACAGTTTTGAAAATGAACTGAAAAAATGCAATACAATACACTGAGAATCTGTGTGTCTGTGCATGCGTATAATGCAGCCGGTACATACATCAGCAATATCAACGTTATAGCTGTAGGGTACAATCATGAATTGGGGCAGTTGGTAGCGTAACAGTTGAGGCGTTCGTCCCGTGATCGGAAGGTCGCAGGTTAAAATCCCAGGACTAGTAAAAATACCACTAAGATACTCATGAGCAAGGTACCGTCCCCAAGCACAGCTCCCCGAGTGCTGCCCATGTCAGCTGCCCACTGCTCTGTCATGGATGGGTCAAATGCAGAGGTCACATTTCGTTGTGGTACACTGTGTGCTGTGGTGTTTAAAAATTGGGGAACTTAACTAACAATGTTATATAAATATTTCACATATATAACAAAACGAAAAAGTGGGCAGCACAGTGGTGCAGTGGCTAGTGCTGTTGCCTCACAGCAAGAAGGTCCTGGGTTAATCCCTGGGTCGGTGTAGGGTCTTTCTGTCTGGAGTTTATGTGCTTTCCCTGTGTTTGCATGGGTTTTCTCCGGGTGCTCCGGTTTCATCCTACTATCCAAAAGCACAGTTAGGTTAATTGGCTACTCTAGGTGTGTCTGTATGTATATAGATGGTTATGAGTTTCTCAGTGCGTCTTTGAAAATGATTTGATATCCCAAGGGAGAATGTACACTGTGTGCAAAATGGCTGCCTCTGTTCCCCAGTATATCTGAGTGTTTGTTGTATCCAATTAAAGCGCTTTGGCTGTGAGAAAAGTGCTATATAAATGTATGGAATCATAATAATAAATGTGGTGTTGATCAAAATTCACCAAAGTTTATTTGCCATAGTTACAAACATTATCCAGAAGTACAAAATGTAATGTAGTTGGTCCAGAGGCGAGTGTTCTACCACAAGGCCACCAACACCAGTTACTTAGTTTAAATATAGAAACTAAGTAATTCTAAGGGTTAGGGTTAGGGTTGGGCACTGGCACTGGGTACTGGGTTGTATAACTTTTAGTAAAAGCTATCCTGTCACACTCAATAGGGAGTTATTATATTAAAAAAATGGCTGCATTAACTTGAGACCACATTCCACACCTGGAGGTCACCATGAAACGTCACCTTGATTTTTCACCACACTAAACTGCTAACTAAAAAGGAAATGAATGGAAACTATGCCCCCTTGTCTGCCTGTAGGATGATGAGCTTAGATCCGGCACTGTGCCAACATGCCCTGCAGATGCCAAAATGCCCATGCCTGCTCTAACAGTCTGTGTTTTTCCATTTGCCAAACAGGTTCTATTCTTTTACAGAGCCGGTAAGCATGTCAAGGTGCTGCTCATCAATTTTAGCTGCATTTTGGAAGACTACAGAAAGCTTATTGTTTTTCTCTTTGACTCTTCCTCTTCCTTTTTATTTCTTTAGCTGGAAACGTTACAGTACTCAAGTTTCCTGGTTCCTGAAGTTCTTCTAAATTAATTCCCCATCTGACATTTTAGCCCTGCATTGTAGCCTGAGTGTGTATGTGACAACCTGCACGTCAACCCCTGTATATTGTTGGGTTGCAAATCAAATTATAAAAGCTGCAGGCTAACCAAAAATATGTCATTTTAGCTTGTGTCGGGAGGCAGAAGGGTCTCGCGTAAGACAGGATGAAGCTTTATGCTTTACAGCTGTTGCTGGCTGGGTTACAGTGAAAAAAATGAATGAAATCTACAGCTGCAGGACATCCTTCCTACACTACCACTACCCTTCCTCATTGGATTAATCTTTGACTTGGAGTTCCAATGCAAGTGGAGGTGGAAAGGTTCTGCTGGAAAAAGCTTTGTATTCATGAAAATATATGGTTTTATAACTTTCTATAATGAAACAGTTTCTGAAGATCAATTTAGTTGATTTTTTGTTACATTTTCCTGCAAATTTTAAGTACTTGGACACTAGAACACTTTCTAGTAATATTTGGATGAACGTCACACTTCATGTGAATTTGACTTTTTCTGAAGTAACTAGTGCTGGGGATTTAAAACATTCCCTGGAGAGACTGACGATAAACGTGGGCATTTTTAAAAAATTCCTCTTAATCTTTTCTCTTTGTGTTGAGTAGCAAAAAGTAGTTTGGTCATGTGGGATTACAAGAGCAAATCTGGTGTGAACAAAAACAGTGAGTGTGATAAAGAGGATGGGCGGGTCGTATAGACGCTGCTGAATTCTGAATAGGAAGTGTTACTTCCTTCTGTTACTTCAGTTTTGAACAATCTTGAAAACTGTACACTGTAAAGTATGTTAAGGCCTTTTTAGAGTCAAAATAAAGTCCAAGTTACATACATACATACATACATACATACAGCACTGTACATAAGACTCGAACCACACCTCAATTCTTCATATTTTTGCTTCAAATGCCAGACTTTCTTGTTTTTTTTTGTATAGTACAGGGGTACACTATTGGCATGTATGGTTGCCCTATAAATATATATATATACACTGCCCTCCAAAAGTTTGGAAATGCCCCTGGCAAAGTGAGGTTTTGGACGATATCAACATAAATCCTCATCATTTTTTGGTGCAAATACATTAAAGTAACTTAACATTATCTTTGGATACCAGCAATAATCATTTTTATTTTGATTACGTAATAATGGCAATATATACATGTCAAAGTCAGACATGACCCTTTGCCAGCTGTGATGTCTGGTTACTGGTTTAAACTTGGCCCAGGTTTTTAAAAGATTTTTGGGTCAGCACACCTTAATAGCTTCAACAATTGATTGGTTCATTGACAGCTCGGATGCCCAGATTATGCAGAGCTGTAATAGCTGCTAATGGTGGATATTTTGAAGAATCCAAAATTCGTGTTGTCCCTTATCAGTGCAACATTATCACAAATTAAAAAGGATTCATGGCCATACTGTCCAAAACCCCACTTTGCCAGGGGCGTTTCCAAACTTTTGGAGGGGTGTATATATGTATATATATATATATACACACACACACACAGTATATACAGTATATATACCAGAGGTGGGCAAAGTAGCTGAATTCGTTACTTAAGTGAAAGTACAGATACCACTAGTCAAATGTTACTCCAATACAAGTGAAAGTTGTACAGTCAAATTTTTACTTAAGTTGAAGTACTGAAGTACTTGTTTGAAAAAATACTTGAGTATTAAAAGTATGTCTTCTTTCACAACATTGTTGCATTATTGCCACAACACTTAGAACACCTAAGGCCTCTGACTAACTTGTAGAAGCTGTAGAATAAGGAATTGGTAGAATGTTCCTGAATGAAACACAACTTAAACTGATAAAGAAAACCAGTCATTAGTTTATTTTATAAATTAATTGTAAGACTACACACCTCCACAAAACAGCATGGTTCTGACACAGCTCTGGTAGTGTGTGCACACATATATGTGTATGTTAATCAGGAGGACAGTGCAGTAGCTGTAAATGCAGCTCAGAACATGAAAATCAACATTCAAACCTGCTTAAAACCCAGGTTTACACCTCTAGCGTCATGACTTTCAACCACACCCCCATACATACTTTCCTCAGACTATGACACTTCTTAATCAGGATATGTCACCTCAGCTTTTAACTGTTCTATAACTTTGACTGATAAACTTGTGTACAGTGTTGGGCAAGGTACTTTTAAATGGTTTCAAACCAAAGGTATATAATTTACTAAGAAATCAAAGGTTTTAATGAAGTTTTGGAGATAGAAAATGTTTTGATTGTCAAAAGTTACACTTTAATGTGCAGGTTTTGGCTATATTGACTTTCAAAGACATAAAATGCAATAAATATGGATTTATTGCACAAATTCATGATTCCATCTTTGGCCAAGAGCATTCTGTGTGTCCAGCGATGGCTCATCCGATGCCAATTTAGCCAAATGAACACCTGAAAAACATAAGAAACACAGTTGAAAATACCTATCTTTGTATGGAGAAAAAAAAGTCTTTGTCACATTATCCAACGTTACACTGCCAGTATTTGTAAAAATTAAATAGTTACCGGAAAAGCAGCTTCTCTACTGATAAGCTACTGAAACAGTGAGTAGCATCTCTAATTAACTGGCTTGCAATCTCCATTCCAATTCATCCCAAAGATGTTTGATGGGGTCAGGGTTCTGTGCAGGCCTCTTAAGTTCTTCCACGCCGAACCCACCCAACCATGTCTTCATGGACCTTGCTTTGTGCACTGGAGCAGTCGTGCTGAAATAGTCGGAACAAAGTCGGAATCATAGTGTTGTCCAAAGTGTCTTGGTATGCTGAGGCATTAAGATTGACCTTCAGTGGAAGAAAGGGGCCTAGCCTAAACCCTAAAAAACAGCCCCCACCATTATCCCTCCTCCACCAATCTTGACAGTTAGCACTCTGCAGACAAGCAGGTAACATTCTCCTGGCATCCACCAAACCCAAACTCACCCATCTGTCTTCCAAACAGAGAAGCCAGATTTGGCACCCCATAGAACGTTTCCACTGCTCCACAGTCCAGTGGCGGTGTGTTTTACAGCACTCTATCTGACACCCGGCATTGGACTTCGTGACGTGAGACTTGCACGCAGCTGCTTGACTGTGGAAACCCTTTCTGTCAAGCTCCCTCAACACAGTTCTTGTGTGTACAGTAATGCCAGTGGAATTTTGGGACTCTTCAGCTATGGAATCAGCTGAGTGTTGGCCGCTTTTATGCACCATGGACCTTGGCAGTTGTTGACCCAACTCTGTAATTGAGTTGCTGTTGCTCCTAAATGCTTCCACTGCTTACAGTCAACCGTGGAATACAGGAGGAATGAAATGTAACGATCTTAAAAGGTGGCATCCTATCAGAGTACCACAGATGAACTCACCAAGCATTTCAGAACCACACATTTTCTCATTTTGTTTCACAAATGTTTGTAAATGGAGGCTGCATGACCAGGTGTTCAGTCATGTCTGATTATATGTGTTCAACTTGTCTGATATATATGTATGTGTGTATATATGTGTGTGTGTGTGTGTATACTGTATATGTAGTAAAAACAGAATGCAATGATATGGCAATCTCATAAACCCATATTTCATACGTAACAGAACGTAGAAAGCATCAAATATTGAAAGAAAGACATTTTGCTATTGCATGAAAAATATTGGCTTATTTTGAATTTCATGATACGAAACATCTCTAAAAAATTTGAGAGGGGGTGTGTAAGAGACTGGAGACTGGAACAATTTGCAATTAATTAGGTCAGTTGGCAACAGGTCAGTAACATGACTGATTTGAAAGAGCATTTTAGAGTAATAGTGTCTCTCAGAAGTGAGGATGGGCAGAGAATCAGCAATGCCCCTAATATTGCGTCAAAGTTTTCAAAGTTCCTCTGCATAAAACTGCAAAAAGGTTAAAAATATCATAATCTACAGTACATAGTATCATCAAAAGATTCCAAAAATCTGAAGAAATCTCGTAAGGGACAAGGACGAAAAACCATACTGAATGCCTATAACCTTTGGGCCCTTAGGTGGCACTGCAACACAAACAGGCATCAATCTGTAATGGTAATACTAGATGAGCTCAGGAATATTTCCAGAAAACATTGTCAGTGAACACAATTTGCTGTGCCATTCACAGATACCATTTAAAACTTGTTCAGAAAAAAAAAAGTGCCGACGTCATCCCTGGGCCCAAAACTCTTTTAAAATGGACTGTGGCTAATTTGTGGTCAGATGAATCAAAATTTGATTTTTTTTTTTTTCAAAAACCAAGCAAGCTATGTCATTCAGACTAAAGAGGAGAAGTACCACCCAGCTTATCAGTGCTCAGTTCAAAAGCCAGCATCTCTGATGGTATGGGGATGCATTAATCCATTAGGTCTGGGCAGCTTGCACATCTGGAAAGGCTCCATCAATGCTGAAAGGTATATCCAGATTCTACAGCAACATATGCTCCCATTCAGACAACGTCTCTCTCAGGGAATGACAATGGCAAACCACACACAGCATCAGTTACAACATCAGGGTTTTGTAGAAGGGTCCAGGTGCTGTACTGACCTTGTCACAACTTTTTTGAAACGTGTTGCTGCCATGGCATTCAAAACAATACATTTTCACAGTTTAAACATTTGATTTGTTTTCTATTTTCTGTTATGAATAAAATATGGGTTTGTAAGATTTGCATATGATTGTATTGAGTTTTATATATAACAGTATTTATACTTAAGTACACATATTCATTATTCTTTCCACTACTCTAGACGACTCTAGATGACTTTGAGCGCTGGCGCGCGCGGCCGTTTCTACCTGGCCACGCGCCAGCTCGCTGTTGATTGGCTCGCGCCGCAGATAGAGAAACTGCACCTGACAATTTTTAACAGGCGAGTGCATTACTGGTCCATGCGCTGTATCAGAGGCTGCACGTAGACACCTCGACGAGCAGAGCAGACTTTCTCACAAGAAGGTAATCCATCTGTATTATATTAAAACAATAAAAAAAAAACACCACAATTCACTTCGAAGTCCACAGCAAAATTTATTAACGACGTGCAGCACTCTTTAGACATTTAACCTTGAATACATCTAGCACAACATGCATTTTAAACATGCATTTTATATGCGAATGTAATGCAACTTTGCCTTTTCTTCCTTGACTGCAATTCTTTCACAGCATTTTTAAACATTTATTATGAACTTAACTTCATTTAACTCTTAATTTAGTAAAGAGGCCCTATAGAATAGATTTAACTGAACATTTCCATAGAGCAAGATCCTATATCATAACGCGCATGACCCGGTTTGATCCAGTTTTATGAAGTGCGTTGCGTGTAAACAGTGATAACGCGCACGTCGCTTTTAGTGCGATTAACAATTAACTTTTTCTGTTGACGTCGCTGTTTATGCTCTGCTTTTTTGCGGTGACTCGGTCATTCGAGGATAAAGAGGTTCGTATCTGAAATGCTTTCAGACCCCCGACGTATTAAAGGTTCGGATCGCCGCATCTGTCAGGCGCGCGCTGCTGGGGTGTATATTTAGACTCGCGCTCATTCAGCTACGTGACGAGCCACACGATGACAGAGCTGCACGACGTGTTTTTTACTTGCACTTTTGCGTTAAAAAGCAAAAATGCGATGATGTATGATATTGTATTTACGTTTTTACTTAATGAATTCCGCTCCCTGGACGCGCCACCTGTGGGCGTTGATGCGAGGGCGCGCGCAACTTAAGAAACGTCCCCGCTGTGTTCTGACCCGACACACACACACCCCACACCCCCACCCTGTGTGACCTTATTATAGAAGTGGGTCACTCCATCATGAGAAGTTATAGTTGTGGAACAGATTGAGTTTCTTCTATAAGTTTTAACACTATCACTTTCCTGCTGTGTTTGTCATAGAGGCAGATTCTGTACTGTTTAAACCATATTCATTTGTCTGTGTTGACTAGCTGTGTTCTCCGTCTGTGCCCTAAAAATGTGAGCTCCATCTATGTTCTCAAACTCTGTCCTTCAGCTGTGACCTTTAAACAGTTTTTAGTGGCGTTCCCCAGCTATGTCATTTAACTTTCATTTATGAATGTTTATGTTCTCGTGCTGTGTTCTGGAACTATGTTTTTAAACTATGTTCTCAAGGTGTGTCTTCCAGTTGTTGTTCTTGGTGTTCTCCACCTCTATTCTCAAACTATATTCCTAAAATATGTGCTTCGTCTATGCTCTTAAACTTGGTCCTCCAACTGTGTCCTTTAAACTGTGCTTTTCAGACGTGTTCTCTGTCAATGTCATTTAATTTTTGTTTCTAAACTTTGTTCTTAAACACTGTCCCCCAGCTTCTTTATCAGTGAAATTTCACATTAATTTTTAAACTAAGTTCTTAAGCTAAGGCCTCCAGTTGTCTTCTCCAATTATGTAGATTATGGACACATAATTAATTATATCCACATGTCCACATAACAATGTTCTTTCAGCTACCTTCTCCAGCTGTGTTCTTAAAATGTGCATTCCATCTATGCACATCCCTCGGTTGTGTTCTGAAAACTGTTCTCTACCTGTGTCCTGCATCTATGAAATGTAACTTTTATTGTTAAAATGTGTTCTTAAGCTATGCGCTTAAACTGTGTTCTCCATCTCTGTTCAACAGTATATCTACCTGTTTTAAACTGTCTTCAAGCTCTGTCCCTTAAAATATGTGTAATTTAACTTTCATTTTTAAACGTTTAAATGTTCTACATTACTTTCTCCAGCTGTTTTCTCCATCTATGTCCTTAAAATGTGTTCTACATCATAGCTAAAACTGTGTTCTCCAACTCAAGTCTTTCCAAGTTCTTTAACTATGTCCTCTAGCTGGGTTAATCTATGTTTTCACCAAAAATCTGTTAACTTTCATATTTAAACTCTGCTCTTTAGCTATGTCCCCTAGCTGTGTTCTTTATCTGTGGAATTTAACTTTCATTTTAAAACAATTTTTTGAAAATTGTATCTTCCATCTGTATTCTCTGTCCTATCTTGAGTGTAAAGCACTCTGAGTTTGAGAAATGCCATATATAAATAATAATATCACAGATGCCATTTAACATTTCTAAACTACACTATTTGATTAAGTTGTACTGTTGTATATATCAATTCATTGAAACTAGGTTCACTGGCTGTGTTTACTAAGTATGTAATTTGATCTTTTTTTTTAGTCTTTGTCTTCGTGCAGTATTTTTATGCTATGATCCTCAACTGTTCTTTGGTTATATCTTTAAATATTATCCTATTCACTCTTTATCGAAAGTGTAATTGTAAGATTTTAACTGTTCTCCAGCCATGTTATTCAAATATGTTCTAATGCTCTCTGTAACTGAACTTTTTAAAGACCATTTTCGTAATCAGTCAATGTAAATGTAAGAATTCACAGCTGAGCTGAAGAGTTTGAGGCTGAAGGAGGTGGAGCCAAGTAGGAGAAAAAAGCTTGTAAAACTTCCCAGCAAATTGTACATATAGTTATATTTTGCTATGTAAATGGATATATAAATGGCTAATGAAATTCATATATAAATGGTTAATTTAAAATGTGGATTTTAAACTGTACAGGATGCAACCATAAACCTGCCTTGCCCGCAGTGATATTCCACAACTATTTTCTTTTTTTACATCAGACATTGAAATGAACTGAATTTAAAATGTCATTCAGCTTCCACAGCTTTTTTCAACTACACTATCAAGCAAAGTATTCCGACTGTGTTGTGTAGATGCTGTCGTCCCGTGCACTGGTTCGGGGGCTGCAGGCGGGGGTCTGGAGGAGAGTTTCCACTTCCAGCAATGTTTCGTCTTCACACGCCCCAGGTAACCCTATGCACCTTCAAACATCTTGTCACATAAATACACACCCTAAAATATTACACAGTCAAAACCAGATCAATATCACAGTTAACTGAGTTATTGCACTTCCTCTCTGGAGACTATGTTCTTGGCTACGATATAAAAAATTATGTCACATGATTCAGAACTTTTGCCTATTATAGTTCAACACATGCCAACTTTGGCTACCGATTTGTGACACAGTCACAAGGTCATTTTGCAACCAAAGTGGTGCAGCAGAAGTTTGGCTTAGCCTAAGTATTAGCTGCACTAGTTAACTCCTGTTGTGAGTTCATGAGTCGGTTTAAGGGTCACATCAGGCCAGCAACTGAAACAGTACTCGATTTGCGTCTCCAGAGGGCACTCTCGAGCTGGAGAATTATCCTCAATGTTGGATTTAACTTGGTTAATGTGTGCTTTATGCTGCTGGATTACTGTCAGGTGATTTTCCTTTCTTTGTCCTCAGCTGATGTGATTGATTGCAGCGTCCCTCAGTACAACAACCGTCTGGACACGCCTTTGCCTGACGTGCCGTTCGTCCAAAACCTCAACGCCGAGCAGAAGAGCTTGAAGGCCAAAGAGAAGGAGCCATGGACCAAACTGACCAAGGAAGAGAAACTGGCCTGTAAAAACTCCCATCTTTTGCATATTTTAATGTAGTGTCAATTGCTATTATAATCAAAATTTCCTGTAGATTTTAGAAAGGACAGAATACATACGGTACCATCTGCACAATTCTGCTTAGAATGAATTCTGTATAATTCTTTATTATATTCAGACTTTATCAAAACCTGGATGTTTTGTGCAAAACATGAATGTTGAGGTTTGAAAGGAGCCCAGTTTGAGATAAAAATCTTTTTGGTCTAAACTCATTTCAGCTCAAGTCTAGCATAATTTAAACCAGTGGATTTTGTGAAGTTCTTTCCATCAGATGTTTCTGAAATATATTCTGGTTGTAAAGAAAGATATTAATCTGGTTCAATGTCATTGTAGAATTTTGCAGAACTAGTTTGAGTGGTTTTCTATGCCAGACACAAAGGAAAAGCTAAAATAAATTTGGCCTCATATTGCAATTCTCTAGAAGGGGGATTCATGAAAAACAAGCTAACTGATTCCACTTATGTTTTTCTGACCATATTGCTGTCCAGAAAATTTGACATTTTTTTTAGATTCGAAAACAGGTCAAAGTCGAAAAGGTTGTGAAGCGAGCTGGTGTTACAAATTCTGACCACTGGGTGGCAGTGTTGTCTAGGTATTTGAAATCAGCCAAACCCAATGCATGACGGCAGCAAATATTGATTTGTTCAACATAGGGATTAAGAGGTTCAGATAATGAATGAATGAATGAATATGTACCAGATTTTTTATTCTCTTGCTTGTATGTCAGTTGAATTTGAACTGAGCATTGTGTTTGCTTGTGTGTACATGTTAATGATGTGTGTTTGCACAGTGTACAGGATGTCGTTTGAGCTGAGCTACGCTGAAATGAAGAAGGGATCAGACGAGTGGAAGACGGTGGTGGGAGGAGTCTTCTTCTTCATTGGTCTCACAGGTTTTTTGGTCTGGTTTCAGCGCCATAAAGGTTGGTGACATCCGCCCTTTTCGTTTCATTTGTCCCTCTTGTTATTTACAGTAATTACAGTTATTAGTATTTATATTGATTTGTATAATTAATAAAAGTGTCTTTGTGTATGAAAAGTACACACAGATATACTTAGTCACTTTAATATAAGACATAAATGGGTGGACATGAACTTTTAGCAGATGCTCCCATATTCTGCAATTTCCATTTCTTTATTAAAAGGACAGTCTCCCCAGAGCAACTTGGGATTAAGAGGAAATTAACTCAAAAATGACATTTAGAACCACCATCTTCCCATGCCGATTATTTGGATCATTAAAAAAATGTTAATGCTTAAAATGAATTATGTTAATGTCTTTCATACTGTATGTTTCTCTTTAAAAACTATGAGGACATTGTTTTTTCCAAACATCAAAAAAACTAACAGAAAGGTAGCATTAAGTAACATTTTATATTATTCTTGATACCGATTTGTGGTCAAGATCACCCAGCCCTAGATTAAGGCACTTGCCCAGTGGCCCAGTGAAAGATTTGAAAGTGAGTGATTGTTTGTCACTGTGAACACAGCACAGCACAGCACACAGAGCACCACAACGAAATGTGACCTCTGCATTTAACCCATCCACAGTAGGCAGTTGACAAGGGCAGTGCCCAGAGAGCAGTGCTTGGGGATGGTACCTTGCTCATGAGTACCTCAGTGGTAACTTTACCGCTCCTGGATTCGAACCTGTGACCTTCTGATCATGAGTCTAACACTCTACCATTACACCACCAACTGCCCTGTGGTGCTATTTCTGGCAGCAGGACAGAGCTGGTTTTGAACCTTTAGCTTAGCTTTATAGTCAAGCATCTTATCACTAGGATACCACCCAATAGTGGATAATTTAACCATTTAAAGTAACTCTGCATCCTTTAACAGCAGCTAATCTTCCTAAAGGAGGTCTTTGCTTAGGACTGAGAGAAAGCTGAAAACTGGAAATGTCAGTCTGGCTTTATTTCTGCAAAATCCAGTTGAAGTATTAGCATTAACACAATAATTCTCTTATGACTATTATTGGACAAAGTGATCTGACTGCCTGCAACCATGTACTGGTCACCATAAGGTTGAAAGTTTGAATCCAAGCAGAGCCTTTAAAAAACTATTATCATCTGTGTTCCTTGTGTCCACATGTTCCACACAGTTTGATTCCATTTCCTAATTACAGGGACTGTCTACCCAGAGCAACCTGGGGTTAAGGGTCTTACTTAGGGGCTGGAGAAAGGATAGAGCCAGACTTGAAGCCACAACCTCTTGGTTTGAGTTTCCAAGTATTCTACCATTAGACCAAGACCTTTGCTTTAAAAGTGTCAATTATTTGTCACTTAAAATCTGACATGACTTGTGATACATTAACAGGAATTTTAGAACAACAAGGATCATACATTTATACAACAAGAGCAACTGTTCATTTCTAGACAGCCATAATGACCAAAAAATCTTCTCAGTTACCCATCAGTTATGACCAAATGAGGAAGAGGGAGACAGACTTTACATATGTCACTTTTAAAGATTTAGAGATTCACCATTTCAGCTTGATGTCATTTTTAGGCGAACAGGTGAGAGCACATTTCTGAATATACTAGACTATATACATGCTCCATTTTGAGAAAGAAACTCAAACTCTTCTTGTTCTCAGCCCTGGTTTTTATTATCAATATCACCCCAATACCCTCTATTGCATTTATTTTATAAACCTAACCTGCTCTATCCAACAAGCAGCCATGACTTGGTTGGTGCTCTCACCTGGATGCAAGAAGTGGTGTTAGAAGAGCAAGAGTGACAAGGTGTGACAGCCCCTTGCCTGGTGCTATTCTTGTTCCGATAAATGAAAAAAAAGATTTAGGCAAAAAGGGAAAGATTTAGGTGGTAGGGGTGTGAGTCAAAGATATTATGTTGATTCAAATAATTCTGCTGTTAACACAAAGCTGCTACAATACAATTATGATTATGTTCAATTTAAGCTGTAACCTATATATATTATATATAAACAGTATATAGATTCAAGAATCAAGATTCTTTATTTGTCACATGCATAATTATACAAGTGCAATATGCAGTGAAATGTATCCTGTTCCACTCTTTCTTGACTGTGCAACTTTAAAAAAAAGGATAAAAGTAGAACAAGGAATACAAATTAAAAAGATAAAATATATAAGTGTGAAAATATTATACAGCTGCAGAAAAAAACAGTCCACATCACTTTATTTCTGATTCATTGGTTTTACAGTTTGTGGCTGTGTGTCTATGTAAAATATGCAAGTTAATGTTCTTTTACAACTTTACCATGCTTATTTCAAAATTTCAGACATTTTTGGAGTAAATTATCTTATCTTTTATCATATTATCATATGGAGTAAATTAGCTTAGTCGAACCTGGAAGTTGCAAACTACACATATTGTATTTTACAATTATATCATTAAAAGAATATGCTCCCCAAGTCCACAGTCTCCTCATTTGCTGAGGTCTGTTTCTTCTAATCAGCAAATTGAATCAGGTGTTTAGAGTGTTGGAATATAACACATGGAATAACTGCTATAAAAACAGAATTGCAGTTATTAAAATATGGACTGCTTTCTTATTTTTCACAGACCTGCAACTGCAGTAGCTCATAAAAGAATAGAAACCTGTTTATTTTACACTTACAGCCACATATTCCAGGGTCAGTGAACAGAAAAAAGTGATGCGGTCTCTTATCCTTTCCTGGAGCTGTATATACATACAGTATATTTAAATGTTAAACTTTGAAACATAAGCTCTGATTATAACATGAATATGAACATTTACAGATATGCAATAGCAAGTTATAAGTTATGAACAGTTAAAGTGCATTGTGCAGTATCAGCACAACAGTGTAAGCAGTGTAGAACCCATACAACAGTGTAGCAGCCAAACCGTGGAAGTAATAAAAAAAACAAAACCCACCACGTCATTTTAGTTTCTGAGCTAATCCATATATTTATGTGAAAGGCTTTGAATGAAATTTGGACTGAGACTCTTTTTTCTAATAAACATAGACTCCTGTTCAATTTAAAGTGATGTTACAATATATATAATGTCTGATTGATATTTTCATTTTGGATCGATGGTATGGGCTTGTTGATCACTAAATCGATTAGTCAAGATAAATCAATATGGTTACACCCCTATTTGATGGTTGAATGCTGAATTCTATAAAGGACCCCAAGAATATTTCTTAGAAAAAGCATCCACTCTCCTTCCAAGGGCATCAGTGAACATGCATGCTTTTTTGGAGAGAATTTAAAACAAGTCTATTTTTGTGTGCTGGACTGAGAGAGAAAATGAGAGAGAGAAGAGAGAGTAAGACTGAGAGAGAGATTTAGCATGATTGTCGGAAGCAGCCGTGACTCTTGCATCTCCCATCTCCTGTCTCAGAGGCCTCAGCGCTTTGAGGAAGGAAGTCAGTGCTGCATCACCTCAGGAGAGGCACGACGGAGGGGAAGCGCATGAGAGAGAGAAGCGAGAGGGAGGGAGAGACAAAAAAGAGTAAGAGGAAACAGAAGAAAGGGAAGAGGGCAAGACTTGCAGTTCCCAGTCAAAGTGAGGGAGGAGGAGAAGAGAAGAGAAAAATAGTGCAAAAGTCAGTTTGTCGGTTGAGTCGGTTGGGTATTTCCCACATCGTCTGCCTCCTGTTCAAACTTGAAAAGAGAGGAACGTGTCGTTTTCTTTTTTTGATCTTCTCCCCCTCGTTAGGGCAGGGCGCTTAGCAAAGAGCCAAAGCCGCGATGAAAGAAGCGGTTTTTAAGAAGGCCGCCGCCCCACCGGGACGTCCCTCTCACCCTGGGCTCCGCCTCAGGAGCCTCAGGAGCTCCTTATTCCCCTCGGTCCCGTTTTTGTGTGTTCAGATCTCGTCGCCTTCTATTGGTGACGTCAGGTTTATTCGTCCTCATGCCATAATCCCCACTTTTTTTTTCAGCAAATAAATGATGGAAAGATGGTGCATTCGTTTGGTTTTGATGGTGGGCCTCATTGACTTAGGTAGCTGTCCTAGTTTGCTCTCATTTGTTTATTCTGTTCCTGTTTTTTCTCTTTTCTTTTCTTTTTTTTTGGCCTGGAGATAAGACGGTAGCATTAGGCACTTTGTTGTCAGGTGCAGCCTCTGTCAGGACAATTAATCACTTTTATTTGTGCTGACAGAGCTGTGTTTGTGCGCTTGTTTGTGGTGGAGTGGTGTTTAGGGGATTTTACACAATTAACTGTTTCTCTCAACCTATTTTTTTCTTTTGTTTGTTTTTTAATTTAAATTACAGTTTTTTCTTTCCTTCCCACACTGCACTGCGATGGCATTCATCACAGCTTTTTCTATTTCGCGTTTATTTGCCCTGGCATTATGCCTCTAAGATGCTTATATATTAAAAGTACGTGACCACAGTGTTTTGGAAATGATCCAGTCTTTAGATGTAGAATATAGTTTTGAAGTAGGTCACTACTAACATATCATAGAGAAAAGTGATACTAAAAACCCCAAAACAGAAGCCACAAGAGTGGTTCACAAATGTTACACCATAATCTAGTTAAGGTGCATATCATAAAATTTAGAGTTTACATATACGATAAAGTTGTGTTCAAAAATGAAAATTATGTTGATGGTCCCATATTATAAAAAGGGACTAAAACAGAGGGTGAAAATGCCTAATCTGAGAGGCATTTCAGCAAACTACTTCAGAGATATGTTTGGTGGAGCTCATAGACCTACAGTATTTTAACTTGTTGAAAAAATGCATAATATGAGACCGTTTTGAAGCCGTGCAAAGTTACATGTTCACAATTAGACTGTGATATAATTTTACTTTTTGATATAAACTGAAACACAATGCACATTATATTTTTATAACATAACTTATGTTGACAAAAAAGTTGTACTGAATATTGCAACAATATTTGTTTTCATGAGCCTAATTTAACATTTACCGTTTAGCAAGTGTGGGATCAGTTCTGACTTGAAAGCTGCATTCTGACTTGCTGACACAAGGGATGTCTATCATTTCTTCTGTCATTTTCTTTGCCAAATAGTCAAAGTCATCTCAGCTATATACACTTACCCAAATACAACAGCTACAAATATAGTATATATGGCATCCTTTACAACAGAAAGTTGTGCAAATGTCAGAACAGCACATGACAGGGAAGACATAAATAGATGTAAACAGGAATGCAGTTAATTTTATGTGCATATGATTAGATGAAATGCTGAACAAAATGCAAATATATGTAAGATCCAAGTGTAACTCCTGTTTGAATATTGGATCTTAACCTACATCCTTCTTCTTCTTCTTCTTCTTCTTATTATTATTACAAATATGCACATTTGTTGAAAATTCCTAGTTTTCTATAAACAAAAGGTCAGTGCTAGCCAGCTGCACTACTCACCACAGCTATGTTTATAATTTTGGGGTAGAGAGTATTGTTAATGCCTTTTTATGATTAAATAAAAAAAATGAATAACAGTATTTAATTAAAAGTTAGAACACTCTTCTGGAAATTGTTTACAACAATAAGACCAAGAGTGTAACTTGTTGTAACAAGGGTCCCAAATGTAATTTTCATAGATTAAAGATATGTGCATATATATCTGGAACACAAACAAAAGGTCAAGCTGCACTACTCACCACAATGTCTTCCACAGTTGTTGGCTGTATTTTACTTTTTTGGGGTAGAAGATATTCTTAATGACCTTTTTATGTTATATGAGTTTTTTGTGAATAATTGTGAAAGTCAGAACATTTGGAGAATTATTTAACTTTGGGGTGAACATTGGGAAGACTGAGGTGTGTATTATTACTATTATTATTATTATTATTATTATTAGTAGTAGTAGTAGTAGTAGCAGTAGCAGTAGCAGCAGTATATTAAGGGAGATCATAAATATTTATTAATATAGTCTAGAACTTACAATCTATGAATGCCAACTCAATACAATTGCATTTAGTGGAAAAATAAATTAAAGCCCGTTTATACTTGACATATCAGTTAACCCCACCGTGCCATGTGTCCCTGCAGTTCACGACAACCCCACTTACACTGTCGCCTGAGTGGGTGGAGAAGCAGACAGAGGATGCTGGACATGAAGTGAACCAGTTGCTGGTTTCTCCACCACCTGGGACTATGAGAAGAAGCAGTGGAAGTAGGGCATCCTCAGCTAAAAAGTGAAACCTGACTCAGCAGTAAACTTATAATAAATCTCACCCAAAACCAGTTAGCCCTTACTAGCTGTATACAGAATGTGTTCAATAAAGACAGAATTGAATGTGAAGATGTTTCTGTTTTTTGTAAATAATTACAGTCAGCATTTGACCATTGATCCTTTAAATGCTTTGCAAAAGCTTATGCTAAAAGCTTAACCTAGAGCTTCCAGTCTTCAAGTGAAATTGCCCTTTGGCACCACTGAGAAAATGCTTGTGCTTTAAATTGAGGTAGAAATAAGTGGGTAAGAGCTCCAGCAAATTGCTAAAATTAACAATGCAAAAACACTTATGCAAATGCCGTTCGCGTGGATTTTAAAAGCATGTCCTTCTTATGATTTAAAGACACCTGTACCAAGAAATCATGCATATGCAAGTGTCACACACATAGAGAAAAACAACTATTTTTACACATCTGTCAACCTTGTAGACTGAATTTATGTAGACTAACTCTGGAATGTGTTTGTGATTTTACTCTCAAGGCCTGAAGGATAGATTCCACCAAATGAGTGTTGATTAAACCATGTCCTTGTAACTCACTGCCCTACAGAGTTTGAGAAATACCGTTCAGATACTGTGTTGATCTGTTGGTAAGAATATGAGACTGTGCATAGCTGGGAGACTGGATTTTTATCAAATCTGCATGAACAGTTAAAACACACTGAACCTGTGCACAGCTAAATACAATCTGTAACTTCTTTTCCATATTTAATATTTTTACGCCACTTTCCATAGTGTCTTGTCCTGGACCTGCAGAATAAATAATAATAATAATAATAATAATAATAATAATAATAATAATAATAATAATAATAATACAGATGCTTATTTAATAATCCTATCATATTCATAGTTTCCCAATTCTGCCCATTTCCAGCACACTGCAGCCAGTGTTTCAGTGCCGGCTACTGCAAATATTTGCAAGTTAAAATACTCGGGACCAAGCCATTCAAATTGGGACGCATCCAACATTAAATTTTCACCTCCATCAACAGGAAGCAGGAAAATAATAGGGCAGAATCTCCAACTTTTCCCGTTTCGCACCGCTGACGCGTGTCAAATTCACGCACTTGGGAGGGTGGAAATGCAGTAAAAGGGGTCAGACGAGTAGAATTGTAAAGTCGGACGCTGCAGTGTCATTTATTTTCAGCCATAACATTGCAAAAGACTGATGAATGGATGACGTACAGGAAGTGCCACCCCCCTCCCTCCCTTCTCTCTCTCCAGCCAGCGAGACCGTTTCCAATTACAGCAGCCCGAGCGCAGCCAGGGCTGAATGAACGCGGCGGAGGCGTCATGCTTTTGCTTCTGTCCTGCACGAGCCCACCGTATGGATCTGTAGCGCGAGGCGACGTGCAACAAAGTCCGGTCGGTACACCCATGCAACGTTGGCTTCTGTTCCTCTAAGGGGGAGAAAAGTGCTTTCGGAAAGCTCGCTACGTTGCTGCTTTTCTCTTCCGTCTTTTCTGGGACCTTGAATGTCCGTGGAATTTTAATTCGAAAGAGGGAACGGAGTGGCTTTTTGAAAAAGGAGGAGAAATTTTGCACCCTGGTAGGTTCGTGACGACGCGCGAACGACTGGTCTTTTACCGAAAAGAGGCACTTGGTGCAACGTAGTGGCGTTTGGCGCGTTGGAATAGCGCTTGAATGAACTTTCATTTACTGAAAGGGGCGTAACGTGCGCGAGCTGCATCCCTCGCGGGCGCCTCGCGCTACACATAGTCTATCACGGCTGCCGCTGCCGCTAAGGAGCTCGGATTGAAGCACGCGGGACGAGAAGTTGAAGACGAATTTCGCGGCCCGTTTTCTCCATCTAATGATACCGGATTAACGGAGTCCGTGGGGGCGCGTACGACGCGTGTAGTCATGAACGCTACCCAGCACGTCCAGTTTGTGGTTTCGGAGCTTTTCTCCGTGAGGAGTCAACGCTGTTACCATTGCTAAGATGCGTGTCGGAGCGAGCGCTTGAAATTCCCGCGCGCCTCAGCAGAAAGTCGTGTCAAAGAAAGCAGGACAAAAGAGAGAAATGGCTAACGAAAGTCCGTACGACAGTCGTGACATCGTCGAGAAATTCATCTACCACAAACTTTTGAAGAGGGGTTACGTGTGGCAGTTTGAAACCGAGCCACCGAACCGAGCTGCAAGGGAAGTAGTTCTGGATCGGAGGCCGCGAGCTCCGGCGCGCGCCTGCCCGTTCCCCAACCGCCTCGAGGCGCAGGCCGAGCCGCACGTGAGGCTGCATCGTGTGCTGCGTGATGCCGGCGACGAAATCGAGAGGCTTTACCAGCGCGACTTCGAGGCCATGTCGGACCAGTTGCACTTCACACCAAGCACGGCGCAGCGCAAGTTCACCGCCGTGGTTGAGGAGCTATTCAGCGACGGCATCAACTGGGGTCGCATAGTGGCCTTCTTCGAGTTCGGGGCCACAATGTGTGTGGAGAGCGTCAACCGGGAGATGGCGTCCCAGGTGGATAACATCGCCCGCTGGATGACCGATTACCTGAACGGACCCCTGCATGCCTGGATCCAAGACAACGGTGGATGGGTAAGTCGGGACAACAGGTGTCCGAGTCGCCTCTGTCTCTCCCTCCTGTCTTCACTTTTGACCCCTGTTTGTCTGGCAAAGATTTCCCCTCGTGCTTGCCAGCACCCTCCTCCTCCTCTTCCACCTCTGTGTGAAAAAAGGAATTCCCACAGCTTGCATGCTTCTCTGGCAAATGTTCCTCCATGCTGTATTCCGTAGAATGTGAAGAATGTTAAACGGTTGCCAGGACGGCTGGTTGCATCCATTTGGTGCTGGTTGAAGTTCCCAAATCATTTTCAAAGCAGAGGGAGAAATTCATGCCAACGGTGATGACTGATACCTGCTGTCTGGCACAGGTTGAAGGAGAATTCCATGAAGACCCAGAATTCTGATTCCCACCTTTGCCACATAGGTGAAAAGTATGAGGCTCTTTTGAAAGACAGAATTTCAAGCTGAATTTTGGATGTACGTGTGGCAGTAGTGTGGACATTTGTGGGTGCTTCTGGATTGATGTTGAAGCCATGATGGGTCTCCAAGGTGAAACTGGCTGTCTGCCTGGGTTTGGTTTAGTTATGATTAAAAAGGCTGAAAGTACATCCTTGGAGTCAGATATTAGTCAGAGAGAGTGTGAGAGGGTATACGTGTGTGTGCGTGTGCAGAGCTTGTGTTTTACTCCAGCCTGGTTCCTGCACTGCAGTGCTTCTGCGTTGAATAATTTACAGCATAAATTGAAGCGGTCCATCACGCTCCTTTGCACTTTCATATGAGAGGATGAGACTTTTTTCTGCTACTGACTGGCCGCCCCCTTCCATCAGTTCCTGAAAAGACAAAATACTTTTCACTATTAATAAGATGCAGAGAATTGTTAAACATGCGGTAAAGCAAGAATGTGTTATGTTGACCTGCTGAGCCATATTGCGTCTGGCAACGGACGGATTTTACATCTTCCCCTCCAGTGCTCTTTTGGAAAACGAGAGTAGCTGTGGTAGCGGGAGATGGTACAGTCCTGTCTAGACGGCACTCAGGTTAGCCTAGTTTCTCAGCTCGCTTGGCCCACAGCCGTGCAGGTGGTGGTGAGGACGCTGGCCCAGAGGGACCATTATTCCTGTCTGGCCTGAGAGTGGACCGGGGCAGAATTAATGACAGTCATTACTTAACGCATCTGCTGGAGGTTACTGGGAAGAAGGAGTAAAGAGCATGTCTGACAGAATGGGGTGTGGGGAAACCAAATGACCACTCTGCAGAGACAGGGCTCAGACATGGCGAAATGCCCTTTTCTTCTCCCCCTGCTTCTCATCCTCAATTATAGCACAGCAATTATAATAAAGGGGCAAAGGGAAATTATATGTGAAATGGCAAACTGTGTTATTACAGGTGCTTGGAGGTGTGCTAGTTTGTGTGTGTGTTTTACAGTGTGTTTACCTGTCATTATTGGGACCAACTGTTCCCTCTGGGCTAAGATGCTGCAAAAGAGATGTCACCACAACCATCAAAATGTTAAGAAAAGGTTTGGCAAAGAATGTAGTTTCTTTTAAAGCTGCAATAACGTTGTTGCTCATTTTCCAATAAGTTTCTTCTTAAATTTGTTCTTGAGAAAGGTCTATGTTGGATTCATGAAGGTTTCTTAAAATGCATGCAAGTTCATTATTAAAATGATTAAAATTAACAAATAAATGTGGAATGAAATGTGGAAAACCCAATATGCTAATGTTTTGCACAAACATGTAAGAGTGCTCTTCATTTTTACCTAAGAAGTCATTTCAAATTAGAAAAGACTGGTGAATGTAAGGATCTTCATTACGACTGTGCAGGTGGTTTTAATGACAAACTTCTTCTTAAGAAGAAGGCAATGAGACCCATTATGTATTTGTCTGTGACAGCATGCATTTAGATTTTGGGTTTGTCTTTCATTATTATGACTCATTTATAAGTCTTATAAAGTTGTTTGTGTTTGTCTGTGGTTACTCTTGTCCATTTTCGTCCAGCTGATGTATGACTGTGGTCAGCTCCATCATTCCTTCAGGTGCGGAGACAGTAGTGTGCAATTAGGGCCCAATTAGCACAGAAGCACTTTAATGAGGTTTTAACTCACATCTGCATTATTCACAAAGCGGCAGCGAGCTTGTCCAGGGGCGAATGATGATTAATTTATTTCATTTTGTCATAAAAAGCATGTTGGAGTTTGCATTAAGACTGATATTGCAGAGGGAATTCGGTTGCACATGAGAGCCATACGTTGCACTCAAGTGTCTATAAATTTGCCCCTAACTGCTTTGCAAAGCATGGAATGAATCCAAGTCGATTTTTTTTGTGCGCAGGACTGCCGACACCGGGGACACGTCAGACTGAATTTTGTCAAGGGGCTACTTTAGTGGGGATATAAATTGCTTCTCTTCTCCTTTCTTTTTAGCACTTTTAAGATTACCACGGGTTACATCGCCTCCTTCAGAACTGATAGTTGCTCCCAAAATATGCTTTGTGTTATTCATTGTGTTGTGTAGCCGACTCTCGCCTGGCTAATCTTTTGAAGCCAGCATGATCAAATGAATATATCAGACAGCTTTGGTAATCCCAGTCAGATCATGTTGATTCGATATTGTTCTAATCTGTCTTTGTGAGTAATTAAGAAGATGTCATCTACTCAAGCTTTAATTAAACTTTGGATATTGTTAGATTTTTTCGTGTTTTGGGCTAATAAACAGAGGCCTCTGCACCTGCATTCAGTTTTCTGCACAGAGTATAAGCATCTAAAAGCAGCGTGACCCCTAATGGTCCATCAAAAGTGCAGCCTTTTCTGCCTACGATTATTAGAATTACCTTTTTATGTTGAGCACTTAAATAGAAAATTCTGACTGCTTATTTGTTTTCTGAAGCGCTGCACATGTTAAAGACCCTCCCCCACCCCGCTATTGACTCCCCCTAATACGAGGGTGCGCTAAATGTGCAAAAAAAGACCCCTCATTTAGCCTCTAAATTGGTCAGATGGCTTTGCTTTGCTTGCCAAAAAAAAAAACGTCCTTTCCTCCCGCGATTAACGCCGACGTATTATCCTCCTTTTGAATTAATGCGATTCATTAATCCTTGGATAAAGGCCTCTGGAATAATTGCGCGGTCTGCGGAGAGTACATGATTCCGCCGTGCCGCATGATGCCGTTTCATTACTGTTATTCCAGCCTCCCCGCTGGGACTGCACATTCACCCAGCGTGTGATCGAATCCTTTATCTTGCTCCGCTCTTCTCCCAAATTCTATCCCCAGATTCAATCGGGCCTCGGCAGATTAAAAAAAAGGGCCATCTTTGTGCAGAGCGGGCGGGCGGCCGGCCTCACTAACCGCCACGACACAATTATGGATCTCAGTAGCCGTGACAAAGCAAGAGGCGTAATTGAATCGGGCGAGAATGATTGGCACGGTAATAACTGCTTGGGCCTAAATGGTGTCGCCTTGGGGAAGTGTCCTCGAACCGTAAGTCAGTGCCAAAGTTTAGGCCGTCTGCTTACAGCAGGTTTGGGCCGGTGCATGCGGGAGACCAGCGGCCCCCCACAAGGCGAATGAAAGCTCACAAAACAAAGGACCAAACACTGTTGTGCCCCTGAACATGACTTTTAACCCCAAGTTGCTCCAGTGAAATTGCTCTGAATAAGCAATTCACAAATCGTAGACATGCCCCCCTGTTTTGAGTTAGACTGTGATCTTTAATTTAGTAAGAGGAACAATGACTAAATCCTCAACTAAACAATCATGCCATATTCAGGTTTTAATATGAATAGGTTTTTTTGGATTTAGCCTTTCTTGAAGTCATCCTCAAGTTCTCAGAGCTTTGCTTTAGGGAATATCTGCAGTGGAAAAATCGCCAATTAGTCCACGTCTATTTGCCTGACTAGGCAGGAGTTCAAAGAGGGACATACTCTTTCGCTCTGCAGATACATGAACATGATCTTTTTTGTTGGGAATTGTTCTTTGTGTGTCACAAAACCTTACCATCATCATCAACCTGTAACTGTTTTCTTTTGACGGTAATGTAAGACATTTGGTGTTGATTTAAAGGTCCCATATTATACATTTTTTCAACAAGCTAAAATAGGTCTATGAGTTCCACTAAACATGACTCCGAAGTAGTTTGCTGAAAGTACCTCTCTGATTAGGCATTTTCACCTAATCTTTACCTGTCTATTTCAGACCCTTTCAAAACAGACTGTTTCTCATTAGTATTCCTAAATGCAGATGAGCTACTGCTGCCCACCGCCCACTCCGGAACTGGGGTGTAGAGAGCATGGTGAGAGTTTACCTCATGTGAAAATAATTGACAAGGCTGCTGCTAACAGACCATCCATATAACACTCCGCTGGTAGACTTCTTCAGTGTGATTCCTACACTTGCGCTTGGAAGAAAATGTAAAATGTCCCCTTATGTTACATAGAAGTAGGGGGGGAAATCTAAACAGCTTGTTTAACCACACGATTTCTGAAATTCGTAGATTAATACCAACACAATTAAGTGTGTTAGAGGCAGTATAGACCCAAATGGATGTCCAAAGAACAGAAAAAGTCAATATTACAGGCCAGTGGTAGCAAAATGGTCTGAGTGGCTTAAAAGTTGTGTTGGTTATCATTAGAGTGGAGGTTGAATCCCAGGTAGTCCTGAAACCAAAATTGGGCCTCAGCGCAAGGCCGTTAACCCCAAGATGTAATTAAGAAATTGTGCTGGATAAGAGCGTCTGACAAATAATAGATCTCTTCCCGGGTTTTGAGTTTGTCTTTTGACATCGTCCACAAGTTCTCAGAGATTTGAAGGTGATATTTGGGCACGGTGAAATATTGCCAGAAATCTTGAATGTAATCGATTGTCAAGCAGTAATACAAGTTTGAGGTTGGGAGTGAACTACACTCAAAAAACTTTCCAAAATGTTGAGACATTGGTAAAAAAGCAGTCTGAGTGATTTAAAGTCTGTGCTTGTGATCACAGGACTGGGGGTTTGAATCCCACGAGAGCCTAAAACCAATATTGGGCCCCTGAGCAAAGCCCTTAACCCCAAGTTGCTCCAGGGAAACTGTTCCTGTAATTAAGATGTTGCTCTGGATAAGCAATCATATCAGAGTCAAGTCTGAATCTATGTTGCTTTTTTTGGATTTCATCTTTCTTGACATTGTCCACAAGTTCTCAGAGGTTTAAAGGTGATTAAATATTGCTAAAAATATTGGGGGTAAAGGTTTTGTAGGCAGAAGTACAAGTTGGGAGTGAGCAATTTCCAAAACCTTACCAAAAGTTTCTGATATAAAGCTGGGAAGGCGATGGTTAGCTGCCTGGGAACCCAGGTTTTGTGTAACGGTCCTCACAAAATTTCTCATTACCGCAGATTTGCTGGTTTACCCCTTTCAGCAAATGATGGTTTATGCTTGTTATAATTGCCACTTTAGTGGGTCTGGAGGCACTTTGGTGGGCTTAGATGAAGTTTGTTTCTACATGTGAATGGGCAGTTTGCATGTGAACTCTGTCTTGCATCGTGCTCAACAATAACAAACGTTCTGTTGCATCTTCTTTAATCTTTAATTCATAGCTGAAGTTTTTTCTTATGTTATAGATTTAACTTTTCTGTTTGGATTACTTTGGCGAAGTAAAATTTGCAAAAGAGATCTCAAAGATGAATGGTTATATGTTTTGTGGTTTCCTTGTTAATGCCCGAATTTATGACTGAATTACAGTTTAGAGACAACAGAGGTTTATGCATGTGGTAACTAGAAAAGTAACTAGAGAAATCCCTTTATTTCAGACAGCAGTTTTGACTTTGTATTTTGACTTTAACAAAGGGAGTATTTATTCTAAATGAACGTTAAATAAACTGCCCTAATCATTTAATCAAAATATAAAACTTAGGCTAATTGCTGTTAAATTGTGAGGTGGTTTTTAAACAATCGCGCCTGTTTCTTAGTCTTTGCCTCCCACAGAACCTTTTGTCTTTTTTATGTCATCAAAAGTCACATATGGGTATTTTTGCTATTACTAAGGTCTTCCATGCTACTAATTACCAAATGCAGTTTCTGAAAAAGATCTGATCTGTCTTCAGCTATTTAGTTCAAGAGGCGACGCTGCCTGTATTGAAGTTTGTTTAGTCGGACCGCAGCGGTGTAGGCGCTCAGCCCCCACAAAGCACACCTGTGGTTCCTTATGTTCCTCTGAGTAGGTGTGTGTGTGTGTGTTTGGGTGTGTGTACAGTGCAACTAGTGGCTCCTTGCCTTTCAGGCACGTTTGACCCCACCTGAGCCTTTTCGTGGGTGGTGTCGTGTCGGGGCGTTCGCTGGAAGAAAGACGAGCACTTCAGAAAGCTCCGCCGACGCCGCCGCTGCCACGCAGCTATTCATTTTCCAGAACAGCGCGGCTCACGCGTTCCTTTCAAGTGACACTGTTTGCGAAAGCGACACACACGCTGAAGGCAGAACGTTGAAAAAAGAGAAAACCTCAGAGAAAAAAGACAGAGAGAAAGAGTTCGTTTTTTTGTCTTTTCTGACAGCTTGATTGTAATGGCTTCAAACGAACCTGGCCGCCTGTCCTACAGCTGGCGAGTCCGACCCTGTCGCGAGAGCAAGTGGGAAAACCAGATGAGAAGAAAGAATGGACGAAGACAGAAGAAAGGCGGAAAGAAGGGAAGAGAGAGGTGGGGAGGGTTGAGGTAGATTAGTGAGATCGATGACAGAGGAGAGAAAAGACGCTGTTTGTTGTTGCTCGGCCGCCCACCTGCTGGTGTCAGGGCGTGTCACATACTCCTGTGGGCGCCGAGACAGAGTTCTTGGAGCTGATTGGCTGATTGCAGGGTGACACAGTGCCAAGGGAACTCTGGGAGTCAACTTGTTGGTCTTGTATAGGAGAAGATACATAAGCTGAGAGATTTGGGACCGAGGGGCAGAAGAAGCTTTGGGGAAGCAGGATTCCCGTCCAGATGGGGCGTCCTTCCTGGTTTTTGTGTGGAGATAATCTAAAAACACACAAACACACACGGTCACAAGAAACCTCAGTAACAACACGCTGGCCATTTTGCCTCTCACCTCGAGTTTGTTTTTACGTGGAGAGGAGGTGCAGATCAGAGAAACAGTGAAAGATGAGCAGGACGATGTGGATCTGTCAGAAAAGTGAGAGCTGAGCTCGGAAAAAAACTCAGAAAAACGAGAACGCCTACATGTACCGAAACACAGTAAGCACCAAAACATTTGAAGCTGTACATGCTCACCTCTCACTTTAACTCAGTGAAACCGGCAGTGAGTCAGAAAAATCACCTTGAGTGAAAATGAAATTTATTTTTCCTGAACAGGTCAAAGTCAGTGGGGAGAAAGTTGGTGGGACTACCCCTAAACTTCTCTCGATCTGTCTCGATCTCTGGTTCTCTTTTGCTGTCTTGCCGTCTGTCTCTCTCTCTGCCCCCACATATTTATAGGTTTTAATGAAGTGAGTGTGATGCTTGTGGCTTTTTGCCGGCTTGATTGATCCCAGACAGAGTTTAGATTTACATTTATAGTGGTTAGCGTCCAAGCTTATACAGAAACATTTGATAGAAATAATCAATAAGTTTATATAACTTATAAAAAGTTTGCAGAAGTGTTAAAAATATTTTTTTTATATCGGTTCTTGAGAGAAAACATCCCATTGTGCA
Source organism: Distichodus sexfasciatus (assembly GCA_032718565.1). Lineage (NCBI taxonomy): Eukaryota > Metazoa > Chordata > Actinopteri > Characiformes > Distichodontidae > Distichodus > Distichodus sexfasciatus. The sequence continues at coordinate 3,468,341 of JAVGVS010000012.1, forward strand.
AGTATATATTTTACAACCTGTTATCAAATATTTATGTTTCCTTATTCTCTCTTTCACATATAATTTCAGTGTTTCTTATTCAAGTGCCATTTTTTTTAAAAAATTGTTCTTCATGGTTTTCTTCAATTCTACAATTGTATATTATACTACTTAAATGTCTTAACTTTTTAAGAACATTTTTTCTCCATATTCCAAAGTCATTTACTTGAATATTAATTTAAGAAACAGTATATTTTCAGAAGTTAACTATAAAAGAAAATTTATAAATATTAAAAGAAATGTACTTTATTTAAAACTGGTTCTAGTGAACAATTAGATTCTATTGACAAATAATAAATAGAAAACATCAATAAGAAATTGTTCATAAGACACATTTCATCACCTGGGCACCATCCGACTTACTGACCTCTTTGTCCAGCCAAAGCATATTTGGTGGTTATTAAAGCCGGACATCTCTAAGTTAATTTCACATAATTGAGTTCTGTCTCAGAGTGTCCGGCTTGTGGCTCAAGCGTGGTGACCCTTGAACGTAGCTGTGCTTATTATGCTGAGTTTTTATTGCGGTTATGGCGTCAAGTATGTTTTCCTTAGAACCAGCGTGTTCTTGTCACTCCCCATAAGACGATTTTTGATTTGCCAATTGTTCAAAGTGACGGCTTGGCTTGATCAGACAAAGCTTTGTATTGGTATTGAGCTTTGTCTGCCTTTGATCCCGCCACAGTTCAAGGAAGCTGATCTAGGCTTAATGACAGTTTTTTTTTTTTTTTACATCAATCCTCCATCAGCATCACAACGGTGAGCACATTAACCAACGATAACAGAGAGAATGGAGCTCATACATATGTCTCCGCTGCTAATTTCCAGACCGCGGCATCTGTCCAATGTGGAAAGTGGTCTTTTCCACCCAAGACGCTTCATGACACAGTCATCTCCTCAGAGAGCCGTGGTTTGTTTTTCGTGGACACAGTGACTCGCTGTGCCAAGCAAGGCTCGTATCTGTCGCTGAAACACTCTCACTCTCACACACAATCTAGCCCGCAGGCACCGACGTCTCAGCGACTGCAGTGCGTAGGCATCGATTAGCTCTGAATTCACATGCAAGTGCCGTATCTCAGAACACACTCTCGGGTCCCCCAGATGTCTGGGTCGGGGATGAAACCTGGTGCCGTTTTGGAACAGAAGGGACTTTCTCTCTCGCGCTGATTTGTGTGTCAGACGGACAAAAGGGAAATCCAATTTTATTGAGAGAGAGAGAGCGAAAAAAAACGTATTGGCAGCAGGATGCAGGCTGCTGCTTAGAGATGTCTGATTCAACCTCCTACACAAAACTTGTCAGCTTTGACAGTCGGTCCATGAAGGCATTACAGTAAATCCATGTGCCCCTGTTGCGCGCACACACACACACATACACACTCTCACACAGAAACGACACACCAACTCATGGACAAAGGGACCCAAAAAGGGAAAATCTTCAAAAGATGGAGACACTTGTCTTTAGGCAAAAAAATGTAAATAGAATCATATAGTTTTTAAGCAACGAGCTTAAGCCTTGATGTCTTTTGCTAGCGGGCTCTTAAGATGTGGGAGTGTGTGTAGGCAGGTTGGGGGGATTGCTAATGGAATTAGTCTGGGAACAGTCTGTCTCTTTCCCGGTTTGTCAGTCTCAACCCGCTTTTTCTTTCTCTTCTCTGGCTCCCTTGTCGGAGTCTCCTTAACATTGGGCTTCGTACCAGTTTTAGAAGGCTTTAAACAGAAACCCTGCATGTTGCGCTGAAATTGGAGGCCCAATATGTTTCATTCAAACCTATAATCCACACCTTTTCCTCCTACGTTCATACGTTTGCAGCTGGGAGCACAAGATTTCATTTGCCTTCTGGCCCTCATCAGGGCTTTGTGTCACCTCTCTGAACTGGAACCAGTTGTCTCCTTGCTGGTTAATGCAACCCTTTTAGCACTTGACGAAACCGTGACTCCTGGAGTCTGGTGCTGAGATGCTTTGGTTTGGTTTGCTTTTGTTGCTTTGGTTTGGGGAAAGCAGATTCCTGGTGGTCTTAGTAGCAGCAAAGAGCCAGAGACATGTAAGGGCAGTTACCACTGAGGTAATCGCCAAGCACTGCTCCACATGTCATCTGCCCACTGCACCTTCATGGTTGGATCAAACGCAGAAGTCGCATTTCATTGTGGTTCACTATGTGCTGTGCCGTGGTGTGTTCACATTGACAAATAATTACTCACTTTCGCTTTAAAGTTCCTCGGCTCCCTTACCTCCCTTCTGGTGTGACTTTAGTAGGGATGTACATTACAAGTTCCATCACGATACAATATTGATTCAAACAGCTGAAACAGACATTTAAATGAAAAAACAATGGACCTCATTCACCAATTGTTCTTAAGAAATTGTTTAAAAAACTGAATGTTCAATAGATACAGTATGTATGATGTCTGATTGATGATTTCATTTTTGATTGAAGCTATGGGCCCATTGAACACCGGAACGATGTAGTTTGTTGTGTCATGACATCCTGGACATGTGTCTTTGCCAGTTTTTCATACCAGCAGCAGACCCAAGGCTTCCCCTTTGTTTTGGCGATGAGCGACCCACTACATTATGCGTCCTCAACTTAGGAACGAGCTTAGGTCCTGTGTTTCATTTCCAAGTGCTTTTCTCCTCGTTTCTTTCTTGCTGTTCGTCTGCGGGCTCCTGCGCACGGAGTGGAAGGAAGAGCAAGTGGAAGCCCAGGAGCCCCTGGTGAATGCTAATAAGCTTCTATTTCCTGATAGCGCCGAGCTTGAGCGCCGCCGATGCCAGATACGCCTCGAATCAAAGCTGGGATAAGTAGCGCGGTAATTATGTATTTTAGGTTCATCCATTGCAGTGTGAATTATTCATAAGCTTCGGGATGGCGCAGAGGGAGGTGGGTGGGGGGTAGAATCTTTTCAATGCTGTACGTACCCCGACTCGAATTCCCTCATTAAGGGTATGGATTGAGCCAGTAGAGGGTCCAGATTCAGGCCCAGTGTAGCCTAGTACTGCTACTCAGAAGGGGCTACACAGAAGAGGTGTAATGACACATCAATCTACATATAGAGGATACCCCTATCCAAAGCGACTTCCATTTTCCTAATTTCAGGCATAGTTTCCCTGAGAGCAACTTGGGGTTAAGTTTCTTGCTCAGGGAGCCAGTGCTGGTAGTGCTAGAGGTAGGATTCAAACCCACAACCTCTTGGTCCAGAGATGAGTACCCTAACCACTAGACCACCACCACCACCATCCACATCAGTACCTCGATTCAGTAATCAACAAGGCCACTGAATAAATAAGCCCACTGAATGAATAAAGAAGAAAAATGTAACAAATTTACAGTCTGTAAAGGTATTTAATAACAAATTTATTTTAGGAACAAAGCTTAAATAAGAAAATCTTAGTCAATGTCCGATTCTCGTGTTTTTTAAGAACAAAATTTTAAGTTGGTTTTAAGAGTGCTGGGTGAATCAGATCCATCATTTTTCATGTAAATGTCTGGTTGAGCTCAGGAATAAAAATGTCAAGAGAGTTTCATTTTGTGATTTGATATGCATGGAGTGACAATGTTAAATCATCACATGTCTCATATTAATCGCTGGCTCCTGAATTGAATCGAATTGAAATGACATTGCAGCAGGCTTCCTGATATTTGGAGACATTGAGTTGTTGTGCATTCATTTAATATAATATCAACTTGTGATGAAACTCATGATTTACACCCCTATTACCCAGCACATTGCCGGATTTTACTGATGCCCAGTGCAATGAGAACAATGCGATTTTCCATGCAATGTCTCGAAGGAGCTCAGACCACAGTCTCCTTGCTGATCAGGGTGGATGTGGTGTGAGGTTTGCTTTGGTAACGCTGCAGTGGAAGCGTGCAACTTTACAAGCCATGTGCAAAATACAGTTCCAACAGACTAGAGAGCTGCGCTTTCTCTCTTTCTCACCTCATTTTCTCCCCAGCAGGGCAATTCTAATGGAAATACGGATTCAAATATATGTCTTCTGAACATCATGTGGATGGATCTACATAATAGCAATTAAATACCTTAATTTCGTTAATTTGGGAGCTGAACCACTTAATTTAAAGCTGTTCGTTTAAATTCTAGCATTTTGCAGACTTTTAATCCAGAGCAACTTCCGTCTCCTAATTACAGAGATGGTCTTTCTGCAGGAACATGGGGTTAAGGGTCATGGTCAGGGGCCCAGAGGTCTTAGTTCCAGGGGCAGGATAGAGACGTATTTGAACCTACAACCTCTTGTATCCTATCACTAGACCACCACCGTCCAACAGTTTGGTGGATAGAGGCTGTGAGGACAAAACTGGAAAACCTTTTCAAGAAACGTTTATTAGAATATTTAAATGATGGAAAAAAAATCATCATTAAAGTATTCATACAATTCATTATAAAAAGTTTGCCCGCCAACAACCTACATTTGATCAAAAAGAAAGAACACATACAAAGAACACAGAAAATATATACACATGCAGAACAAATGAATAATTTCATTAATAACTATGTGAGGATTAGGCCTGTTAAACATTGGTCTGTTCGAGATCTTTAGAGCACATTTTTTTGTGTTTAGCTATTGTTAGGCAAGACGTCAGTTGGATCTGGAACAATGTCTGGCTTTTAGAGATGTAAGACACAGTCATTTAATGACATCAAACCAGTAAAAGGATTTAAACAGAAGAGAAAGCCAGTGTATTGTGATTTGTTTAATGTTTTGTGTAATATTTTAGGAATTTCAGTGCAGCATTTGGTTCCAGCTGGATTTCTCTGGCATTTCAGATAATGCTGTGAACAAGATATTGCAATAATCTGAGTGAGAAGTTTTAAACCAAGGACCTACATCTTGTTGCAATAGAAAGTCATAGAACAATGTAAAAACCTTTCTGTACATCTTGTAGCTGCCTCATTTACCAACTATTTTGAAGAAGAAATTTGTTCTTAAACCCACTTGCACATTTTTCATGAAGATTCTAACATTCACCAACATTCTCTTATTTAAGATTTGTTCCTAGCTAAGAACAGAGTCTACAAATACAGATGAGCGCCTTGTGCTCGTGGGGTTCTTTGCCTGTTTTTGCAAAACATAAGCTTATTGGTTTTTCTTCATTTCGTCAATGATATAATATTGTATTTAAATGTTGTCACTTCATTAAGAGCAAATTTCAGAAAACAAGTTGAGAAAATACTGATGCATGAGTCCCAATGTCTTTTTACAGTGAGAAGTGTGCTGCAGTGAGGCTTCAGACCTTCCTTTTGTCTCAAAGCCCCTCCTGACCATGCTCTGCCAGTGCTATGGGAATTTCCTGGATTATGGAACAGCCTTGACTAATGCATTGCTCAGATTAGATTCGGGCCTGGCACAAAGGTCGTCAGTTGTCCGTATTGGCTCATGGGCCGCTGTCCTCGGCATCCGGAAACGGTGCTGTAAGAAGCCGGAGAAGGCCTTCTTTGTGCAGGGCACCACACTGTCCTCCTTCATTGCTTCTGAAAGTATGTGTGTGTGTGCGTGTGCGTGTGAGTGAGTGAGGGAGCAAACATGCCAGGAACACATTCTCACCAGGCCGAACACAGCTGGGGGCAGCAAGGAAGGTCTTGCTCACGTGGCAACCTTCACCTGCACTCGTGTTACGTTTTTTCACTTCCAAGCCATACATTTTGGTGCAGATTGCTTCATCAGATTAACGCATTCTGTAACGGGACTGGATGTGACCCCACAACTGCAGCTGGGCAATTCAGCTTAATCGTACCTGAATTTGGCGACCCAGGGATGTTGTCTGGACAGTCTGGATGGACGTTGGTCACACCTTTTTAGCTGTGTTAATCAGTGGCGGTGGTCGACTTGGAGAAACCCCGATCTGTCGCTGGCGGGGCTCTTGGCGTGTCCCGAAGTTCCTAACCCTCCTCGTCTCCCCTGGCACAGCCCAGACTCTTTGAAGATGCCAGCAAGGGATTGAAGCTTGCAAGCTGGGGAGGGGGCTCACCTGGGTGATGAGAGGAGATGAAAGCCGGGAAGCTGTCAGCATTGGCTGTAGTGGGATGTTCGCAGTCTGGAGATGAGCAGCAAGGTTCCTGGGCGGAAGGCGACTCTTCCCTGACGTGTGATGCAACTTTTTTTTTTTTTTAATGGAGCTTTACGTGCGACCGTTCCCTCATTTTGTTTACATTCACGGTTACATTTCTGCCATTTAGGAGACAAAAAAAAACAGGGTGACTTACATATCCTGATTATGGGGCATTCTCAGTGGAAGCAGTGTTGAATTTTGAATCCACAACCTTGGTTCTTATCCAAACATTTTACCACTTGCCGTCTGTTTTGTCACGCTGTTGTTTGTTATTTTAGAGCATTTTCGGGTAGGATTGGAGTCAAACCCTCAACGCTCCTCGGAAGGTAGGGTTAACCGAGGTCTTTGCTTGATTCCGGCGTTCCGCACCATGTTCTTCAACTGGCCTTTTGCCCTGCATGAAAGGAAACTACGGCAGAGGTTGTTATTGCAGGCAATCTTTTCCCCTTTCGGGCACCATTTCAAAAGACTGTTTGGTTGGAGCTTCAGATTTGCTTTCTCAGTTTTTTTGCTGGTGCAAAGTTTCAGACGTCTAGACGTGGAACGCAGTGCAACAAACAGCTCATGCAAACACCTGGAGTCGATCCACTTTGTTTCGATCTTGTTCTTTTATTCCCGCAATGAAGGTCAGTGGCTCTGACGCACATGTAATTGCTGCAAATATTCCAGGAGGCTGTTTAAAAAAACCATATAAAACATAAAAAAAAACACAAGCCCCACATTGTCTCATGTTTTCCCTCTCCGGTCGCTGGGTAACGTAATGGCAGTAACTACAACATGAAGGGCGGATTTACTTAAGGAATCCGAGCAGGGCATTACGCTGCAGTTGCAGAAGGTTTTTTGGCGAGGGTCCGGGCACTAACGTGGGCCGAGTTGCGCAGTTCCCTCTTGATCTCCGTGGTGTAGCGGTTAATGAGATCATTTGTCGGCAGCCGCTTACAAACGAGATCCAGACCAGATTGCGGTTTTGGGGGGCCCCCTTCCTCGGACCGATCCGTGAAGACATTGATATGGCTGGTTGATCCCAACCTCTAGCCCCCTGCTGTTAGACTCGTTGGTCAGTCAGAAAAAGATGATGCACAGCTCCTTTGTTGATGTAGATACCAGAGAAGACAACCGCAAAGATTTCACCCAAACATGCACCATATTCAACATGGAATGAAAGGCGAGGCCCCGTCTAGGGCGGGAGGGGTGGCAGATGGGTGATTTAGCATGCAGGCAGCCTGGAGGAGCGTCCTCTCTCTTTCTCTCCCTGCATCCCTCCATTTCTGTGTCCCCCGTCCCCACATCTTCAGTTATTTCTTCTTCTTCTTCCATCCCTCCATCGCCACTTGGTGATCAGAAGCAGAGCGCTGAGAAGCCAGGCAGACAGAAAGGAATGTGAAGGCCCATGTCTGCTTTCTCTTTCTCTCTCTCTTTTTAAAGATTTGCTGCTGCTTTTTCTCTCATTGTCGTCAGAAATTTACAGCCAAGGGGGTGCAGGCAAGATCTGTCGTTTGTGCTTTGTGAATATACACTGACTTTCTCCTCACAGGCTGCCTTGGAAAGTGTTGGCGAACACAGCTGAGGGATTTTTTCTTAAAAACAAACAAAAATGGGGAAATAACATCCTTCAGTCAGACTGCGACGAAACTTTCTCCTCCTACTAATGAGTCTTGAGTTGTTTTATGTTTCAAGCTTGTTGACCAATTAAAGTCAACTCCTTACTAAGGCTGAGCCATGGGACCTTGACCTCTCTTGTCAGCCTTTCAAAGGCTGGCGCTCACACACACTCACACACACACACACACACACCCTTCCCCGGCCAGATCTCCTTCCTCTTATTGACTCTCGTTGCAGCTAGAGGTGTGTCCTTTTTCCACCAGATACATAAGTGTCACCTCCACCTAGAGAGTTGCGTGTTGGAATCTCAAATTTTCTTTCTTGCAACATGTTGCTTTCTCTCTTAGAAGTTACAGCTTTTCCTTATTTCTTGTCAGGCCGCACGACGTGACCCACGAATGGCGAGGCATTGTTCGACGTATGGTTTAAGTGTACTCGAACAAAGCAGCTTTTCCCCCTGCTTCTTCAACACCGGCACGCTCTCGCATTTATCATTAACTGGAAATTTGGGTCTGTAAAACAAGCACACATCCCACTGAAAATGTTGTGGTGCCTGACAGTCATCTTGAAAGTGCCGTCTACTCCTGAGGTGTCTACACAGCTTTTTTTTCGATGTATAATCAGAGCTTTCAAAACGAACTTTCGAGCCGAAACGAAAACCGGGCCCCAAAATACTGTTTTGACGCCAATGCAAATGAATGCAAAGGTAAAAATCCCCACTTGCGATGGGCGCAGTCTGCGCCACGTTTAGCAGCTAGCCGAACGGAGAGGCTGAAAGTCCCCTTTTTGGTATTCCCCCTTGCGAAAGAAGAACCATAACCAGAGATCCACACCAACTGTCAGGGCCTCGTGGGGCACGAATCGTCGCTCAACAAGTGCAACCGTTGGCCGAATTGGAAAAAAAAAATCGAGTTTTTCTGTCCCTAAAATGTACTTACTCAGTTAGTGATTAATTTCTGAGCTAATTTTCAAAATTTCCAAACTTCGCTTCTCCACAAATGACTAACAAGTGATCGGAACTGGTTTGGGGGAAAATCTTAGCGAGCGAGGGGACGTAGTGTTCTGAGAGATTCGCTTCGTGAGGTTATTTGCTTTTTTTTTTTTTGCTTCTAACTCAAACCCATATTTTTGTGAAAATATGATTGTGACCGATTACGACCAGCTCATTCTCTTTCGAGATTACAGCTTCTGTCCTTCAGATGGGTGGTTTTCTTGAAAACGAGACGTTTGCTATCGAAAAAATAGATTTTTGTTGAGTGGAAGGTTACAGTCATCACATCATTGTTTATGTGATTTGAATTTTTTTTTTTTTAAAAGATGTTCTTCCTTGGACGAACTGATTAAATGTTTCTTTTCAAAAGGCTGTCGGTTCAAAATCCAACTCTATCCTACTGCCAAAAGTACCATTGGGTGCCTGGTCAAGACCCTTAACCCCTAGGTCCAGGAAGACTGTAATAAGAAATTAGAAAATGGAAGCTGCTTCTGAGACTCAAGACCTTATCTTTCCATACAGTTAAAAGCAGCGGAGCGTAAAGTGCCATCCTATGAAGTAACCTTTTCCCTACGTCGAGTTGCTTGCCGCGTCGCAAAAGGAGCTCTGGTACAAAACAAGTGAGACAGCTTGTTAGAAACAACAGTTTGTCCCCTACTTTTATCTGCAGATGAGGTCACCGGCGCCTTTGCTTTTGTTGCAAAGCGGCTTTATCAAGGATTATAGGCTGGAGTCTCCCGTCAGAAGTGGCGAGTTGTACTGTTTGGATTGGGAGGGGGGGGACATCGGACCGCCTGCTGTCACTGTTCAACACCGGCACATAGATAAGTTTGGGGGTAAGGGCAGCCTTTCTCGCTAATTGGCCTCGCTGGCTCGCCGACAGCTTGTTAGAGCCTCCGGATAATAATTGCAACGGCGAGCCAACATTGTTACAGTCCCATTATTGCTGCAAAATGCCAAGTCGATGCATGTCGGGAGAGCTGAGTTAATTCTCTCTCTCGTGTCTGTGTGATTGTGTGTTCCTGAGTGTGTTTGTTGGGGACAGGGTCAGTGGACAGTCAGTGATCAATAATAGATGATCCAGGCTAAAGGTGACTGCTGCTTTATTTTCCAGCCACAGCCTGACAGGCTCAGTCTCTTTCGGCCGTGCTTCTGTGGCATTCGTTTACCTAAATGTTAGCCCTAGGATCACAAAAGCCCAGATTGTCTCATGCCCACGCTGTTGCATTCCCGTCATACCTCACCCGAAGGCCTCGCTGAGATCAGCTGATAGAGAGAGAGAGAGAGAAAAGAAAGAGAGTGAGAGAGGTCATTGAACCCTTTCCCTTGTTTCCAAAGTCAGATGAGGGGAAAAGGGAGTGGGAGGACTGTGTGTGTGTGTATATATATGAGTGTGTGTACTGTATGTGGGTGGGTGTGCGTGGGTGGGTAGTGTGTTGGGGCGGGTGTGGGTGTTTTGGGGGGGAAGTTGGGGGCGGAGAAGGAGAGAACTGATTACAGAGCAGAGGAGAGGAGGAGGAGGAGAAAGAGAGGGGGCGTCTGGCAAAAACACTTCCAGAAGGGCCCCCTTTCTCTTCCAGGCCGTGAGCTAACGCTGGAAAAATGTTTTCTCCCTTTTCTTCCTCTCCTTTGTGGGGTCGGGTTTTGTGGAAGGGGGGGCGGATCTTTGAATCTGTGCCTTCACGTGGTCACCACCCACGCAGCCTCTATGGGCCGGGGCTCAACTTTCTGTTTCTGTCGCCCGTTCTCCTTCTCTCTACTCTTTTCTTGAATGTTTTCTTTTCTGTCTCGTGCTAGCGCTCGGTTAATAGCGGCGGGAGCTTTCTGGTCTCATAGCGTCATTGACGTTTTACGGAGCTTTTTGCTCCCTCTCCCGAGCCCCCCTTCCCTTTCCCGGCCCGCCGCGTTAGCCTGAAAGAATGTAACCCCTGGCCGCTAGCTGGAACGCTAGCAGGGGAAAGAAAGAAAGAGAGAGCTGTCGGGAAGTGGCTTGGCTCTTTCTCTCCTTTACTTCCACTTTGCTTGATTATAGCAAACTTCTCTTCAGTTTAAATGCCTGGCATTTTTATGCTGCCTCCCTAAAAACACCAATTAAAGCCGTTAAAGCTAACCCCGGTCTTAAACGACGCGCATATTAATTAGCAGGACTCCCTAGGGATTTCCACTCACTACTGTATTTCAAGTCTAATAGGTAAAAAGGCAAGGCACAAAGATTTCAGCCCTTTTATGTAATCCGCATTTTTCGCCGCAACAACACGGGTCTGATTAAATTTGGGGGCTTTGGGCACCAATGGGCTTACATAAATCTTTGTATCGCGTTGGCACAAACACATTAAGCTGTCTGGGGCTCGGATCGGCATATTACTGAGACATTATGTAATGTTGCTCAACTATCTCTCTGCGTGTGGACATTTCAAATCATTCATTCATTCATTCATTCATTTTTCAAAGTAAAACTAAAATCCAAACCATTTTTTTTTGGTTTGTTTCGAAGTGCGTTTCCAAAACCAAAATGCAAAAAATGAACAATGAGTCATTTTCTGATTTCCCGTTTTGTACCCAAACAAAAAATGGGGAAAAACATGAACAGAAATATCAACAGTTCATAAATGGTTGCTGTAGAAGAAGAGGAGGAGCTCTGAGACCATTTATGTGTCAGTGTTCACTCTGAAAGTCTTTTTCGATTAAGAGCTCTGCACCTTCAACCGCTTTTTGCACACATTTCGATTCACGGAATCCAAAAATGTTCTTGTCAACTTCTAATCTGTTTCCAATTTTATAAATAAATCTGAATTTCCATATTGCCCGATACATGAAACATTTAATAACCTACCTTATAATCTAGTTAACTTTCATGTTTTGTTTTGGATTTTGTCAAACTATAATTAAACCTTTAATGCCCAGCACTAACCCGTACAAAAAAAGACCAAAAACCAGCTTGAACCAGCCCAAAACCATCAAAGCCCAGCAACGACCATTAAACTATTCTTAGCTGGAATTTTCAGCAAAGATAAAAGATCTTGCAAAAGGCCAGCCAGCTTTTGACCGTTGGCTGAAGGCAGGCGCATGCAGAAAGGCGATGCCAGTAAGGGCGGAACGGGTTAATAATCTTTAAATGCTTGGTTGCAGCAATGAGTGATTCATTCGTGGCACCAAAATAAACACACAACCCCTTCAGAAACGTGTCCCTGTGGTGCAACAGGCTGGAGGGACGTTTCCCTAATTTGCACAGCCACACACACAAACACACAGACAATCATGGGGTCCGGACCTTTGATATTTTGTTTTTAATGATTGAATGCAAAAATAAGATGAATCGATTTCTTGTCAGTTTTTTTGATTAAAATATTTTAAAAAATAAAAAGATGCTTTTTATTTACACATTTTATTTACTCCAGCAAGCTAGCCAGAGCTACTTTCATTTTCTAATTACAGGGTCTCTGGAGTAACTTGGGGTTAAGGGTCCTGCTTAGGTGCTAGTTTTGGCTGTAAGATAGAGCTGGATTTGAACCTATGTTCTCTTGGTCTATATATGCTACCACTAAGTATTCACCTAAAATGTTCACATCGACGTCTGATCTAATTCAGATGTGTAATTCTGAATTTACCTTCCTCCCACTTAGGGCTGGGTCATAAGACATCTAATCACGCAGCTGCACATTATATTAGTGCATCAATAATTAATGAACAGTTATTAATTAATTAATTTATTTGTTTTGTTGTTTTTGACTTTTTGTTTGTTTTTTGCCCTCCAAGTTCACTGGCAAAGTTTGGACTGTAAATATGCTCAACTATTAAAGCTGGCATATTTTTTCTAATGACAAACTGCATGTGTTGTCTTTTTGATTTTCAATTATTTTAAAGAAATTTTAAAAATTCTCGAAATAATCCCTATGGGTGAGATTATGTTGATTAGAGGTTTCAATTCATATTCATTTAAAAGTGAAAGATTATTTGTCATTCTGAACACAGCACAGCACACAGTGCACCACAGCGAAATGTGACCTCTGCATTTGACCCATCTGCAAAGGAGCAGTGGGCAGCTAACAAGGACAGCGCAGAGTTACCTCAGTGGTAACTTTACCGCTCCTAGATTCGAACCTGAGACCTTCTGATCATGGACCATTGATACAGATCTGGAGTTGATCTCTTAGAGCATCTTAAATGGCTACATCAGTCGGAAAAGTGTCATTAAATATTTTCCCCCTATCTCTCAGCCCCAGTGGTAACCGTAAGCAAATTACGCATTCTGATATTTTCATATTACTAAGCGCGTCCCGTCTTCTGCAGATTTACACAGAATCTCTTGAGATTGCCCGTCCCGTACGGTAGTTTCGATACGAAACCTCAGGCATTCAGAGACCCGATTGTATGAAAACGAGCATCAAAACCAAGATCCACCCGGCATGCCGTGAAGTGCCAATGCTGCAGGAACCCAAAAGAAAGGACATGTGACATGCACTCCATCGCAGAAGGAGCAAAGAGGTGATGAAATTTTGTAATTGTAATTTTTCTTCTCTCTCTCCCCCATGTCTATTTCTTCAGCTCTCTCTCTCTCTCTCTCTGTAGCAAAATAGAGAGGAGAAACGGATACATAGGGAGAGAAAGGAAGTGAAGGAACAGAGAGGTGATGAGTGATTAGACGGTGGTGTTCTAGGGGTTAGGAGATTCGCCACTAGACCAAGAGGCCAGTGACCAAGAGACCAATCCTACCGCTGGCACTACCACCACTGGGTTCCTGAGCAAGATTCTTAACCCCAAGTTGCTACAGGGAGACTGTCCCAGAAATGTAAATGTAAACAGAGAGGGGAATTGAGATAGTGAAGAAACTGAGACAGAGAGAGAGAAAGAAGAAACAGACAGGGACTGAGAGGGAGCGAGATGCAGCAACGATCATATGACGATACAGAGAGAAGAAACACTCAGAGAGAGAGAAAGAGAGACGGGGAAGAGAGAGAGAATGAGTCAAAGCGAAGGTAAGAAAGGGGGAAGATTAAGACACCAAGGGACAGTCCGAGAAATCATGACCTCACAGAGAGCTCACTTCTGAAGTGACATCTTTCTAAAGCACGTCAGAATACACCGCTTTTAACTTTAAGACATCTACTGTTGTACTCTAACACAAATTTCTAAATTCATGTCTTTTTAATCAGCTGCCCATATTATTTTCTGCTTAGCAGATTTAAACACTGAGCATCCACAAAGCATCTCTGTCATTTTTTTCCTTCAAGTTGTGAAATAGAGACAGACAATTTTTTTTTTGCTTTCATTCTTTTTTTGGGGGTTTGGTGGTTTAGCCATAGCTTTTATCTAGAACTTAATTAGAATCGCAGGTCGCTTTACGAAGAAAAGCCTTTCCAAGTATTGGCTGAGCTTTGCTTCCGGCAAGAAGCAGTCAGCTGATTCAAGGCTTTTGTCTCTTTAAAACACATCGGTCATCCGCCCCAAGTCAAACACCAGCGCTGTTAAGGGCGTGAGGCAAACAGCCAGCGCTAGTTTGTCCAAAGTCTGAATGACACTGCAGCCTGTTGCCATTCATAAACCTCCAAAGAGGAAGCGAGAGTTAGGACGTCGGCAGAAGGGAAGTTGGGAGTGTTGAACTAGGAGGAGGAGGAGGAAGAAGAAGGGTAGGCGTCACATGTCAGACGCGAACACCCGAGACAAAGCGGGTAACAGTGACATGAGTGTGAGAAGTGCATGAGTTAAGCCCCGGCGAGCACGTGTGCGGCATCCTCCCTCGCGCCGCTGTCAACCGCAGCCGGAGTGCTCTTTTTACAGCCGTTCTCGAGAAACCGGCACCACGTTTTTCTCACGTGCTCGTCACATGTGGGGGCTGTGCGACGCGATACAGACGACAGCGATGATGTTGCCGCCGCCAGCCCACAAATGTTTTGATTATTATAGATATTAATAATGTAATTTTAATATATTTGTACACATCATGTGTGAATGAGGTCAGCCGCTTTTGCTTTTTGATCAGTCTTCTCTGGGCAGTGCGACCGTGACCTTGAAGCGAGACTCTTAGCTCCGAGTTGCTCCAGGGAAACTGTCCCTGCAATTAGAGAATGGAAATCGCTATAATTTGTGTATCATTCATTCATTTATTTTTTACATCAAAGCCAAGAACCAAAACCCACTTAATGTTTTTTTTTTTAATGTTTGTTTCAAAACAGGAAAAACAAGTTGTATTTTGATTGCATATGCCCAAATAAGAGCTTGTGTTTAATTAGTAAAAATAAATACAGTAACAATGTTAAATATAAGTTGTTATGCTATGTTTAATGGCAACTGGAAACTCAACATTTCAGATCTCCGAATAGAAAACATGGCCTGATGTTGGAATTTCAAGTGGTAAAGTAACTGGAATTTGACCACGAGATCCTTATACTACTGTATTTTACACCATCTCTGGTAGCTCTACACATATAATAAACAGTATGAAAATTCCATACACCCAGGTTTTCTACTTTTTGAACCAATACAATACTAAATTACAATTTTGTAGATTTTAACACAAAAGATTCAAGATTCTTTATTTGTCACGTGCAAATTATACAGGTACAACATGCAGTGAAATGTATCCTGATCCTATGCATTCTATGCAAACAGGAGTTCCAACTTACCATATTCCAGGTCCATTGAACATAGCTTTACACCTGTAGGTGCTGCTTGAAAAGGATTTAAGAAGACATTTAAAGACAGCAATCAACCCTGCAGTGCTGATAGTGGTGGAGAAGTTTGTTCCATCACTCAGGAGCCAGGACTGAGAAGAGCCTTCATGCAGGTCGTCCTGTTCATGTTAGTAATGGAGGAGGGGTGTCAAGTTCTCCTGCGTCACCGCTAGGCACTCTGCGGTACCAATATTATCCGTGGCTATGTTTCTTCCTCTTTACACAGTATTTATGGCTCTCAGTTTGAACTTGTTCTTTATTAAAGTCAGAGGGTCACAACAGGCTCAGCAGACTTGGTCCAACTTTTTTTTAAAAAATGTTTTTGTATGGAATTCTTCCCATATTATTAGGGGTCCAAGCTTTTGGTGGCTGTTGCGCTACAGTGCTTGGACCCCTTTCACTGCTGCTTAGGGCTTTTTTTTTGCCTTACTGAGGCTTTTCTTGTTGTTTGGATCATTTTTTAACTTCTTTTAATCATTATCGTTTGCCATTGTTTTTGACCTTTTTCCAACTCTATGGTTCCTGATCTGGATTCACTGTGCCATGCTTCTTGGTTGAGCACTTAATTAGGACTATGATTCTGTGCACCGCCACCTTGCTATTTGACCCACCCATATCAGAGAAGTGGGCAGCGCCTTTACTGGTACAGGATTTGAATTGGAAACCCACAGATCATGGAAGCCTCTCTGCCCCTCATTATTAAATTCCCAATATTATAACAAAATGGATGTTCTTTGGACATCCATTTGGGGCTGTACTGTCTCTAACACACACTGCCTCTAACTCTAATCGTGTGCTTAAATGAGCCATTTAGATTTCTCCCCTATGTCTACGTCACAGTAGGGGACATTTGAATAACTGCACCCTCCTATCTGAGGATCTCCGTCCACCAGGTAGAACTGCTAGCGCTTCCTGATCCGCCATGTTTTCTTGCAAGCGCTAGTGTAGGAATCACAAAGAAGAAGTCTACCGGTGGAGTGTTGTGTTGAACATGTACGGCTGTGTTGTGGGTAGCAGCGACTTTTTGCATTTAGGAATACTAATGAGAAACAGTCTGTTCTGAAAGGGACTGAAATAGAAGTGTAAAAAGCAGGTGAAAATGCCTAATCTAAGAAAAACTTTCAGCAAACTACTTCAGAAACATGTTTAGTGGAGCTCATAGAACTATTTTAACTTGCTGAAAAAATGTATAATATGGGACCTTTAAAGCCATAAAGTCGTTCCCATTAAGTAATTTGAATAATTAAGTCAGTTGAAACTGATCTTATTTTACATGGATTTATGATGTCATAGCGTGTTCTTACTTGTTAGACGTGTTGAGACCCTGTCTAAATATTTTTGATTTATCCTTAATTTTCAGCACATTTCTTTGTGCGGAGCATGCCATAAATAAAACAGATAACATTTGGATGGATTATTGTGAGCGATATGACTTAAGATGTAAGTTAATAAAATTAGTTAGTGGATATTAATATTTGTGCAGGAAAATTAACCATTTAAATCAACTGTTAAAGTGGGGGGTTGCACTGAGCCATGGCAGGGGATTGTGCAGCAAGGCAAATGGTACTGAAATTGAAGTAAGAGTGACAGTTTTACCCTCATTTTTAAATTGGCAGTGTTAATCCCAAAGTCCAAATGTTCAGGTTTCAGGTTTTTTTGCTCCGGGAGCTGGTGAAGTTTTAAAAGCCATTTTTCTGCTGAGAGTCAGTTTTGAGGGAAAATATGCTGAGAGAAGGACTAGGTATGTTAACGTGTTAATCCACGCCATTAATCTGGAAACTGACATGTTAATTAATTATACGAACAAACTTCCAAAATGTTTATTTGACTGAAGTCTGGGGGAAAATATTCCTACAAAAGAAAAGGACTGCGGAAAAAGTGTGGGAAACACTGGTTTAGATTAACTTGAAATGATGAAATTGTCAACAGATTAACTGGTGGAAAAATGGTCTTTACTGGCAGCCCAAGACGACACAATGTTTCTCCACGGACAGACCTGGCAAAAAAAAAAGCTAGCGTTTCTGAATCTAACGTTTTGAAACAACTAATACCTTATGTCACATGGCTTCCCCTTTTGTGTCATTCTAATTGTGAGGTTTTTCGGAACCACAACAAGCAGAGTTTTTGGGTTGAGTTGAAGTTTCATGAGACGCTTTGACTCAGAACTTTCCCTTGCTCATGCTAATTTTGACGTTTTGTGGTGACGCTGTGTCCTTGCATGCGCTCAAGTAAAAATGAGCATCCTGAAACACGTTGATATTAGGAATCTCTGGAAAGCTCCAAAAAAATGTCAGGTTAAGAATGAGAGACCGGTTCCAAACAACACTGTGCCCACGCTGTTGTCTGTATTTAGAAAGAAAGTCATAGCTTCATGCAGGAGCTCTCTAACTCTAAGAATACCGGTTGTGGTGAGACACGTTCTAAGAACTAGGGTGAGGTTTCCAGAGAATAAAGGCAATGACATTTCAGTAGATTAAAGAGAAATCAAAAGTAAACTCAGATACATGCACTTGTTGTTGGTGCCAAGCGTTAGCGAGGGCGCAGGCGCTTCAGTAATCTTACAGACGTTAACTGGTTTGTGTCAAAGCACCGTAGCGCCCTACATTCAGCTCCATTCAGCTGCCTTTTCCCTTATGAATGAAAATGCAAAGTTGTATGTCTCGCTATATGAATGAGAAACTGCAGAAAGAACACAGTCAATGCTTACATCTCTCCACTATCCTCAGACTGACCAACACCCTTCGAGACGGAGAAGGTGGGTGTGCAGGGAATCTCTTCTCTCCCCAAATAAATTTTTTAAAAAAACTTGTCAGCCCCCTCTCTGCCTTCCCCACCACTCACTAGTTCATGCATATGTTGCAACGCCTGTTTCGTAAATGGCGATGCCTTTTTGCCTACTTGCCTGTTATTTTTGACTTCTGACATGTCATGAAGGTTGCAAAATCTGCTTTCTTGGTAACTGCTCTTGTATAAGGTGGTGGATGACAGTTTACTAAGCCTTATAAGATGAAAACAGACTTTGTGCCCAAAATTATTTTGCTGTTATCATTTTAAAAGATCTTTCAGATATAAAGAGGAATGATAAATTATTTGCAACCTTGTTCTGCCTGTACTGGCTTTAATGATGTTACATTGAGTATGTTGAGAAATGCATCAATATCTGCTTTTCCTGTGGATTGTATTCATTTAGGCAGCTGTTATGTAAAACAGTATTTGAGTAAAAGTGCGTGATTATTTGTCATTGTGAACACACCACAGCACAGAGTGCACCACAACGAAATGTGGGCTCTGCATTTGACCCATCCGTGAAGGAGCAGTGGGCAGCGCCCAGGGAGCAGTGCAGGATATGAATGTGCGACCTTCTGATCACGGTACGCCGTTACACCAACAACTTAAACTGACTAATATATCATGAACATATTTTTTAATGCGCTAATTATGTTTCATTGCTAAATAATACAAGTAATTAGGAATTTCTGGGTGGATATGTCATCAGCTTCAGCTTGAAGTCAATACTGTTTTGTTTTTAAAAAGTCTTATATTGTACATTGCATACATATCAATGAGATTTAAAATATAAAATATATAAAAATAATATTATTTAAAATTCATGATCAAAATAGTGTGTTCCTCTAGTGGACAAACTTTGCCACAACAGCAATTTTTACACACTTACACAATGCTCTTGTTTTACTTTCATTTCACTTTACTCATGCTCATAAAAATGGAGCAATCTTTCATCTCTCTTTTTCATTTTTGTACTTTAGCGATTGTGACAATTCAGATTTTTCTACTATTTGTTCGTATCAGTCAATAATATCAGTTCAACAATTGCAGTCTCTAATGCAGACTAAATCAGTAATAGGTGGTCTTTTGGTGGGTGTTGGTGGTCTGGTGGTTAGGACACTCACCTCTCGACCATGAGTTTGTGAGTGTGAGTCCTACTTTTGGGACTACTGTCAGTGGGTCCCTGAGCAGGACCCTTAACCCCAAGTTCCTCCATGGAGACCCTGAAATTAGAAAATGGACATCGCTCTAGATAAGAGCTTCTGAAAAATGCCTTAAAATATAAATGTAAAAATGTATTAGTTTCCACCGTCCAGGTCCAGGAACACTTGGTAAAAATTCTGCAGTATACTGTACATATAACACTAGTGTTTTGGGATTCTATTCTGTTTTTGTCCCTGAGAGGAAACTGCAAGCGACTCATTTATTAGCTCTGTGTTCACCAGAAGCAACAAGAGTGAAAAGCTCAATAAGACCTCGCTGCTCTTTCAAAGCAAAGCAAGAGAAAATTCAATAGAAGACACTCTCTGGCACTAACTGAATTTTGTGCCACCTTAAAGCACCTTTAGCTTTATAGGTGCCATTTTTCAACCCAGAAGGTATGAGGGTTTAATGTCTTTATTCGAGCATCTCAGTGGGACGATAGAGGCTGCGTCGAGGAGACACACAGTGACTAGACTCCTGTTTCTGTCTTCTTTATGCGTATGAAGAGAGATATGACTGTACTGAAACGCCATTTGTAAACGTCAGCACTTAGATAATGACGTTCATTATTTTTTCTGTATGGGTTTTCTATCGCTTCCTGCAGACAGTTTTCTAGCTACAGTCAATACTTTCGACTCCAAACACGGGGAAGCACCTAGAAACCCCACTTGAGCTCCTCGTGAGCAATTACCTGCAAGAGGAATAAATGCACATCTCGGTCAGGGGTCTCGGCAGCACATGGTAAAGCCGTGTAACACACACACACACACAACACACACACACAACAGGTCTGCTAAGGCTTATTGGTAGCGTTTATGGGGATTAAAGTGCACTCAGCATTTCTGTTGCAGTCAGCATCAGTAAAAAGGACAAAAGAGAGGAAAGTGTGTGCAGGTTTTTAGGCATTTGAGAGGACCTGAATTTTCCCAAAGAGACGGGAAAATACAAGGAAACAAGCTTTTATAGAAAAGTTTCAGATTTTATTGGAAAAACTAAGAAAGGTGAAATATTTTTAATTACCTCTCCAAGTAGGGCTTTATCTAACTGTCCGCATTTTAGTGTGCGTACATGGTGATGTAGATTTACACCTTTTCCGTCTTCTTTTCACTGAGACAATGAAGCTCTAGGTGCTTGGACTCAGCATTTGCATCCATCCTTCAAGTTACTGAGGCGCGAACCAAATCACAACCCACCCATTTCCGTGTTAGCCATTGTGCGTCTGCGACGTCCTAACTAGGCAGCGGCGCTATATCAGACCCACGCGACACAGTCTCTCTTCTGACCCTCGCAGCGAGCCGCTAGCCGCTAATGAGCTCGCCCGCCTCAGAGGGGCCCGTTTTGATCTGCCTTTATCTGCGCGTCTGCATATACCTTACTCTGTCAGTCCGAGCCTTGATGTGAGGAAGACGCTGATCGAAAACGAGGCGGAACGTCGGCCATTAGAATCCGAAAAGCAGCTTGAATTTAAAGCCACTTTAATCATCCTGTTTTCCCGCCTCGCCGTCGGGGTCGCAGGGTAGACAAATAACACGCTGTCAGCTTTTTTAAGGGGGAAAAAGACTGTGTGTGTATTTTTGTCTTTTTTCAAATCCCCCGCTACGACTGTAACAAGAGCGTACAGGAGCGGCGTAATGAATGAAATCCCGATTTCTAACTAAAGCAAACCCAGGACATAGACCGTAGGTGGACAAATCTGTGCCAGATCCCAATGTGGCCACTTCTGGAACTTCTGACTGTACTTTAGCAACATCTCTATAGTAGAGCTGTGAACCTTTATTGGGCATTCGATTTGATTACGATTATTAAGTCAATGATTCGATACGATATCTTGATGCATCGCACTGCAGCTCATCTATTTTTCTACATTGCTTCACATTACACGCAGACTGGGCATGTATCGCAGATCATGCAGCCATAGTTGCTACCGTTCTTTTTAACCAGAATATATATGCCATAGCCAGAAATTCACCAAGCAATGTCATATGATATAATTCAGGGGTTTTCAGCTGCTTCTGTCCCAGGGACCAGCACTCAGACTAAGCAGTCTAAGTGTGTGTGTGATGGGGTATTATTGTATTATTTTTTGATATTTGCATTAAATTAATTATTCCTAAATGTGTCCAAATCCAAATGGAAAAAGGAATAATTTTTAAAAAGGGATTTCAGTAAATGTTCATGCACCTTGGTTGCCCAGAGGAGGATGGGGTCCCCAGAGTTTTTCCATGCCCTTGTCGCCTCATGCTTGCTTGTTGGGGGTTTGGCCCGGTTATACACTACCAGTCAAACGTTTGGACACACCTTCCCATTCAATGTTTTATTCTTTATTATTATGACTATTGACATTGTAGATTCTCACTGAAGGCACTATGAATGAACACATATGAAATTATGTAGTAAACAAAAAGTGTGAAATAACCCAAAACATGTTTTATATCTTAGATTCTTGAAAATAACCACCCTTTGCTTTGATCTCTGCTTTGCACACTCTTGGCATTCTCGCGATGAGCTTCATGAGGTGGTCACCTGAAATGGTTTTCCAACAGTCTTGAAGGAGTTCCCAGAGATGCTGAGCACTTGTTGGCCCTTTTGCCCATCTCGATTGGGTTTGGTCAGGTGACCGTGGAGGCCAGGCCATTTGGCGCAGCACTCCATCACTTTCCTTCTGGGTCATATAGCCTTTACACAGTTCATTCATAGTCTTGATGCCTTTAGTGAGAATCTACAATGTAAATAGTAATGAAAATAAAGAAAAACATGGAATGGGAAGGTGAGTCCAAACTTTTGACTGGTAGTGTATGTGCTTTGTGACAATGACTGTTGTTAAGAGCGCTATATAAATAATGATTGAATTGAACTGAATTGAAGTAGTGACACGGGACTGCATGTCACGGACCACCTGCAATTCCGCCGCGGACCACTAGGGGGCAGCGGACCGCACGTTGAAAACCTCTGTTATAATTAATTATGGTCTGCCATTGTATTGATGCAGAATCGTCCACGTCTTCATCGCTATGCATCAATTATGTGATTAATTTCAACACCCATACTCTATAGAGTGTCTCAGGTGAGAAGGCATGACTGTGCCTTGTCTCTTTAGGTTAACAGATTATTTATATTTGTTATAGCTGAAGTATTATTTGACTCCAGTAATATTAAGTCAGTGGAAGTACCTCACAAAGATAGCTGTGTGTGTCTGTGTGTGTGTTTGTGCCCAAGACTACTTTTGAGGACGAATTTCAGACACCTTCAGACAAGAGGCAAACCTACTTCTAGGGATGAAAAATTCTCTTTATATTTGGTAAGATATCTTTTGTATTAAAACAAATCTAACAAAACTTAAAAAAAGCAGAACATTTTATTTTCATTATTGAGGTTATGTCTATGGAATGTCCTGTATAGGGAAGAGTGGGTGTATGTGTGGTGAT
The DNA here is from genome assembly GCA_032718565.1 of Distichodus sexfasciatus. Classification (NCBI taxonomy): domain Eukaryota; kingdom Metazoa; phylum Chordata; class Actinopteri; order Characiformes; family Distichodontidae; genus Distichodus; species Distichodus sexfasciatus. Next base: position 3,491,124 of record JAVGVS010000012.1, read on the forward strand.
TTTAGTGTATTTTGTATGGATGTGATTTTCTCCTAAAATATAGGAAAACCTGAGATTTGTTACATTTTGATGGTTTTGTGGAATAATAATGAGGTTAGGTTTTGGGTTAGGGAGTAGCCGTAGTATTTATTTCTTGTCATTATGGGAGTTGAGATGCGTGTGACAGTGTGTTTTAGCAGGTTTTTAGGTACTTGAAAGGAAACTGATTTTTCTCCCTGAAATGTACCAGATTTTTGTGAAAAGATGTTTGGTTACTGAGGTTGAGGTTGGGGTTAGTTGTAGAGCTGTGGCTATCCATTCTTTTTGTAATCTATTGATTTTTTCATTGATAAATCGAGTAATCGGATAAATTATTTAAAAAAAACCCCAGAAAAAACACAAGTCTGAAAATGTACAACCAATTGGCTTTTATTCCTGAATGTTCCTTTAAAAAAATCAAATTGAACCCTTACAACCCTGAGAGAATTTGGGGTGTTTTCTATACCTTTGTTTTAGGCTTTCTCTAGTGTGTATGTAGATATTGGCCATACATGCTTTATGCTGTTGTGTTCAGGACGTCCTGCGCTACTCATACTTGTCATAGTTTGATGTGTAAATGCTGACACTGTCTGGAAATCAACACATTTCTGATGAAAACTGGCCTGTGCCTGTGGAAATGTTTTTTTTTGTTTGTTTGTTTTATGTAGTATAACTTTGGCTGAAACTGTAGATATAACTACTAGAAATAGCAAGAACAGTGTCTGTTTTATGGACCTGCAGAGTTTTATTATGCATCCTGTGTTTTAGTACTGTAAAGAAAAATAAGGTTAGTGCCAGGCGGAAACTCTTATTTATTCATTTAGTATGCATCAGAATATAGAATACATTTTTGATAACAAACACATTTTCTATATTTCTTATTTCCTATTGATTACTCTCTAACATTATTTTAAAAAACTGATCAAATGAAAATGAAGAAATACTGTATTTTTGTGTCATTTTGAACCAATTTGGCCTGTAAAATGACCTGCTTTTGACCTTTCTGGGAGAGGACTTCATTTTTCACAATCCTCCATTCGCCGCTCGGAGCTGTGTTGCAATAAGGCAATGGACGCGCATTGCGTAATAAACACAGAAAATCTCAATAAATGACTGTATTTTGAGTAGAATGCTGGGTGATGTTGTCTGTGATAAACAGGAAGATTTGACTGAAATGTGTTTTAGTGAGCAATGGCGCCCACAAATAGTGTGTGTGTTTACATCTCGAAAAATGTCATTTATACGTTCTTATGCATGTACTTCTGTGTTTGTGCACGGAATATCTTACAAATGCTTCCACATACAGGGGGAGCAGGTCTTACCTTGATCATGCCGCTGAAAGGTGCCCGTGTGAAACACAAGTAGAGCATGCTCTAGCGAGTGAAAATAAACGAAGCTTCTTTTCTCAGAAACAACCATTTTTGGTAATCGGATTATTCGAATAATCATTTCATCCCTATTTAGTTGTAGGTACATTAGTTAGTATTATTTACATCAGGTTATTATGAGAGTCAATGGAATGATCTAACAAAAATAGCAATACGGGTGTGTGTTTGTGTATGTTTTGGGAGATTTGTGACGACCCGATTTCCCCAAAAGATAGTTCCTAGAGTTAGGCATTTCGAACCTTTACTGAGTGTTGTTCTGAAGGAATGCTCAAAGCAACTTTTGCCCCCTATAAGCCCCTTTCCAGCTCCTGACCAAAGGGCCTTGGTTTCCTGGCAGTTTGCTAACCCACAGCAATGCTGTGCAACCATGGTGCAATGGCTTACCCCGTTTAGAAATATCTGCCGTTGTGGCCTGCCTCTCTCTCTCTCTCTTTCTCTTTTTACCTCGCCCTGCACTTCGTTTGGCAACAGTTAAGTTCGACTGCTGTATTTAGATGGCAGAGTAGAATGGCCCTGGCCTTAAAGAAGGGGTCAGTGCATCTGCTCTAATTGGCCATTACAGGGCCGCTTCTTTTTGCTATCTGTCAGCCGTTGGCCTTGTTGTTTCATGCTTCATGGCGGTCTGATTTGTGTTAATCTGAGCCGTTGGAATCTCTCAAGGAACACGAGCACTTGTTTGTGTCAGCATTTGAGAATCTTGTTTGAGTATAGGACTTAACATCATTACTGACGAAAACAGTTTGCTCCAGCAAGCTGCTATGAATGATTCATAATCTTTTGCTACTCTATAAATGTTATTATTATTTTTTTGTGATGTGTTATGGAATGCTTGAAGCTGATTTCAGTGCTACGTCAGCTTGGAAAAACAACTCTTTAATGCAGTCCTTGAACTTTGACTTGAAAGTTGACTTTGACTTGAGTGGACAACAGTGACAATGACCTGTATATCATTCATTTTTCACATTTAAAACAAATATCAATATTTTTTTCAATATTTGTTTCCAAAACCAAAATGAAATGCAAATAAGCAATCGTTTTCAGATTTTCCAATATGGATAAAACAGACAACACTGCTAGAGTTCTATCTGCTAGAGTTCTTTACAGACAAGGAACAAAACAGAGCTATTCATTATTATGAACAGTAAAAAAGAGTTATGCATTTTTTCCAATCCAATCCACCTTTATTTATATAGCACTTTAAAAACAACACAGTTGGCCAAAGTGCTGTACACATATATAAAATACAAAGTAACACATAAAGCCATAAAAATAAAATAAGCAAAGTAAAAACACTAAAACAAACAATAAAAGTCAAAGTAAAAGTCAACATCTCAAACTGAACTAAAAGCCAATGAGAAAAAATGTGTTTTAAGAGAGGACTTAAAAACATTTAATGAGTCGGCCTGCCTGATGCGCAAAGGTAATTCATTCCACAGTTTTGGAGCGGTGACTGAGAACGCACGGTCCCCTCTAAATTTTCTCTCTGTTTTAGGGATGACTAACAATAACTGATCTGCTGACCTAAGAGAATGTGAAGGAACATACGGCTGAAGCAGATCAGACAGATACTGTGGGGCAAGGCCATGGAGACATTTAAAAACAAAAAGAAGATTTTTTTTTTTTTTTTGATCAACGATGTGTAACGGTCACTTCAGTGGTCACTTCAGGATCAAGTCATTTGAGCACATATTGGGAAATAGGAAAACAACTTGCTTTTATGGATGAATGTATAAATGGCAGGGTTAACCTATGACCAGGCTGACCTGCATCAAACCATCAACCATTTTCTCCAAGCTGACAATTTTAATTTCTGTGCAAACTTGGAAAAGTTTGTAACTGCAGCATTAGTGTATCAATAGGCCTAAAGCCTTTATCTGTAAACAGTGTAAGGGTGTAATGATACAATCGTATTGTATTGACTTTGTGATATTGGCATACATTAAATAGTTGTTCATGTGATTTACACCCTTAGCATTTTATCTACAGACCTGGGAAAATCTTTGCATTAACTGTAACAGCAGCCGCAGTGTAACACTGAGACTAAATCCATTATTCCCAGACAATGTCTGTACTTGGCTCCTGGGAGTTGTGATCTAGCCAACATAGGAGGAATGCGCTCAGCAGGCCGCAACATCGCACCCGCCGTTGGGGTGCTGCCGCTTTATCCCTCTGTTCCCCATGCTGTGTGGGGATCTGGTTCAGGGCCAAAACCTCGGCCAAAATACTCGCCCCCGCCTCTCCTCCCACGGCCTCTGCCACCGCCGCCGTCGCCGCCACACATTCCTACGGGCCTCACACCTCCGGCTCCGGAAACCCTCAGAGCACGGCCAAAGCCATTCCTGAGGTGTGCCTCAGATCTCACCACGAGGTCAGGAACACGGCCATGTCATCCCATGTTACGTTCTTTCTCGCTGTAAATAAACAGTTCCCCAGTTTCTGCTGTGGAGGAAAAATAGCTCATTAAGATTTTTCCTAGATTGTAGTGCAGCTATGATTTGAGCTGGCGGTTATTTTCTAGGAGACAAGCTTTGGATCTTAAATGCGTGCACAAAATTCTTAAGTTTACATTTGCAGCATTAAGCAGAGGCTCTTATTCAGAGTGTATTCTATTTCCTAATTACAGGGACAGTCTTCCTGCAGCAACTAGGAGTTAGGCTTCTTGCTCAAGCGTCACAGTGATGTTAGTTCTGGCATTATTTCAGAGTGGGATAGAAGCTTGCGACATTTCAGTAGGCGAGTATCCTCCCACTGATTACCGCTTCTTCAGTCTGAACTGTTCTTGGATGTGTTTCTTGTAACTTCTTGTGATCGTTTTGATGAGTTGGATTTTATTTCTTAATGTCAGTGAAGTTAGGGTGTTTTCAAACTGGTCCCTTTCAGCCTTTTAAACAAACTCAGAGCACTTTGAACATTCTTTGTGCATTATGAACTAGGGATGCACCGGTCCAAATTTTTCAGTTTCGATACTTGGGCTTTGTGTATCGTCCAGTCCCGAGTACTGGTCTAATACCAGCTTATTTTACCGTTACATACCCATTAGAGTTTGGGGCATTTGTCTATACGTTTATTTTTAGGCTTATAATAGTGTTTGTGTAGAAATAAGTCACACATGCCCTGTGTTGTTGTGTTAAGGACATACGGACAGTGTCTGTTTTTTATGGATTGCAGAGTTTTTATTATGCAGAGACATTCTATGGCTTAGTACTATGAAGAAAAATAGGGTTAGTGCCAAATGGAAACACTTCTTTATCCATTTGGAACCCATCTGGATATAGAATAAAATAATTTGATGACAAATAATGCATCTTTCTATATTTATTTTTACTCTCTAACATTATAGAATGTAAAAAATGTTTTTCTGATGAATTGACTTATTTTTGACATGATGGCCTTCCATACAATAATGCCACGAATTCACGTCTCGGAATAATCGATGAAAACATTGAGTAAACGGCTGTATTGTGAGAACGCTGGTTGTTTTTGTTATTTATCAGCTAAAATATAATTTTTGTCTGTAACAATGGGGAAGATTTGACTGCTTTAGTGAGTGTCGGACTTCCCTGTGAGAGACATGTGCGCAAACAAACAGCGAGGAACACAGAGATTGCGAGCGAAAGCTGGTGCAGTTAAGAAAATTAAACAGTATAATTGTGTATAATTTGCTTATAGTGTTATAGTGTGTTGCGCTGCTGGTTCTGGTCTTAGTCATTTCTGTGTGTAGGATTTAGTGTGAATGTCGAACGAATAGAGCGTGCGCACATATGCAAACATAGAAAAACCTACAATTTACAGATCGACTCCATAGATCAGCCCAATGCCACAGATACCCGATCCAGCTTTTATGGGATATTTAACAAGCTTGTTGTGTTTCTAAAGGTGCTGAACTTTAAGGTGAAGGACCAGCTGTAGTGGTGTCTATTGTTAGGAGTCCTGAGCAGCTGTCCATTTATTTTGAAGGGAACAACTGAGAAGTTTCCTTATTTTGAGTGCATCTCTATTTTTATTTTTTCCTAGCGTATTTGGTTAAGATCTATTGGTCTCACAGAATAGCGCAAGAGATCTATACCTTTTTGGTGAGACGTATGCAAATCTATACCATGTTTAACAGTGGCATGAGCCTAGGGGTGGGAAAAAGAAAGAAAATAGGTGTGTCTAAGGTAAAGAATTGTGTATAAAGTTGGAGCCCTGAAACCAGTCTGGTCGGATCCGTCAGCTGGCATAGGCATTGTTGGATTGGGTTGTAATAAAGTTTGTTGCCCACTATATTTTCCTGCTGTTTGAGTTTTTAGTCGTCTTATTTAAAGAATCCTCCCCAACACTTTCTGAGACGTTATAGGGCCGATACACGATCCACGTATCAGATTGATGCATCCCTATTTTGAAAACAAAGCACTCCTAGTTCACAAATACTTTTTCTTAGTATTGGCTCAGTGTATCAGTGTATTGGCTCAATTTGTCTTTTAGTCTTAAACTGTAAAAGTGTTGGTAACAAAAGTTAAAATGCCTACATTTGTTTGTTATATACATTGCAGTGTGTCAATAAAGTATGTTAAAAGAAGCTTTTGAAGCTTTTATTAAATACAACCAGAGGTTAATCAACTGTACAGAAGATAACTGCTTGAAGGACGGGATTGGTTCTGATAAAACAAGGACTATGTGTCTGTGGACTATTTGTCATTGTGAACACAGCACAGCACACGGTGCACCACAATGAAATGTGACCTCTGCATTTGTCCCATCCGTGAAGGAGCAGTGGGCAGCTTTGACAGCGCCTGATGAGCAGTGCTTGGGGACAGTGCCCTGCTCATGAGTACCTCAGTAGTACATTTACCGATCCTGGATTCAAAACAGGGACCCTCCGATAACGGGGCCAACTCCCTAACCATTACGCTACCAACTGCCCTATGAACACAAGTATAGCAGCAGCTATCTTGTTCAGCCTAAACACAATCCATAATCCAAAGCATTAAAGGTCTGAAAGCTCCAGAGAAACTACAGTGTAAACAGAAAATGGACTGAGGTACAGTTTGAGCTGAAGTGGACCAGAAAGAAATCTGGGTTCCCTTTTAAAACGAACTCACAATATGAACACAAAAGAACTGAGTCCCTTTTGAAGTTCATTTTCTTTAAAGAGGACTATATGTGAACACAGCAGTAATGTGGCACTCTGTGTAGAAATATTATACCACTTTGAGTTTAAACATTCTCACGTTCCTATTTCATCCTAGCCGCATTTTTCGAACAGTTGATCTATTGGCCACTTATCGAATCTATCTGCCGTCGTTCTGTTGTTTTGGAAACATTTTTTTCTCATCCTTTTTTGGTCACTTAAATCAAGTCTTTGTCATTTCCAGTTACTTTTATAGACATATACGCTCAAAGAAATTCAGACACAGCAGCCCACACAACTCACTCAATTAGTCGTCAGTCTTCTGCAGCATCACATGAGTGCCAATAAACACCAAAGGAGCGTTGTGAGGCCAAGAAGATGACTAATCGACAGCTTCGATCTGAGAAACGGTAAAACTGCATCCCCGTCGGGTAACAGCTGAGTTTAAAAGCAGCACACAAAATCCACTCCTGGAAAATGGCACCAAGAGTGACTGAATGTGCAGGAATTGTGTGTCACCCGCCAGCTGCTGCTGTTTTTGACCATTCTGTCTTGGTGTGTGTGTGTGTGTGTGTTGATTTAAGACAAGAAAACCTGAGATTTATCTGATGGTTGTGGCCTGTGAGAAGATTTTTGTATGTGATGCTTTATTAAACAAGTTTTGGTTATTGAAGTTAAAGTTGGGTCTTGTGCTGTTTCTAGTAATTATGAAAGTACCTAACAAACAAAACTGTTTCTCAGAGTGTGTGTGGTGTTGGTGGTGACAGGTTTTTAGGGGACTTTTTAGGACCTAATTGTGGCCTGAAAACTAGGAAAACCTAAATTTGATCATATCTTTGTGGCTACGTGAGGTCATTTTTACATGTAAGCTTTTATGTCAAAAACTGAAAGAATGGAAAGGTTTAATTTTGGTTACTGAGGTTAAGGTTAGGGTTAGTTGTAGCTGTAGTATTATTTACCTCTAGTTAATTTGGGAGCCGTAAGTAAGACCTCACAAAGATAGTAAGACCTGCATATGTGTGTCCCTGCCTGTTTTTTGCTTCTCTGATGTGATTGTCTATGCATGTGTGAAAGTCTGTGTGTGTGTTGGAAACTATCTCTCCATGGTGTGTGTTTCTGCTCTGTTCCAGTAACTCTCAGCCGGTCTTGCTCTGGACTTTTCCGTAGAAGGACATCATGATTATCAATGAATCATCGGTTCTTGGAAATCACAGCAGCAAACATCCATTCCTGCTGGCTGCGTCATTTGCTGTTAATGTATGAGATTCTGATATGGCTTTGGCAGACAGAGTAGGGTTATGAAACTTGGAAGTAATAAATATGGACTGGAGTTGTTTTTAACTGTAAAAATGTTATTATACCGTTTAACAATTTAAATCACTCCAGAGGACTCACTTGTGACCGTGCTGGCTTGAAACTCCAGAACTTCCAGACCATTCGGTAACTGAATTCACAGATTGTATTGTGAAAAAAAACAGTAGTTACAGCAACAGAGGTGGGAAAATCTGGCTTAAGCAAATCATTATCAGGTAACCATTCAGGTTTTCATTCTCTCTTTTTAATTAACTAGTCACACAACACAAATTTTACATCGATTTGGACAATGATTCCATGTCTGCCAATATCGTAAAGTCTGCTATGATACAGTTTTGATTCAAATAAGAAGTCAGTAATCAATAAGTAAGACTATCAAATGTTGCTTTAACATAGTCACTTTCATTCAAATACATCAGTGCTATGGGCATCATTGAATCATTGTGATCTTTGAATCAATGTATCGTTACACCGTTCACAATTATTAGTTCCAGTCTGGCGACACAACATCTCCCCTACATGCCTGCGCAGACACAGCAAAAACAGAAAAGGACAATTATTTTCTGACCACCGATGAACCTGGATGTCACGCCGTCGCCTTCATCCAATGTAGCAGTATTTTACTGAAAGTGTACAGATGTGATGGCGGCACAGTGGTAAGTGCACAGCAAGAAGGTCCTGGGTTCGATCCCCAGGTCGGTCGTAGGGCCTTTCTCTGTGGAGCTTGCATGCTCTCTCCGTGTTTCACGTGGGTTTCTGTCGGGGGGTCCGGTCTCCCCAGTGACTCCGGTTGGGATTGCGCGGTTCGGATAATGAATGAATGAATGTACAATGTAAAGTCTGCACATACAGCTATTTATCTCAGTCAGCTATAAAAAGATTAGGGTTGGGCTGGGCAATATGACATCAAATCAATATCAGGATTATTAACTGAACATTTCACCTCAATTATGATTAATGTACAATGCCCAAATAGTTTACAGGCAAGGTTTGTACTGTAGACATACTCAACTTTGATGGCTGGGAATGTTTTGCAATGAAAGAGTGCATATCTTAGGTTTTCAATACTTAAATAATTCAAGGAGACATAGATGAAGAGGGGCAGTTGGTAGCATAACGTTTACGGAGTTCACCCTGTGATCGGAAAGTCGCCGATTCAAACCCGGACCTGCAGACTTACCACTGAGGTGCTCAGGAGCAAGGTACTGTCTCCAAGCACTGCTTCCCGAGCCCTGCCCTTGTCAGCTGGCCACTGCTCCTTTGTGGATGCGTCAAATGCAGAGGTCACATTTCGTTGTGGTGCACTGTGTGCTGTGTTGTGGTGTGACAACACACATGTGTGTGCCTTTAAAGGGGACAGTACATGGAACATATTCTGGGGAAGGTATTAACATGTTTAAAAACAGTAGTAACAGAATTTTCAAAAATAATCAAGATGGCCAAAATTTAATAGCTTCGGGTTCAGGTCTGAATGTTGGTTTTGATACATTTTAGATTAATTGCCCAGCCTTAGAGTAAAGCATTATAAATGTACCATCATTGTTTTTCAGCTTTCAGTTCGTAAATCCCAGTACTGAGTCTGAGTTTCTGTAGCAAACTTTAGAAAAAAAAAGCAGGGGAGTGCCAACCAGCTTTGAGTCAAATATCTTACCATCCTCACCAGCAGATTGGTAGTAATAATTGCTTCACCTGCCTAATTGAACAGGTAGAATGGAATCCTGACTGGATAATGACTTCCTGAAGCCAGATTTTTTTCCGCCATCTCTTTACCTCAATATATTGGCACTCCGGATGTCTGCTAATGGCACACTAATGTAATTGGGTCTCTACCTTGTTATTTGACTGGGTGAAGGGGGTAAAAGATGGGGGGCTAGACCAGTGGGGTTTATTGCTATCTCGTAAATGAGATGGCCGCCCGGGGGCCGATTGAGGTGAAGGGCGCTTCCTGTACTGAGTAGCAGCTGATGAGTCAGTCTGCCATCGACATCGCTTGTCATTTTAAGCCCCATCTAGCAGCTTTTGGGCAGCCCCACCTGTCAGCCCGTCTTTCTCCGTCAGGTTATTAATTCCGGTGCTTCCCAGAGGTTTGGATGTGAGGCAAGAACCGACCCAGCGCCACGAGTGGGCATGTGCCACCATCCCCTGTGCCCGTATTTGGTTTCGGATCAGCAGCTGCCTGCGCTCGTCCTCCTTTCCGATAGGCGTTAGGCGCTGGCTTTTGGCATCTGGGATTCAGGAACTGAGCCTTGTGTTTACCGGAAGCCTGGCCTTCAGGGGGTTGCTCTCAAAGCTTCTCATATATTGTGTGTAACACCATCTTAATCCCCCGCCAAATTAATATTTAATGCGTTGGTAGTAGTAATATAGGAGTATGTATTTACAGCAGGCTTTGGGCTTTTAAATTATGCACAAGCTGAGCTGATACACATCGCTTTGGGTTTCATGAATGGGCTCGCATCCTCTTTGGCCATCGGGAAAGAGAAAAGTAAAAAGCACTTGGCTTTGAAGCCAGATAAGGGAACACACAGGGAGACTGTCATTCTACTTATTTACTTAAATTTTATGGAGTGTGAATATGACAGTATAAATCCTCAGTGTTGTAAAATCATATTCGTCTAAAACATGTCAGTTCTGAATTTCTGGAATAAAGGCTAAACCCTGTTGGGAACAGTACAAAGTAAAGGTGGAGAAAAAAGGAATCATTGCATATGACAGGATGTTAAATTATTGAAATGCTCTGTCATGTTACATAAAATGTCTTTCTTCAAAAGGCTGAATATATATTTTAGTTCAATGGCACAGCACATAGAGAAAGAGTAAAGGGATTTAATGTAGATATTGTGGAATATAGTTGTTGCCTGCTGAGAAAATGATATGCAATCAAATGCATAATAATTGAAGATGGTACACAGTAGGGCTGCATAATATGGTGTTTGAGCATCATCATCATCGTGATGGCTACATGTGCAGCAGGATGAGCAAGTAATGTCTCAAGTAAGACCTTTAATCAAAAACTTCCTGCTACAACTTTTTTTCTGCATGATACAACAACATTGCATGTGTTTTCCGTATTTGCAGTGTGTTTTGTATTTTGAATTACATTGGGCTCTCTGGGTCACCGTAGTTTTCTTATTTAACGTTTGTTCCTAGGTAAAAGCAGAACATATAAGTGCATTTTTTATTGCGTGCCTGTTTGTTCAAAACATGAGATTTCTTCAATTTTTGAGTTGTATATTAGTCAAAGTCAAAGTTACATCCATAATTCAACCACAATTTTGGTTTTGGAATTTCTTTTTGCATTGGATGTGCATATGATCTGCTACAATTAAATATGATAATAGTATGTGTATAATAATACTAGTATCATACCATTTAAATGTGTTAACTTCCTTAAGATCAAAGTTTAGGGAAAAAAAAAAGCTAGAAAATATTGGCGATGTTCCCGTAACTGCACTTTTGACACATTCTCACTCCAACACTTTCTCACACTCCTCAAAAACCCTCTGCCACTTTCTGGGAATGACACCAGGCAGAATTCCCCCTTTACCGTCCCACTGACATCGAGCTGCAGTCGTTTCACGAGCCATTGTGCTGCTGAGCGCCCCGAAAATATTTTTCGGTTTTGTCGCGCACTGCTCTCAGCCATGCGGCAGGCCCGAGGGGAGGAATCAGGTTGCTGGTTCACCGAGTGGGGAGGAGGAGGAGGAGAAGAAGAAGGAGGGAGAACCTGAGAGGCGATGGGAACAGAGGAGGCATGGAGTGGGGCCTAGAACACGCAGCTCAAACTTCAATCGCTTGCCGCGCCATTGTGCAGAGTGCAGCTCCCCTCCTCGTCGCCCGGCCCTCCCTCTGCCTGTGTGTGTGTCCCCGTCGCCTGCAAAAGTGACATGGAACGGCATTCAATGCCATGATGAGTGTGTGTGTGTGTGTGTGGGCTGACATGTGGAGCAGGGCATAGAAAAAGCCAGATGGAGCAAGAGTGGAAGACAGTGAATAAATTCAGGAGAGAGAGACAGAGAGAGAGAGAGAGATACAGGGAGAGTGCTCCATGGAGCAAGAGAGGGAGGGACAGAAAGAAAGCACAATAGACTGAAGAGGCAATTACAAAGCGAGAGTGAGAGAAACATAGAAAAAGAGGTATAGACACAAATAAAGAAAGAGAGGGCAATAGAGAGTGAGAAAAGCAGGGGGAGGGAGCAGTAAGAAGATAAAGAGAGGGATGGAGAGGAATATAAAGAGAAATACAGAGAGAGAGTGTGAGGAGGGAAAGAAAGTGAGAGAATGGGGTACAGAGACAGCATATGAAGAGAGAGAGAACAAGAGACAGAGAAATATGGAAATAGAGAGAGAAAAATACAAAGAGTGTGAGAAAAGTAGGGAAAGACAGAGCAATAATGAGGGAAAGAAAGAGAGAGAGAGTAATACATAGAGACAGGAGATAAAAATGCAGTGAGAGAAAGAGACAAAGAGAGAGAGGAAGAGGAGATACATGAAACGTGAAGAGGGACATCAAGAAGGAAGTAAAATAGAGGACAAGAAAGAGGGATACAGAAGAAAAATAGTGAGAGAGCAGAACAGATGGACTGATAGATAGGGAAAGTGAGACAGCAGAACAAGACAGATAGAGACTTTTTCAGGAAGAGAGAGTGCAGTAGAGAGAGAAATACAGAGGACGTATGTGCGTGTGAGAGATAGAGAAAGAGCGTGAAAGAGAGAGCAACACAGTGGAAGAAGGGCAAAGGGGAAGAGGCACAAAAAGGGAAAGAAAGTAAGTTGACCCAAAGCACAGAGAGAAGGGGAATCCTCCCCTGAATCATTTCAGCCCCGAATTTCTGCATTGATGCAAGAATTCTCAGTCTCCTCCTTTTTTCGTTTCTGCCTCCATCGTCTCGCCTCCCTCGTTTCTCGACGTCTCGTCTCCCTGCCGCCGCTCCGCACCTCGGCTCAAAGCGAGAGTTCACCCATTCGCCTGCTCCAGCACCCCCACCCCTTTCGCTCTCTCTCTCTCTTGCGCCGCACTCAGGCATGCAGGGATTTCACCTCATGCAAATGAGCCGCCGCTCCGCTGACTCTCTGCGTGACTCAGAATCTCCACTCGAGCACCCATCGCCCCCATCACCTCAAATGTAGAAGAAGAGCAAGAAACAAATCGCAAACGACTCGCTATTCTTTGCTGACGCAAACGGCTCTTTTCCTCCCGTCGCGCTCGGCCGCTCACACTAACATACCCCGGCATGTCTTTTTGAAGAGAAGGCGCCTGAGTCAATCTTGCAGACTGCGTCGGAATGTTTATACGCGCTTGGGTCAAGTTTGGGTCAACTTTTGTGCGACTGTGTGCAATAAACAGTTGTGAGGTCTAAGATTCTCTATATGCAAACAAAGGTTAAAAATAAAGTGAGTAAAGTGGAAAAGGAAATCTATATCTCAGGTACGGAAAACAATACCAGCAGGGAAGACAAAACACTCTTGTTTTAAAAAGCTTTTTTAAAATGTGACATTATGCACTGGCCTTAAATATTGATTTCTTTATTATTAATTGCACTCCTATGTTTCCCCTTTTGACATTATTTTTAATGTTAAATTTTTAGTTCCCAATTTGTAATCATTTCCTTGTCTTGAAATTTCTTTGTATTCATTCTGCATATTTCTTTGGTAGTTCTTTGGAGTGGTAGGACACTCGCCTTTGGACCAAGAGGTTGTGGATTCGAATCCAACCTCTGCCGTTACCAACACTGGGTCCCTGAGGAAGACCCTTAACCCTAAGTTGCTCTCAGGGGAACTGTCCCTGAAATTAGGAAATGTAAGTCGCTCTGGATAAAGAGCGTCTGCTAAATGCTATAAATCAAAGAGATAAGTAATACAGAGGAAAAGAAAGAGGGAGGGATGCAGGAGAATACACAAAGAAAGAGAAAGCACTATAGCAGAGAGATAGAGTGAGAAAAGCAGAAAAAGACAGATAGGATAAAAAAATAGAGAGAGAGAAAGAGAGAGAGAGAGAAAAATACGGAGCAAGGGGAGAAACATGAGGACATAAGGAGAGCCAGAAAGAGAATGAGAGAAATTAAAGGAGAATGGGAGAAAAGAAGGAGCAATAAGAACTGGAGCAATAAAGAAGGACAAAAAGAGAGAGGGACAGAGAGAAATTCACAGAGAGGAGAGAGAAATCCTGAGAATAAGTGAGAGAGAGAAACACAGCGGGCATAATTTATCCAAGTGGCCACTTTATTAGAAACCCCAACATTTAACTTCACTATCTTCTCTCTCTCTCTCTCTCTCTCTCTCTGTATGACACACACTGTCTGTCTCTGTCCTATGTGTCTCTCTCCCCTCTTCTCTTACACTCTTTTTTGTTCCCCCCTTCACTATCTCTCCATCACTCCCCTCTCTACCCCTAACCTTTTTCCTTTCAGCCTCTCTTCTCTACTATAATAATAGCAGATAATAATAATAATAATAATAATAATAATAATAATAATATTGAACAGGGTGGCTGTTTCTGCCTGTCGTTTTCTCCTACAAGCGTTGAAACCTTCCCAAAGCTCGTCCGAGTCTGTGTCCTCCCTTGTGGATTTGGGAATGTAGAGCAGCGCGGATGCGGCGGTGTGCGATTAGCGGCTCTGACTCCTTCTACAAGAGCTAATAATGGTTTGATTAGCAGGCTAATCCCATTCATTCGCCTAATCCAGCATGTATTAAGGTAATTTGCATGAGATGCTGATTACAGCTGCATTACCGTACAGCAAAAAAGGGGGAGAAATGCTCACCGGGGGAATTTCCTCAGTTCAGGTTTAGGTCAGCTTGGGTTATGAAATGCCTAAAATGCTCTCTTATCTCTCTCTTTTCTCTCATTGTGTCTCTCACTCTCTCTGATGACTTTCTCTATTTGACTTCACACAGCTCGTCTTTGGCAGCGATCCCTCTTCCGCATTCTCAGCGTCTCGCCGCCGGCTTTTCCCAATCCGTTTTTTTCCATTTGCTGTGTTTACGCAGTCAACTCCGTATCTATAAGTACGCTCCAGGTATTCTGTCTCATTTGTTTTCACACTGCACCTGAAATTGGAAATTCCCCGTTCCCTGAGTGTGCCCAAGCTGGATGTCTGCATGAAGTCACGCTCTACAAACGTCAGCGTTGGGCCTCCAGCTTTCTTTTTTTTCTCTTCCCAACTCCTCCTCTTTTGCAAGAAAAACAGTCGGTACTTGCAGGTTTCCCGGCCGTGTCTTGCAGGAGCGTAGCTGGCGCTCAACCTCGCAGATTGTTGCAGATTTCAAGATTACAGATGTGCACTTTCTTGCCCTAAGTCTGAGACAATAGACCAGACTGAGAAAAGGAAATCTCCTATTAGCCGGAGAGAGAACAGTGGAAGGATGTGGTCAGAGTCTTTTTTTTTTTGGATGGGGGAGGTGGTGAGAGGCAGTTACACTACCGTACTCAAGGGCACCTGTCACTTTGGCAGGGGCGTAGGTTAGATTCCAACCACCACCCTTTTTCTCTCAGATGCCAGTGCGGCAGTCTTTCTTTCTGGCAAGTGTTCAGAGACACCTCAACGGTCGTTTTTAGCTAAAAACATAAAACGCTATAGCAAGGAAGGTTAGTAGCGAGAGAAGAATATAGCCTACGCTTATCGACCAGCCAGTTCTTATAGCTGGCTGCCCACTTCTGTGGTATGGCAGTTGAGTTGGTTCTTATCTCAGTCGCGAGCAGAGGATTTTGCACGAGGTGATATAACCAGCCAGACAGAGTTTTGGGGTTACAGGTTCGTTTTTCTCCAACGGCTGGTTAGAACACACTCGATGAAAACAGCTGCAGGATGACCCTAGGTGACTGAAAAATAGCAGACCCCTTATTTTTTTTACCCAGATCTAGCAAACTAGGACCACCCTTGGGCTTATGCGAATGTCATTCTGCAAGATTTACGTACATGAGCTTAAAAGAGTTGAACTTATTTGCAGTTGTTATGCTGATTGCAGGGCCTATAGTTGGGTTTCACTGTAAAATTTCTGATGTTTCGAATTCTATATCGTTCATTCATGTATTATCTGAACCGCTTGATCCCTATCGGGGTTACGGCGGCCGGAGCCTAACCCTGGAGGACGAGCGCAATGCGGTGACCAACTCTGTGCGGGCGCCAATCCACCGCAGTTTGGTATCAATAAAATCAACAAAACACTAGTTGATTACTACACTTTAAAAATTCAAAATAATGATATTTGATTAGATAAAAGCATAAACTAACATTTCGCTGGTCTATGATAGACAATTGTGGAGAAGTGTTCTAAGTGACCGCTCCGGCAACTAACGATTATTTTGTTTATCGATTAATCTGCCAAATATTTTTTGGGATTAATTGATTATTAATTGTATATTGTCATTTCCAGCATTTTTAAATAAACCAAATTGTCTGTTTCTATATTTATGACTCTGCATGGCAAAACCAGTCGCTTGTCGCAAATTTTCAAAATTGAGTTATTATGTTTTCATGAAAGGGCATAAATCAAAACGATACCTATAATCAAACTAATCGGACGACATATGACTGAGATATAAACATTCAAAGGAGTCGGATTTCTCCTGTCACGGCAAGTGAGAAACGGAGAAATCTGCCTTAGAAGTTGACTATCGCCGTAGCACTCACAGACGCTCGGTGCGGTCGTGGCTACGTTTGCATTTACGGTAGCCTACGCTGCATTTACAGCCACATGGATAGCCTACCTGCGTTAGGTTAACTGAACTCGGGAGATGGAGATGGATTCCGGAGAAATATCTTCACGCTAGTCAACGAGTGGATTTACCGTAAATATAAAAGTAGAGCGCTCAAATCAGCAACTTTTAACATTCTTAAAAAGTCATGTTTTTAGGATGGAAAGGGAAAGTTTTTCAGCGAAATTTATTCACAACAGTACAGTATAGACCTTCCACTGTTTCATAACACTAAAAACAAAAAATCCAAAATTTTACCCCACGCAACATAAACGCTCGTTTTTCTCTGAAACCTCCGTTGCGACAAGCGACTGGTTTTGCCGTGCAGAGTCACATTTCTATATTTATTTATTTTTCTCTAACATTATAAAATCGAAAGAAAAATCTGATTAATTGAAAGTGAAGAAATATTGAAGTTTTGACCATTTTTAGCCCATTTGGACTCATTTTGGCCTATAACTCATTTTTGACTCTTTTCTGGGAGAGAACTACATTTTCGGAGAAGATATTGTGAATAAAACGCTGGTTGTTTTTGTTATTTATCTGCTAAAATGAGTTTTGTCTGTAATAAATGGGAAGATTTGACTGAACCGGAACGCTTCCGTGAGTCACTTCCCTGAGAGAGTTGTGCACGCTAACAAACAATGTGTGTGTTTACATTGCGGAAAATCTCATTCATGCGTTTCTACACGATTACTTCAGTTTTTGTGACGGCAAGACACGGCACTGGTTCTCGTTTCCTTCTTAATCTTCTTTTATGGCAGTCGGCATCCAGCTTAATGGTGTTTTACTGCCACTGCGGCTCTGGTTAGCTTACAGCCCCACATTAGGGGGTAGCCACTATACGTATGTGTATAATAACGTAGACCCAACTAATCGATTATTAAATCCAACTATCTTAATAAACGATTTTAATCTATTTAATCGATTAGTTCTTGCAGCCCTATTTGTAACCTGAAGGGAACCTGGAAGTGGTTCAGATAAGCGCTTAAGGTTGATCTCTTGAGTCTTGACTGTATGATTGAAACAATTACTGATTTCACAGTAAAATTCCTGATATTTAGAATTTCAAAATATAACCCTGTAGAGCTTCACAATGTTATAATCATTTAAACCCTGATTGATTTAAAGCTCAAAATAATCTTCAGCATCAACAAAATGGCTTTGGTTGGTTTTCAACACATTTTAATCTTCAAAATGACGATTGTCTAATCAGTCACTGTAATCATCACTTTAAATTTTCTTACATTTTTGTCTATACTGTACTTCCTAACCCTGACCCTCTAAAACCATCTTGCAGCCTGTTATTTTCACTATGAGTTTAGATGACAAAGCCTCCTCTATGCCCCAAATCCTTCATGCAAGTCTTCTTGCCGCAAAGTTTCACAAAGACACTAGCCTGTGCCAATCGGCAACATCTTGTGCCAGTTTCGCCAAGAGCCTCTGAACAACTTGTGGACCTTGTGGATCCGGCTTAGCTCCAGGAATGTCTCTCAGACCTCACTTCTTACCCAAATTTCCCTTCTTTCTCCTATTATACAAAGGAGGTTTGGAAGCGGCGGAAGGGATGAATTAGCGGGCGGTGGATATAAATGCACTCCGCCTTCTTCACGGAGGGAAGAGCAACGAGGTGCTCCAAACTAGGGCATGTGGGTATATATGGGAAACAAAAAATGTTAGTGTTTTTTAGTTCCAGAATAGGATGTAACATTCGGTTTCTTCCACGACAGGAACTCCAAAACAGCAACTTTTCTGTAGCTGGGAAGAAACAGAACGGGAAAGTTTGAGCCTAATTATCTGAAGCTTCAATGCTTTACAGAGGCAGCCTAGAGTATGCCTACAGGGCATGAAGCTTTCCCTTTCATAAAAGAAAATGGGAGGTTTCCAGGCGACACACGCAGTTTGGAGGCTTGCGATTAGAACCATGTAGGAGGAAAAATGCAGATCATTAGAGCGCCTGGCTTTTATTGCTACTTGATTGGTTGGTGAATACTCTGAGACAGTTGTGACTGGCTTGAGAGGCACGTAGACATGTGCATTTGAACAGGAAGGGAAAAGGTGCACTAAGACGTGTGCCATCCCATTTCCTACAGGGTCTCAGTTAGACATTCATTGATTAATTGATTGACGAGTCCATAGCATCAAAACAATAGTCAGACATCATACATATAACATCACTTTATAGTGTTCAACCAGTAGTCTGGCTCAGCTCAGGACTGAATATATCAAATCATGGTTTTTGTGATTTGATTTTTAATTTGAATGGAAATAGGGCTGGTCAATATGACCTGAAATCAATTTCATGATTAATTGAACATTTTACCTCGATCTTGATTAATAAATGATTATTTACTTTTTTGTCTGCATAGTTGCTGACGTGGTTTGTACTGTAAATATGCTCGACTATTAAAGCTGCAATATTTTTTTTCTAATAGACAAGTGCATATCTTTGTGGTTTTAAAATAACTGAAGGAAACATGCAGAAGGGCGGAGTCATGTGATAACTCATGCGGTAGTACGTTTTTAAGAAGACAGTACATGAACACACATTGGGGAAAATATTAAAAGTTCCTTTTTGAAAAGTATTGACAAAATTGTAAAAAAAATAAATAAAAAATATTCCAGTAAACCAGCATGGGCAAGATTCCATTGATTAGAGGTTCTGGATGATGGCTTTGATTTATTTTTGAATAATTGTCCAGCCCTAAATGAAAGGGATTGTGTTAAATTAGCAGATGATGTCTCATATTGATTGCTAGCTCCTGAATTGTATTGAATTGGAATCATGTTGTAGCAGACTTTGTGATATCGGCAGACAGTGAATTGTTACGATATCATATTGTGATGAAACTTGTGATTTATAGCCCTAATGTTAAGATGCAGTCATTAGGAGACAAAGATGAAGAGGTGAGATTTGCTCGGGGTGGCCCAGGCGTGACTGCAGGGGTCCCTTGTGGCCCGCTTAGACACTGCCTTCCTCTCAGACATGCAATCGGGCTGCAAACTTTTGGAACTACTCACTAACCTTGTCTCTTTCTCTTGATTGGGTCTCGAGTGCAGACCACGGGCCCCACTTTGATGTGGGAGCCAAGGGTTCTGTCGCATTGCAGAGAAGCCATGGGGGTTGTGTGTTGCCACTGTTCCCGATGGTGGATCCTCAGAGGGAGAAGAGGAGAAAGAGAAGGAGGAGGAGGCAGGAAGTGTTTTTTCCCGGTTAAGCAGTTTGTAGCGGACGGCGTGTGGTAGGGGGGCATGTGTTTGCGTTGTGTCGTGTTAGGAAGCCTCCTGAGCCGCGGGGTCCGGGGGATGTCTGAGCTGTGAGGAAGTAACGATTAAAAATGGATTCTGTACTTCCTGTAGAGGAAAAAGCAAGAGAGAAAATCAATAAACACAGTGGCCGGTGCAAAGTGTTTATGTAAGTAAGAACTATGGTGAGTGTCTGTGGTATATGTGTTTGTTTGTAAACTATACTGCATGTACCCTGTGCTTCGGGAGCTTTGTCATTTTATCATAACAAGGAAATACATAGAGAATTTATGTGTACTTTCACAATTCTAGTGAATTACTTTTACTTGAAACATTTCTTACTGGAAGAGATCTAAACAATCTTCCAGTTAAATAAATAAAATGTCATAGAATATGCCTCAAAATTGCTAAAATTAAAGATGATAAAATTAAAATTAAATTGGAAATAAATTATACATTTTACTTAGGAAGAAACTTTAATTTTATCAAGAAAATACTGGAAAACCCAAATTATCTGCCACTTAAATTAATAAAATGTTTGTATCTATTTTAAAATAATAGAAATGTCTTGACATTGATAAATATTCTTTAAAAAATGCAGATTGATTTATTAATTTATTAAATTATTAAATTTATATTTGGAAAATATGTATCAATTATGTAGAATTCCACGCTGCCTGTGTTTAATTAATTTGGAAAATTATGCCAATTTTGAGCATTTAAAAAGTGGAAAGAATCCAAATTATCTGCCTATTTAATGAATAAAAAAGGAATAATTCGCATAAAACAAACAGCTAATTTGTTTTTATTAAAAAAATCTACAAATGAAATTAATTCATTATTAGATTTATCACAATTTCAGATGTGATATTTGCAGTGTATGAAGTAAAACAATAGAACAAGCAAAGGAAGCAAGAAACTAGGGAAGGAAGAAAGAAAGACAGATTCATAACATGACTCCTAGTTGCGCCTCTTCCCCAATTTGAGCGCCTCCAGATCTACAACCAAGTGTCTGTGTTCCCCCCGTTGGGTGCTGCTGGTGGATTTAAGCAGATATGATTTGGTAATTGAATGCTGAGACGTGCTCGGGGCTGGGAGCATAAAAGGGGGAGCGTAGTGGCCGTGAGGGAGGGCTGAGAGAGCGGGAGACGCACATGAATAATGCTGTTAAATGAAGAACGGCCCGCGGCGGGGGCCTCTGCCTTTTGTTTGTCCCGTGTTGTAGTGCTCCAGGTGTCAACGGCAGAGCAATTAACTTTTTTTTAGGATGCGATGGATTAAAGGGTGAAGGTGCATCCACCGCCCACAGCCCTGCGTTTTGGTGTCATGCTGCGTCTGACTTGCAGACAGAAGTGGAAATGTGCAGCTTTCGATATTAAATTCTTTTCGGTTTTGATTTTACCAGGCTTTTTCCTCTTCTACCGGTTTACTTAAAGAGACCATTGAAAGCATTTGTTTAAGAAAAGCTTCTACCAAACCTCAGTTTTGGGGTGCTGTGGTTATGGGGGAGGATGATCGGGATAGAGAGGATGAAAGGTGACGGACGCCGTCCAGTGTTGGATTTTTACATGTGGAGGCTTTCATGCTGCTTTAAAGGATCTTTCATTAGGGCTAAGGATGAACGAAAGGTAAAAGCAAGTCACGTAATTAACAGTATTTTATGTCTAGGTCATGTGCAAGAATTAAACTAAAGATCCCAGTTTTACTGGACTACAAAATTCAGGTACTAAAACTGAATCTCAACTAGGAACTATGACATATTCCAAACATAAACATCTCTCTCCTATCCTGTGACTTTTATCTTGACTGTTTCCAATTGAAAATAAGAAATAGATAACAGAAATACACACAAAATTAGCAATGCTTCAAATATAACTATATTAAAACAGTAGGTTGGCTGTAGCTTAGCTCCATTGAATCATATAATAATTAGCTTATAGCTTGTATGTTCACAGTTTCAGTGCATACTTGTATATTTTAACAAATACAGCAGTGTAAGCATGAAGCATCCGTGTAACACAATATATATACACATAGAAACTGGCAGATCTGTCTGAGAGACCATGCAGGAGGCGTAGGAGCCTTCCCCTGGGACCAGGATGGGGAGCCAAAGGTGGTGGAAGGGTGGAGGTGGGCAAAACTTTCATATATATATATATATTATATATATATATATTATATATATATATATATATATGTGAAAAAAATATAAAATATGACTTGATTGTCTAACTAGTCAGTGATTACTGGCCAATTTACCAGTTTCCCAGGAGTAAGCCTTGCCCTAGGTAGCTTTGAGTTTGAATGGTACATCTCCATTGGTACCACATCTTAGTCTAAGACTAGGCTTAATTCATGAGCAAGAAACCAGCCCCTAGTATACTATTTTAAACCAATAGATTGTGGGTTTGAGTCTCACTTTATCCCATCCCTAGCACTACCACCACTTAGGACCTGGGCAAATCACTTAACCCCATATTGCTCCATGTAGACTGTACCTGTAACTATAAGATTGCTGTAGTCTGCCAAATGCCATAAATGTACATTTTAAAGTGAGATTAAAAGCCCTAGTTTTACAGGACCACCTCCAAAACACCAAAACAAAAGACATTTTTACTTTCCAAACCTTGATTTTTCCCACAGTTAAAGGAATTAACATATTCCTGTAGCTGTCGACGACAATGAAAAGCAAAGGTCAAACTACTTGGTGAAAAAGCTCTATCAGGTGCAAATAGATTCCGTTCAGCCTCTTTGTTGAGTTTGTCAACTCTAGGTGTTGCATCCTTCACCGCAAACTCAGTTGGCCCATCGCTGTGCCGTCTCCTTGGTCCTGCTGAGCCGTTGGCCTCGAGATGTGGGGTTGAGCCGTTGTTTTTGTTGCGATGGCAGTGAGAAATGAGACTCGGTTCCAAGAGCAGGGCCATGGTGACAGGATCATGCATAGGCATAGGCTCATTTGTGAGTAGGACATGTAGCCACCATCTGTCACAGTCGCAGTGTATTCCTGCAGCGAGTTTGCCAATAAAAGATTTGCTCTTGTTTTTTTGAGAAGATATTTGGAAGGTGAGGTTATGCTGTGGCAGTTCTTTCTGATAAGCACGAAACTCTGTAATAGGCCAGTTCCCATCAGAATGGTGATGATTTGGCACAAATATTGGTTTTCTTATCTCACTGAAATATTTTAATTTTATTTTAGGGAAGAAACATGGATTGTTTTGCAATGATTCTGATGAAACAATCATTCTGGAAAATATGATATTGCTCAAAGCTTAGAAACTCTTGTTTATACGTGAGTTAGATCCCCTTGTTTATTTTTACTGCTTTTAACAGAACATCTTCCATTACCTAATTTCAAGAACAGTGTTTAGGGTTTAGGTCCATATTCCGGGGCTCAAGTTGCGGCAGTGCTGTAGGCAGGAAAGAGGCGAATTTGACCCAATGACCTCTGGGTCCATAGACAAGCAGATTTGTGAATCATTTCTGTTCGTTTTTTAAATTAAAACCAAAACTAAAACCCTACAGCCATGTTTTTCCCCAATCTACATTTGAATGAAAATAAATAAAAAGTTGTTTTCCGGTTTTGCATTTTGCGCTCAAATTAAAAATGGCCAAAACAGAAAACACAGAGTCATATTACATTTCAGTTTTTCATCAGGTGCATGTGATGTGACCTGGAAGTTACTGTTACCTGACGTTAATCCAAAAATATTGTATATACACCACCTGTTATACAGCTCTTGAGAATGGATAGCTTGGTTTTGTTTCTTGGTGGTTAGAGGCCTACTCTTCTTCATTCATGATTTTGGCACATTTTTCATTTGAGCAGAAAGTAGAAAATGTTTTTCTCATTTTGGTTTTATAAACAAATGCTGAAGAAATCTTTTTCAAAATCCAATTTTTTGGGATTTAGTTTTTTTGGATTAAAATTGAAAAATGAATGCACAAACGATGCACAGATTCAAGCAACTTAACGTTAGGCCTCCACCACCCCGATCCACTCCATCCCAGAGTTCCCTCGCCGATTACATCCGTTGAACAAGCAATCAACAGATCCCCCCCGGTACATAATTGTGGCATGAGAAGGGGGGAGGGGATCCTTTTTGGCCAGGATATTCTCAGCGGCAAATTACATGCAGTGTGGGGGCAACGGAAATACAATTATTCTCTCATGTCCAGCTGTCCCCTAACAAACTATCCTCCCAAACCCCTGCCCACCCCTCCCATGGAAGAGGAGGAGGAGAGCGGGGGTCTGGGGAAACAAAGAGCAACCAGAACAGCATATTGCAATCCACTGAAACAAACATCGTTTTGTTCTTCAGGAGTTGCATGTTTTAATATCACAATTAGTCAGTATCACAATTAATTGATCATTTTAATTGATCATATGATTTTAAGTGTAGTCCCTTTTTTGGACACAGACTGAATCGATTAGCTTTTCTTGTCATTAACTGCCACTTCAATTGAACTTCTCAAATTTTAAGCTCACCCCCATCTCACATTATTGCAGTATTGGGTCAGCCAAGTCAAAGTTTTGACCAGATCATAGACATTTACATAGATATTGCGTCTCCTCTGCCCAGTGATTCGTAAATCCGTCAGGGCTCGGGTGCTCCACATGGCCAGTTTGCTGCTTGTGTCAGCATGCAGCTTTTTCCTTTCTCTCTCGGGCACCCTGGTAGTTGAAACACAAATGCTCCTCAAAGTGAATGAATGAGGAAGGAAACCATGTTGATGTTTCTGAGCCAAGGCGGGGGGTGCGGCATTGAAAATTCATGAAAGACAAGACGTTCGTTCTGATCACACAAATCGTGTCGCAGATGTTTTTTCATGAATTGTGCCAGAATGTACTTGGGGACCGTTCTCTGGAGTGCACATTCAGATGGCTGAAAGAAACGTTGAAGAAGTTGACAGCTTCTCTTCCGGGTTTATTGACTAAGTAGTGGGATGTGAGGTCACCTCCTGGCTGTTTGCCCGGCTCAGGAAATCTGAGGATGTGATGACACAGTTGAGCTGACATTAAAGGCTGTCCAACAGCTGCCATTCTCCTTATTAGGGTGCTGGTGCAGTTTTTAGCGTAATGGTTAGGGTGTTCGCTCTGTGATCGGAAGGTCGCTGGTTCAAATCCTAAGACCGGTAAAAGTACCACTGAGAGACTTATGAGCAAGGTACTGTCCCCAAACACTGCTTCCCGGGCACTGCCCATGTTAGCTGCCCACTGCTCCTTCACAGATGGGTCTAATGTTGAGGTCACATTTTGTTGTGGTGCTCTGTGTGCTGTGCTGTGCTGTATTCACAATGACAAATAATCACTCACTTACATTGTTGGCACAAAGAGGTCATTCATGATGTCAGCACGGACATTGTCGACTATTTATGCCGGGAGGGTTTAAAGTGTTGTTGCGCTGTTTCGGGTTCAGTGCCATCATTGTTGCTAATGCTTCTGGTTTCCTGATTGATTGATTGATTGACTTCATTTTTGGATCGGTAGACACCACATTCCAAAGGGTAACATGTTAAAGTGAAAACACTGATTTACAACATGGTCCTTGGTGTTAAGACATAAGCATAAAACACAACATTGAAACACAAGATTTAAAACATGGAACACACACAAAAAGAACAAATCACCTAAAGTGAAAAATAACGGTTGGGGCAGTTGTTAGCGTAACGGTTAGGGTGTTCGCCTCGTGATTGAACAATCACCAGCTCAAGTCCTGGACGGGTAAAGATACCACTGAGGTACTCACGAGCAAGTTATCGTCCCCAAGCTGACCATATCAGCTGTTCACTGATCCTTCATGGATGGGTCAGATTGCAGGGGTCACATTTCGGTGTGGTGCACTGTGTGCTGTGCTGTGGTGTGTTCACAATGACGAATAATCTTGCACTTTCACTTTTTTGAGGTGCATTTAGAAGTCTAAAATTCTGCTGAGCTGCTGAAATAAAACATCTTGTATCCTATGAGGTCTCTGAGAATGCCAACGAACATTCTAGACACTCACAGCACTTTACTGTCAGTGTTTACCCACTTCAGCCAACACCAATGTGCAGCTCCACCTGGATGATGCTTTAGCAGCTATTCCACACAGTGCTGGGGAAGGTACTTTTAAACAGTAGCTTTTCAAATTCCAAGTACTGGCCAGAACAAACCTGCTTAGCTGTTAGATGGATTATCTAGTCTGAACCTCAGGTGAAATGACTGCTGATAGCATGGCAGGTTGCAAGGATGAGGCAGCTTGCAGCATGACTCAGACTCTGCTTTAGTTTTTTAAATCATGCATTATCATCTTTCGATGAAGTGTCCTTGTGAGAAAATCCTCTATCGGTCACTCAGACTTTTGGGGACTTTTCTTCCCGAACTCATCATTGGTACTTGAGACGTTTACTGGAACAGGGTGATGAGTTTGAGTAATGATAAGAGCATGACAAAGCCTGGGCGGTATTCACCTTGATTTCTGGTGATTAAGACCACTTTTTACTAGGAAAGAAAGTCCAGTTTTCCGTCACTCCATCTCACCTACCGGTGATCATTTTTACGCTAACGGCTACTAAACGACACTGATGCTTTAACGCCGCCCCGAAGTGGCAGATCTTGTTGGATTGCGGCTTACAGACTCCCCTCACCCTTCACCACAAACGGAGCGGAGGCCGCCTTTTTTAGAGGCCATTAGCTCAGGCCTTGGGCAAACAGAGGCAGTCTGTTCAAACACAGGGCGGAAGCGACTCTAATGAGGATGTTTACCGAGCTGGGGAAAAAAAAGAGACGTGTGCAAACAGGGATGTGGACACGGAGCCCGGCACTGTCACCTCTCTCCTGGTTGTGGCCCTCATTTGCCAGGTATCAGGGCCCCTCATCGCATGCGGGGGCCCTCCGGGCTGCCGGTGGATGACATCCCAGGAGTCGGTGAGCGTCATGACTCTCGTTAGCGTGCACTTTTTTTTGTCACTTTCGGAAATTCTTCCGTTCGCGATCCCTCCCCTTTCCACCTTCCACCTTTCCTCCCTTCCGGCGCCTCCGGTCCTGTCACTTTGTTGCTGGGAGCCAGGTGTGTGGAGTCACTGTAGGACTGATAAAAAGCCTGCAGGAGAAATAGAGGCCAGTGATGGAGGGACCTGATAAGAGAGAGTGAGCGAGAGATAGAGTGAGGTAAAAATAGAAGCGGTAGCGGAAGTGTCTTGGGAGACGGCTAGGTGGCTTTTACTCCGGGTAACGAGGCCAGCGGACATTGTTAGCGGTGCAAACAAGAGCAGAGTCGGTGCTTGTGTCATCGTTAAATACGCTCTGTTGGCACCAAGAGAAAGTTAAAAAAAAAAAAAGCCATCTCGCTCCATCTGGGCTGATATTTAGCCGATGATTTGTTAGTCGTTAGAGGACATGGAGTGGTGAGATGTCGTTAACTGGTGACACTGTTAAGCGGCGATGGCGATGGCGATGGCGATGGCAACGGTGATGAGTCACATACGAGAGTTTGCTTTCTTTTATATTTATTTTTCTAATTGTGATTTTTGTTAGAGGTCGGGCGATATTGTTTTTTCAGGTCCGATACTGATACCGTTTATTCCTAATTAATAGGCCGATAACCAATATGCAAAAAAAAAAAAAATCTGTCAAAGTTTTACATTTTAGAAACACCAGGCTCAGCTGAAACTCTCCTCTCTTCTCCTTCTCGGAGCTTCACACTGCGCTCATGTGTGAGTGTGGTGTGAGTGACAACAAGGCTTCAGCGTTGATTGGCTACTACTCATGTGACATATCAGAGACTGTTGTGGGTGGGACATTAAATGAAGCAGCGAGTCCAAAGCAAATGCCACAGAGAAGAGACAGCAGTGGAGCCACAGTAGCGCACCTTGTAATGACTTGTAATATTGGTGATGGTCAAAATTAAACACAGATACTGATAATCGTCAAAATTAATATCGCCCCCCCAATAATCGGTCCAGCCAATAATCAGTCCAGCCGATAATCAGTCAACCCTTAATTTTTGTTGTGTTGAGCCAAAGGCCACATTCATTCATTGTTTATTGGTAGATTGAAGCTTAATTGTAATTTTCAGATTTGTCTTATACTGTCTGGTGAAATTGCTTCTTCATACACTGAGCCTGTTCTCCACTTAAAGACACACACACACATACTCTCACACACAGCAGTCGTGTGCCAGACTCGAACAGAAGCTGAGCTCTCTGTCTTTGACAAGGCACCAACTGCTTAATATTGCATCAGCACATTTGGAGAAGGCGTTGAACAGAACACTTGAAAATGGTGTCTCTGTCTGTGTGTGTGTGTGTGTGTGTGTGTGTGTTTGAGTCTGCTGACCTAAACACACACACAGTTCTTCCCACCTGCCTTGTCCACTAAAGCCCAAATTTGATGGGTGTGTGTTTCAGCACAGACTGCAGAATTCTCCAAAGTCTCTCTCTCTCTCTCTCTTTCAGGCTCTGTATCTATTTCTAGCATCCAGCCATGCTTCTCTCTCTCTGTCTAGTCAGTTTTTATTTTTTCTGCAGTGTCTTCTCTTTACCCTTACTCTGCACAACCTCTCTCACTTATTTCTCCTCTCACTTATTTCTCTACTCACTTTTTCTGTGCATATTTTCTTCTGTACTCTCCATTCCCTATCTGTATTGAATTCTTTCTTGGAATTATGTCTTTCCCTCTCTATCTATCCCTTCCCTTCTTTCCTCCCCATCCTCACGTCAGTTTACTGTAACTCTCTCTTTCTCTGTCTCCCTCTTTTCTCTAATCCTGTCTTCCTCTCTTCCTTCCCTTCTTCCTCCTCATTCACCCCGACCCTCTGTCTGCACTGTGTGGTTGTTCAGTACTCTCTTCTCCTTCATCTCCCTCCATGTTGGTTTCTCTTTCTACTAATTCTCTCTACCCTCTTCTTCTCTCCCTTCCAATCCCTCTTTCTCCCCTTTGTCCTTCCATCATCTCTCCCTGCTCCGTGTGTGTTTCTTCAATGCTTTCTCTTCCTTCTCCCTGTCTCTCTTCCTCTTATCATCTCAGCTCTCTTTCTTGTTTCTTTAGGAAGGAGACGCACACTCCTGCACAAACACACCCTCACTTTATTCCTTATCCCTCTCTTGTATACACACACATATAAACACACGTGAGCTTATTATTTTCCGGACTCTCGTCTTTTTCCTCCCATATACTCACCCTTGTCTGTCATCTGCCACTTTATCAGTGTCTTTATTGTAGTTATTTTATGATGACATACTTACATTATACTGTCTACTGGAAAAAATATTCTTACTGATATCAAAAATGCAGAAACACCCTTCACCCTAGGAACCCTTTCTCATCTGGAAAAACTGTGTCAGGGAACGGGTTGGAAAGTGAGTGTGTTTGTCTGAGAGTGAGAGTGAGTGAGAGAGAAAGAGAGAGAGAGAGAGATCTATCTTTTAGGGGACAATCAGGTCCTCAGAGAGAGAGAGTGAGAGTAAGGGGTGTGTGTATGTGTGTGTGTGAGAGAAAGAGACATTTTAGGGGACAATCAGGTCCTAAGAGAGAGAGAGAGAAAGCACAGAGGAACACAGAGACCTGATTTGGAGGGAGAGGGAGAGAAGAAGGGAGCAAGTGAGTTGGGAGGAAGAAGAAAAGAGAGTGCTGAAGAACCACAGAGCAGTGAGAGAAAGAAAGAAAGGTCTTTTAGGGTATAATTGGTTCTCATAGATATGTGAGAGAGAGAGGGAGAATTTTTATTTAAACCGTTCTTACAGGTTTTTTTTAATCTTTGTGAGGTCCAGATTTCAGAAAATGCCTTGTACTTTTTTTGAATATTCCAGTACTTTAACTAGAGATGCACCAATCCGATACGTGGTTTGGATATCGCTCCGATTTCAACTCAAATAGCTGGATCGGGTATCGGTGTCACTGGGCCGATCAATGGAGCCGAACTGTTCATTTAAAATGTAAGGCTTTTCTATGTATGAGTGCACGCTCAATTCCTTGTGCATGGGAAGTGGCACTGCATTTAAGCTGGTTTATTATTTGACATTCGCACTAATTCCTACATATTGATATGACAATGAGCAGAACAAGCAATGCAACACACTCCAACCCCAAAAGTAAATCACGTCATTATATTGTTGTTAAAAACACCAGCTCTCGCTCACAATCTCTGTGTTCCTGATGGTTTTAGCGCCGCAGGATTAGGGGCCGTCACAAAATGACAGAACTATGTTTAAACGAATAATTTTTGAGATGTTACTTTAATATTGAATAATTTTGCATGTACTTATGGGTGTGTAATTATTACATTGTTTTAGTTAGGAAAACTGTATTTAAGTATTTCCTTAAGCATAACAATATAATCTCAGTCTCCTCCTCACAGAGAAATACACAACTTATTCATTAAAAACTGGTATCGGATCGGTACTCGGGATCGGCCCATACCCAAAGCCAAAGTATCGGAACTGAAAAAGTTGGATCAGTGCATTCCTTTGAACGTCAAATACAGAATGACATGTAACTTGTTTAGTCCTAATTTGAAAGAACGAATCGTTCTTCAAGATTTGAACTCTCTCATATGTGTTTCCAGTGCTAAAAAAATAAAAAGAAATCAAATTATAAACCATCCTTTTTGAGCTTTAGTACATTATGTTAAATCAAATAGACTTTTAGTCATTCAACACAAGAACAGGGTGAGTTATAGCATTGGAAACCATTTAGTGTGGCTCTACCATGTCAGCCTAAATAACACAAGGTCAGTTGGGGTCCTGTGGGCAGAAACTGACCAGTGTAGACTGACTGCTCTTTGGGAATAAGGGAAATATTCTGTAACTGAGCCCCTGTGATTAGTGAGTGTGTGTATGACACGAGAAACTCACTCACTTTCCCACAAGTCTCAGCTGATGTGAAGCTACTGTGGCATAACACTGAAAGCAGAAAGTCTTAGGGGAAGAAATTAGATCATTTACTGTTCACACACTATTCACGTCTTGTTATCTTTGTGAAGTATTTCCACTGACTCCCGTAATGACTGGATGTAAATAATTCTACAGCTACACCTAACTCGAATCTTAATCTCAGTAACCAAAAGCCAATCTTTTACATCATCTGCCTTTTTGAATAAAACTGATACATTTCTATAAAACCGTTTTCCTTCATAAAGACATGCAAAAGATGTTCTTACAAAGTCACAAAAATCTGACATATCTAAGGTTTCTGTCATTTTAGGGGCAACCGGTCCTCATAAATATCTAAATATTTAATCAGACACACACAAATTGAAAATACACTCTTTGACACTATTTTTCCTAGATGTGGAAAGATTCTTAAGAAGCCTAGAAACCATTCCACATCTAGAAGGCTTTCAGGGAATGAAGTACAAAGTGTGTGCTTAAGTGTGTGTAAGTGTGTGTGAATCAATGAAGTGTAAAGTGTGTGTGAGAGAAAGATTGTAATCTTTTAGTGGACATCAGGGCTCAGCATTTTCCCCAAATCCATAATCTTGTATGACTTTGTGAGGTCCACTTCTCAGAAAAAATGTTTTCCTGAATATTTTAATGATTTTTCTAAACCCAGTCCTTGTTTTGAAACGAGTAACCACAACCATTTTTGTTTGTTTTTCAAATGTAACCTTTTTGGGTTTGGATGCAATATTTTTTATTTTATGGAGGGTTTCCGTGTCTGTAGTCTCGACAATGTGTGTGTCTGTGTTGGAGGCGTTTGGCTCTAAAATGATAGGCATATTACACACGCACACACATACACACACTGAGCTCCAAGGCCCCACCTATCTTCACCAAGGGGTGCCAGAATCTCATGTTTTACAGCAGCTTGATGATGGCTCCTCTAAAACCGGCAAATTCACCGTAACACAGTGTTGCATCAGTGATGTTTTGCTGCAGCTCCGGGCATAAAATCATGTCTTTTTTTTTTTTCCTGGAACGGTGTGGAACAGGGGCTCTCCCGCTCTCTGTCCAAAGCTAATTCACGATCCCTCTCTTGAGGAAATAAAACCTCATTATTTCCTTCTAACCGGTCCACGAGCAGTGTGATGAACTGGATCATTTCCTCGTGCCAAAGGTGATATTTTGGGGCCGGTGTGGCAGCAGGGAGACACGCTGAGGGCTTTGGCTGCAGCAGGCCGGGCCCAAATGGGAAAGTAGCAGACGCAGTGTAGGCAGGAGGCTGAGTTCTGCTCTTTCCTAAAGTGAAAGTGAGTGATTATTTGTCATTGTGATCACACCACAGCACAGCACACAGTGCACCACAACAAAATGTGACCTCTAAATTTGACCCATCCGTGAGGGAGCTAACATGGGCAGTGCCCGGGTAGCGTTGCTTGGAGGTGGTACCTTGCTTACGAGTACCTCAGTAGTACCTTTACTGGTTTGGGATTCGAACCAGCGACCTTCTGATCATGAGGCGAATGCCTTAATTGTTACATCTTCAACTGTCCCCTTCCTCTCACATTTGCTTGTCCTTTTTATATAGATGAATACAAGTCTTTAAGTTTTAATTATGAGTCTTGCACTAATTTCTCATTTCATAAGACACTTTTGATCAGATCACTTCATACGACTTCAAGCTTAAAAGGTTATCCATATAACTTCCTGGGTGATGCCTGGGTATGAAATGAATTTTTAAAACCTCAACACAGACTCTCCAGCAAACTGTAGACTAAGTACACAAAAAGTAATGTTGTGTGGGAATGGGGATTGGGGCTCTCATGCTTTTTTGATGCTCATATCCAGACAGATATACTTTGAGTATCAGTGCTTTGTAGTCCAGCAAGAGAAGCTGTTTTTTATCCCTGTAAAGCTAGACCTAAACCAACAGCTGCTGTTCAGCTGAGCTACTGCCACCTAATTTACTTACATTTCAAAACCCTGTCAGAGGGCAAGTCAATGTACAAATGTTTGTGTTTCAGTTTTATTATATTCAATTTTATTAGAAAGGATGGGTTTGTGTAAGATTATAAGCAAAATGCTATTTTTTAAAAGAAAACATTTGAAACAGATGCTACTAAGCATGCAGGTGTGAAAATATATATTATATTAAATAACAACATTATTAAATATATTGAATATACTGTCATATATTTTTATTACTTTTTATATTGTAGATTAATATTGAAAAAATCAACATGATAAAGGAACACATGGAATTATGCAGTAAACAAAAAAAAGTGTTCAAACAGAATGTTTTATATTTTAGACTCTTCAAAGTAGCCACCTTTCGCTTTGATGACAGCTTTATACACTCTTGGAATTCTTTAAATAAGATTCATGAGGTATTGACTTGGAATGGTTTTTAATTGACAGGTGTGCCTTGTCAAGAGTTAATTGGTGGAATTTCTCGCTATCTTAATGTGTTTGAGAGCATCAGTTGTGCTGTGCAGAGGCAGGGTTGGTACACAGTGAATAGTCCTATTTGACTACTGTTCTACTCAACTAAGAGAAATGACAGTCCATCATTACCTTAAGACAAAGTAAATCAATCCAAGAATATACATGATGTTTTTATAGAGTCTCAGTTACAGCTCGGCTCATTCAGCCATTTGTCCAACAGCTCTATCCAAAGCAGTTTACATTTCACAATTACAGGGAGAGTCCCTCTGGGCCAGCCTGAGGTTAAGTGGCTTAGAAGCAGAACTACAAGCACCATACAAACAGTCCATCTTGAACCCACAACCTCCATAACCTTTATACACTCTGCACAAGTCCACTGGGTGGCTTTGTGTATTCAGGCTGGCTGCGCTCCATCTTTCTCTTCAGCTCTACTCTCTCCCTACTTTTTCTTATATTTCTGTACTCTCTTATTCCAACTAGCTCTGCTCTCTTTTCCTTCTCTTTCTCTGTCCTCTTCCACATTATCACATCGTGGTCTCTCTCTGTTTAGCTTCTCGTATTTCTACACCCTTTCCCACTTCCCTTCCTCGTTTTCCCTCTCCTTTCTTTCCTCCATGTCTCTTTCCGATCTGTCTCATTCTCTTTTTCCAGCTCCTTCCACTATCGGCACCTTTCTCTACTCAGTTTCTTGTTCCTCGGTACTCTCTTTGCCACTTCCTCTCCTCTCTTCTCTCTCTCACTCTCTCCGTCTGTTTCATGCCACTCTCTGTGTTTCTCTCGTTCCTCTCTCGTCTCTCTGAGTCGGACTCTGGTCCACAGGGCTTTCTGTTTGCACAGATGTGGAGTGTCTGCTTGGTGAAGCTGTGATGGAGGGGAGGGGTAAACGAGGGACGAGCATATCCCTAAGCGTCTGAAAGAGAAGACAGTGTGATGTTTAATTAGAGAAACTTACATCTCTCTCTCTGTCTCCTCTCTAGGATGCTTTTGTGGAGATCTACAGTCAGCAGAGCCGCTCCATCTCCCACCCTTGGCCCTATCTAAAGACAGTGTTCGGCCTGGCAGCTCTAGGGGCAGCAGGAGTGACCATCGGAGCCCTCTTCAGTCAGAAGTGATGACCCTGTTCTCCCCGTCCTTCTGGCCTCATCCTTTGTTCCGTTTCTCGTTTTCTCTCTCTCTCTCTCTCTCTCTCTCTCTCTCATTTTTTCTGGCTTATCAAAGTCATTTGTTGTTCCAGCGTAGCACTGCCCAGCCCAGCCCTGATCTACCATAATCTGAGGAGTCCAGTCTAGGACTATCGACTCCTGCTGTTCTTCTGTCCACTCCAAAAGCCCCCTCCACCAAAGCTGCTCATCGGGAGTGGACCTGGAATACGGGGATTCTTTTTTTTTAAGTGTATGGACCAGATCCTACTTGTGAACTTTGTCACTGCCATTGTATAGATCTTGAGATCTAAAAACATACTAAACTGAGTCAAACACAAGTACAAAACTGAAGATAATGGACCACATAAGAGCATACAAACCAAAAAAACCCACCCATATAAAAAAAGCTACATCTGAACTGGCATGAAGCTGCACAAATACTGTTTTTTGTGAAAGTTGGGGTTTTCGCTTGTTTTTTAATCCCGTCGGATTTCATAGCATGAGTCAAAAGCTACGTATATAAACGCGGAAAAGTTGGGAATAAGTCAAAGAAAAAAAGTAAAAATGTAAAAAAAAAAAAAATCTATATCTAAAGGAGGAGCCTGCATCTACGTAGCATTTCCGCTGTTCTGCATGCGCGGTGAAAGTGAGCCTCTCGACTTTTTTGAAGAAAATAAACAAAAACATTTGCATGTTGACCTTTGAGCATGAGCCCTGCTCATGGCAAGCATCTCCTTTACAGGTGTTTTGCTGGGGCTGTGATTTTTCCGCTTTTTTGTTTTGTTGCCTTTTTGTTTTGTTTCTCTTTCTCCTTCTTGGGGCTTTTTGTTGACGCTCCTCAGAGCACCTCCTGAGAGATGCCGTCAGCCCGCCAGATGCTTTGAGTTCCTCATTAAAAGTGCTTGTCTGTTTGATTGGCTGACGAATCTCTGGGTTTATCGGGCACCAAGCGCACGGCAGGGACCGTGAGTGTGTTTTTTAGGGTAGGGGTGTTGGGGAGTTGTGTGTGTTTATAAATTTGTGTGTGTTTGTGTGTGTTCACGGAGCCGCGTCCTTGCCAGATGACCGCCGAGAAGCGCCTCAACACGCTTTCCCAGACTTTGAAAGACATCCGAGGCGCACGGCTCCTGAATGTATAAACTCGGGGTGCGACTCTGGAGGATGGACGTTTCTCATCTCGTTTTTGAGCGAGCACGTCTTTGAGGGCGATTTTCCACTTCTTTTGGTGTGTCGATTTGCAAGAGAAAAAGAAAAAAAATATATAGCATAAATGACTTTTTGAGGGCTTTTCCTATTTAATGTGTAGCAACAGAAAGGCATTGGCCATGTAGCGAACATTTGGTATGAGTATGTCTTGATTTGTGTGTGTGGATGGGTGTATGTCAGTTTAAGTAGAGCATGTTGAAAAAGATCATTAGCTAGCACATTTGCTGTGATTTGGTTATCTCCCGGCCTTTTGGGATCTCTGGCAGGAGATAAAGCGGAATCGCAGACAGCTGTGGACGTCCAGGTGCCCGCTGTTGGCTTGAGAGGGACAGGTGGGCACCACAGGAGGAGTCCAGCTGGGAACAGGGCTTCATTCAGCCTGGCATGCTAAAAAAAACAGACGGCTGGATGCCACAACGGACTGCGAGGATCGTCAATAGACTACCGCTCTTTTCTTAGAGAGACTACTTAAAAACATGCTAAAAAACACCACAAAATACAGGATATTTCCAAAAATGTCCTAAGAGGGCACTTGGACAAGAGCTGAGCCCTAGCTGAACCCCAGAAGCCAGACCTTGGCCCTTCTGTGCCCTCCTCCACCCTCATCGATCATCCGCTATCACGTAACCACCATCCACAGGGGACGTCTCATTTCCGATTGGCAGGAAGACACAGAGACGTCCGTCTGTCGTTTTATGCCCTCGCTTTTGAAAGTCCAAAAGGCCCATGAATTGACCTGAGCACTTGGAGATGGGAATCCTATAACAATTGTGACCTACAGAACGATTTTTATGTTAACTGTTTTGTGTATGCCGTACTGTTTATTTTAAACCACCGCATGGATCCCGGAGATTCAGCCAGATTCTACAAGGCGTGTTTTTCTTTTTTCCATATCTACACCTATTTAAACAAAACAAAGCAAAGCAAAGAACAATTAATTCTATTTCCCAAAAAACAGGTGCTTTTTTGCAAGGAAAACCCACAATCCACTGCAGACTCTAAGTCTTCGTAGAATCTAGCTGCACTGCCCTGACGTAGCGGCTTTTGTTTTGTAATTAGAAGTGGTTAAGCTTGTCAGATGAACATTTCCACACACAGGAAAGTAGCCGATCAGGTTAGCGAGTCATCCATGATTTCACCAGATCTGGATAGAGGAGCTCTTCAGTTATTTCCAGGTACAAGAGAGAAAAAAAAACGTACGCTATGCATGATGGCAATGCAACAGTATAGACGTTAGTCTTTTGCTAACAAAAGTACATTAAAGTATCTTGCGGAAGAGAGCTGTGAAGACTCACACTGTAACATCACGTATCTAAATGGCTGCTAATGAGACTCGGAGCTCTCGGCAATGTAACATCCTCGTGTTCGAGGCACCATATGATGCTGCTCACAATACAGCAAATACTGCCACTGAGGAAACTGTAACTGCAGTCTCTCCTTCTTAATCTAGTACTTTCCATATTTTTTTCATCACAAGATGTGTGGTGGAGGGGGGGAGTCACCCCTCGGCCAGGTGGCCTCTTTGAGATTGTAGAAATGCTACAGATTGAGCTGTTGTTTTCCATGAACAATTGTGTGCTAGATTTGGAAATAAATTTGAGAGCAAGAGAGTAAACCTTCTTGCTGAAATTGACCTATCGGCTAACTTCTGTTGTAGCAAAACTACTCAAGATTGTTATTCAATATTATGTAAAGGCTACAATCCCATATCAATACTATAAATATCTATGCTTTTAATACTTCTTACAAAAAAGGCCATAGATGTCTTTAGTAATGTATGGTATCTATGTGTTTTCATATTTATTTTAGTGTCTTTTATTTCTTATTTTTTAAATTTAATCAAACAAAAGGAGGCATATAAAACATTGCAAAGCATGACAAATTTGTAGTTTCCACACATTTTACATAAATGAAGCCTATATGTATTATTTAAATATATGGTTTACACTTGACACATGCAGTACATTTATTACAGAGAAGGTAATACTGGAATGAAATACTAGAAAAGTGCTGAAACTTTTGCAGTACTGGAAGTCATACAAAACATAAAGCAAGCAAGGCAAGTTTATCTAATAACAAGGACGCAGGATGCAGGTGCTGAGTTGGCTTAAAGTCATTTAATAATGAATGGATACTCAGTAATCTCTAGGCTTTGCCCTAAACTAACAAAGAACCATAAATACACCAAACATACACTCAGATATGAAAAACCAGACTGCGCTTGATGTAGAAAAAGGTCGCAAGACAAAAAAGAGAGTGTAGCATATTGGGGTAATCAAGACTAAACAATTACTGCAAAGACAAGAAATGTTGAAAAGTCTAATGGCTGAGTAGGAGATTACACAGGTGATTGTGACATGTATTTATGTGAAGTGTTTGGACTTAGAATTTTTCATGCTTTGTGTAATTTTGCCACTTTTTTCCACACATATAGTTGAATATACGTATATATTTGAATTTTTGTATATACATGTTGAAACAAATCATTCAATTAAAAAAAAAATCTTCCAATTACACGTCCATCCTGCGATAATTAAAGAGAAATCCAAAATGTGAAAGGTTCATGTTCCTATTCTTAAATTTGAATCTCCAGTTGTGTCCTATAACATTTAAAGCATGTAATAGAATTTAAGTATATATAAAATAAAATGATTAAATATTGTAATATTTGATACATTAATATTTAAAATATATAATATTGAATAACACGTCTGTAGTTTTTAATAAAGTTGCTGTAGTTGATTTTCAGCAGCTTTTTGGGGAAAGAGGATATAAATAGATGTCGGTACACACAGACACTCCTAATGCAGCACCTTGTATAATACGGATTGAAGTGTCTCCTTCACACACAGTAGCTACGTTCCTCAAACTTCATAGCACTTGTCTGCCGGTCCGAGAGAGAAGATGGATTTCGGGTAAGATGGGCTGCCAAGCGCAAACACGAATTTTGAACATGCGTGTGTTTATCTTTGCAAAGTGTGTATGCTATGCCTATGTACATTGTTGAGATTGAGAGTTACTAGATTAGTTATTATTCACTTTTTTTGTTGTTTTGTAAGGCGAGGGCTATTAAATGCTAGACCTAGGCTTGGTCCTGGGTTCCTTTTATTATTATTATTTAATATATGTATTTTTATATACTGTATCATTGGCTCTCCCTTTACTATGAAATTCTTTTTGGAATTCCAAAGACGAATGTGGACTTGTTTTTACCGAACTCGTGGGACGAGTTTGACCCGTAACTGCTGTGAGGCGGGACAAGAGCTTTTTGAGGGTTGAGGCCGAAGTCCGACCCCAGATTCTGTATGGATTCTGTATTTTTTGTCTCCTTATGTCACTTGTGTTTAAAAGCACGAAAGCATTACTCATGTGTTCCTTCTTATTTGCTGCGTATGGTAAAGGAAATTTATAAAGAAATTTGACGGTTCGGTGGGATTTTTCCCACCTCCTCTGTGTTAGCGATCTGTTTATGGGAAATTGCCGTTACTGACTCCACGGCAGCGCCAGTCGGTGTTGAACCGTGCTATTTACATTATGTATGAGTGCAGTCGTTTCATCTCTATCCATAGGCTACCACTCCATTTTTGTTTCAACCGTATGTTTTAAATGAGACTCCAAAGTCTCAGTTTAAGAAAAAAATAAGCATAAATCCAGTTTCGTCCAAACAGTTGTGAAAAGGTCGTTGCACTTTTTTTTGTCAGTTGAGGCAGCTATTACCACTATAATTACCTTTAAAGTAATTGGATTCAATTTTTTGTCATTCTATTTTTTTATTGATGTACCTTTTATTTCACAAATTAGCATACAATTCAATACTGAATCTATAGCAAATGGAACAATACACCCATGTTTTTTGTTTCGTAAATAAAAATTGACGCCACCAGCGGTGTCCGTTGTTTATAGTGCATTTGTTTATTCTCATGCAGCAATCATCATTTGTCTTGCTTGTGATAGTAGTCTGCATAATTCACTGTCTGCGCCTTTCTAGTTTGTGTTGTATCTTTTGTTTAATTTATCTTCATAGCACTTACCTGTGTTCCTGTGTCCATACAATTTTGACTATATATATATAGATATATATATCCATATCATAAGCTAACAAGTGCTGTGTTCTAATTAAAGTTGAAACTTGCCTTACCATCTGTCAGCTGTCATCTGTCTTTGCGATCAGCGAATCGTAAACTCCAGCGAGAACGGCCCCAGCGCCTCCCCTGTCCGTCACGTCGGCGGAGGAAGAAACGTCGGCCAAAGAGGGGGCGTTTTTCCAGAGCAAGAATAGGCAGAGGATGCCGGTGTTCTCTGGAGAGGCATGATGTTAGCAGTCAGTACGGGGCTTATGGAGCATCTCGTCTGTTTAACTTGGCTGGTGGGGGGGAAGCTGCTCTTTTCTGGAGCCTCTCTGATGGTTCACATGTGAGCGAGCGAATGAGAAAACGTGTCTGTGGTTCGTGTCAAGCGGCAACTTGAAAGAACACAATGCCCGAGAGTGTTCTGAAAGCCTACTGAGAATCAGAATGGGAATTTAGTTTCTACCTCCTTCTCTCGCTCCTTTCCAACCCTCCCCCCGTTTCACCTCATCTCTACCATTCTCTTCTCTTCAGACAAACGCAAACTCATATGCATACCCCACCAGCAGGAACCTCATGGTGTGATTCTCGTGGGTTTTCCAGTCCCGCTGTCGCGGAACACCTGAGTGGAAAAACAAAGAGGCAAGTTGGAGAGGGCAAAGTCAGAGCAATGCAGTCAACAGTGTTTGGAAAGTTTCTTTTAAATGGTAGCTTTTCAACCTACAAGCTACTTTTGATTAAAAGTAGCTAATCTGCAGTCAGGCCACTGTTTTAATATAGTAGTTAGTTGACAAGCTACAGAAATAATGTAGCTATAACATCAAAGATACTCACTGCCATTGATTCTTGCCTCCATCTTGGCCACGGTGGAGAACATCTTTCGACTCCATCTTGCAGCTGCCAAAAGTGCGCCATGATGCAAAAAGCTTTGTATTGCTGTCAGTAACATATCCCCGTTTGGTGTTTCATTTTACACTGTGCATAGATATTACATCTGATTTATCTGTAGATTAAATATGTGATACTGTGAGGTGTATTAACACGTTTACTCCTAAACATAGTCATACCTCTGAAAACTCATACAAGTTTGTTGAAATTGCATATATTGTTTTATGTTGAAGTAAATAAAAGACGTGGGACTTTTGACGGTTCACTGATAAGCAATTGAAAATTAGGTAAGTTCTTTAATTTTAGTTCGCTACTCACCAACATTGGCAGTGTAAATCCCTCGACTCTTTGATGTATGAAACTGGGCCCCCCTGGATTCTGGATTCCATTTCTTGACCCAAGAAGAACACCGCTGATGGTCATAATGAGGAGAGCAACAATGGTGTGTAGATAAAAGCTTTTAAGCATTTAACACTGCTTATGATGGGGGCGGCGTATCAAGTGCTGCTTTCTTTAGCTCCAGGGCACGAACTGCACTCAGGATTCCCTCGAGACGTCTTT
Organism: Distichodus sexfasciatus; assembly: GCA_032718565.1. NCBI lineage: Eukaryota > Metazoa > Chordata > Actinopteri > Characiformes > Distichodontidae > Distichodus > Distichodus sexfasciatus. The sequence goes on from JAVGVS010000012.1 coordinate 3,532,061, forward strand.
ATCATCAGATATTACTCCAGATTAACCTCCAACAGCATTCAAAGGCCCAAGGCTGCTGTAAATCTGAAGAATCTCAACATCCTCTACTTGATAAGCAACAAAAGGGAACTTGGATGGGGAGGAAGCTGGCCCAAGGGAGCAGCGGGTTAAATTAGCAGAAGCCTGGGTTCTCAGTGCCAACTCCTCTCAGCAGATGAAATATTTGAGATGCTTGGAGATAAGGAAGGTACTAAATTGCCAGCTTGAGATTGGTGTTTTTACTTTCTCACACTGGCTAGCCCAGCTAGCTACAGTTGAATATGCTTGTGTGGAAGGTTTTGGAAAATACTGTGGCAACAGAGGCAACTTTAATAAACTCTAAGTACTTGATGATGGTGGCTTAAATTTAAGCCTTACGTTTGAAAAGGTGCGAACAGAAAATGCTGGTAGCAGGCTGTTAATTACCCAGCTAATAGTATGTTTGAATGAGATTTACATGGTTTATTTATATAGTATCCAGAAAAAAAAGCTGTAAGAATAAATTAGATTAAAAAAGAACCATTCCACAATATACCCACTTACAATTTAATAATCTACACTGGTGGGTGAAATAGTTTCATTCAAGTGATTTGAAGCTAATAATGCTTCTCCATAAGTTGACTTTGTAATGCAAATGCTGCAAACGTGGTTTAAGCAATAGTTAGCCACAATCCCCTGGGCAAATGCCACCAAGAAACACTCAAAACAATGAACCCATAGGTTCTTTTAGCAAACATTGTGCCAGTACTAAAATCATTTTGTTGTTATACTTCTGCTTTTATATTTATGGCTTGTGCCCGCTCATCTGCTATTCTTTTTACGTTTGCAGACCTCTGCGCTCATTCCTTCCTTGGGGTCTGACTTTTTTTTAGGCGTGTATATGGTTTTTAGGTTGATGTTTCTGACATGAAAATCCAGCTTCTCAAGCAAATTTCTGTTTTGAATCTTGGGCACTCAAACTCTCTCTCTCTCTCTACTCTCTCTCTCTCTCTCTCTCTCACACACACACACACATACTGTATTAGACAAAGAGGACTAGGTGGTATGGATATTTTTGTTTTGCTTATTTATTTGTACCAAACTTGAGAGGGGACCATTGTTATTAACCCATTTTTGCTGAATCAAGGAACTTGTAAAAGACAAGAAAGAAAAAAAAATAAACCCATGTTTGGGGAGTTAGTTTGTACCCCAATCTCGAAATCTGATTTGAGTTGAGATAAAACACCTTCTTCCGGAATGAACCTTGTATTTAATGCCTAAATAAATTTACCACATCTTCATGCTGCTTAAGCAAGTTGTCTTACACAGAGGTCCTTAGATGTGCAGTACAGCAAATTAAATAAGCAAAATTAGAAATAGAATAAAAGTAAAGAAATAAAAAACAGCATAAGCACAAATAAAGAATAAAAGTTAAAACAAGTAAATATCCAGCAGGGGCAGCATAACATTAATGCCTTACACCATTTTAGTTTTAAGCACTAACAGCAGCCAGCACTGGTAGTGCTTTAGCTATTGAAATTTTATAATTAATGTCTAGCTATATGGTATTGAATGGAGGCCTCTGTCTACTTGCCTATATATGTTTATCTTAACCATGATCTGGGCATCTTGTGGGTCCCCCCAGCACCCTGCCCCTGCCACCCCCTCATGTATATGCCCTTATATACACATACATGCAGCACCATACTAACATGAAACAATGGGCAGGGGAACTGGGTGCAGCACTAAAGTCATGAACACAGACAAAAGAAAGTCTGTTTCTGCTGGGCTGGAGTGGAAAGCAGCCCAAGTTTGCCCCTGTTACTGGCACTCCATGCCATTCTGACACAGTGAGCTAGAAGCTGTTGGTTTTAATAGGTCACCAGCAGACATGTTTCTCCTTGAAGTCACGGGGGCACTCAGGGGGAGGGAGAGACAATAACTTGCAGCTGTGTTTCATTGCAGCTGGGAAAGGAATGTGCAGACTGAGGGAGGGAGTGAGATGAGGACGCTGGGGTCACACACACACACACACACACACACACTGAAAGATATGTACAGAGAAGCACAGTCTCACACACAGAAGACAATGACTCACTAAGACACTTACTGAAACCCCACATCACCACTATCTTTCTGTGGTACTTCCACCACAGCATTACTATAGATTAAATAATGCACACACGCACACAGCAACATAAAATACCCAGCCCTAAACCTCTGCTGTTGCAGAAGCATGCGTCTATAAATGCTGCTACATTTTTTGTAGAAAACATTTTTTATCTTAGATGAAATTCAACAAACAAAGTCACAAAAAATATGACACAGCTCAGGTTTCACCATCCTCAAGGAAACACCTAAAACCTAGACACACACACACACACACACCTGCAGACATGTTTACATCACTATAATTTGGAACATTAAAAGGATATTGTATGAGGTCATCAAATATCAAAATGTCCTCACAAAGACACAAAAATCTGACATATCTCAGGTTTTATTTTCTTTTATGGGACAACCTGATCCTCACAAATACATAAAACTTAGCCAGACACAAATAACTTTTCCTGCTCTTTTATTTTTCTTAACTTTGTTTTAACACACAAGATATCTCAGCAAGAAACAAGGGCCATTTTTCTGTCCTGGCGGTCCGTCCCATAGGTGTAAAGCAATTTGTCTCCAAAACTAAGTCTGTGTCAGAAACACACACACACACACACACACACACACACACATGCAAACACACTTACCAAATGTACAACCATTATAGGAAGAAATGGTATTTTGCTGCTTGATTCACTTTGTGGGACTGATTTATGTTCCCCAATGACACAGGTTCCCACCTTTTTGGTGTGCAATCAGGTCAAAGTCCCCATACTGGGAGATTTACAAACACACACACACACACACACACACACACACACAGGCATGTTTACAGGCTGGCAGTGCAAGAAAGCCAACCTGCTGCTGCTGAAGTAGATATGAACTCCCACAGCAGACGCTGTTGTTCGAGTTCAAGGGAGGTTCATGTGTTAACGAGCAGATTCCGTAGAAAATGGGCTCCTTTGAGTGCTGTCGAGGTATTTACTAATTAAAGTCACCTAGAGGTGAAAAGCGCGGGGTGAATTCCTGTCACGAAGTATGGAAACAAACCCTCCCGCTACAGTGCGTTATGTGGGTCACCTTGAATAAGGTTCAGTTTGGCTGATCCAAGCTAATCCTGATTCCAAAGTTCATAACGTTCCATAGAAACTACACATTGAGAATTCTCTGTAGCGAAAACTGTGCCAGCTACTCCAGCAGTGGTTTAAATCCAGAGGCAAATCACTCACCGACATCCAAACAAGTTAAGTGATAAAGTGAACGGCGGATACGAACCATAAATGTAAAGCAGATGAATGAAGTAGCTGTGCTTATGGCATCCCAGAATAGCGAGGCATAATAGCGGCTGGAGCAACAAAAAGCATGACACTAAACTAGCCTCAAGCATATGCAGGTCAGCCCCAATAATGCTGACTAAATGGACAATGGTGAGATAACAGTCAAAAAATAACAGACACACTTTAGAGAACAAAATATTGCATGACAACAGGTTTTTCAAAAGAGGATTATTAACTAGTTATTGTGCCTCGTGTCCAAGATTGTAAACCAAGGTTCTCTCACACAATAATTCTCATCAAGTGAGATACAGGACAGAAAAAATATGATAAATTGCAGAAAAGACCCTACTTATGAAATGCCTTCCAGTGAAAGCTGCAGAACCAGACACTCACAAAGCTGAGGTTTTAATAATTATAAAAATGATCTCATAAAAAAGTGGAAAGTATGGTCAACAATATTGTTAGATTATGACTAAGTTTAACATTTTAAAGAATACTTTCTATAATCCTAGAAATCTCTCTATAAGGAGCATCCAGCAGCATCAAGACATTTTTCTTAAAAAACATGTTAAAACCGTTTGCACAAGCCATATGCCTAACATTAATAAACGTGAAATAAATTAGTTAAAATTTGGTTACACCTGTCTTTCACTGTTTCACTGATGCGTACATTCATTAAGAGACAGAACATCCTGGTCATTTTTTAAGAAAAATAGGGTAAAGGAAAAGACATTAAGGTTTTATACTTGTATTTTTCTTTGTAAAAAAAATAAATAATAATAAATATATATATATATATATATAGAGAGAGAGAGAGAGAGAGAGAGAGAGAGAGAGTCTTATGCAAAAGTTTGGGCACCCTGATAAAAATAAATTAATATTAATTCCATAACTGCTATAGCTTGAGGGCAGCAACAATTTTAACATATTTGATAACTTATGGAAACAGCAACAATTCAAAGTGGAAATATTTTTTATTGGGCTAGCAAGAAACAATGCAATGCTCATTTAAGCAAAAATAAGCGGAATTGCATAAGTTGCATTTTAAAAGGAATAATCCCTTTAATATTTCCTTGAGCCTCCTTTTTGCTGAAATAACAACCTGTAGGCGCCTCCTATAGCCACTCCTGGAGTCCCTGAATTCTGGCTGGTGGTATTTTGGACCCATTCTTCCACAAAATGCCTCCAGTCAGGATTCCATTCAACTTCCGAGCATGAACAGCCTGCTTCAACTCAATCCATACATTTTCAGTGATGTTCGGGTCTGGAGACTGGGATGGCCATTCAAGGGTGCCATTATACTTGTACTCTGCATAAATTCCTTAGTAGATTTTGGCCGGTGCTTTGGATTGTTGTGCTGGAAATGTCCAGCCAGTAGTAACTTCCTTTGACTCTAGAACATTCTTTTCAAGTCTGCTGATATTGGGTGGAGTATGCAGTGGCTCAATTTTTAACAAGGTTTCCAATACCTGTGCTAGCCACGGCCCATAACATGATGGACCCTCCACCGATTTTACTGTTGGCATGCGTTCTGGCCTCTTGGAATGCACTGTGTATTTTCTTCTGGTTATGACCAAATAACTCTGTTTAGTCTCATAGGGGTCCCACAGTGTTTTTCCAAGAATAATTGCAAGCTTGTCCAAGATGCTCTGCATACATATCTGGCTCTTCTTTTTACATCACACCCTTCCACTGGGCTGTTTCCTGGTGCAAAATGCGCTGCAGACTGTGGAGCGATGTACAATGACACCATCAGCAGCCAGATGTTGTTGTAGCTCTCTGGAGGTTGTCTGTGGTTTGTCTGTGACAATTCTAACAGTCTTAAACTATTACTTGCTTGAGATATTTTTCTCGACCTCCCGACATCTTTTTCTTCATCTTTTCCATTTCCTAACTACACTTCTGACTGTTGAGACAGACAGTCCAAACCTTTGTGATAATCTTTTGATAATCCTAATTCATAAAAATGCATTATCTTAGTTTTTAAGTCAGTAGAGTTCTTTAAAGGTTCCCATGTTGCCACTCTCTAAGAGAAACCAAGGACACCACTAGTACCACTAGCAATTTATATTTGTGAAACCATTTTTTTTGATTGGTTGCAGCTGTCTTTGTAGTTTAAGGTCTAATGAGCTAATCAAAGCAATTTAGTGCTGCAAACTGTATTAAATGACTGCAGGTCTTCAAAGTAATGCAAATCAAAGTGTGCCCAAACTTTTGCACATCCCATTTTTCAAACTTTATTTTATTTCATACACCTCAATAATGCTACACTGAGAATTTTGGTCCAATAACCTTTCCCCTTGTCTATATATCTCTAGAAAAAAAAAACATATCTTGCTGTGATCTTCTCTCATGAAGACAGAGCTAATTATCATGCAACCTATATATACATAGAGCTGTATCTCAAGTAATTGCAGGAATTGCAGATGTTTAAAAGTCTGCTGGATGTTGTGAGCGTTAGATGGTGACAAGGGATTTGAGTATTAGTATTTATGTGTATGAAGTTTTAGTATTTAATATATGGCAGTCAGACACGGACAGAATGTAGCAAAGTATTTATTTTGTAGGATCTATATTTACAACATTTTATTTACTCTATCCTTTCTCTATGATGTAGAGGGGAGATGAAAAAAGAGGGAATTATTTAACATTTTGCTATAAATATTGTGCATATTTAACATGAGACAGGAACTGCAGTTTGCAGGTGAGCCACAGATGATTCTGCAGAATAATGTATGAGCACATAAATTATGTGGATGGTGAGGACTTGTTTACCATGTTTGACTTTGGCTATTTAATATATCATCAAAAAGAAGGCACAGGTCCCTTGGGTTAAATGACATGAAAACTATAAGACTATTTGAAGATAATGTAAACTTTTTGATGGTGTTTCTTTTTCTCTGTCATTGTCTCTGTATTAAATTTTGCTTTTGAAACAATCTAAGAAAAATGTAGTCTGATAGTACAGCTATTTGGTAGAGGCTTTGTGGAAAGAAGGGTTAAAAATAAACTCCTTCATTTCATCATTGATATCATATCAATGCATGCCAAGTTAAGGCTACTTGACACAAAAAGGAAAATGTTCTCTGTTGGTTGATACAAAAAGAGCTGGTAGACCTGGACTGTTACAGGAATTAAGTGATTTTATGGTGAGTCAACTAGTGTAATAAACAAATTATAGAAAGTATTGCACAGACTGTAGTTCTCCACTGCTGTTACAATATCTGCACTTACTAGATCCGACTTAGTTAGCTCTGGCTTTATAAGAGATACAGTTTTATTTTATAGACTGTCTGTATAAAATTGTTAATATTGAAACTGTTACGGATCTTATACTTATTTAGTGTAAAAGACAACTCTAAAACCAAAATTGTAGGCTGAGTGTAACCAAACTGTCTCGCTTTCTACTTCTAGTTTAAAGATTATATTTTATATTCTACCTCTAGTTTAAAATCTACATTTTTATATTCTATTTATATATTACCAATTCTGTGACTTATTTGTTTTTTGTTATTTGTTCTATGTACTGTTAAAACTCTAGCCACGTCGTCTCGTCTCTGTTTACTTGTACAGTATATAGCAGAGATGACCATAAAGTTTACTTTGACTTTAATCTGCCAAATAATTCATTCAAAAATTCAGAAGAGTCACAATGCTTACCTGCTTTTGAGTTTGGAGCATTTAAACCAATTGGCTCACACTCAAAACAAGTATTTGAAAAAAATATTCAGGAAAACATTTTTTAATTCTGGTTTTATTGCCCATGTACATTCACTGCAGACACATAGTTTAAATCATTGACACTGGTTTTTCAGCTTTTATCAGGTTTACTTTGTATCTGAATACCTGCATATCAGTTAGTCTTTTATCTCTTTGTTCTTAATCCTTGACATGGAACTCATGTCTGCAGGCCCTTATTCAGGTGGATGGTTCCATTCTGGCCTCGTATATTAAGTATAAATTTTAACACCTATGCAGGGTGTATAGGAACATTTGTATAGATGGTATGTCGAACCTTTTAGATAATTTCTACAGTGTTTGTAAAATTCCCTTTGTACATTTTTGTTCCCTTTTTTCATTTTGATCCAGTCATCAAAGAGTGTGAACCAAGTGATTTTTGATGGACCCTTCGGCAGTTTATTACACTAGGAGTGTGGCATGCACTCAATGCAAACTCAGAGGTGCAAAGTGTGACGCTGCACCTCTGCAGAATGTCTTGTGCTCAGGGCAGACTGTTAACCACCTGACAATGCACAGCTTGGTGGAAGAACTGTGTTCTGCTAGTGCGGTCACAAGCATGACAGAGCAGGCTAAGCCTGGTCAGACTCTTCTTTAGAGACTTCATCCTGTCAGTCAGTATGAATGAATGCAGAGGTGGTGGTGCCGAGGTCTGAGTGACTGAAACTATTTCTTTGTGACCTCAAAAACTGGCCATTTGACTCACAGCAGAACCTATAAAATCTTGTTGACCTCCTGTGCTCCAGGGAGACTGCACCTCTGATCACATGTTCAGATGTTCTGTATAAAAGTGACAACTGCCATAAATATACATCTAAATGAATTTATTTGCAAACCTAACAGTTAAGTCTTTGTCTTTTGCAATGCACACACTTAAACTGGGCTAGAACTGTTCTGCAGGACACTACATTTTAATGACATCCATGCCACAACCTGTTTCTTTAATATGTAACTACATCCTAAACTAACTTTCAAACAGGTGGTTTTATGTGTGCTGGAATTTACACAGTGTTATTTTTCATGTGTAGCATTTATCAGAAACTCCTATCCCGAACAAGTTCCGTTTCTTAAATTACAGGAACAATCTCACTTGAACAATTCAGGGTCTAGTTTGGACAGAATTAGACTTGATCCATATCCCAGTATCCCACCCCAACCCTGTGTATTAACAGATAATCTCAGGTTTCTCACGTTTTGCTTGTAGTTGTTTGATTTTGTGTCTGTCTTTAAAAAAATCCTCAGCCTACCATCCCAGTTGGGTTTGAAGATATATATTTAAAGGTCAGTCCCAATATACTATATATAATAGGGCTGTTTTAATGGGCTTTCACTGCCCCCTAGTGGATATTTCTTTCAACTACACTTTTTACACATTTATAGATACTGTATCTGACAAGGAAAAACTTAAGGCGTCAATACGATTTTTAAAATAAATGTAATAGTATCTGATCATTTTAATTAGTGTGGTTGCTGCTAATAAAATCACTTCTACAGTATGCAGAGAGAGCGAGAGAGAGAGTAAATGCTCTAATAGATTGAGTTGAGTGTTTTGGACTAAATGTTGTGATGAATATTTATACCTCGGGGTGACATGCTTATGTTTGTTGTAAACAGAAGTCATCATGACTTTGTCCATATCTATTAAATCCATCACTGTGTCTACAGTGGACGTGTGACTTGACCGCAGCTCAGCGTCATCCATCACACTTGGGCAGCTTGTTGTCCAGCATCACGGTCCGTGGAGACGCTGCTGCTGGATGTGTGAGAAATTTTAAAGGTGCAGCGCTGATTAAAATTCAGGGGCTGACTTTTACCTGCATATTTAGCTAAACATGGAAGAAGAGAGGGAGAGAGAAAGAGATAGAGGACCCTGTCAAGGACATGATTTCGGAGTGTGTGCATGTATGCGTGTGCATGTGTGTATATGTGTGTGTTGGGGACTGTGTGTCTGGGAAGGTTTTAAGGTGGTTGTGAGTATCTAACTGTCCCCTAAAAGAAAAAAAAACTTTGGCTTTTGGCTTTCCTCAAATCTACAAGACTTTTGCAGCTTTTTGAGAACATTTTTGTATAAGAAAAGAGTTGGTTTTGGCATTTGAGATCAGGTTTAGGTGTAGAATTATTTAGGAAAACAAGGTAGTGCCTGAATGGTTACACTTTTATGGCATTTATTAGACACTCTTATCCAGAGGCATTTCTCTTTTCTAATTACAGGTACAGATTCTGTAGATCTCTGTAGAAATTGTCCAAACATAACTAAACTGTTCTTTAATTTCTTAAAACCGTCATTTTAATACAGTGTGTCTGCATTGCTTCTGAAACGTGTTCAGGTTGTACCCGGTTTCTTCACAAGAGGGCGCTGCAGACTTTTAGTTCGGCTGTCATTTAACACGTGATTGATTACAGTTTCCTCAGAGCCCGGGGACTTTCCAGTTTTTGCATGTTTTTGTCAGGAGGTGTGTGTACGTGTGTGTCTGAAGGTTTTTAGGTATTTGCGAGGGCCTGGTTGTTCACCAGCAGATAGACTTCTGTCAGAGTGGACATGTGATGGCGTTTTTTGAATGTGTGGACCGTATCCTAAATAGGAAAATGCTTTAATAAAAAAGCCAGAGCAGGAGTTAGCTCTCAGTAACAGGGTGGGGCAGGAAGATTTTTGGGTGGTTGATGAACGGTGATAGCTGGGTATGTACAGATTCGTTTTTTATTAATATGAATCAAAATACATTTTTACAAAACAAATGAAATAAAAGAAAAAGACATGCGAACATATGCCGTTTAAAATAGAGCCGGCTCCGAGAAAAGGTGTTGGTTTATGGAAACGAAAATATTTTGGTTGCTGAGTTAGGTTTAGCAGTATTGGTATTGTTACCAAAGGAAGGACCTCACAAAGATAGCGAGACGTGACTGCGCGTGTGTGTGCGCGATCGCACGCACGCGTCAAAAAAAGTCATCGCCGCAGCTGCTCGTGACTCATAGCATTAAATATTCCAGAACACTAATAAAGCCCTGTCATGTTATTCTAAACATAAAGACATACGGTAAGTCTTTGTGGGGTCAAAACCCCAACTTAAGGTTGTGTCCTGACGACTTTTTTGTGATTTATTACGGCTTAATTAACAAATAATCAAAGCGGATGATTTAGTCAGATTTAATCCATTGCAGAACTCCCCAACCCCGCCCCTGCCAGGTTCTCACACCAGATCAATTGGTCCCCAGCAAAGTGAAATAATTCGCTTTTCTTTTTAATGAGAAATCGATATCTCATTTGCTCATTTGATTAATTATAGCGACTGTTCAATGTCACTTAACATCACTATTCCCCTGCATAACAACAAACTAACCCAACCGTTTCAATGAGACGGCAACAGAGACGCCGATTCCACCGAGACTGCTCAAGAGCCTGAGATGAATCTGAAAGAGATGATGGGTGAAATCTGACATTGGGAATGAGCAGAATGGTAGAACAAAAATTGATGACAACACCACAGTGGACCATTGGGTGAAAAATGTTGGTGGAGACGGTGAACGGGACTTTTGGCACAGAGAATGTTTAGTCCAGATTTAAGATCTTTTAGAAACGGCTTTTGTTTTCAAACAGAAGCTGGCTGGGCGATAGGCTTACCATAAAGGCTAATAGCAAGATTCTTAAAACGGGTTGGTGGGCTATATGATAAGCCTACTGTAACGTTGCCTAGTTGTGCACAAAAATGGACTCCGTAATAAATGGGATCAGGTTCTTTTTTATAATTGTTCACAGGAACCACAAACATTGCACCTGTATTTTAGTATGTTCCTTTCATTAGCAATACATTTGCATTTCGCTGTTTAGAACTTAGACAACGAGAGGCACTGTGTAACGTCCAAAGTACATTCAAATGCCCACTTGAATTAAAACAATCAGGCAATCGTGGACACGCCAACGCCAACCAATCAGAGGAGCAGCCGACTCATGCAAGGATTTTACTGGTCCATTTGGGCCTGTCCTCATTTATTCCATTTCTAAAAGACAGTTTTGGCAAATCTAAGGTTTGAGGACTAGCTACCTCACAAAATCATAATTATTTTTCAGGGGTTCTGAGTTAAAATCATCCGGTAGCCTTTACAACCCATTGTCTTATCTGTTACAAAGTGTTTGATTTTGATTGCCACTGCCAGCTAGGCTTGCGCTACACTACCCGGAAGCACGGCTTCTGTGAGTTTACTAATCACAGTAACTGATGGAAGTTGGTTTCGCTTCTCCTCTGAGGGTGCAGTGTGCGAGGTGAGCTGGAGCTTGGGTCCTACCATGTGTTTACACCAGACTTGCATTTGCTGCAGGTGGACTTTGAGTGGGTTATGCGAGCCTAAGCTTGGTGCTGTGTGCTTATTTTGTTTGGGCAAATAAAAGAGAATACTGATTCAGTCAACTCCTGCATCTGCTTCCTGACTCAGAAAAGGTCTCCTAGTTAACGTGATACTACTGATATTAAGCTGAAATATCTAATTTTAAATTAATGAGTAGATGTAGCTCACCTAACCTGTATCTTTTATTTTTCAAATTAAAAACAAAACCCAGAAACAAGTTTGCCACCCTAGAATTCATTTTTAAGACCAAAACAAATGTCATTTTCCAGTTTCCCATTTTCTGAAGAAATAAAAACGGGAAACACATGCACTCAGATTAGATGTTTTTATTGAACAAATGGCATGACTCAGAAGTGTAAAAAGAGCTTCAAAATATCATGGCCATTGTGAGAGGCCTATTTGAGATTTTCACCGTGCTCCGACAGCTGAGCTGTCCCCACATGCTCAGAAATGTCCCACAGCATTAATCCAAAATGAACATTGATCAGATATCATACATGGTGTAATGTCTCTTTCTACTGAACAGGATTTCTATTTTAAAAGAAGTTATATATATTTTAAATGTCTACTTGAGCGCAGGAATAAAAATGTCAATTGATATTTCAGTTTTCTGGGATTTAACATAGATGGACCTCGTTGTGCTAAATCGGTATATGATATTGTCTCATATTGATCACTGGCTCCTGAATTGAATCAAATCAAAATTGTATCATAGCATCAAATCATTGTCCTTTAAGCAAATATAATATTGTATTGTGATGAAACTTTGCTCGCCAATCAGTGTCACAACTCTTTGAATGAACTACTGGAACAAAGCTTTATGTCAAAGATGTAAACATTAGGGAGGCCCAGTCCATCATTTTTAATCCTGAATGCTATATACAGTAGATCTCTGGACTGAATCTACCAAATAGTAATCTGTTACCAAAGTTTCATCTTTCGTCCTTGTGTGACAGAAACTCAGAACTTAAAAGTCAGTGTGACAAGTAGAATTAGCCATCCCTACTAATGGCCCCATTGGGTTTTGATTCATTCTTGGCCGCATTTTTGCTACTTTGCCCTTTTTTGCAAATTCTCAGAGATATTAACTCCTTTGTGATATTGGTCTGATTGGCGTTTTACAACCAGAATTTAAATTTCTCATAGATTATGCAAAGGTGAAGCAGAACAGAAGAAAAGTGCTTTTAAGGCAACCGTTGAAGTGGAAGCATGTAGCGTGTGCTTGAGGTATTGAGAGCATTTCAAACACTGCGTATGATATGCTCCTGCTTTGGGCCTAATAGAAAGTTTGGGTAATGGAGCCATCAGGAAGATCGAGGAGCTCATTATTAGTTTTATGGCTTTTCCTTTAGCACTGCAGCTTGCTGGTTTGCTGCTGTGTCCATAGGTTTAATGTCAGATGTGAGCGAAGCAATGTCCAAATGCGTTAATAGTTTCATGCAGTGATATTAACATTATGATGTATGCATCTTGAAGCACAAACCCTGTTGCATTTATAATAGGACAGATGCATGCATGTACAGAAAAAAAATGGTTTTTATGTTTTACAATTTGCCCAGTTTTAAGATTTCAAGATTTAAGCTTCAGTTTTGTCATACCCATAGTTACACAGGTGCAAACTTGACCTACCTCAAGTAGGTGATAATAACATTTGATACAATTAATAATTACAGGAAGGATGAAGTAAATAAAATAAGAGATCACTGTAAAGGAAGACTTTACCTAACCTTGACAACAAGATTGCATTGTACAACTGAGGTTATGTTTTGGCACCAAAGAAGAATAACACACACATACAGGCAGCAGAGCTGTCACGGCAATGCTGTATGTCCGGGTTGAGAGACGAAGCAGTATGCACCAAAAAATATAACGCCAAACTCCAGCAGCTGGACACAGCCCTGAGACAAATACAAACCAGAACCAGAAACATGGGAGAGAACACACAGAAACATGTTTTAATAAATGCCAGCACAGAGGCTAAAGGGACAAGCCAACTTAAATGAGATGCACAGGTGAAGCACATTAGATGCAGAAGTATGTTTTAAAACTTCATTCATTTATCACTTCAGTAATTCATTATCCGAACTGCTTAATCCTGCTTAAGTATTATTAACACAGTGTGGGGCCCCAGGCCCCTGGGCAGCTACACCCCACTTGCCCAATCAAGTCTATGGGTAATCCAGCTTTGGCGACCAACCCTGGGCAGGCACCAACACACCCTAGGACACACACACTCACAAACTATTTAGAGTTGCTAATTAACCTACAGCGCATGCTTTTGGACTGTGGGAGGAAACCGGAGAAAACCCACACGAACACAGGGAGAGAATGCAAACTCCACACAGAAAGACCCTATGGCTGACCCTGGGATCAAACCCAGGACCTTCTTGCTGTGAGGCAGCAGCGCTAACCACTGCGCCACCTCGCCGCCCTAGAGTGTTTTAATTTTAATATCCAGCAAGTTAAACATACAGTAGGAACAAATGTGAGAAGACACTAGCTTGTTTATAGAATGATGTGTTTTTATACTGTTAATGACAGTAATTTTCTTGTTTTTTTGCTGGTTTGATGGTTGTCAAGCATTCAATATTCAAGATACTTTACTTGTCACAAACATATTTATGAAAGTACAACATGTAGAGGAATGTAAATGTGAATTTATACACTCCTAACTGAATAAATGTCAGTGATATGTTGAAATAAAGCTGTTAAAAATATTAACCTGCAGTATTATATAAATACAGAAATAATCCAAATACAACAGAAATAAAACCTTTACTTTTACATCCAGAGCGCTGCACATCAGTGATTTGTAGTCCACCAAGAGAACCTGTTTTTTATACTTGTAAAACTAGACTTGAATCAACAATTTCTATTCAACCAAGTTTCTGCCAGTTGAGCTACTTATCTTTCCAAATCCTGTTAGAGTACAAGTCAAAAGTTAATATCTTCCCAGTCAAGAACACTGACATTAAGGCTACGTTTGAAGACAGCAAAGGCTTAGCAGTTGTGATAGTGAAGGAGATTTAGGAAGCAAGACTGAAATATCCAAATTCAAACTGCATTCAAAATACTGCATCCAAAATCCAAACTAAATGGAAAATATGGCAATAAAAAATCCAAACAGCATCCAAAATACTGCATTGAACATCCAAACTGCATCCAAAATCCAAATTGCATCCAAAGCCAGTTTACAATTAAAGTTAAGATTTATATAAATCCACCTTGTTTGAGTAACAACAGGCTTTCCATTAGCGTCTCAGTTGATGAATTTGTTCTTGCATAGAAAAAGAAAAGATTCTCTCATTCATTTACCATGTATTTTAAGTTTGGGGGCTTAGAATAAAATGTTAAATGGAATATTTGAACCTCAGAGTGAGATTATAGTGATTTTTGCAACAACTCCTTCTGGCACATTTACATGCCTGCACTTTTAGAGTTGTTTTTGAACGCTGCCCTTGAAAGATTTTTTACTCGACGTTCTTGGTGTCTTAGTGGGATGTTTTAATGGAATCCCCACTGTTTTAGTGAATTAGCCAATCGGAAGTCCACGGCTGGCGGCGCTAAATGGCCTGAGAAGCAGACTGAAGGACCAGTCCTGTCCGTTGTAAGGGAGACATTATAGATTCAACATCTGCATTCTGAAAGCCCCAAATTTAAAAAAGTGTCAGTGGCTGCCCTACATAGCGCAACCTTTATCTCACCTGAGTTTTTCTCCTCCCTGTTCCTGTGCCACCGCCTGGTGCTCGCCGCTATTGGGGTCAGGCAATATGAGGCTGTGGCAATTTTTAGCCGGCGCAATAATCTCAGACCCGCCGGAATAGTGCAGGAAATAAGAGCGATTATAAAGCCGTCTTCACAAGAGACCACTGTCGGATGCCCTTTTGATAATGTTATAAATGTAATAAATGTCACACAAAGGTCTTTGATGGATGTCAGGAGAACCTTTTTTTTGGGTGGACGCTAAATTTCTCTTGAACTTCATTCTTCTTTAAACTTTACAGTTCTGCAGAAAGCAGGAAGAGTTGGAACGTCTGGGCGACAGGGAATAAGGCGAGTCCTGCAGCAATCACCAGCATTCCAGCCAATCTGCTTTGCCGGCTTTGGCCTGCGAAAGGGACTCTCTGCTGAGAGTCACTACTGGCAGATTTCACAGGCAAATCCACCAAAAAAGCGTGCGAAAGAGATCCTTTTGATGGCGGACTGTTTCTGGAATCACTTCAAAAGTGACTGGACGTTATCTTTTATTTTGTGCTGTCACTTAAACTGGAAACGGAAGCCAGTGCCAAAAGGAAATCTATGAAAGCAATGGCCATCCAGGAGGCTGTAAGAAAAAACTGATATCGTAAAACACTTTTTTGTGGGTCTTTTTTTGGTTTCTTATTTGGAAAAAAATGTCATGTTGTTGTCATGTGCAATTATATAAATGATTCTGGTATTATTTGTTATGACCTCCCTGGACTTTGGCCATAACAGGCCCTCGTGGATCTGCTGAGCGGCCAGCAGATGCCACTCTTCAGTTGGTTTTGATGTTGGTGTTCAGTTTTGTCCTGTGTGCTCCCTGTCTGTCAAGTTGTTGTCCCACCTTCCCTTTGTGTCTGATTGGATGATCACAGTTTATTAGTTCCCTCACCTGGTTCTTATTTGTTTCAGTCCAGCCCCCTGTTTCTATCGGTTCTCCCTTCATTGGTTTATCCTGATTGTTTTCTGATTGCTTTCTGATTGGGTTCCCCTTTGTTTAATTGAACCAGCCCCTTGTTTCTGTTTCCTGATATAAGTTTAGCTTTTCCCTATTGTCTCTGTTGGTCCACCCTCACCCTCCCCTCCTCATGTCGTGGGCTTCATGTAGTTTTGACGGTTCAAGAAGAGTTTTGTTTTGTTTTGTTTTGTTTGTGGCCCTCGGCCTTTAAGTTTTCCAATAACGTGCTTGCAAAGTGTACCTCGCCTTTTGTCATGCCGACTATGCCTGTGACATTATTTATAGAACAAATATCAATATTTAGTGTATACAATATATACTATGCACACATGTTAACAATGTACTGATAAATTCTGTGGGTCACAAGTTTATACAATTAAGGACAATTTTGCCTTTTTTGACCACAACACTCAACTTTGCACATTGTCTTACATTTACATGTATGGCTTTTAGCAGATGCTCTTAACCAGAGCAACTTACATATCCTAATTTCAGTCTGTGAAATGGAGCAATTAAGGGGTTAGTGGTCTTGCTCAAAAGCTTAATAGTGGTAGCTCTGGCAGTAGCCATATAAACTGGCATTTAACTTCAACCTCTTGGTCCGTAGGTGAGCATCCTACTATTAGACCACTACCCTCTTGTTTTTGTGAATCTTCAGGTTTGTCTAAAATAACATTTTTGAGCACAATTGTTCCTCTGCAATAACACTACAGGGTCCTACTTCACGCATGACACCTGGTTGTCATTCTCTTGTATTTGTATCATCTAAAATTTATTTTTTTAATGGAATTGACCAGAAGCTCTTATCCAATGCATTTTACATTAAATACAAGAATAGCCTCCCTGGAGCAACTTGGAATTAGGGATATTGCTCAGTGGCCCCATCATGATTTTCGGAGTTCTAGGGATACAAAGCCCCAGTCTTTTGGTCACCAACACAGAGTTTAAACACTATCAGACAATTACACCACCACCTCCTTGATTATCATCATTTTGTCCTTGGGAATCTTCATCTCTGTCTGTTATTGTACCAGGGTCAGTTAAAAAACACAATAGGAGTTCAGGTCATTCATGCAAGCTTAACTATCTTTCTTGGGTTTCTCTGTCCTCTAGGCATCAAATTGTCTATCTTTTTCTTGCCCTTTGCATCTCAAATTGTAGCTCATCCCTTGATGTCTCCCCATTTCTCCTTTTCTGTTCTGCGCCAATCTGTCAAAGCGCTGCTCTGTAGAGCAACTCACATTTGACTGAATAACACTTTTGATGTATCTCACCCACACGGCGGCATTAATCTGACAGACGGCGCATTTCCCTATAGTACATGTCAGATAACAGTCAGCGTCGCGCAGTGCATGACTATAAGATAAGACTGGGTTCTAGACTGAAGTCTTGATGAATGCTGGAACTGCCTCTGAATCTCCTCTCTTCCTTGCTGCACAGACATGGGACACTTTAATGGGCCAGCTCTGTGCAGCGTGCAGCATGGCATTACATTTGTTTCTCCAAAAATCATTGTCCCCCCACCCCACCCCAAACTCTCTCCCCATTGACATTGAGAGAGAGAAAAGAAATTACTTCTGGGATCAGTGGTTTCTGCTTAGCTTGCATTACTGGGGTTGAATTTGATGTGCTACATTAGACAACGGGATTGTCGAGCTCCCCATGGGCCGCTCCACGGACAGGAAAGGAATACAAAAGAACCACGGATTCATCGCTCCCCTCCAGCTTTCCATTTTTTTCTTGAGGTCTTCCTGAGGTCTCTTTGCTCCAGACCTCCCCCTCGCGCTCCCAAAGTGAGAGCAACTCTGTCAGAGGCACTTTCATGTTGCCAGCTCTGGACGCTTCTCGCAGGAGCCGCATTGTTTTCTTCTGGAAAAAGGGCCGGGAATGATGGCATGCGCTCTCGGCTAAAAGCCCCCCGGGCCCCGGATTCCTCTGCTCGGCATCTCAATGACTTGACCTGGTCACCAATGGCTGGGTTTACGCCGTGAATTTACGCAATTCGAATTGGTTTGGACTGTCTTGAGCTCATTCACTACAGCTTTGGCTCTGATGCGCATCTGCAGGAGAGAAAGGACTGACAAGTCTGACCTCTCTACTAAAGTAACTCAGACATAGTGAAATAAAATAGCTGACTCATGGCTCAATTGAGAAAATAATAAAATGGCAAATGTCACATGCTATTTGAGAACAGATCTAATAGATTTACAAGACCACAAAACCAAATAATTGTACACAGCATACAGTGTTTTTTAAACGGTAAATTTTCAAGTTACATGCTACTTATGATTTAAAGTAGCTGAGCTACAGTCAAGCTACTCTTTTAATATTTCCATTTTAATATAATTAATTCCTGCTTCCATCTTTGCCAAGGTGGGCTCCATCCTCGGACTGCATCTTACAGCCTCCAAGAGTGTGTTGTAATGAAGTCACCATATGCTATATGTGCTAGAGCCAGGCGATTCATGACTCACCCCAGGTAAATCATCTGGATCCATTAAATAACTCATGAGTCACAAATCTGAGGTCTCCATTAACCCAAATCCATTGAGTCCTAACTACGTCATGACTAAAATATATAAACCCCATCACGTACATACATCTTATAATGTTTTTAAACTCATTAGAACATCAATACAGCCATAGTAGCAAGTATAGCTCTCATTTATTGGAAGTGCATTTATTATCATCACAAGCCACATATACTTTCTTCTATGAAAAACAAATGATTCCGCTGACTTAAGTGACTCAAGTGATTCACACACCCTGATCAGTTTAGTGAGTGACTCAGAGGGAGCCGAATCCTAAAAAGGAACCGAATATTACATCTCTAATATTGGCATGATAGACTTTCAGATGCCGCTTCTGCGAATTCAATACCAATCAGAAACATGTGCTAGTTTAAACTGCTTTGTCTTTATAAAGAGACAGGAAAAGTGATCTATTCTGCCACACTGTTTTTCCAGGTAGTGTTGTAATATAGTGTTTTGTTATGCTACATTGCTATTTGTAAAATAAAAAACAGTTACTTTTAAGCTGCAGCACTCTAAATATGGCTTTGCTACTGATAAGCTACTAAAAAAAGTAGTTAAGTTAGTAGCAATGGTCATTTTAGTTAGCCACCCCAACACTAACGGAATAGTAGTGGTGGCAATGTGGTCCCTCAAGTTTGCTTTCAGCAGTGAAATGAAAAAATAATAAAATAACAGTTTTAGGTAATAAGTAAGAAATAATAAGTAACAGTTATACTATAACGTACACTGCTGGGCAAAAAATGAGTCAATCACAATTTATTGCATGTTTTACAATTACTATTCTTATTTAACAAATCCAGGTGAAATAACTAATGGTGTTTCACAATATGTATTGTCTGTAGCCAGTGTACAGTTTAGAAGGAGACGCCTTTTCCCTTGTTTGTCTTTTAAAAACTCAGCCGTTTGGTCAAGCTGTCTTACAGCCTTTCACAATGTGCTGCATCAGTGCTGTTCCTTTCATGTCTGATTGCTTTCCACAACTAGTCTAGTTTAAATGATGTCATTAAGTGTGGCTTTAATGTGTGCCAATGTGGAATGGAGACTAATTAAATAGAGGTTAATGACCCTACAACTAGCCTGCTCCCACCAGTGCCTTAAGTGTTTGTATTAAGCACAGTATTCACTATTGTTATGCTCTGTCTGAAGGGTGAAGCGGATAGTATGCATAAAAACTGTGACAAAAACGTATGTGTAGAAACTATGATGAACACTGTTTGCCTCATTTCTTCCCAGCAGTGTATACTAATATACTATTACATCCCAAACATAGAGAAATAAAAGACATATACAGTATACTAATATACTAATATACTAAAACCAAGTACTGGGACATACCAAAACTATTGGGCCATTAGTCCTACAGGAACTTTTAGAACAATCCATAGGCATGTACAATATATGCAGTTTAATAACTATAACAGCCTCCACTTTTCTGAGACAACTTTCCACAAGATATCTGAGTGTGTTTTATGGGAATTTTTTCTGTGGTCTTTTGTGAAATCATGTAAAGCACCCTACTTGTAGAAAACCATGTCCATTTTCTCATTATGTTATATTTTATATAACTTCCCATTGGCCACATGTTAGAGAGATTATACAGAATATTATCCAATGTCAGTAACACTTTTTTTTTTACTAGAAACTAGTTGTTACGGTGTCTAGCAAGTTTGGTCTACATTGCACACATCATACATTTACACATGTCATTAGCAGATGCTCTTATCCAGAGCATCCTCCATTTCCTTATTACGGAGAGAGTCTCCGTTGAGAAACTGTCAGATTCGTCAGTGATCTGGTAAGGATTTGACGAGAAAAGCAGACGCGAACAAACTTTATCGGAATGCTCCGCGATTCGCACAGTGATCTGATTAGGATATTAACTGAATGCCACACTTTTACAATTCGACAGTGATCTGGTTAGGATGTAACGAATTGCCCTTGTAGCATGGTGGTTAACCCAAACGTGGCTGAGAGCGTGAGTAGACAGGAAAGCCACGCGAGTTGATATAAGAACTCTCTTACGCGAAGAGTAAGGATTACCACAATAATCCGGTTTCTAACGACATACACTCAAACAAAGATGAACCCAATAACCGGAGTACTCACAGTTGAAGCCGATGAGAATCGGAAAGAGGGCCAGGTTGACTCAAATGGCAGAGCGGCGCGCCGCGAGGAAGTGAAATCTTTTACACCCTTTGACCGCGATCGGCCGCGTCCCATTCCAACTACCGGCCGCAAGACGGAGTGCGCGTGACAGTAACTTTGGATTAAAGCCTTGATCAGGGGCCCAACAGTGGTTTCTGAGATTTTAAAATCACCAACTCAGGGTTTCAGTCACTTTGCCACTGCAGCCCCACCATTCTAGGGTTACATTTGTGTATGATTTGTTATAATAATTGCCTGCATAATCATGTATGTGATTATGCTAAATTGTGCAGTGTTACTGCAAATTAGTGGTCCATCAACAATGAGTGAAAGGCTTGGTCTAGGATAAGCTTTGAAAGATATATCCAGCTTTATCACATTCCTAACCAGTGGAATAAATTTATTCTGTACATTTAGGAGAGGGAGAATCGTGTAGAGAGAACTCTGTAAGAACAAAGAACCTCAAGGGATGTCCTGGAGGTTCACAGTTAGAAGAAAAAAAAAAGTACAAGTTGGTCGCTGTAAACCAAGCCTGCCTGTTGACACCCTCGATAAGCCTCAAAAAACACTCCTTCCCACAGGCCCCTGGGGGCGCTTGGCTAAAACAGCGCCCCGGGTAACAACTTGGCTGCCCTAAAGAGTGTCTGAGCGAGTGCGTTTGAGTTGTTCTCCCCTCCACATGCGTGCCCCAACATATCATACACACATACTCACTTAATGAATAATTCAGAACTGCCACAACATTGCCCATTAACCGTGTCCGCCCCCTCTTTGGAAAGACCATTAAAGTTTTATGTCTTTGTTGGAGTGTGTATATTGTTGAGCTTTGCCATATGTACGTTATCCTAGAAGGGCCGAGACAATAGAAGAAGTGTTTTCTGGTATGGCAGAAGGCTGATGGGGGCTTTGTTGGAGTTTCTTTGGCCGGCTCCCTTCACCTTAGCCGGGTCGCGGGAAGCTGGAGGGAGAAACTGGTCAGGTGTAGCTGGTTATATTTGTGCTAGTAAGCTCTCCCCTGCTCAGGTGTTTGGCTGGAGAACAGAGAATTCCTCTTGTGCGCTTCCCTGAGGTTGTTGTGTCTGGGATGTCAATACGACCGTCTGTGTATGGTTACCTTGGCTTCACCCTTTCTTAGAGCCCCGCCTTTAGCCCGTCTGCTTTCTCTGTTTGCCATGTTCTTTTTCTTATTCTTCTCTTGTCCTTATGCCTCATGCACATCAAGCCAGTGCTTTCACTATATTTAAACTCTAGAATTTGTCAGATGATAAAATGGGAATTAGACAGATAACAACAGCTCTGGAGTCAAAGAGTATGAGAAATAGACACCAGATTCATACAAATGACCCAAAGGAGAACAATCAGATGATTGACCTCAAAAATCATCTATTGTCAGGTTTAGGAATAACAAATGACACCATACTCAAATCATAAGAATCAAACAAATGACAATCAATTCACAAATAGTACTTGGAAAAAAAAGAACATTAAACAAAAACATTAGAAAAAGATTTAGAAATGATGCGAGAATCATATAAATGCTCCCAGCAGCAGAAAAATGACATCAGAGAGTTGACTACAAAAAATCTATAAATGACATCAAATGACCCCAGAATCAGAGTTAGAATTCATACCAGAATTAGACAGATAGCATCAAAAGCAGATAAATGACACTATAACCCGACAAGTGACTTTTAAATTAATGTGATTAATTTGCGATTTGTAAATGACTAATGCCATTTGAAGACTATTGACAGCAGAAACAGGCAGTTGTCAACAGAATCAGACAAATGACATCAGAATCAGACAAATAAAAATCAATAAAACAAATGACAGTCATTATCCCTTTATGCAGCCAACATTAGATTCACAATTAGAAATAACAACTGAATCTGACACATGACATCAGAAATGTACAAAAGATCAGAGTAGCAGTAAATTAAGCAGACAAGTGACTTCAAATAATGACAAGTGGCATCAAATAACACAATCTGATTAAATAAATTACATCAGAGCCAGAGAGATCCCACCACAATCAGACAGATGATAACAGAATTCACAAATGTAATCAGAATCAGAAATGACATCATAATCAGACAAGTACACCAAAAGCAGACATGGCAGCAGACTCAGATAACATAAGAGTCAGACAGTGACTCCATAAATGACATCAAATAACATCAGAATCAGAATTAGAAGTGACAACTGAATCTGACATATGGCATCAGAAGACTAACCATAAAAATCCTTTGTGATTTTGTAAGTAATCAAGAGTTTTGCCTGTCCTGCAGGAAACGTGGGATTTCTGTTGGTTGTTTTATCAATGCACCAAAGTTCATAACTGTTAACTAACTTTGTATTGCATTATGCTGCACATCCTTTTCACACTGCGTTCTTTCCGATTCTTTTTGCAGCCTGTACTCCTATTTTGTTTCCAGGGTAACATGAGGAAGGATTCTTAGTGGAGGCAAGTGAAATCATAATTGCAAGAGGCTGGAACATGCCGTCACACTGATTGTCAGCTAATATGTCTCATGCTATTTCTGAAAAATTATGACATTGCTGCTTTCCGAGAAGCGTGCTGCTCCTCAGCAACAAAGCAAAGTGCGTCAAATAAACACAGGTTATGAAACGTTGTTAAATGTGGAGATGCACTTCAGGGCTGATCTGAAAAAAATAAGCAATAACTTTGTTTTACACTCATCAAGCACATTAGTAGGAAAACGTATCAGATATCTGTAAATACTGAGCACATACTTTTGAAAACTTTCCTTAGAGTATAAATGCAATTTTTAGGAGTGACCCATATATTCATTATTGGTCAGGTATATGACCCTAGGAACCTAGGTGATATAGTGTTATTTAGATGGAGGGCCATTCTCAACTTAGCAGTCACACTAACATTAGAATCAACAAATGATATAAGAATCTTACAAATGACAACATCAGCAGACAAATGGTGTTAGAGTTAGTCAATAGCATCAGACAAATCAGACATCAGAATCTGAATCAGGCAGCTGGCATCAGAAGAAGACAAATAACATCAGAAGCAAACAAATTTTGCTAATGACATAAAATAACATCAGAATTAAAATGGGAAAAAACACCTAGTATTACACAAATGACCAGGCAGACGACATCAGAATCAGACAAATGACACCAGAATCAGAAAAATGACATCGGAGTCAGACAGATGGCATCAGAGTGAGACACAAAGACAATCAGACTCAGACAAATGACACCATACTGTATGTGGAAGTAGAGCAACAACATCAAAAGCAAACAAGTCTGATCTGTTAAATTACAGCAAATGAAATCAGAATCAAAATTAGAAAAGACATTGGATTTAGACAAAATGACACCAAAACCAGAGTCAGACAAAATAGGACCAATGGCATCAGAATAGGACAGATAACATCAGAGTCACATAGATGACTCCAGAAGCAAGCCAATGACACTAGAGTGGAAGCAGGAAGCAGACCTTTAGACAGCAAAAGCAAACTGCCAATATCTGAACTGCTAAATAACATCAAATAACATCAGAATTCAAAATGTGTAATGACACTGCAATTAAATAAATGACAGCAAAAGTAGGCATATGACATCAGAGTTAGAAAAATGGCATCAGAATAAGAAAAACCGAAGAACTGTCAAATGACATTAAATAATATTAGAATAGAGAAATTGATTGAGAGTGGTCAACAAGCCCACAAATGAACAGTCAAGAGCATTTTTGCTTTCAAAATGTGACTGTTGATTGGTGTTTGTCTGGCGTTTGACTGAATCTTTGGAATAAAAAAGACTTTTTGTCGCTCCTGCGTCTTGCATCTGTCCTGAACGATTTTCTTTATATATATTTTAAATTTTTAGTGGCTTTATTCAAACACAAACGTGCACAACTGATAATTAATATTTGTATTGTATTAATTATGATGTATTCACTAAAAAAACCCTAAAAACCCATTTCTGGCTTTCACTGGACTTACTCACAGCGACAGCATTTTTCTGTCTGCTTTCCAACACTTGGGCCTGGCTCTTGAAAGAAATGACGTGCTAGACTAAATTTATAGCTGCGTATTGATTGCTGCTTTGTGTGAAGCCCTAAAGCCCCGCTGTTTCATTAACCTGAAAGAGAAATGCACAGAGAGGAATTTTGAAGATAAATGGGGCTGCCGATCGCAATGGTTTTGGGGGAACTTCAGAAGCGAGGAGGAGACGTTGGAGACGGAGAAAAAGCGTTTGGAAAATGTTTAAAGAACATGATAAGGTGTTGATCTAGTTATTCCCCCACTGAATACTAGCTCCCTCCCAACACCTGCTGCCTGTGCACGTGCTCCTCTGTCTGTGTTGCCCCTCAATGCGACTTCATTTCCATTTTTCCCCCCTCCATTCAACTCCTCTGAGCTCAGTTGATCTCAAGGATAATAATAATTCCGGGCCTTTTTATTCTGCTCCGGTGAGGAAAGCGATATAGGGTTAGCTGAGAGAGCCTCTAATTATCATCGGGGAAAAAAAGATAAGAGCAACAAAGGTAAAGATAAAATTGTCAGAGCGCAGCATAGCAAGGCAGCCGGCCATAGGTGCGAAACAGATAGCGGATAAGAGACACATTTAAGGCCATTAATAAAAACATAACCGCTTGCCGAGGCTAAGGGTATCGACTGCTGCTATTCTGAAAGAGGTGAAACGCTGAGAGGAGGGCAGCATGCAAGTTTTTCAGCCTGAATAAATGGAGGGTGAATTCACACAGAGTCGGGGGCAGATGAAATGGAGTAATGGCAGCCTGCCCGTTCCATCGCTCCAGTGATGGGCGATATGGCAGCTATAAGACCAGAACGGTTTGCATTGCCGCAGGCTTTCTTGCGTCCAGGTCTTGTCCTACATGCTTTATTCAGGTTAGACTTCTGTCCAGAGTTCGGCTATGTCTTCAGGTCAGGTCACAGGTTCCTTCGCTATGTTGCTTTGAGAACAACAGTGCAAAAGAGCCTGCACAAGCTTATCGATTTACACATAATAGCAGCTTTTAGTGCTTGTCACCTGGTGTTTCTACTGCTGCTTTAAAATGCTATAAAAATTTGTTGTAAAACAGTCTCAAAGTCTTCAAATGACTTCACAGACACAATCCAAAGACTGTGGTTGTTGGTTTGTAACAGAGCATTCTGTATCTGTGGAAAAGAGAACAGTGCAAAAATAAATTTCATATTGAGATCTTGAGTAGTTCTTCACCTCATCGTCAGGGGAGCAATACAGAAATGAAGCTCCCAACATTTACAATTAAGATATTTAGCAAACTCTCTTATTCATATTGACTCATTTTGTCTCTAGTCAGAGTCTATACAAAGTATGTAGAGAGAGACGAGACGACGTGGCCTCAGTTTTTACAGTGCTATAGGAAATAAAGAACAAAGAACAAATAAGCCACACAGAATGAACAATATATAAATAGAATACAAAATATACATTTTAAACTAAGAATGGAATATTAAATATAACTTTAAACTAGAACTAGAAATAGAAGTAGAGAAATAGAAGTAGAGACAGTTTGGATGCAGTGTTACCTACAAAAGTGGAAGTTGACTTTGCAGGAGGTTAGAAACAGTTAATATGAAAAGATTCTGTATCCAGTCTTTTAATAAAACAGTATTCTTAAAAAGTATGACTAACATTTATGTTTTGCAGATATTTTAACAGTAGTGTAGAACCAGGGTCATTTTATTTTTCAATAATTTGTGTAGAAACAGTTAGTTAGAAAGTGACCAGTGATGTATACATTCAGTGTTCAATGGTTGTGCAAATAAGTAGTGGCAGTGCAAAATTATTGTAGCAGTGTTGTAGTAACAGTCATTTGAGGAGGAATTACATCTTTCCTGAGACAGTTTCAGTGCAACATGAATGAGATATAGCAGCATCTGTCTGTATAGCAGCATCTGCATCACAGCGAGTCAGTTCACAGTCTGGGTGTGTGTGTGTGGGGAAGTGTGAGGGCAGGAACCACCACCACCTAGACCACGACCCCCATGTTTGTGACGATATGTTAAATAATTCCATCCCTCCATCAATCTTCAAAACTTTAAGGGCAACCCATCATGCAATATTCAATTTATAAACTTTAGATTTTGTGCACTCTATGAATGTAAGAAAGGAACCATTCTATCACAAGGACATAGAATCTGATTTTCATTGTGTTTTCTGTGTGTCTATGTCTGTGTGTGTGTATTCAAACTGTGGCCTTCACTGTCTGAATTCTGCCTTTCAATATTGTTTGTTTCTATATGAAAGACAGGAGTCAGAGGTGAGGGCCACTTGTTAGCAGACTGCATGTAATACATGAGTACATAATGAACAGGCTGTACATAACGATCTTGTAGCAACTTCCACTGTTCAGCGACTTTATTGATTAACCCACAGCCCCAGCTGCCTCCGCTTTCCTTACTGTAAGTGCAATCCAGCTACATGTTTTCGGCTCATGCTGGTTTAAAAAAATAGGACAATTTTTGTACTCTACTTTAATGCTTTCCTGCAAATAAAGACTAATTAAAATGCTGTGAAGGGAGTCAACTATACCTCCACCTTTTAGTTCGCATCCTTGCATTCTGTCAAATTAGTCCATTTTCGTCAACGTTCACTTAAACCTCTTCTTTGTTAATTGTTAATGCTGGAATGTGCTTACATAAACCCTGTTAGTGCAGTATATGGATAAACGCTAATAAGGTGGGGTTTCTTTTTGTTTTTTTAGTAGCTCTAGTCACTAACTCAAAAGAAAATAGCGCATCAGACAAACTGGAAGTTATAAAAGAGCTATGATGCAACTGCCCATTACGTTAATGACACATTACAATATCAGCGATGGTCAATAGTCTGCACTGCCAGAGTAGATATAGATAGAGAAGGAAAGAAGATAGAAGAGCAGATGTGGGGTCTGAAGATATTTTATGTCATGAACCACCTTATTTGTTCCCTGCATGACCATGGACTTAATTAACATTAATCAATCCATCTGTTAGTCCATTCCTTATGCTATTATGCTGTCGTGTTCAGGAGTTGTTGTTTGTATAGACTAACACATTTTCTGCTTCTAACTGTTGGTACTGTGTTATTGTAACATGTGTTTTAGTGAACAGATACTAGTAGAAGTTGTTTTAATAACAAAAGTAGTAGACGCTGATGGAGAGGCTCTTCCTTTAAAAAGAGTCTCAATATTACAATGTGGACATATGGGCCAGGGCCAAATGCTTTGCAATGTTTAGCACTACCCCACTATCTGGATATTTTTCTGGGGATAATTTAGAGTTGCAAGTTAACCTACAGTGAATGCTTTTGGACTGTGGGAGGAAACAGGAGAACGCAGAGAAAACCCACGCGAACACGAAGAGAGCGAGCAAACTCCACACAAAGCGGCCCTATGGTTGACCTGGGGACTGAACCCAGGACCTTCTCGCTGTGAGGCGGCAGCGCTAACCACTGTACCACCGTGCTGCCTGTTCAATCTAAACCTGAAAGATCAATTGATTTATGCCCTAAGACAAGACTTACCTGCCCCATTAGCAGGTAAATGTGTGGCAATTCCACCTGAGGTGTGGAACATCTGGTTGGCTTCAGACATTGGCAGAAAAGACTTAGGGCAACAGCCAGACCAATCATGACATCTGGTCAGTTTCTTTTAAGGATTTCTACCAGATCTTGAAAATATGTTTTCTTCTGGCTGAAACATTTGAATCATAGCTGATTTGGAGTATTAGTCTGCCAGACTAGTTACTGCATGAACAAGAGAGAGCTGAAGCTGCTGACTTTCTTGAGGTCATTTTTAACCAAAAACGGAATGTCCTAAAGAACCCTGTGCAGACTTTATTATCTGAAGTAGTTCCAGATAGTTCCAGTCATTTTGTTGTCAGGAGAGGTCACAGCAGTGCCAGTAGACCAGCAAGTCTCAGTAGAGTTAAATCCAGAGCAGCTGTCCATCACTGACTCTGTTCACCCCAAACCGGTCAGGTGTGAATCTGGGAGGTGTGTGTAGAGGATCTGTTACAGACTGCCTTGCTTTGAGTCCAGCAGCATTGAAAATGATCCCTGCAGGATTCTGGTGTGGTGTGGGTGGTGAAATCTGTCAGGCAGTCTGATGTGTTGCTTCTGCTACTAACTGCTACACAACCGTGTCATCGGTGGTCATATGTCATGCCCATCTAGTGAAACCACGTCCTGCAGTCAGAGAGATGACAGTGACAACAACAGCATCAATAAAAACAAATGTGGAAGTATGAAGAAGAGAAGATCAACTGGACATGTCATTTTGCAGGTAAAAATAGATTTTTAAAAATCAAGTTTACATAGTGCTTCAAAACTATCAAAGAAAACAAGAACGGTTTAAGTTTAAAACAACAGACTATGATACTCAATTAAAAGCGGTAAATTAATAGATGGATTTTGAGTTTCTTTTGAAAACATGCAGTGTGATTTTTATTGTGGGCCTGTAATATCTCCAAGTTGAATTGTTTTTAGCATATTATTAGGGTCTTCATTCTCAAGATATTTCAAGTTCATTCTCAAGATATTTTGAATGTGTGTTCCCTGCTGTGTGTTGGTGCCTGCCCAGGGTTGGTCCCTGCCTTGCGTCCGTAGTTACCCCAATAGGGATTAAGCGGTTCAGATAATGAATGAATGAATGAATGAATGAATGAACTGTAACCTGACCATGTATAATAAAATAATTAAATGTTATTAAGAAATTTCACATTTAACCCTAGATGCAATACTGACATGAGCAGTACTGGTGATTTGATCCATTAAAGTTATCTCAACTGAATGTGAGATTAGTTCTGTCCATTTCTCAGTCTAGCCTCCATGTTCAATCAAGATTCTTTTGTTTTTTGACTTGTCCTACCTGCAGCAGTGACCCTGAATTTCCTTGCGATCGCATCTTGCAGTTCCACCAATACACAACTATATCATTTTTCCATTCCGAAAACTGCCATTTCTCCTGTTTACATAGCAGATGCTGCCTGCTGCCATATACCTCAAATGAAGTCAAATGAAATAAGCAAAGGATGCAAAGTAGAAAGATGAATGGAGACAGTAAATACTGACTTTACAGATTTGCTGAACAGTATCCAGCCAACAGCAATAATTTTAGTAAAGAAGAATAGGCAGAATAGTCTGCCCAGAATGACGGATGCTGCAGTGAAGATATTTTAGGTGCGTGAAAACGAAAACAGCAAGGGTGCCATTGTGATAGTGACAGGTGATATGATGATATGATGTTTTCATTTTCTCAACATCTTAATTATATATTGAAAAACAGGGACTAAATAAGGTATGAAATTGCACAGTAAATACTGTGATAGAGCTACTGCCCCCACAGACAGGCATCATTTCCCTGACACTTTTGTGAAAAACTGCCTTAACATGTGCAAATGAGTTTGTTTCAGTCCTTTGCTTTAGAATAATGTCATGATAAATATATGTGAACATCCAACAACGAAAAAGCATAGACTAGTAGAGACCGACAGATAAATGTGTATAGAGATATTAAAAGATGATATAAGCTGATTGATAAATATTCATTCATTCTTTCATTATCTGAACTGCTTAAAAATGCCAAAAGACAAGAAATTGATCATTAAACCATGTTAAGAGTGATGCCATTGCATCATTTGTCCACTAGGGGGCAACACTGCTGTAACTGCTTGTCACAATGTGTCAGCATGACCCAGGAGATGGTGGTGTCAGAGCAGCGCATTCTTCATTGAAACACTGCAAAATAAATAGGGTGATGGCCACAAAACAAGAAACTGAAACTTTATTCTTTTTCAAAATACAACACGGCACAGCAACATTGGAAGAAGTAGCAGTGGACTGATGGACACAAAAGGGAGAGACATGCCTAAATAGACATAGTTTTTCTTAAGGATTTCTACCAAATAATGGATAAACATATGTCTAGTATTTGAGTCATAGCTTGTTCAGCTGAAACACTTGCAAACAATAAGAAAACTTATAACGCTAAATCATATACAGTACTAAATTAAAAACTTGAACTAAACTGGGACCAATGAACAAACAGAACAGGAGAATTCGGAATAAAGAACTAAGCAAACACAGGTGTAACATAATTACCCAAACTACCCAGCTACCCAATCAGTGCACAGGACGCAGGACAGAGAGAACTGATTGACATACCACACAAAACAGACAGATGACAGGACAGGGGTGCCCCTCGGTGGGCAGCTGGGGTAAAGTCCAGGGGGAGCTGTTTCACTGCTGGCTATTCTGTTCTGAGTTTTTTTTTTATGTTGATGTAATAATCTGAACGGGTTTATTTCATTACATCATTATATCTTTGTGCATCATGCTATCAACCCTCACTATATCATGATATCTTTGGTGGGGATATTTTATTTTGTGTGTGTTTTTACTATGTTTTTATCAGTTTTTACCCAATCCTCCAACTATCAAAATTATTATTGTTCTTAGAAAATCATACATGTGTCAGATTCTATAAAGTGGTCATTTTTTGGTATGATGTCAAAAAAGAATTCAAGTGTTCCAATCCATAGCTTATGTTGTGTAAATTAAAGTGAAAGCGTGTGATTATTTATCACAACACAACACACAGTGCACCACAATGAAATGTGACCTCTGCAATTGATCCATTCATGAAGGAGCTGTGGGAGGCAGATCTTGATCATGAGTGACCTTCCGATTACGGGCCAACTCCCTAACCGTTACGGTAACAATGAATGAATGGGGAAGAAAGGATCTTGAGAAAATTGGACTTTTCCTGGTTACCAACTAAAACCAGCTAAGATCAGACTTTTTCCCATCAGGAGGCCAATGTCACTTCAGCAACACAGTATTTTTTTCTGATCTTGTTGTGAACCAACCACTTTTTAGTGGGAATCCAAATGCCAATCCAGCAGAGTGGGTGCCTCAGTGCAGTGCAACTGCCATCACGGCTACTCTAGGCGGGGCAGAGAGAATGAGGCAACGATAAAAGTCTTTTATGAAATGAACTGCTTTTTCATTGCCTACCCAGCCGTGGCAGCGTTTTTTTTGTCCTCTGTCTTGGCAGCAGTTTCTCATCACCTCCCCCTGGCAACACAAGACAAAGAAGGACTCAATTCTGGCTTCCACTGTCTCTCCAGGGTTCAATATTCCACAAATCCGCTCTCTGTGTTTTTTCTCCATCCTTAACATTTTTGTTTGCCGCCCGCTGAAGGTTCCGGCGATATCAAACCCTGAGGCACAAGATCTGTCCTTTCTGCTCCGGCCAACAAAACGGCCCCCGGTTATCAGTTGGTGGACTTTAGAAGGTCCTACTGTTCTGCATGCATTCCAGTTTTCTGGTCCTTGTCGTTTGCTCCATTGAGCCTCCTAGTGTCACACGGTCTGGAGCGAAGGCCTTATCGAGAACACACCCTGCTAAATCTGCCTGGACTCTTAACCCTGTCTCTGATTCATAGCCCTCTGTTCCGACTCTCTCCTGCCTGTCTGTGATACATTAATCTCTCTGGCAAAAGCCACCGTTATCACCACTGCAGCAAAACGGAAGCTCTGTCCAAAACCGGGGACATATTGTTTTGCCGCCCTTAACGTCCAGGCTATCTGCTAAATATTTTTTGCATTTCTGGCCCTGGCCAAATTCCTCTTGTGCAAAATCACCAGAAACAGGATCAGATTCGTTGGCCGAGCATCAACCAAAGCTGTTTTCAGCTTGGCTCTGGAGATAGTCCTCAACCCTCAAATGCAAACAGTTTGATCATGGACTGTGGCAAGTCAAAATAACAGTATGGCTATTGGTGCTGGACAATTATTATATCAGTGTTGTACGTCACTTGAGATCCCATATGAAAAAAACCTGCATGATTCATATAAAGCAATCACATATCTTTCTTACGTAAACAGGTCAGAATTACATTCTATGTTTCATGTAAGCCCAATACATGTCCTATGCAAAATCAGACCGATTATGTCCACTGTCATACTAAAAAGCACACATACAACTTGAAGGGGATTTTTGGGTCATATATAAATGCTGTATGAAGTATAAGTTTTACATGACAACAGTATGCAAATATGTATGGTATTAGTAAAAAATAAAGGAAATCTGCTCTGTTTTATACACATCTCAAGAGATGTGGTGGACATTCATATTAAATTAGCATTCTTTCACTATGTTTTTGCATCATAAAAATCTACAAGGCTTTAGTCATATGTAGGACATATATAACATATATGATTGAAAATACATAAATATTATGCATTTTGCATATGTGGTTTTTGCAGCATATATGTCCCTTACAATATTCTGTTGGAACATATAAGAATCACAGGTGTTTTTAAATAAACTTTTCCATATGGGATTGGCGTTTAGACATTTGCAACTTCACCATAAGGAAGATTAAAAAGTATATATTGAAATCTCAAGAATATTAATTTTATTGTATTTCTCTAGTGATCATGAGATAACAGGAAGTCCTGTATCAACTTCTGTGGATAATTGCGAAATGACAATAAAAAATGATGTTTGACTCATGTTTTTGACTTTTGCCATTGCACTCTTTGTCCACAAAGGGGTAACAAAGACCCTACAGTCTTCCCTGGGTTTTGAACCCAGGACCTTCTTGCTGTGAGGCGGCAGCGCTAACCACTGTGCCACCATGCCACCCCTGTTGCAATATTGTTTATAAAAAACAAAACAGATTTCTTTCATTATATCGTTGTGTTTTTTTTACATTTGTGACCCGATCTGCTGTAATGAGTTGGAGGTCGGCGTTCTATTTATTTAGATATGGGCTGATTATGTTGACAAACATCAAAAATATAGATTTTTCTTTTTTGGTCTTATATGAAAGAAAAGGTCTTCAAAATTAATCTGGTCTCCAAAAAAAATCGATATTTTTGTGATGTGTTTCAACATAATCGGCCCATATCTAAATAAATAGAACGCAGACTTCCGACTCATACATATATGTTTTTAGCAGATTTTTAAAACACCAGGAACAGGATCAGGTTCATTTGGCTGAGTAGCAGCCAAATCTTTTTTGCTGGGTGCTAGATGTAGTCCTCAATTCTGGACATCAAAATCATCGGACAGGCTCTAACAGAGCTTTCTTCCTTAGAACAATAGGTCAACAAGGCCTGAGGATCTCTCCCAGAGGTTGCAAACACAGCTCTGAAAAGCACAGCTTAGGTTGACGCCGGGTCTTCACTGATGGATGCGTCCTGCTTTCGGCACTGCACGGCTCTTGCATGTGCAAGGACGGCCTGTAAAGCTTTTACCTGATGAGAAAAGGGTAAACTTATGGAGCAGGATAAGCAGGGAACGTTTCACAATAAAACAAGAATACACATGTTCATTTGCAGGGGGCCTGTAGGAGGCACTCTTGCGCCTGGTTCCACCCACATCCAAAAACAAGCCGGAAAAAGTAGGGCCCAGGCGCGAACACGAGCGTTGAATGCTGCAGCTGACGTTATCGGGGTCCTAAAAGCATGAGAGCAAACATCGATCAGGTCCAGTGACGCAGGAGAATCTATCATCGCCAAATGCAGTTGTTTCAGACGCTCGCACCAATTTGTTACCTGCGCTGTTCAACTGCGTCCAATATCGGAGTTTCTTTCTGAAAAGTCTGTCTTGGTAATAGAGCGTAAAAGAGTGTAGATATGTACAGAAATTTGCCCACAGGCCGGTGGTAAGAGAGAGAGTAAAAGAGGGAGAAAGAGGTCTCTGTATTTTCTGTGTGAGTGTGCATGAGGACATAATTGTGTGTGTACTTGTGTTTGTTTGTGTGTGTGTGCATCTGTCTTTGTTTGCCAGTATGTGCCTATCTGTGTGTAGAAATGTGTACATCTGTGTCTAGGTAAATGTGAGTATGTGTGTGTGTTTCTGTGTGCCTGCACATGTCTAGGACTAGGTGCGTGTATGCACTGCTGTTTTTGTATGGGATGTGTTCATCTGAACAAGTTTTATGTGGTTGTGAGGTCTTGATTGTCCCTAAAAAACATAGCAGAACCTGATATTTGGCATTTTTTGTGGCTTCGTAAGAAAATGTTTGAATGTCCTCATTTTGGACCAGTCTTCATGAGAAAAATGCAGCTTTTAAAAACTAAAAGCGAACAAACAAACAACAAAAACCATTTGCTTTTGGTTAAGGGTTAGTGTTAGGTGTAGTTGCAGTATTATTTAAATCTAGGCATTATGAGAGTTAATGGGAGTACACCTCACAAAGTTAGCAAGATGTGCGTGTGTGTGTGTGTGTGTATGTGTGTGAATGTGTGTTTTCCCGCAGCTTGTCCTTTCTCGGTGACCCTCTGGCACTAGAGCAGTCATGCCAGCACCCATTATGGCAACCATTCATCTCTATCTCCCCTCACTCCGGCAGCAAAACCACACTCTGGAGACCTATTTGTGTGTGTGTATGTATGTGTGTGTGTGTGTGTTTGTGCCTGCAAGCTTTAAAGAAAGATGTTTCATTATAGGCTCAAGCTGTGTGTGTTTCAGTTATTGGAGGCCTGAGCCTTAAAATAATTAGTCGGCACAGTTCAAACATCAGCCGCTCTGCTGAAGGCGCTTTGCATCCGCCCGACTCCTTTATTAAGGACCCTGGTCAATTTCATCCAGTTTAGATCTAGTTTAGCTCCATACCTCAAAGAACTTCACCACCACCTGTCTGTTTCAGCGCCAATACTGTGTGTGTGTGTGTGTGTTGTTACATCTTCCTTTACAAAGTATGGAAAGCAATGTTTGAGTCAATATATATGACGTAAAAAATTGGGACGACCAAAAAAAGATTTGAAATAATTTACACACAATGAAATGTTCAGGGAGTCAGCACGGTGTCGCAGTGGTTAGCGCTGCTGCATCACAGCAAGAAGGTCCTGGGTGCGATCTCTGGGTTGGCTGTAATGACTTTGTTGTGTAGAATCTGCATGCTCTCTCTGTATGGTATTTGTTTAGGTTTTCTCTAGGTGATTGTGTGAGTGTGTGCCCTGTGGTTTGTTGACGCCCATTCAGGGTTGGTCCCCGCCAACTGCCTTTAGTCCCAGGATAGGCTCCGGGCCCCACGATAGGGATTGATCGGTTCCGAAAATGAAATGAAATGTTCAGGGAACAACTAAAATAAAAAAAATAAATAAATAACTTTACAAAGAAATAGGAGAAATAGGGATGTAAATAAAAGCCAGTCTAAAGATAAAGACTTAAAGAAGTTTTTTTTAAACAGGGAGTGTAATTCAGCTTGGTCGTGTGTTCCATACTTTACATGAGTAAAAGCTGCCTCCCACCTACAGTTCTTGTTAACACTTGGTAAGTGGAGGATTGTAGTGTTAGACAATCTAAGAGCCCTAGGGGGAGTGTAGACAGTTCAAAAGAGCAGTGATATAAGAAGGTTCTTAGCCATTAAGTGCCTTGTAAGTAAGAAAAAGAAATTTAAAATCTCTTCTAAAAACATAGGTAGCCAATGAAGTTCATACAAAAGTGTTGTAATATGATCTAATTTCTTTACGTGTAACAGAGTTCTAGCTGCTGCATTCAGAATCATCTGCAATTTGTTAATTAGAGTGTACAGTACATTTACTAATATGTAATTTTTACAGTTCATATTTAAAATTTAACTTATTTCTTATTGTAATAATAACAGTATTAACTAAAATGACAGTTAAAGTTTAAACCTTTTGATCAAACAAACTGGTCAGAATTTAAAATTCAAGGATAAAAACAATACAACATGAGCCAGGGACCGGAGCCTATCCCGGAAACTACGGGCACAAGGTGGGGACCAAGCCTGGGCAGGCGCCAACACACCGCAGTGCACATACACACACAATTCACACCTTACGGAGCCAATTTAGATTCGCCAATTAACCCGGAGCACCTGGAGGAAACCCACACGAACACAGGAAAAGCATGTAAACCAAACACAGAAAAGCCCTACAGCCAACCTTCTTGCTGTGAGGCGGTAGCGCTAACCACAGCGCCACTGCGCCGTCCAATTCAATTCAATTTTATTTATATAGTGCTTTTAACAACAGTCATTGTCACAGAGCACTTTCCATATAACCGCCTAAACCCTCAAACAAGCAAGCCTGAGGCGACGGAAAACTCCCTCTAGTAGGAAGAAACTGCGCAGTGGGTTTATCCGAGGCACGATTATTGCTGGTTGAAAACCTTACCCAATACCCCTCCCTAATGACTTAAAATATAGTTGCCAACTGCAATTTTTGACCGTCTCCAAGGAGAGTGCTAATACTGTGGGGCAGATGGTAGTGTAATGGTTACAGTGTTTGCCCCGTGATCAGAAGGTTGTCGTTTCAAATCCCAGACTGGTGAAGTTACCACTGAAGTAGACATGAGCAAAGTACCGTCCCCAAGCACTGCTCCTAGGAGCTGCCCATGTTATTTGCCCACTGCTCCTTCACGGATGGGTCAAATTCAGAGGTCACATTTTGTTGTGGTGCACTGTGTGCGTGCTGTGGTGTGTTCACAATGACAAACAATCACTCGCTTTCAAAAAGAAACCTTGAGAGGGACCAAAACTCAGAAGGGGAACCCATCCTCCTCTGGGTGACCGAGAGGCGTTCTGGCGTGTGAACAGATAAAAACAAGTTAACATTAGTTCAAGATTAATCTTTACTGGGGCTGTTTATGATACATTAAGGAACATTTGTTAAAGTTAACATCAGCTCCATAGAGTCTGAAAAAGGTCCAGCTGGTTCCAGATGATGGAGACTCTGATTTACTATTCATAGAACGCATTATTTTTAAAGAGGTGAAGATTAAACCACAATTCACTATGTATGCGAAAGAAATAGAAGTCCATTAAAAAGTCATTTAATAGAACAGATTGACAATTATTGGACTGATATCAGAATATTTGTATTGTCTCTGTACATCCCTATCCATTCCCACAGCATTCAAACACACACACACACACACACCCACACACACACACACTCTCACACATAGACCTCAAAGCTGTATATTTCAGCCTTCACGGACCTGCAGGTGGATCAGTTTTCCTGGCAAAAAACTTGGCACAATAGAGGAGCGATGATAGTCTCTTTGTGTTACCTACAATAATGGAGGAGAGGAACGAGGGCTCTCACGAGGGCTGATCAAGCTTTTTCTCCCCCACTTTTCTGTTCGGTAAACGCTCCATTCTCACTTCCTGATTGATTCTGTGTAATTGTCAGGGACAGTTTTTACACCGGCTCGTTAATAGCAGCCAGCCCCTGAAGGGTGGAACTGTGATATAGGGCCAATTACACAGCTGTGTGGGCTGCCGTAGTCAGAATCACTATATGAAAATGACTCATTCCCCAGTGTATGTTTCGCTGTCTCTCTCTCTTTCACACAAAGTATGTGTGAGTGTGTGTCTGAGTGGGTGGCTGTGTGTGTATTTACTGAGGAAATTGGGTCACATTGTGCTAGAAAATGAGTTATAATAAATTACTTTGAGGTCTTTGATTATTCAACATCGACCCATCAATGGTACTCTTCTCTTGAATATTCTGTAAAGTCAGATTGTGGAACCAATAGCTTTTATTTGCAACGTTATTTGACGTTGATATTTTGCTTTGCACAAGGTTAATTATATATGAACCTTCCTTGTGACATATGTGACCATATGTGATGTGGTCACATACTTGCGTTAAATCATTTTCTCCCAGAGCTTCATAAATTGTTTTTACATATGAGTATTTTTGCTGAGTGAAATGGAGGAGATAAATCTGTTTGGAAAGACAGACCTGCTCAGAAAATATTAGTACAGACTTGGGAGTACAAGTGTGGGACAATGGGACGTTGTTGCACAAGTTTTGAAGCTAAACAAATGCCTCCATGGCTGACAAACTCTTTTGCTAATGGACCAAATAACTGCCTTCATATGTCCTAAAATTACCTTCATGCTTTTATGGACTGGATCTTTGTGTTGCAACAGGATTTTTTGACAGCATTTTGCATTGTCGTAAAACCAAAGAATTCCGATCTTACTTAATGTAAGGTGTGTTCCATCATAGTATCAGTAAATTTCAAAACTTTACATTTCTTATAGTGCTGAAAATAGCAGTTGTAAAAAACGGATATATACAAACCACTTCCACACACTTTCTCTTGCAAAAACATGCCATGTGTGTCTAGCCAGTTGGCGTTCCTGGTTGAAGTCCCACTTTAGCTGTGTTCTTTGGCTAGCATTCTTGATCCTTTTTGTCAAACTTCAGCCTCTTGAAGGGCACGATGGTGGGAGTTGCAATATGTATCTTGATGTTGGCAGATTCCAAAAAAACTTTCTGACAACAAGTTTAGTTGAACAGCTGTTTAATTCTTATATCAACACAGTCAATGCAGCCAAAACCTTCAGCATCGTAAAACAAAAGTTATGCCAACTTAAACCTTGAAAGTAATTTATTCTGCTTCAGTACAAATGAAATATTGGCTTTGCAGCTTCACCTTGATTGCAATTCTAAAGAACATTTAAGTGCAGCCACCCAAACATTTGCCAAGCTTAAAAACATTTCTTGTTACGTGATGAATGTACAAAAGCTAGCTGTTACCATCTGTTTATATAGGGGTAGACCTTTCATTGACTGTCAACAACATCTGTGCAATGGATTTAGCCAACACATAGATTAATTAACTTAATAACACATATTACCACATCTGGTAACTTTGCTCAGGAATGTACTCCCCTATAATTTTTTTTGTTTCCAATATCTGCAGGAATAGAGCAATGAAGTTCTATGATGAATATGAAGAATCCTCTACTCCAATTTCCTCCATCTCCAGAATCTTAATTTCAGGCCTCAGCTGACAGAGCCACGAATGAATTACATGAACTGATGTTTCATTTGAATCACTGAAAAATGTAACAGATGTAACACACGTCATTAGAAAACAATGGAAGATGTAAAAATCTTTTTCCTTTTGATTTGCCTCCTCTTATACAAGCTATTACCATTATTATGGATTTTATTGTGCAGTCAGTGCTGTAGATTTCTGTATCTTTTCAGAGGCATCATAAAGTTAGATGTCAAAAGGACATGCCATCGAGGATGTGTCTGTGGCTAAAAATGTAAGCTAATATGGCTAATATGGAGATTTGGGAGTATTCCTGGTGGGCAGGTGGAGAACAAAATAATTTGGTAATCATGATGTTAGTTAATCTCTACCAGTAACCTACATGTTTCATATTCTACGACTGGCATTGTAGCCTCTCTGTAGCTCTATGGGTGCAACCACCTGAGGGAATTCTCCCATTCCAAAGTTGGTTGCTTCACAGGATGGAAAGTAAGAGGCCAGGAGAGTGAAAAAACTAAAAAAAAGAAGTGTGATGAAATAGGATGCAGCCAAATGTTCCAAGATCACTGATTTTCTCAAGACTACAAACTGGCAATAGGTAAAAATAATGATATTTTCAACCTGCTTTCATGATCATCATGATCTGAGCATGCATTCAAGAAAGTTGCAGAAATCAGTGAACTGCATAGGTAGCTGTTGATGCTCTAGATGCTGTTGAAGCTTTTTGCAGTTCTAGTCAAAACTTGTATAAAAGTGTAACATTTTCACTCTGTGAAAGTTAATACATTTTTGAATTTGTTATTTGTTAAAATATGCTGTTAATCAAAGTCAAGTCAAAGTCAAAGTAAACTTTATTGTCACCTCTGCTATATACTGTACAGATACATAGAGAGACGAGACGACGTGGCTCCAGTTTTAACAGTGCAGTAGGAAATAGGGAGCAAAGAACAAATAAGGCACATGGAATAAGCAAAATATAAATAGAGTACAAAATATACATTTTAAACTAGAGATGGAATAATAAATATAACTTTAACCTAGAATTAGAAATAGAGGTAGGGGTAGATAGAGAGACAGTTAGGATGCAGTATTCCCTACAGTGGAAATTGACTTTACACTGGATGTGCAAGAGGTTATAACAGTTATCTATTTATACATTCAACATTTGATATTTGTGCAAATAAGTGGCGGCAGTGCAAAAATTGTTATTGCAGTGTTGTGTCAACAGTCATTGGAGGAGGAAATAGTCTGTATAGCAGCATGTGTATAGCAGCATGTGTATCACAGCGACGGTGATGTGTAAAGTGCAGTGGTACAACAGAGTCAGTTAGTTCACAGTCCGGGTGTGTGTGTGGTGGGACGTGTGAGGGCAGGAAGTGTGTTCAAGAGTCTGATGGCTTGTGGGAAAAAGCTATCACGCATTCTGGAGGATCATGTCCTGATGCTGCGATAGCGTCTGCCAGATGGGAGGAGTGTAAAGAGTCCATGTGAAGGATGTGAGGGGTCGAGCGCGATGCAGGAGGCCCTCCTGATGCAGCGTTTGTAAAACGCTACAGAGACGCTACAGAGAACTACAGAATAGTAAGATCTGAACTGTCACTTCATTAATCCTATTTCCTCCACCTTGAAAAAAAATGGGCTGGTCTTGAACATGAAACTAGCTCCCCTCCCTTCCTGGCTTATAGGGTCCTAGCCCCTCATATATCAGCTTGGAACTTACCCACACACAAAGAAATGGCTCACTCAGT
This sequence comes from Distichodus sexfasciatus, assembly GCA_032718565.1. Taxonomy (NCBI): domain Eukaryota; kingdom Metazoa; phylum Chordata; class Actinopteri; order Characiformes; family Distichodontidae; genus Distichodus; species Distichodus sexfasciatus. Next base: position 3,573,430 of record JAVGVS010000012.1, read on the forward strand.
GTTACACATCCACATACTATGCATATGCACGTTGTAGCCCTTTTGATTACATTTCAAAAAATTTTGTTGAGCTTTGCATATGGAAAACATGTTAACATGGGCAGCAAAATAAAAACAAGCTCCAGTTATAGTTTTATTCTAGTGGTTGAATACTGAATAGCTCAGGAAGGACAGGATCAAGCTTGACCTGTGTAAGTACAGAAGTAATTTCCCATCCCGCCTTGACAGCTATTTGAGAGTCTCACAGATTAAACCCCTGGTTTAAGCTGGTCTCAAACCAGCATCCACGCCATACACCTCACAGTATATTAACTGCTGTGAGGGTCTATGATCTCAGATTGTCAGGGAGGGATCCTGTGTCTCGATTACACCGAAGCCTGGTTAAGAGACAGCCAGCAATAGAGGGGAAATTGCTGCCATTTATTTCACAGGCAAGTGGTTATCTCTGACAGTAAACAATGCTTTCTACCTCCTCCACTGTAACACATTTTCAGTGCTACGTGTGAATTTATGCAGATTGCCTGATTCAGAAAATATTCAAGTATCGTTTTTTGCAAGTCCAATGCATGCACCGCAAGCTGTCCTGGAGCAGATTGCTCTCTTCAGCGGGACAGTGTTGTGTATTTCAGCAGCTTCTCAGCAGTCGCCAATAGTGCTATTACCAGGGAGGTTTCGGTTGGCATTGATGGCGCGTGTGTGTATGTGTAAATCTGTGCTACACTTCAGGCAGTATGAGTGATTGCACATTAGAGATCTCAGAATTTGCAGGAAAGTTCACAGTTCATCTTTAAAAGTTCTGATTTTCACATTTATTTCCAGATCAATCACGGTTCAGTTCATGTGATTCTAAAATATCTCTTTTAAGTTTTCATACACATTCAAGACAGCAGACTCATTCTACATCACTCTGGGGCCAATCACTGTAGCAGATGCACATTTCTATTGCAAAAATCTGAAACATATACTTATATATCTAGATCGATAGAAATAAAGTATTAAAGAATAATGTTTTATCTGCTTTGGTTAGGTGCCTGTTGTGTTTGTGTGAGAAGCTGCTGCTGCTGATTGGATGGAGATTGGATTGAGATCAGGGGAATTTGGAGACCTGTTCCTACCTACTGACCAATACTTACTGACAGTGGTCCACGGAGGGAAAAATAAATCACAACATGGATTGCATCATGTTGCTGTGTATGAGACTCTGTAGCCACAGGTCAATTGTAGTTCTCAAACTAACATCTCTTTCTAAGGTAAATAATGGACATGTACCCTCCCTTCCACAAGATTCAACAGAAAATGGGACTTAACTGACTACAGGGCCTTGTGATTGTGATTGCTGCTACTAAGAACTAGATGTAACAAAACATTGATCTACATTAATGTATTGAGTCAATGATCAATGAGAACAAAGCGTCAATCCAAAAGGAAACAATAATCAAGTAGCATACATATTGTGACTTCACTTTATATTGAACAGTATGTACGTATTAAAAAGATTTATTAAAGAGAGAACTGAGTTTTTAATTTAAATGTCTGGTTGAGCTCAGGAATAAAAATGTCAAATTATGGTTAGTTGTTTTTTTGTGATTTGATACGAATGAAATCAACAATTTCATGTCAATCGCTGACTTCTGACTTTGTGATATCCGCAGACATCATATCATTGTCCATTAAATTAATATAATATTGTATTATAATGAAACTCACAACCTACACCCCTACTAATGATACACCCGTCCAGATATCAATTCAGTTACCTGGGATTTCAGCATGAGGACAGATCTGATACTAGTGTTTCATTTATAAGTTGTATGTCCCACTGTGTGGAAGGGATCATTCGTTTTTTGTGTGTAAGGTAACATTCCACTGGATTTTGCTTTCTTAACTTGTTACATGTATTTTTAAATAATAAATTAACTCATTAGTGCAATCTTCTCAAATAACAGGAAAAGTTGCAATTCCAGTTTTAACCTTTTAATGCAACAGCAAATTTGTCACAATCCAATGCAAATATAGTCAGGAAATTAAATCCCATTTCACATTAGGAGTATAACGAGTAATTTCCAGGAATAGATTGGCCTGCATTGGTATCCAATACGCGGCCTGATAGAAGACACAGTTCAATGTGCTGTGTTATATCTGTTGTGATGCATCACCCCCATCACTATCATTAAAATTTATCATTAAGTTGCCCCACAATAGCCCTTCTGTTGGTCCATACCAGACCAGATAACCTTCAACGACCTTTCAAATCGATGAGTCTTGGCCACACAACATCCTGCTTGTTGTTAACAGGTTTTTCTTTCTGGGCTACTGCTGGTATAACTACAGGTTCAAGGCACTGCCTAGGAATGTGAACTTCACAGTCCTATAATCTCAATCAAACATCGGTGGCATTATGGAATATGGCTGATCAGTTGCATCTTCAACCGAAAACTTACAAAAGTTAAGGATCTGCTGGTCATGTCCTTGTATCGATGACCCATGACACCCTTTGATGTGTTATAGAGTCCAGGTTTTTGTCAGAGCTGCTTTAGTGACCCATTGAACAAATGCATATTAAGCACTTGGGCAGAACATTTTGACTCATTGGTCTACACACATACAAGTCACAGTAAGTAATCTTTACCCTAACTGTAGCCAGTTTTTCATGAATAAACCTGCACTTTTCCTTTAAAACTTGTTCCTAATGAAGGCAGGTCCTCCTACACAAAAATGTCATCAATTTTTTTTTTTTGGATAAACCTCAAAATAGGTAAACCTTAGTAATAGGTTTTCCTTTTACTAAGCTAACAATCAGACCCTCAAAAACATCTGAAAACCTGATCAAACATATTCTCTATTTCTGTCAATTTCTGTGTGTGTGAGTGTGTGTTTCAGGAGGTCATGACCTGACATTCATGACTTCTTGATTTATTTTATTATTTATAAACAAGCATTAAATAAAAACCCCCAAAATTCTAATGATGTTTACCATCAAAGTTACCCATCAAGAATAAAAACAGAATGTGAAGTATTATTAGCCAAGTATTATGAAACTCTAAGGATCTGATGGAATTTATAATTATTTGTGTAATAAAACATAATTATAAACAGCATTTTTAAATATCTAAAGTTCCAGCAATTATGCAAAACTGTTTATATGTATATACTTTTTCTATAAACAGACCAGTTAAATTTAAGTGAGGTAAATGAAATGTGAACTCTGCATTTGACCCATCCATGAAGGAGCAGTGGGCAGCTTTTTGGCCGCGCTTTAGGGACTGTACCTTGCTCCTGAGCAGTGTTTGGGCATGTTACTTGTCTAAAAAAAAGTCATTAGTTATAGTTACTAGTTACCTCTCCCAAACAGTAACTGAGTTACAGCATTATAAAAGTAACTAGTTACCAGAGAAAGTAACTATTGCACAACATTTTTTAAAAATGCTCAAATGTGTTAAAGAATTTGGATGGCCCTCCTTTAATGCAAGTGTGTGACGATAAGAGGTGCTTCAAGAGATTAGAATCGTTTACAACCAACGTGGAGAAAACACTTTCTTCCTGGACAAAATACATGTACTTCCATATATTCCTGCCATTTCTGCATGTGTCTCTTGGTGGGTTGTGTGTGCGACTGTGCGCATGTGTTTGTGTGTGAATGCCTGCCCAGCTCTGCCCTTGATTGGTTCACCATGAAATTTTACTCATCCTTAATCACCCTCGCTTATTTCGTTGCCTCGCCTCTTCCCCCACCTAAGAAAATAATTAAAAGCTTAGTAGAGGCTGGTTGGATGAAAACAACTTTAATGAGCTAAAGTATAGTAATGACCACATTTTGAAAAAGTAATTAATTAGATTACCTGTTACTGAAAATAATAACGCTGTTACTAACGCCGTTTATGCCATTATTCCCTTCAGAGCTCATGAGTACCTGAGTTGGCCCTTTACCGGTCCAGTATTTGTACTGGCGGCCCTCCGATCACGGGGTCAACTCATAAACCATTACCATTACACCATTACACTTGGTATGGACCCAGCTGAGTGTTTGCTTTTTGCATGCGTGCCATCACAATCTTGTTCAAATTAAATGAGCTGAAATAAGCCTTGCTGAAAGCTCCAAACTACAGACGAGCAGCACATCTAACACCTACAATCCCTCCGACGTCCCAGCAGTCCCCTTAGGAACTACGCACGACCCCGTATCCCTAATGTTCGCTTTTCCTTAAGCCGAAAGCTTTACATCAGCATTCATTAGGGAGCCCAAATGACTGGGGAGCCCAGGGGAGATGAGCAGCGGCACACCAGAGCTTTTTATGAACACATCTACTGTGGCTGAATTACATTTAAGCATACAATTTGCCTCTTTGCCTTTTAAGCAGGGACGCCATAGAGGTTTGAGCCAGAGAAGCTCCTTCCTGCCCCCCTCTGTACTATTCCTCTTACCCCCTCATCAGCACACTACCTGCCAATCGTGAAGGTTCTAATGAGATGCCTCAAAGAAGTTTAGCAGGGTGGGCTGTCAGTCAAGCCGGGATGAGACCAAGTTTGATGACAGTGACGGTCGGGGGGAATCTTAGACAACGCGGGCGACTTCTGAAAGGGAAACGTTGTGTAGACTGCGGCTGACACTGGCGGGATGTTTTTAATTGGTTGTTGCACAGTGTCTCTTATGTTAGCAGGGCGGCAGATCCCCGGGGAGACAATCACACTGGAGGAAGTACTGTTTAGGCACGCCTGACTCACAAAAGCAACACTTCTATTATACACACACACACTCTCTCACACACACAGCCACGCCTTGCTAGCTCATTGAGGTCCTTCTACTGACAACCATAATTACAAGTTATGAATAATATAGGTATATTTTTTTCTCTTTCAGTTTTTCACATAAAACCTAAAACTTTACAAGAAAAGCCTTTTTTTCTTGTATAATAATGTCCTCATGAAGCCACAAAAAGGTGACAAATCTCAGGTTTTCCTGTTGTCTATGAGACAAAGAGGTACTCACAAACTTTTATAAACATGTTCACACACAATAACACACATCCTAACTAAGACACACATCTATTACAGTGACTTCTCTCTCATATCTACATACACACACACATATGGATTCACGCACCAACAAGCATTCACAGGCACACATCGACACACACATGTACACACACACACACACACACACACACAAACATGCCTATGCATACAGACAGGTATTCATACAAACACACACACAAACACACAAACATGTCTACGCATAATGACACACATTCACACAAACACACACACATCAGTTACAGAGACTCCGCGCCCTCTCTCTCTCTCTCTCTCTCTCTCTCTCTCATACAGACACACACACAGACACACACACTCTGCATTAAGATTAAATGAATCCTACAAATGGAAGTTTTTACACACACACACACACACGCCCTAGCTAACACACTTCTCTATCTCTCATCTCCGCACACACACTCACACACCGCATGAAGATTAAATGATTGCCACAAATGGAAGTATTTTTTTTTACGTTTTCTTATAAACCCACAACATAAGTTGAGCTCAGGTACTACAATAGTTCTCTATTCTCTGCATCCTTATGCTGAATATACCCTCTTTACCCATTTTTTTAACCCATCTCCGCTTCGTTTCCAAGGCCTCGAACACTGTGCCACTTTCTCAAGTTCACCGCTGTCAGCTCTAATGCTGTCAGCCCTCCGGAACGCTCTTTCTTATTACCGGCGCAGGAACTGTCGAGAACAGAGGACTAAGCGGATTTTAGCAGGGGTTGGGGCCGCTGTGATATCGGTGGCCGTGGTGACGCTGAGGCAAATTCGAAATGATCTGCTGATTAGTCGATCCCAGCCTTTGCTTCCTGTTCATCAAACGAGCATCAAAGTGGTAATTACACAGCCTCCGCTAGACCATGTATTTTTGGCCACCATTCATCTTTAAAGCGGCCTTCTGCAAAAAAAAAAGTAATTTCTGGAAATTACGGTCTGCTTTGTGATGGGTCAGCAATTTCCCTCAAAGCATGCTCCGTGTAGAAATGGATACTGTGGTGAATATAAAACCCGCCTCGCATTTTTCCTTCTCTGCTATTGATTTTTTTGTAAAACAATGAGCAACCTGAAACCGGCCCAACGTTGCTAGCATTGCGTGAGTCGGACACGTAAAATCCCGCCGTTGTATACCGGTTGCTTCTCCACGACCACGCAGTTTGATCCATTTAATGCTTGCGCCACTTGTTCCGAAGTAAAAATCATCCCCGAAAATATTCACAAGTCCACACTGCAGCACATAAAAGCTGCATATTCTTCCAGCCAATCATCATGCACGAAAATGCAGCTTTCGCAGTAAGTCAGCGTTTGTGAGGCTCCAGTACAGCATCTTTTCATATGCTAACAAAGCCCCAGCAAGTGCCCCCCAAACCTCAAAATTGTGCTGAAACAATTTCTCGAAATGCACAGTGCGGAATTTACACCTACAGTTTCCCTTGAAGTACAGATGATCAAAACATGGATGTTGTAGGAGTTCAGCACCAGAGCTTTGTTGTGCTGATCTACCTGTTTTTAGACGATGGTGAGATAAAAAAACAGACTCGTTTCTCACCTGGAGCTGCTGTTATTTGTTGCGCCTTTCAAACTTGACAATGGTGTGAGAGCAGATGAAGTGTAGATGAGAATAAATGCATAATTTAAAGTATATACAAGCTCAGCATTCAGGAAGAAGAATAACACTTAATGTTTATGCAACAGATATAAGCATTTGGCACTTCATTTATCATTTAGTGCAAATCAGGGTCCTATTTTTTTGTTTATTCATTTTTATGTTGCTTTTAATTCACCTTTAAGTTTGCTTACTCATTTTAAAGCTGGTCTGGTGTTGTGTAATGGTCAGGGAGCTGCTTCTGTGATAAGAAGGTTGTACGTTAAATTCCTAGTGTGTTCATGATAACAAGTAATCAGTAATATTAAATGAATCAGTTTTTAATTATGGTGTTTGTTTATCGCAAGGAAAAAAAGGAATTTAATGCCGTCAGTTTTTTGGAGTTTCATAATTGTTGGCTCTTCCCATTATGGTTTTATTCCTAATGGGGCAACTTTGATGGTACACCTCATTATAAATTTGTTTTATATAATTATTTTCTTTTGCACTGCAGAGAACATGTGCAGAAGGAAAACGTTTGGAGATTTGCAATAATAGATTAAGCAAATTAGAAATTAATATCTATAATTGAGCTACTTTATTAAGATGGAGGAGTTAATTACCACAAAATTGAGCAGCCCCATAAATTACACAGCATTGCAATGTAAAGGCTTTGGATTGCAGTTGACCTTTAGTAAGATTCAGTATAACCCAGAGTTCATCTTTAAAAAGTGAAGTAGTCACTCATAAGTTTCATAAATGTGACTATTGATTCTATTAGTTCATATGTGGTGAGGTTTTAGACACACATGTTTATTTTCAGCTCTTTTATTGATTTGTGCGGCAGGGATTTGAGATGATGTGTTATTGATATTCTAGTAGATCTTAATGCCACTTCCTCTTTTGCAATATACACAAACATGGGAGCTGCCCTGAAATTCAATAATGTTATGAGATCATGTTATTTTTAAAAACTATTTTATTAATGTCATTTTACTTTTCAGTATTATATTAGCAATATTATCTATTAGGCAATAAATGGACTGTATAGATTTCTGTGATACTTTCTTCAGTCTCATTTTCAGATCCTACCACATTAGCAAGCATGATGTAAGAAGCAAGGGGCTCAGATATCACTTTAAGGTAATTAGCATTTGAACAACAGGAGACTTTTCCCACCTAATGCTGAGGCTGAACACTGAATAAATTATGTGCTTATCTTCTAATTTGATGAAAATTCTCACCTATCGTTGCTCAGGTTGGAAAGTTTGCAGGTATTTAATAGACTTAAAGTAAGAAGACATTTTTGTACTGGTCATTTCATTCTAATGATACACCATTCCACCAAACAGCTATTCCAGAGCTAGTCAAGTATTTATGATATATATGCATTATTAATAGAAATGTGACATTTTTATGGGTCCTTTTAAATCTTTTACACCAGCCAACAAATGGTTTAACTCTGGTTTCATCATGAACCGTCTCATATTTATACCAGTTTGTCTCTGCACTACTGCATTAACCAAAGACCATAGGTATCTGTACCTGCAGATTAGAGACGATGTCAAGACACATTGTTTGTTTCCATAAAAATCCAAAAGAAATATGTGACAAAGATGTGTATTGGACAAAACTCAATTTAGAGTAAATGTTATGTCTTTTAAAGTTTGTATGGCCTGATTCCTGGCCAGTGTAAAACCAGCTTAATGTGCTTTATAATAATTTTAGAGGTGCAGTTGTTACAACTCAAACATTTTGGGCCACTTTTCCAGTCCACCTCTAATTTCACTCTCCCATCTCACTCGAACTCTCTCTGCTAGTTTGTTACCCAGCTCATTAGTGTGTTTGGGCTTACACTGATCAGTCATAATATTATGATCAATATCAGGTGAAGGAAATAACATTGATTACCTCATTACAAAGGCACCTGGCAGTGAGTGGGATATATTAGGCAGTGCAAGACAGTATATAAAGACAGTGCAACGCAGTGCCACCATAGGCCTAGTCACTATAAGTCATAATGTTATGGCTGATGTGTGTATGCGCATACTCAGACTCCATTTGTTTCTTTGGAGACCATGGACATTGTCAGCATTTTCAAGCTCATTGTTGCTGTGACATGTTTGTGCTTGTGTGGACTCTGACCTGGTTTTTGAATTGCGCTACTGAAAATGCACAGGAACCCCTCTTTTTCTTTCTCTGTCTGTGACCTCCATAACATGTTCTGACATTAATTACTGAATTAATGGCAATAAAACTACATTACACATACATTCCATCACCTTGGGTCCGCCTACACAACATGGCCTATGCATAATGTATGAAGTTGCCCCCATATACTCACAGGATTCATAAAGGCACTTTTCAGTTCAAGCACATCCCGCCATTGCTACAGGATTAAAAAAAAAAAAACTTTCTGCACTTAATAACAGCTGATCAATACATTGACACTACATAGAGATATGATCATAATATTCTGAACACTTAGACATGTTTTAAATATTTCAAGTGTTAGAAATGGTCCACGGTCTCACTTCAGATTTTTTCTTTCAGAAAAATCTCATTTGATTCTGGGCACCGTCCAGTGGGTTTGGCTTTGATGTGGTTCCCTTTAGAGTGAAAGAGAATAGAATGGGGGCATATGGATGCAAGAGAGAGAGGGGGGTAGAGGGAGCCTTGCCCACTGGCCTAGCACTGATCTGTGATTAGCGCAGCCTCATCCAGGGTTAATCCGGCTGGCCTGGCGAGGCCTGTGCTATCTGCTGCAGGTTATCAGCAGTCCGGCGTTCGTCTCACCCCAGATCTGCTCAACAGAGCTGCACATACAGATAAAGCAGTGAACAGGGACACAGCTAATGCCCTGACCAGAGAGAGTTAGAGTAAAGGAGTGGCTGTATGTTAGTGTGTATCCACTCCCAGATTTATCCTCATAATTTACAGATTTTTATTCAAATTCAATGCAGTGTTAATGTACGTTAGTGCTAATATAAGTCTTTTCAGTGGCTTCTATTCATTCTCCCTGATTATATGTCATTGGCATATTGCTTTTTTGCCTATGTACAATAAATCACTGAATATATTTTATATTTATCACTTACATAAACCTCATTCTATCACAAATTCCAGAATGTTCAATGGTGTGACTTCAGGAGGCATGAGGAAATGCACTTTATTAAAACAAAGGAACTGAGATAAAATCGTGGTGGTACAGTCCAGGGGCAGTAAGTTAAAACATCTCAGATATGACAATAATTGTAGAGAATTGGTGATCTAGTGGTAGAACACTTGGATACAAAGATGTCAGAGTTTAAGCTCTCTTGCCTTGAGCACTTCCAATGAGCCCCTGAACAAAAGCATTAGCCCCAAGTTGATCCAGGAAGTCTGTCTGTGTAATTAGCAAATGGAAGTCATGCTGGAAAAGTGTGCTAAAATGCTAACAATTGGTTCATGTGCATGCTTAGCACAATTTGAGCCGTGTATGCATCACGTTGTTTCAGTTAAATTTAAGTAGGATTGTAACTGAAAGTGAAATGAGCAGTGTAGTATATGCTGGATCTGATTATGTAGATTAACCACTGGTTCTTCATATATTTTAATCCCAGAAAATACAAAAATAGCTTAAAATATATTTCAATGGGTACTTTAACATGATTGAAATAGCCGTTTATGATATTACTAGAAAGGTTTGTTACTTGATATTACACCGTGAATTGAACTGAGTTCCGCTTATTAAGTGGATAATAACGTTAAATGGAGGAAATTGCCATTTTAGACCGTAATATAAATGACTCATACAAATGTTCTATAGAGTTCAAGGGGTTCAAGGGAGTTGTCTTCAGCAAAATCTGGTCTAAGTAAATGAAACCCTGTGGTGGTGATCATAATATTGGTGGTTCAAATCTCAGGAACTACCGTTAGGCCCTTGAGCAAGGCTCAACCCCCAAACTGCTCCAGGGAAATTAGCTATAATTAAGAAATGGAAGTTGCTCTGAATATTGCAAATGTAAATGAAACAAGCAGACGGTGCAGCTAACAGGCAAACACATACAGTAAGGTCAAGGCAGCTATAGCAGGACAAAATGAGATCCAAAAATTCAAAAACACAAACCAAGCTGAAAACAGACACAATATTAATAAGACATAATAAGTCCTTAAATATGGCTTCACTCGGAAGTAGAAGGTCCATCCAGACCAAGAACAGCATTTTTCCAGTAGGAGAAAGTATTGTTGTGACAATGGAGACATCAGAACATGTGAAAGAAAACTTTAACACAAATCCCCAATGCTTGAACAACACCATATCAGTCATGTTAATTCAAGCTGAAAATTCAAATGAAGAGGAAATGATGCAATGACACTGTACACAACATGTTAATGTGATCAATTCTGTGGCAAGGATACACACATTTCATGTTTCTTAATTAATAATGTTGGTTTTAATTGAAATTGGTGAAGAGGTCCCCAAGAATACACTCATGCATTATTTCAGCAAACAGTTGTGTTAACTAGTGATACATTTTATTGCTTTGTAAAATGTATCACTTGTTAACTCAATACACTAACATTATTTCAGCAAACATCTCGGTTCATTTAACTGCTTTGGAAAGCAATGGTGGGGGTGGGGGTCTAGTGGTAAGGATACTCATCTCTGGACTATGAGGTTGTGGTTTTAAATCCTACCTTCAGCACTACTACAATTAAGTCCCTGAGCAAGACCCTTAACTCTAAATTGCTCCAGGGAGACTGTCCTTGAAATTAGGAAATGGAAGTCGCTCTGGATAAGAACGTCTGCGAAAATGCTGTAAATGGAGTACCGACAGCTTGTTTGCTAGAAGATGTCATCAGGATATTACCATCTTATCCGGCAATCATCCAACTCTTTTTAAACTAGATAAGTTTCTGGACCCAGCCATTTCCTTTATTTACTTTTAGACCATTTCAATTTGGCTTCTCTTTTACACATATCGCAGTCCTGGAAACCTGCCAGAACTGCCATTTACAGTTTCAGGTGCATGTGTGAAAGTGCTATAGATATGTGATATGTGATCACTGACAGGTTAAAAACTAAAATGTAGATTGCTGAGATTTTAAAACAGAAAGCTGAATAACATGGCCATTCAATATCAAGTCTAATTTTGAAGCTTATGCTTTTCAGACTTTGCTTCTAATGCATTTTTATGCATAAATTACTTTTCATGAAGGTCACTCTGACCGTCACTGCAGCAGCTTTCATGAGCGAAAGTTCTGTGGGCTGTGCCCCATCCGGACCTGCGCTGTCGTTAATCTCCCAGAGCCGAGCCCATAAACCGGGGCAAGAGAGGGGGTGGCACACGTCAGCGAGTATCACGGGACAGCACTGCTTCTGAACGGACAGAATGGGTAGAGATGCTTTTTTAAGCCTCGCTTTTCCTGACTTATGAGCGTTAGTGGGAATGATGAGCTTTTAAAAGATCTGCATGCTCCGTGGGGCTACAGTAATGAACCTGTCTCTCTTTCCATACAGTATGCCTCATTTTTTTTGTTCACCTGCAGGTGTCCTTTCACTTCCAGAAACCTGGACCCTCTATAATCTGGAGACACAGAGCACATCACAAAAGTTATAATTGATTGCTTCGTCTTTTGTCATTTCTCAAGTTGAGAATAAACAGATACCTTAAGAAAGAAACTTTAACACATCAGAGCTGTAAGAGATAGACACAGTGTTAATTTTGGGAGGGATTGATTCTTAATTTTACTTTTTTGACTATTCTTTTCATGTTATTTTTTAGTCATGATTTAATTCAATCATTACACTGATTTCATTAGAGGCAGCTGGTAGCAAAACAGTTGATCAGAGCCACTTGATCAGAGGATAGGTTCATTTCCTGTACTGGTAAGGTTGCTACTGAGACCAAGCCCTGCTACCCGAGAGCTGCGCACTCCTCCTTCAGGGATGGGTCAAATGCAGAGGTTCATGGGCGTCGCCGTCATTCAATCTGAAAGGGACGTGTCCCCTTCACATTTCATAATTATTCGTTTGGACCCCCCTAAACTTAACATAAAATATTAGTTCACCCAACGCTGCTTCGCGAAAGAATCCATCGTTAGGAGAATACACATACCACTGGAAATCCGCTCCAGGTTTGCCTCCAACTCACTACATGCAAGTGAAGTGAATCGTCAGTGTATAGACAGGCTGCTCGAAACTGGAGCAGGTAACATCAGCCCCATTGTGCGCAGAAAAAAAGTTTGGAAACTGCTGCCTTAGGCCACGTTAAATGAATGTTCAACTAAACAATGAAATGTTAGGAGTAAGCTTTGCCTTATTTAGGCTACTTAAACAGTAACTATAGGGTATTCTTTGTTGATGAACAATTGTTTGCAATATTTGCTCCCTCCCCAGACACAATGGACATA